>OU744809.1:13322462-14049016 GCA_916614155.1 Mesoligia furuncula | reverse complement strand
TTGGCAGAATCATAAAAGGATAACATAATGGATAGTTAAGCGTTAAGTTAATCGTATCAAATCCCATTGATAAAGCATTTTTCGTTATTTTTTTTGTCTGTGCTAAAATACCAATCAATCCGATCCAAATCCAATCCCAACCTCTTTGATTATACCCACGTAGTGCAGCGAAAAAAGAAAAACACGGACTGTCTTCGCCATAATACGATTCATAATGTTATCCTTTTATGATTCTCCAAAGTGGCCTTTTTAGGCCCCCTGGCGTCTGTACACAAACAAATATTTATTTCGTGCAGGAATCGCACCTGCAAGCGATCTCAGATTGCTGCAGACATCATTAATATCATTGAAAATGTAAACCTTTCTGCGAGACTGGGAGTACCATACGCCCCGAAGAAGTAGGATTTATGGCACAAACAGGATTGCAGCAGGTACAATTTTGACAAGTAGTAATAACAGCGCGTTTTTATACAATTTTCGAGCGGGAATTTTGCTGTAATACAAAGCATTATTAATTTTCCTATATAACTAAATAAAACTCACCTGAAAAATTCGCTTAGGAATGTGTGATAGACGAGGGGAGTGTAAAGTGAGAAGTATAGCCAAGTTGTGACGTCAACGACACACAGGCCGGACTGCATATTGCCCCAGGCCAGGAGCCCTGCACCGACGGCCTGCGTCGTGTCCAACAGTGCCAGTAGCAACACGTATAGGTAAAACGATAGTTTAGCTGCAACAAAACAGGTTTTAATTGTAATTTTTTTAGTGGTACTGGTCCTGTCATGTCTGTGTGGTGCCGGACTTAAAGAATAGCACCACCCATACTTCCCTTGGGTGTCGTAAAAGGCGACTAAGGGAGACCGGAGAATGGGCAGCAGCGTTCTCTATGCATTACACCATCATACCATACTGCGATCGCCAACCCGCCTGCCAAGCGTGGCGATTATGGCAAACCCCCCCCCAAAATTGGGGGAGGCCTATGTCCAGCAGTGGACGTCTTTCGGCTGAAATGATGATGATGATGGTACTGGTAGTGGCTGGTGACGTATTACTGTAGGTTCTCACGGCGTGTGATATGATAAGTCACGCCGCACCAAGCCAATTTGTTCCAGCTGACGCGCCTCGAGTCCTCGAGTGACACTCTTCCCACGACGCGAAGGCGCGGGCAGGTGTGGCGCGACTTGAGATATCACACGCTTTAGAATAAAACATATTAACTAGAAATACGATGAAAATTTATCATTTTATTTGCGAGCAGAAGCAAGTATAGGCCGACCGCTTAACTGAGACGTTGCCTGACGTAGAAGCGGGATGCGAGAGAGGTGTGGGTGGTGACGTGATGCGAGAGCTCAGTAATTCATCAACTTGTGACAACTATCACCCCTCCCGCACCGCGCAGCTACTACAGGCAACGTCTCAGTTAACCGGTCAGCTAACTAACTGGGTACTGGGTATACAATACCAAGGGGTGACTAGTTTTCAGTCTTTTGGGCTGGACAGATTATATTAGTATATGACATTGGTAAATTCAATAAACTATAGGCCGACCGCTTAACTGAGACGTTGCCTGAAGTAACTGCGCGCTGCGGGAGGGGTGATAGTTGTCACAAGTTGATGAATTACTGAGCTCTCGCATCACGTCACCACCCACACCTCTCCCGCATCCCGCTGCTACCTCAGGCAACGTCTGAGTTAAGCGGTCGGCCTATAGTTTATTGGATTGGTAAAAGGACCTACCTTTTACCAATTTCTTAAACTAATACATATAAGCTGTCCGGCCCAAAAGACTAAAAACTAGTCACCCCTTGGTATTGTATACCCAGTACCCAGTTACCAAAGAACATTCTCCGGCTAGTTTTTCTATAAATGAATAAAATGTCTTAAGCTCTTTTTCTCTTACACTGCAAGACACGTTATTAACGTTCGAAGCCATATACAAATCACACCCGAAGTTTAAGTGCATGAATTTAATAATGGCAGATTTGAATACTATCTGAATGTGTTCATGACCAATTTTCCTTGTATTTATTTATTTATTTATTTATTTAACCATTTATGTACACACATATATAAACAGACAAGAAAAAACAGAACAGAAAAATAGGTACAAAGGTGATGCTTATTTCATAAGAAATCTCTTCCAGCATACCTGCGATAGGACAATAAATAGAGAGATGTAGACAGCGTGCGAAAGAGTAAAGGAGACAAAAAAAAATAACACATAAAATCTAAAAACAATTCACTTAATAAAACTAAACAAGTATTATGAGAACATACTTACATACTTACATACAAATAAACATACATACTTCCAAAATAAATATCACTAGAATTCTTCTTATTCTTTGTATCAATATTACCAGTAGTATTTTACGGTTCCTGTGTAAGTACTTGTAATATTATATCAAAATCATTGAGCATGGGATCAAGTTGCTTGGTCAGACAACCAATAACAAAGGTTGAACTGATCAGCATTACTAGTATTCTTCCACTAGTTTGATTTCAGATTTAGGTGAGGATTAGTCTTCAATCATATGTATGGAAATGCTTAACAACAAAGCAATTTAGGGCATTTTAGGGTTGTGGTCCAAATAATCTGCTTATGATGTTATATTATGCCAAGTCATCATCTGCCTCGCCTTCTCCCAACTATGTTGGGGTCGGCTTCCAGTCTAACCGGATTCAGCTGAATATATTATGCCAAGTGCCAACCATAAACTCATTATTAAAAAAAACCGTTTAAGTGCGAGTCGGAATCGCGCACCGAGGGTTCCGTACTTTGTAGGTATGTAAATAGTTTATTACGGGATTTTTTTTTTATGTAAGGACATACAAATTTACGATTTTCGGATTTTTTCCTTTACTTGTGCTACATGATCTTGCTTCTTGCCCAATTTCATGATTCTAGCTCAACGGGAAGTACCCTATAAATTTTGATTCTTTGCGGCATAAACGGCTGTATCTTTTTGGTGTTTGATTTTTTCACAGTTTCACCTAGACCTGAGTATAATTATAGTTTTAATTTCAACTCGATACCTCCACGCGTTCCCGATATAAAGAGTCTTGACAGACAGACAGACAGACAGACGGACGGACGGAAGGACGGACAATAAAGTGATCCTGTAAGGGTTCCGTTTTTCCTTTTGAGGTACGGAACCCTAAAAACCGGCCAAGTGCGAGTCGGACGCGCACACGAAGGCTTCCGTGCCAACGCATAATTATTTTATTTTGATTATTTGTTGTTAAAGCAGCAATGGAAATACACACTGAAAATTTCAACTGTCTACCTACAGTACCTACTATGGCTCATGAGATAGCCCGCTGACAGACTGATGGACAGATCGAGAGATGTACAGCTTAGGCTAAGTAATAGGGTCCTGTTGGTACCCTTTGGGTACAAAACCCTGAAAATTATTATTATACAATGTCCAATATAAATCAATGTCCATCATTTCCGAGTACAATTTATTACCAACAACCAAATAATGTTGTGTGTATTTGGAATTGGTTACTAAGACATTTCAGATACGTACATATCCAATAATAAACAATACTATCTGGTCTATATTAACTATAAATTATTAACTGCATGTTCAACTGTTCCATAATTTATTGTTTATAAACCAATAAATAATGATAACGGAAAGAGGAAATAATTCTCATTATTGCACTGCTATCAAAAAGCTGTAAGTGTACTTACAAGCAATTTGATACAGGAATAAAACAATTATGGGCATCTTTTGAAGTAATTGTGATTAGCAGCACTATTATTCTCTAATGTTTGTAATGAGTAATTCCAACAATATTGTTATATTAATAATAAAAAAAATTACATTGTAATTAGTCTAAATGATTGTTTTATTAAATGATTATTCATCAATTGCAGAGAGCGGGGGCGGCCCAGTGGTAATGGCCCCAACTTATGTATTGTAGATTGTGGGTTTGAACCCATGCAGGCACTTTAGTTTGTGTAAATAATTTCATCACCAGTCTCTCAAACCGGTGAAGGAAAATATTGTGAGAAAAAAAACAGCAATGTCCTAGGACCAAAAATTTAAATACATGTGACATCTACCGACCCGCATTGGGCCTGCATGATGGATTACGGCCCCTAATTACTATTACTCCCTCTCATAGAGAGGAGGCCTCTGTCGTAGCTGTGGGAACATTGTAGGCTGATTATGATAAGCATCCATAAAATAAATAATTAATTTACTTTGATGATACAAACCACTTTTCTTTTATTTTTTAATAATTCAAAATACTTACTTGGTAAAGCAAGATATTCCCTCAATGGAATCCAGGGCAAAAGTAATATTAAGAAGTAAATGAGAGCAAAGACTAAAGATGATGTAAACCAAAACAGCATCCCTCCGTGTCCAAAAAGGTCGTAGTCTCTGGTGTCAACATGAAACATGTCATCTGGCATGACTATCTCAAGGGTGCCTTGCGTGACGGTGAAAGCAAGGGATAAGAGTGATGTTGCCAGTAACACATATCTAATACTGCTGCGACTGTCCAAATGGCCTGGAATATAAGTACAACAATATAATAAAACAATAAAAATAAAAATATAATTTGATTTAGGGCTGATTTTTTAAACTCCAGATATCTTTATTGCACGAATAATTTTGAATTTTTGACAGTTAGTCAATACAAAAACTGTCAGACGTCAATTTTATTCCACTAATAACAATTATCGGTTGATCGAAAAATCAGCCCAAGTCATTTTATATTGAGTTATGAGTTTCAGGATGGTTGGTAGCAGAGCTGGATGAGAGTTGCTGAAAATCTAGTTGAATGGCATGCAATAGGGGAGGCCTATGTCCAGTTGTGGACTGCTATAGGCTGATGATGATGATGATGATATTGAGTTATTTAGACGCTTACTATAAAAATATTTTTGAAGTCTCACAACAAGTACCTTCAAATACTAATAAACAGCGAAATTCTCTCTGCATGACAATAGACTAACGTGGAAATTAGACCAAGATTAGTAATTTAAGAAAAAACTATGAAGGTCAAAACTTACCGAAAGCCAAGCCAAAAATGACAACACTCATCTCTGTGGCTAGCAGGAAAAATCTGACCATGACCCATAGCACCTTGTCCACCAGTCCACCGAGTGGCATCGCCGCATTCACTGTCATGGACACGGCACATCGTACCAGGCTTATGATCACATTGCCCCATACCAATGTGTAGAACGTCAAGAATATAGGACTGCTTGTAGCGCGTAATTTCAACTGAGCCTTGTTAAATCTTACCACTAAGAATAGCACAAACAATGCGTTTGGTATCAAAATAATTAAATCCCAAATACGGACCCTGCGAAAGAACAACAAAGTGAGCACAAAAACACGCAAAAAAATAATACCAAGGACGCAGAACATTTACGTACCTTGAATTATTTATCTCGTAGTATAAAACATATTTACAAAAGGTGTCCTCCGTAACGGGAGGGAAATCTGAGCCATTGGTACCGTACATCTTCGTATTCATCTACTGTTTTGCCATTTAGTTTGTTACGAAAGCGTCTTGAGCCCGTGGCAGCATTACTCCAATAATCAAGCTATTGGAATAGGCCACCGTTACGTCAACTTAGTCCTATCATTATAAACATACACGCTTTGATTCTGCACTAGTAGTTCTCTTTCTCTAGCTTTCTAATTCAATTTGCAATGACGACCAGTGTTGCCAATTTAGCTCTATTAGAGCTAAATTTAGCTCTATTTTCAATTAATCAGCTCCAAAAAAACAATTTTAGCTCTTTAGCTCTTTAATTTTAAAATTTTAGCTCCATTCCAATACATTTTAGGTGTGTATCCGAATTTCATGCAGACCAACGAGTAAATTAATATGAATAGAGCCATATTTAGTCTATGACTTGAACTACGGGGAATCCCCGTATTGTTTTTTTTCGTTCGATCATTCATTCCTTGATTTTGGTAATTGGTGTACGATCGTGGTGGAGTACTGTGTTGATTATTTGTACAATTTGTATAGTTGAAGTACGAATTACAATAAATTAGTATAGGAAAGTGCAACATGCAAAATGTCATCTACTAGGCCATACCCACTAAAGTTCCGAGAAGAATGGCTCTCCGAGACTGCTTTTCAAGATTGGTTGAAAGAAGTTTGTAATGACAAAACCAAAGCGTATTGCTGCTATTGTCGATGTGAATTAAATGTGAAAAAAAAAAAATTATTGAACCACATTAGAATTAGAGAATTTGGCACACAATTTCGATAGTTTTGACGACGAATAATCGTATTTTTAAATATCTCACTTATTATTCTAACAAGATATAATATCATGTTACGTTTTTCTTTATCAATAATTAAAACTTTGATTTTTAAATTTTATTTTATTTCAGCTCTTTTTTTTCAAAAAATTTAGCTCTATTTTAGCTCTTTTTCGAAGGTGATCTAGCTCTCTTTAAAAAATTGAGTTGGCAACACTGATGACGACACTTATTTAGAATGATCACACCACCGACACCACGAGATATTATAGGTATTGTGTAAAATAATTTATTCTTTTTCATTCATTCGCTTCGCTTCTTCGATTTACTAACTTGACACTGACAAAAGACAATTGACTTTTTCATTCAATTGACACTATTAACCACAGACTGCAATATATTGCCTATTGGCAGAACTGTCATCCTGAGTCTTAGAGCATTGTTAGTCTAGAGCTGTGCTCTCAGAACACAGAATATTATAAAAATGGGCCTGGGCCAGTGCGGTCTTGACCATAGAGGAAAGTCTCTCTTGATGGTTTTTTTTTAAGCCATCATCTACACGTCGTCAGATTCATCAGCAGATGGCCATCTGCGAATGCCTCCGCCGACGTGTAGACGGGGTAATTTGATAATCTGTGGTAGGTATTTAGCATCTGCCGAACCTCAGATACCTACCACAGACTAGCAAATCACCCCGTCTACACGTCAGCGGAGGCATTCGCAGATGGCCATCTTCTGATGAATCTGTCTACGTGTAGAGTAGGCTTTAGCCATTGTCGACTATTCTGCCTGTCAGACTCAGATAAAAAAAAAACAGACTTAGATCCGTCTCAAAAGTGTAACAGATTCACACTCACAGAGTTACTTTACTCTTTGTCACAGACTAAGACACAGAGTGCTTTTATTATTGGACTAAGAAGAGTGGACAGATTTCCTCTATAGTTACTCTATAGACTATATATATACTCTATATACAGATTTCCTCTATAGAGTAACTATAGAGGAAATCTGTCCACTCTTCTTAGTCCAATAATAAAAGCACTCTGTGTCTTAGTCTGTGACAAAGAGTAAAGTAACTCTGTGAGTGTGAATCTGTCCTGCCTGCTCTCGGAGTATTATGTTCTGTGCCTGCCTGTCACATAGTTACTTTCACTGACGTATAAATCCGTCAGTGCCGCATATGGGTAGGTATTTCAATGACGCTAGTAGGAATGAAGGGTCGCCATTTAGTTATAGTAGCTGTCAAAAACACTATTATCCTTTTTCACTTAGGCAAAATTAAGAAAGTTAAAAAGAGATGTCAGTATTTTTATGATTTTGGCGTCGATAAGCCTCATATTTGTATAACTGTTTTTTCTATAGTCAAACATGTCAAGTCCATATGATTTATACGTCAGTCTCAGTGGTAACTTTACTCTTTGCCTGTCACCCACAGCCACAGAACACTATACTCCCAGCCCCTTTTGCACAGCCCACAGCCAACTTCTCTTCTTAGTCTGTGCCACAGCCACAGGTCATCCTTTCCTTTTGTGTCAAAAAAATGAAAATGATGAAAAATGTTTCTCTTTCTCTAAAAAATTAACACATCTTCCAGTTTCATATTATGTAAATTAAAGTCAGTCGATGATCGAAGAATTATAATTTAAACAAGAAAATAATAATAAGTCAATTGTGAAGTTTATACCAATCAACGTTTCTGTTATAACTTCCAGGTGTTTATGTAACACGCCTTGTGATTTTCAGAATACAATCTAAACAAGACAATGGCGAATAAATATAGGTTTATTTGGAGCCAAATTTCTCGAGTATCCAGAAGTTTTAGAAGCATGCAAAATGTGTCACATGTGTCTAACATTCCTAGGATGACAAAACCATATTTACTCGGATTTTCCCTGTTTACTTGGCTCGGGTTCGATAAAAAAATGAGTGCAGAAGATGAACTTATTCACACTATAAAGCATTGCATATTATTTATCCAAAAGAATGAATTTGTAAAGGCGGAACAGCTACTTCATGTAGCATTGCGACAAGCTCAGCAAATTCATCATCAACTTGGTATTACTTACATTTATGACGTCATGGCAAATTTAGCACTTCAAAGGGAACAGTTAGACAAAGCAAAGCAACTATTTGTTGAAGTAACACAAAGGATTATGGCAGACGGCGGTAGTGAAGATGATCCTAGAGTGTTACATCTCAGTGTTAAACTAGCAAGAGTCAGCCACCTGCAAAAGGACTACACTACTGCTCAGATAGGATTTGACTGGTGTTTAGAGAAATTGGAGAAATTATTACAAATAGATCCTTCAGATAATACAAAACAACTCCTAGCCATGGCCGAAGACTGGTATGGAAGGCTGTTTCTAGATGTTGATAAATGTGAACAAGGTCTAAAGCTCATGAAGAGTTCTTTAGATAGGATGAAAGAAGTGCCCAATATAGAAAAAGAACATATAATAGTACAATTAAATGATATAGGCACTGTGTGTGATCGCCTTGGTCAGATAGACGAGAGTATAAGCTATTTCAATGAAGCTATTGAAATGGCAAATTCTCTGGAGATGGAAGACTTAGGAACCATGTATGTGAATCTGGGGAGGGCCTACCTGAAAAAAAATTTATTTGATGCAGCACGAAAGTCTTGTGGTCATGCTTGGAAACTAGGAGTAATGGCAAAAAACCAGGAAGTCAAACAAGAAGCTGAAACATGTATCAATCAAATAAACAACCTTTTGTAGACAATCTTTTATTTAAGAAAAATAGTGTTGGCATGTTTTACTTATGACAATAATGTATAAAGAAGATAAAGTGAACTAAAGTAATAAATCTCAATATGTCCACACCCTGTGGCAAAAACTTGTGGCACAAAATTAATACAGTTTTTTTTTTACATGAGGTCATACATTGCAAACATGAAATTGTTACAAAGTATATAATGTTTTACCTAATACTATTATATTTATACAGCACTTTCTTTTGTGACACTGAAAGGTTCTGCCACAACTTCTGTTTTGGTGTCTACAATAAGCACATCCTTAACAGGGCGATCATTGGCTGCAGTCACAGTTTTTTCAATCTTACGAACAACATCCTGTGAACAAACATCATTGTTATTAATAATACAAACAGGCTTAACTTGGAAAGAACTTTCCCTAGAATTAAATTTCAAAGAATGATCAACATTGCAGTGTTTACCATTCTTTGTTTGGGTCTGATTTCAAAATCAATGCTGATTGAAACAGCATAATACCAAGAATGTTAAAGGAAATAAAGGAAGGAACTGACAATAAGAAATCTTGTAAATTATAGTTTTTATACAAAAGGTTGACCAACAGTTCATGATCATAAATAATACAACAAGATTAAATTTGTGATTTTTAATGTTTAATGTCTCAGAGGGGCAAGTCTAGAATTTCAATGTTTTAATTTACAGGAATTGGTCTTCAGTTCATCTCCAAAACTCAACATCATTATAAAAATTGTAGTCATGTTGACTACTAACTGAAAATTTAAAATAAACGGAAATCCTGTATTATGTTTGCATTAATTAGTCTCAATGAATAATATATTTAACTGTGCCACCTGTGTTCACATAGCTGCACAAGATTAAGGTAGTAAAGTATCTCTTAGTAAGAAATAATATTTATTGTTGAATTTATGTACCTACCTATGTATTTATTGTTCATGATATGAAATGTTGTTTATTAATTTGTTGGTATGTATTCTTACCATGCCTTCTAAGATTTTTCCAAAGACTACGTGTCTGCCGTCGAGCCAAGGAGTTTTGGTGGTTGTAATGAAGAACTGGGAGCCGTTGGTGTCTTTGCCAGCGTTGGCCATGGAGAGCCATCCAGCGCCATAGTGGCGCAGCTTGAAGTTCTCGTCTTCGAAACGTTCGCCATAGATGCTGCGTCCTGTGATTAAAATTAAGTTCAATTAGTTTTCAGTAACAAAATTGTTACTAAGCAAAGGATAAAACATATTTTTGTACATAATTATATAATAAGTATCATGTATTTTTTTGAACAAGATAAATTCTGGGACAGATAAAGATATGGGTACACTTTACAAGTACTCTCTTAACAGATAAGTACAAATAACTTGAGAATTACAAATATATGATTTCCTACAGTGTTATAATTTTGTGTGTAAAGCATGTAGGTAACTTTCTTGATTGTTTAATTTGCTACCATAAACTGTAACTGCCAATTAGAAAGGTGAACATAAAACTAATCGGAAGTTTTTAAATTCAATTTATACGGTCATTGGCTACATAACACATGACTTCTTGTACAATGGCCAACACTTGTTTTTTACAAATTTTGTAACAGACTTCTTGCTTTCGAACAAAGCAATGTAAACTCCGTGCATTGGCCATAGTGTAAAGGGTGTTACTATGCAACTTACCACCAGTGCCATCGCCCTTAGTAAAGTCTCCTCCTTGGATCATGAAGTTCTCAATGACTCTGTGGAACTTGCTGCCCTTGTATCCTTCACCCTCATTTTTCTGTGCCAACTGGAAGAAGTTTTCGGCAGTCTTGGGGACAGTCTTTCCGAATAATCCAATAACAATGGTGCCAATGTCTTCTTCGCCCAGCTTCATCACAAAGCTTACCTATGTAACAAAAATTAAAAAGTATTTTAAATCTATATACTAATAATAAAGCTGAAGAGTGTGTTTGTTTGAACGCGCTAATCTCTGGAACTACCGGTCGGATTTGAAAAAATATTTTTATGTTTGATAGCCCAATTCTTGAGGAAAGTTATAGGCTATTTAACATCACGCTATGGCCTCTAGGTGCCGAGAAAAAAAGAAAAGAAGTCATAAAGCACGCTAAACGATAACGAAGTGATTTCGCGGGCAGTTGATGCGACGCGACGGAAAGGGTCGGGAGAACAAAAATTTCACACGGACGAAGTCGCGGGCAGAAGCTAGTATTTAATCAAAACAATGCCCTCGTGTTCTTGTCTTTCGTAGTAGGTACCTAATAATTTTGTCAAACCAACAACATCGGACCATCTGAGAGTCGTCTTCCTACCAAGTCGGCCGGACCAAAGACAATCTCCTCAGATGGGGTTTCGCGGACGGCCCAGATCTCAAGTGCGTATGCGGCACCTCCCCGCAGTCAATGGCCAACCTTCCATCCTGCGGCATGCCCTGTGACCCTGATGATCTTATGACTGCGTCAGTAAGCGGAATTCGCGCAGCTAAATTTTGGACCAAAGATGTTTGAACTTTTCGCCATCGATACGCTAAGAAGTTTGTCAAAGTATAAAAAAAGTAGGTATATTGCCTAAAATAACCAGAGTAACAATTTATAGGACTAGTTTTTACGCGACTACGGCCAAAGCCAAAGGAGGTCACACGTAACCTGTTCGATCTGCGGAATAAATTCTTTAAATGATGGTAAATGGAAACCGCATCAAAATCCGTTTTAGTTTAGAAAAACTGGCCAAGTGCGAGTCGGACTCGCACACGAAGGATTCCGTACCACAAGGCAAAAACGCCGAAAAAAAACTACGTTTGTTGTATGGGAGAACCCCTTAAATATTTATGTTATTCTGTTTTCAGTATTTGTTGTTATAGCGGCAACAGAAATACATCATCTGTGAAAATTTCAACTGTCTAGCTATCAGTGTTCATGAGTTACAGCCTGGTGACAGACGCATAGTGGAGTCTTAGTAATATGGTCCCCCGTTTTTACCCATTGGGTACAGACAGATACGAAAGGAGAGATAACTATACTCATAATTATTATAAAGAGGCAAAATTTGTAAGTTTGTATGTAGGGGGTAATCTCTGGAACTACTAGTCTGATTTGAAAAATTATTTTTGCACTTGATATCCCAATTTTTGAGGAAGGCTATAGGCTACTTTTTCAATGAAGGAGTGGTAATTACACTTTTCCTAAGCGACACATTAGGTATTGTTTGCCATATCCACGCGAACGAAGTCGTGGGCACAGCTAATTCCGGGATAAAAGTAACTATCCTGTCTTAAAGTGAATGGATAGTAGTAGACCGCGAAATTCAAATTTTCTTACGTTTTTTGCAATTTACATGTCAGTGAAAGTGGTTAGTGGTAGAAATCTAACTTAGAAAGATGTATTAATGATTGTAATGATTATAATTCTCTAAATATGTACTCAACAAAGGAGATAAGTATACAGGAGCGTCGGATACCTATAGTTGAAGTTTTCTAAGAAACCGATGGATGTTCTGGACTGAAATTTAATTTAATAAATGAGCTGTTTGTTTTCTATTAATAAAATTAGATTTTATTCGACAACATCCATCGGTTTCTTAGTAAACTTCAACTATATCCGACGCTCCTGTATACTTATCTCCTTTGTTGACTGTACCTGTTATTGTCGCGAATCATATTTTGATCAAAATACAACCTGACGACTGACCTGCAAATTGCAAAAAACGTAAAAAAAATTGAATTTCGCGGTCTCAATTACCCATTCACCTTAAGTCAGTTCAGCCATGAAAGCAGGTATATAACAAACAGAGAGAGAGTTACTTTACGTCGCAAATATACACACAAGTTGTAGTGATCTTCAGATTTAAGACCATGATAGACAGGGAGTTTGAACATGCTCATAATAATGTTTTGGTGAGGTTTGTTACTTTATTTATTTGTCTGAGTATACATAGAATATATGATTTCTATACATCTTTAAGTGCTTGGCCAGTCTGGCAGCGCGGGGCGGGGAGCGGCGCGGGTGCGGGAACGCGCATGGTCGGCCTGTCTGCAGTGGAGCGCGGTTTTGTACTGAGGGTTGTCGTGTCCAGTGTTTGTCAAAATATAATATGGATGAAGAAGACTTATTTTTACTAGAAAAAAGCTCGAACTAGTTTGAGAACCCCGGTCCCCGCGTAGGCTACCCGCGCCCTCACTGCGGACACTTGTATGAACGAGCTATGGCGTGAGTTGCCCGCGCCGCTCACCGCACCCGCGTGCCCACTATGGATGCGCAAATGAAGTATGTTTGACTACGCCGCGCCCGCGTTTGCAGTCTGGCCAAGCACTTATGTGTCCACTAGATGTGTCCGCGACTTCATTTGCATTATGTCGAAAAACAAATTAAATTTCATTGGTTTTAATTTTTTTTTTATTAAAGCATCTATCTAATAATAATAATAAAGCAGTAATCTGCCAGTGAAAGTCCCGTCAAAATCGGTTCAGCCGTTTCGGAGATTAGCCGGAACAAACAGTGTGAAAAAACTTAAAAATTGTTTTTTGTACCGCACATACTTTCTTACACATTTAGTTAGAAGCTGTTATTTTGACATTATTAACAGTACAATTTTATTTATTAGCATAGTTAATAAACAACATCTGTACAATTATTTATTCTTTATAAAAAAAAACAAGTAATTGTGCAATACCATGAAAGAAATTTAAGTTTATTATAAATATAAATTTAGTTTTAATAAGGAAATCCTGAGTACCTTTAATACAATACATGTCATACATTTTTAAGAGACAAAGAGACATAAGTTGGGATGAGTTGGCAATGCTCAATGTTATTTTTATCTACCACATCCTTTTGTTAACAGATTTGAAGGTCAGAGTTGAATTTTCCTCTTATCTCAAATTATTTAATTACAGTAGGTAATATTATAAATAAACATTTCCTACTCATTACTTAGAACAGTGAAGATGAATGGATCATTGAGTCGTCTTAGGGGCGGATTGATGAATGTTCAAATTGCATTGGCCAATCACAGCTCTACACATCATAAACAAGGCCACATGGCATTATCATTAAATTAAAGTAAATAAAACTACCTACTTAGGTACTTTCTTCAGTTGATTGATTTCATTAAAAATTATAGCTTTTACTACTTTTTTATTTTTCTATGAACTGGTAGGGTAGAATTTGTAATAGATAGTAATAACATTTCAACTTTACTGTCTGTAAGTATTGTGAGATAAACTAGTCACAGACATAATGCTCACATGAATAAATTGCATAACTATTTGAGCAGGATACAAGAACTATAAAAATAAATTGAATACGTGCATCGAATAGCGAAAAGCTAATTTAACTTTGGCCAGCAAAAACTTGTAGCGTCATCACAAAAGGTCACCGACCGATCATCGGCAATCACGAACTTTACGAAAACAGTTAGCACACCGACAAAATCTAACACGGTCTTCAATTGAATGACAATTCACAATAGCTAGACAAGTAGACAACAATACTCACCTTGTGAGTTACTTTGGGTCCTTTAGGAGCATCTTCTGACTGGGCAGCGGCGATTATCAGAAGAAGACCAAGAGCTGCTGCGAAAGCGCTCATGATTAAAATAAGTTTTATCTTTTTTCTTAATATTTTTACGAAGTTACCCTAACTAGTAGGACGACGAAATTTTAAATTAAATGTATTTGGACGGACCCAAATGTCGTGCTTCTTCGCCGGCAAACGAACACGCAACAAAAACGAAACGATTAGGTTGTGGCGTGTGGTCGTTGCTCGCTGCCGTTAATGTCAAATCACTATGTCATGTCAAACTCAAGGTAAACCACGTCATGTTGAACGTCCACAGAATAAACAGCTATTTTTATTAATCATTTTGTAATCAAGCCATCCAAACCCATCTATTCAAATATCGGAAACGAGTGAATTTTTAAAGTAGGTTTAAAACTATTTATCGTGCAATGTTTTATTTTCTTAATATTAAATCCTAGTGAATTATGTAAGTATGTAAATTATTGGCTTTTCTATTTAGACGATTATTGTACAGGTAAGTTATACGCTGAAGTGAGTGAAGAGTTCATGCTAAAGTAGGTAAGTCATAATCCGACTCTCCACGCCGGAACACGTCTGAAACGATAGGTAACGTTAGCTTCAAAATAAAGATACAAGGTACAACATATTATAACAGAATGTGAGATCTATACTATCTTACAATTTCTTGATGGTTTCAAGATTGTTCATATTTGTTTCAATCTTACTGTCTGTACTATTTATTTTAACACACCACTGTTTTGTGGGCTTTTGAAAATGCAGCAATCCATGGTCACCAGAGTCTTCATGACCATTTGCTGTCAGATTTTCTGCATTGCTTAAATTACTAAAGAGCTCATCACTCACATAAGTTCCTCGTTGAACGTCTTCACCGTAACATTTTCTTATAAAACTGAAAAGAAGCTTTTAGTTACATTCTATTCTACAGTCCTTTCACTGAAATGTATTTTACCTTTGATAGCAGCAGCTACAAAGAAATCACAAGGCAAAAGAAATAGACATAGAAACACCATAGAAATAACTGAATTAAATAGAATTTAGATTATTGTGATTTTGACAGGGCAAAAAGTTTGACAGTTATGTTTAAAACAAGAGCGAGTCGGACTCGCGCACCGAGGGTTCCGTACCATCATGTTTTTCATTTTTTTTTTCATTGGCGAGGCCTACATTCGTCAGAGAATTTTAACACTATGCTCTGCGGTTTAGAATATTGCAGTTTTATGTGAGCGCCATCTCTTGACTGATAGTGGAATTAATGTAATTTTTATTGATCATTTCTGTTAAAGTGTGCTATTTAGAGACTGTTTTATTTTTCTTGTAATCTTTACATAAGCTTCTATCACATAGAATTATTTCAGATTTTTTCTCTTTGCAAACTTCGGAGATATGGGGAACGGACATTTATATAATCAAAGGGGCAACGGTATTTTTTTTACATTTTCATCAAAAGTCGAAAACTATGCGGCCTAAAAAAAAAGAAAAACTGTTTGAGAATATGCAAACTGCGCTCTTTCATATGATATCCCACATACCCTAGTAGCCCCATTTCGAAATTTTCAGACCCCTTTTCAGTCGCTGTTGCAAAAAATATACGTATTTTTTTATTTCCTTCTTATTTGCAAAATAGTTGGGCAAACGTCAAATCAAATCAAATCTATTTATTTGCGAGAATGTAGGTTTACATGATGATTTTAAACTATAATGGCCCCTTTACATTCTACCATTACACATGGTGTGCAAATAATTAACATGCACAATACTATAATTTTGATTAAAAAATGTCAACATTAATCAATTATTATAAGGTCATATTAATTCAATCATTACAGTTCCAATTACCACCATTACCAATATTATTTATTATGTTTCCTTCTCCGCGATCTGACATTTATTCATAAGGTGAATGCTCCAACCAGCCCGCGAAATTCAAATTTTCTTACGTTTTTTGCAATTTGCAGGCCAGTGCTAGGTTGTATGTTGATTAAAATATTATTCGCGGTTGTAAGACATATATAGGTACAGAAT
Source organism: Mesoligia furuncula (assembly GCA_916614155.1). Lineage (NCBI taxonomy): Eukaryota > Metazoa > Arthropoda > Insecta > Lepidoptera > Noctuidae > Mesoligia > Mesoligia furuncula. Next base: position 14,032,485 of record OU744809.1, on the reverse strand, counting down.
TATAATCATGAAAATCATCAATAAAACGCTCGAAGTTCATAAAGCTGTTAGAATTACTTTTTCTGTTTTTTTTTTGTTCTGACACCTTTATGAAGTTGGAGGGTTGTATTGGTGATTTTGATTATTATAATTCTGTAACTACATACGTCTTACAGCCGCGAATAATATTTTAATCAACATACAACCTAGCACTGGCCTGCAAATTGCAAAAAACGCAAGAAATTTTGAATTTCGCGGGCTGGTTGAAGCATTCCCCATAAGATTATAAAAGCATTTTTCTTTTAACCATTGCGTTACCTTTTTTTTAAACATGGTCAATTTTGGTAATTGGTAATTGGTATTACGGGCTGGTTTCCGCAACTCCACGTCAATGCGCGTATTTTGCGTACGGGTGGGAAAATCGATTATTCGATCCACCCCAGCTCCTCAAGGAAGGCCAGCAACGCCTTGATGTTGCTGACCGTCTCGCGTAGGGTACCTGGGTTACCGAAGTACTTTGCCCTGTACGTGGTGATCACCGGGCAGTTTAGAAGCACATGTGCCGCTGTCTCGTCGTCCTCCATGCAGGCCCTGCACAGCGGACTGTCTGTTACTCCTATGACATAGAGGTGTTTATTAAATGACCCGTGGCCAGTTAAAGCTGCCGTAACTATACGCAGCTTTTGTTTAGTTAGACGGAGAACCTGTTTCGTGAGGCGGGGATCCAAAGTGGGAAGTGCTTCCCTAGCCTGCCTGCAATCGCCTTGATCCGTCCAAAGTTTGTCGTGTTGGTCTCTGGTGCGTTTCCTTACCAGAGTGCGTAAAAACCCGAAGGGAAGTGGCGCGATGGGCTCAGGTCCCACTGGTGCCATGCTCGAACCTCTCCTGGCAAGCTCGTCGGCTGCATCGTTGCCCAACGAACCGCTGTGTCCTTTGATCCATTGAATGGTTATTTTATTGAGGTTACCCACCTGGTTGAGGCGCTGGTGACACTCGTATATTAGCCCAGAGTCAACTGTATAACTGTTCAGCGCTTGCAGAACAGCCATACTGTCTGAGAGTATGCGGATTGAGTGGTCTTTTACTTCCCTAGCCATGATGGCAGAAGCTGCCAGAGAAATACCCATGCATTCGGCCTGGAACACTGTGTTGTGGGCCCCCAATGGTGTGGCAATATGTATGTTGAGATCCTCCGAAAAGATTCCAGCACCTGTGCCACTACCTGTTTTAGATCCATCCGTGAAGATGCGCAGCTCCGTAGGTCGTAGCCCCTCGCATCGTCGATCCTCGTGAAGTTGGATCTTGTATTTTTTATCAAAGATAAATTGTTTGGGTACCTTGTCTTTAATGGCTTTCGTAATGGGGAACTCCTTGTGTAGTCCTAAACATGGTCAAAGGTAAATCTTTAAAAACGTCGGGAATTTATTATATACCTTGACAGCATTTACGAACGAGTTCCTCTTATACAATTCGAGCCTGCATTGGGGTACACAGAGCTCATGCTTAAATTTATTTTTATTTCTAGGAGCTACATTTCGTTTGGATATAATATCTTTGTGTTTTAGTGAAATATTCCGGATGTTGTTGTACTACAAATAGGCATAATTCTCTAATCACGGTAATGGCAAAATATTGTACTTTTTAAACAAGTGTTTACAACTATCCGTATACCAGGCTCCACATATTGCACGTACTCATTTTTTTTGTACTCTAAACGCTTTTGTAATATCCACCGAATTACCCCACAACAAGAGACCATAAGAGAGTACAGATGAAACGTATCCGTGATATGCACAAAGAGCAGCTTCTGTTGATACCGTGACTCTTAATCTTTCGATTAAGATTCACGGTATCTACAACGGAATTAAATCGTCATCTAAAACTGTTCCAAATTTCAAGCTGATAGCTGATAGCATTTCAAGCTGATAGTTCTTGAGATATCCAGGTGTGACAGACAGACAGACTGAGCCTCACCATAAGGGTTCCATTTCACTATTTTGGTACGGAACCCTAAAAAAGGGTAAAATAACTGAAAGGATTGTAGTAACAATGTTAAAACAGCAATAGTAAATCTTTGTAATCTTACCGAACTTCATCTTGATTTGGTGGTTGAGGAACAAAATCTTTTATTACATCCAACTCTTCTGAAACTATGAGTTTATTTACAACTAGCTGCTGCCCGCGACGTCGTCTGCGTGAAGGCTCTACACTTCTACAGCACCAAAAATACCTAAGATGCCAGTGTCGCTATAGCATTCTAGGTAAACAACTTTTAAAATAGCATTAAAATATAATATTTTTTTGCAAGCGAAGCAGGTGAAGAGTGTTATATGGGAATCCTGCTGAATTCAGTCATAATATGTGACTAAAGGAAATAGAGAAAATAATGCAGGAATACATTCCAGGACACAAAAGAGTAAAAATACGTACAAAGGTATCATACCTTACAACACTTCCCTATAAACTACGTTGGTAGTTATGCTGCCAGGAGCTAAAATGTAAAGAGAATCAGGACTGGTGACGCGGGAGCAAGCGACGTACATACAGTTGCCCGTGTGAGAAGCAACTCGTCCTAAGGTCGACACTCGCTGCCCTCAGTGTCTGCCCCTGCGACTTATTGATGGTCATCGCGAAGCAAACACTCACGGGGAACTGTACGCGCTTGAACTGGAACGGGAAGTTATGAGATATGAAGGGAATGCGTGGTATAAATACTGCCTCGCCGACGCCACAACCCGTAAGAATTTCCGCCTCAATGGTGTGTCTGTGGAGCAAGATGACTTTAAGGTGGGTCCCGTTACACAACTTCGGAGGAGATAGGTTCCGAAAAAGCATAATCGGGACACCGACCTTCAGCTTGATGATATGCGCTGGAAGTCCACTTACTGACAGGGAGTTCAGAAATTCCACGGGATAATGTGTTGCGTCATCTTGCTCGACAACAGTGTTTATCGAGGTGTAGACCACTTCATTCCCCTCAATTTCCGAGAGAATGCATTCGTTAATTGCTACAGCCCGATCATTTTTGGGCGTCAAAATGGCCCGCTCACACACCCAAGAATTCTGCTGGTGCGGTATACGACTGATGTCCCCGTACACACAACAAATGAGTTCTTCTAAGCTGAATACCACTCTACCGAGAGACTCTGGAGGCACCACCTGTCCACTTCTCTCTTCTGGTAGAGTGCCTTCGCCAAGACTTAGAAGGACATCGGAGAATTCTTGAGCACGGGCATTGCCGCCGAACCGAGCTCTCAGGTCAAGCGCAGCGTACGAACTCGTGACCACAACGAAGATCGTTTCAACGAAGCATGAATGCTTCGTTGAAACGATCTTCGTTGTGGTCACGAGTTCGTACACTTGTAAGTTAACACTTGCCGTGGTGACGCGGGATCGAGGGCTGACGAGGTGAACCTCGTCAGCCCTCGATCCCCGCGTCACCACGGCAAGTGTTAACCGGAAATCGCCACTGAACAGAACTGTGACACCACCCATCAAATGTCGTTCCTGCGGATGTCCAGCAGGGTTCTGTCCACGGCCTCAACTGCCTTCCTATTGGCCATCGTACACTCATCCCATACGATCAGAGAGCAATCCTTGAGCACGTGTCCCTTATCGCTGTTACGTGACACACCACAAACAGGCGTTTCGGCGCTCTCTAAATCGATGTGAATGTTAAACATGGCATGTGCTGTCTTGCTCCCGTAAGCAGCATCTTCGAAGCGCATCCAAGAAAAACATTTTACCCTGGTTTTGCCCAACGCTTTCAAGGACGGTGTCATAAATTTGTTTTTGCTCTGAAGAGAACAAAGCGACATGGTCATTTCGTATGGTGGTCACTTCGCCCGGGTCGTAATTTGTCTCAGCGTTATACTCCCGATTTCCGCGGTATCGATGCGGTGATGATTGGGGAGCTGGTAACCCATATTCGATCAGTGGATTGCCGCCGATAGAAATGACCACATCTTGAAGTGAACTGAGACAGGTGTTCAGCACGCGTTCATCAGTTACTTCGACTTCGTCTCCAGTAGCACGCCTCAAAGCTCGTAGAAAATCTTCAGACAGATGATGACGATACTTCTCCCACAAAGCTACCGGGTTCGCGACTCCACAATACACCAAGATGACGGCAAACAGATGATGCATGCATCTGGGACTGTCACTGACGCTCGCCTCCGCGAGGGTGTCATCCCAATTTTGGTCACCGTCGAGAAGGTGACGTGCTATAATGCTATTTTAAAAGTTGTTTACTTATAATGCTATAGCGACACTGGCATCTTAGGTAGGTATTTTTGGTGCTGTAGAGCCTTCACGCAGACGACGTCACGGGCAGCAGTTGTAGGTTTACGACATGAATATATATTAATTACCAAGCAATAATCACACAGATAAATACCGAACAAAAGTATTAACAGTCAATGTTTATTTTGTACTAACATCATGAAATTGATGAAGAAATGATCATCATCAATGAACATAACTTTTTGTAATACTTAACACCGCATTTTTTTTAAATTGTCTTCCTCAACTCAGCTCAAGATTTTGAGGGTTTTGTTGGAACTTGAATTTGTCAAAACGAACTATACGATACAACTTTTATGAAGAAAATGCACACTACCATCTATGAATTTTAAGAATAACTAACTACTAACCTCGCCAACATGATCAAATTTAAATTATTAATTTCCAAAAAGTGTTAACATGTAACTTGATTTGATTTTTATGAAATCTCATAGATGGCGCTGCTTCAAAATTGTCTTTATACTACTAACATTCATTAAACTATGTTTCTCTGTCCAAGTTACTTAAATGGCGTAGTTTTTATATTGTAAAGCTAGATAATAGCATGGCTTACTCAAAAACAACATTTAAATATGCGTCGTTAGATTACACGCTGTCACAGAATGTGTAAGAAAAATAAAGATTCACAGCTCCTCCCCCGTAGGTGATAGCGTGATAATATGTAGCCTATATGTTGACCCGACCTCTTAGTAATATTCATGCAAAATTTGAAGTAAATCCATGCAGGACTTTTTGAGTTTATCCCGGACATACATACAGACAAACAGACAAAAATTCTAAAAACCATATTTTTGGCTTCGGTATCGATTGTAGATCACGCCCCAAGTATTCTTTTAAAATAATATTCAATGTACAGTTTTGACTTTCCTACGATTTTATTATATGTATAGATAAGTACCTATATAAAATAAATTTAGTGAATAATAATAGCAAAATCATTAAAAACGTTTCTGTAAATTTATAATAACGTAAATGAGGGTTGTAAGGATGACTAATCAACATTAAGCTATATATTCCAGTCTTTAAGTTGCGCTAGGTGTGGTTTGCGACAGGGTTATTGCAGATCATTATTAGCTCACGTGCAATCAACGAAAGACCTAGCGGGTAGCGAGGGTGGGCAGTTGGGCACGCGGTAATCTCTGCTTTGGTTAGCTACACGAAGTACAGGAAGATTATATACTCGTACCTAGTCGTTATAATCTGTAAGCCGACTGAATAAACTAAACAGAGCACAGCATAGCTAATGTTATTTAATCACCCTAATATTCTTACCGGTGCTGCTTATGTCAATATTATTATAATTATAAACCGTTTTCCTTCCATTACTCTTGTTTCTTATGCTACTACTATCCTTCTTCAATTCCAATTCTGCCTGTATTAAAAAGAAAGAATATAATGAGAAAAATATCCGGGATTTAAATCCTTTTAAATAAGCAAAAATTATATATATCAAAACTATATATCAAAACTACCTACCTTAGCTGATTTAATAACTTTCCTATTTAATCGCCATTTTTCTATTGCTTTCTGTTGCCGCTCCTTCAGGTAGATGTACTTTGAATACCATTGGACGTGCGAGATAATTTCTGCTTCACTGATATCTGAGGATACTTATCATTTTACAAACCTTTCTATCCAATCAAGATAATAAGTTCAAACTCAACTTAAAAGAAATGGATTAAAATATATTCGTGGTTTGGTGGCGGGTGGGCTACTGTCGCAAAAGGTGATGATTGATGATAAGATTACCTACTACAAATGATTCGAGTTAGAATTTTAGAAAAAAAGCTACCAACGTCAAAAGAAATTGTAGCTTAAGCATCACCTTGTAATTTTGGTAGAAGTTCATACAGAAACAAATTAAATGTTGTAGAAGTTTCCACGGGACTATCTATTCCATCAAAAGAAGTATTCATTGGAGATCCAAAATATTTTTGCCAGTGGTTTACGAAAATATTGTGGTGATATTCATTCCATCCGCCATATCGGTTTGCACTATTCGTCATGAATTCTTGAAATTGTTGAACTTCCTAAAAATCAATGGGTAAGTACACTACTTGGTTCAAAGTTTGGCTCCTGAGAAACTAAGTAAAAAAACCAGTCAAAAGCGAGTCGGACTCGCGCACCGAAGGTTCCGTACCATCATGTTTTTAATTTTTCATCGGCGAGGTCTATATTCGTCGGAGTTTTAACACTGTGCACTGCGGTGTAGCATATTATTGCAGTTTTATGTCAGCGCCATCTCTTGACCGATAGTGGAACTAATGTAACTTTTGTAGATGATTTCTGAAAACTGTGCTATTTAGAGACTTCGTTTTATTTTCCTGTAATCTTTACATAAACTTCTATCACATAGAATAATTTCAGATTTTTCTCTATGCAAAATTCGGAGATAAGGGGGGGGACAATATTTTTTTACATTTTTCATGTTTGAGAATGTGCAAACTGTGCTCTTTTATATGATACCCCACATGGCCTAGTAGCTCTACTTCAAATTTTTCAGACCCCTTTCAGTCCCTGTTGTAATAAATATACATATATTTTTATTTATTTCTTATTTGAAAAATAATTGGGCAATCGTCATCTAAAACTGTTCCAAATTTTAAGTTGATAGCATTATTAGTTCTTGAGATATCCAGCTGTGACAGACAGACAGACAGACTGAGTCTCACCATAAGGGTTCCGTTTTACCATTTTGGTACGGAACCCTAAAAAGATACGTCTTTTCCTAAGTTCAGGAGCCAGCTGTTCAAACTGCTTTTGACAAAGACAAAGACATTTTATTCGTCGGATATCGTAAGTACCAAGTTGGTTGGTATGGATAAGTTCGAGTTCGACACATCCGCCGCTAATACAATGCATACGAATATTTACAATGTGAACTTAATGTACATGTGGGTGGGTATAAAACCTAACTTGTATACTAGTCAAACTCTTCACCACTTGTACAATCATATTTAGTGTATGACTAACTTTATGTGTTTTTCCTTTTGGACAATAAACTTATTATTTATTTTATTTTATTTAAGTAAATAATAATTTGTCAATAAGAAGAAACATAGGAATAGTATTTTATTAGAATAATACTAACTAAACATTTGAATGGAGATGTCATCATCGTTTTTACGGGACTTGGCACAATCGTGCTGTATTTTGCTGTTTGAATTCTCGGCTGTCTTTTCAACTTACTCATTGAAACTGGATTTTCATTAATCTGGAAGGATTATTAATAATTATCGTGTTAACGATAAAATTAAACAAAATGACAACATTTATTAGTCAAGAACTAGGACTCAGGTTTTGGTAGGTTACTCACAGTTTGATGCAGTTGTTGCTCAGCGGATTGAAGACCAGTTAATTCTGTTTGTAAATATAACTTGAATGCTTTGATACGATTTTCCAACTCAAGTGTACTTTTCTTTACATCTTCTATGTCTGAAATAAAATTATAAGAAAGAAAAGAACCATTTACTTATCAGATGAGGAAACCTCTGTTAGAAATACCAGATATACTTGCCTATCTCTGCAGTAAAGAAAATTTTCCGTAGGTAAGTATATTTTTTTTCTGTCTTGTATTAAAGTAATCCTACACAATAAAAACGTTAAACACGCAACTCTAGGTACGGTTATTTTCGGTAACAAAACTTCGTTAACTTATACAACGTTATATTAGTATACTTACCTGTGCGAAACCTGAATATAGTTTGTTCAGAATAAGTAACTGAATCGATTCCAATAGATTTTACCCCATGTTATATTTTGTCCCAAAAATATTTAAAAAAGGTTATAAGTTGGACACCGAGTGACACTAAGTATAGATTATCCAATCTCCGCGCCGAACGGTTAGGTACCTAGGTACGAGCGCAAGCGGCGCGGGTGAGCATGTTTTTGTACGGACAAACAGGTAACTTAACAAGCTTATAACTTTGTGATTTTTCAGGATGCAGTTTTGAAATTGTGTAAGTACATAGATTCTTTACATAAAAATACTAGACAAGTGTTTCTGGTTTCGTATAATTATACTAAAAAAATAATGTTGTATATTTGAAATAATTGGTATACTTAGATAAGTTAGTAATTTTCTTACACTCACCAAGTGTTTTCAGCATTTCTTTGGAAGATGTACTAGTCTTTATATCTTGAAATAATAATTTTATTTCTCTATATGAATTTTTAGTCTTTCCTAAAAAAACTTTGAACTCCGAAAATGGTAAGTAACTTGTTGCATCAAACCTTCCATCTGTTTGTGACGCTTCCGGCACACATTTATTAATACTCTGAAGAAGAAGAGTTTCTTCAATTTGCAATCGTTTCATTTTTGCGGACAGACTTGTGGTTTGTGTAATATCTAACGAACTACCTGACTTTGTAGACGTTAAAACCATTTTTATGTAATAGAAAAAGCTTTGTTTTGGTTTGGAATATATCTTTTTAGTACTATTGATCACTATTGATCAAACATTCAATGTTTTGAATTTACCCCCGCCTGACAACCTTTACAGCGTTGCCAGACTACAAATACAAAATATTTATATTTTGCCGATACCAAAATCGACTAAATGCTTAAGTTTTTTTTAATGTCACACATCACTTGATTGGCAAAAAAAATAATTTGACATTTCATCATTCTTTGAAATCTCAAATCTCTGAGTGTCTGATTGAAGGCGAATTCTGTGTAGAGAATTTGTGGAATGGAAAGTGAAATTTCAAGAGAATATTCTTGGAATACATAAAAATGTTCAGTCGTTCGAGATTGTTTTTTACCAGGGCTCTTCCGTTACGGGTTAGTATTTTTCGATAAATATGTATTTACATAATAATTCCCAAATGACGTACCTAACCTTACAGTTGATAAAAAATTGTTTTCAGAATGTTTTTAACGTGGAATATCAAAACAATGCTCGATTTCTGTACAGCATAACAGCGACAAGAAGTCGGTCTACTACTCCGCTCAATACTATTGTTATGTTCGTCCCCCAACAAGAGGTATTTATTCATAATTTTAGTGGTATTAAATAGATTGTTGTAAAGGTGATCAATTCAAATATTATCGGGTGATTTTTTCAGGATAAAATTAACTTTCATGTACATTTGTTATAAAAAACTTGTGTGAGAAGAGAGAAGAACAACAATATCATTACAGACAAGAAAATCTATGTATAAAACTGCCCGTTTTGAATATTTTCAGGCATGGATTGTGGAGCGTATGGGAAAATTTCACAGGATTTTAGAGCCTGGGCTGAATCTGCTGTGGCCCATAGTGGATAAGATAAAGTATGTGCAGAGCTTGAAGGAGATAGCTATAGATGTTCCCAAACAGAGTGCCATCACGTCTGACAATGTTACACTCAGCATTGATGGAGTGCTTTATCTTCGAATTATTGACCCATATTTAGGTAAGATTGATTGTTTAAAATATTGATCCATGTGGTCCATATTTTGTTTGTATTTTACATTTAAGTATGAGATCTGAAATTGTACCCACTTTTTTTTTCAGTACTTAGTTTGTGAACAAGGGAATCTGTGTCATTGTAGCATTCCTTATAATAGATACATTATTGCTTTTTTATGCTTACAGTCCGGCTGTTAAGAGAATGCTTTCGTGAGACCTGTCAACAATTCCAGTGACTTAATAAAAATCAAATTCACAAAACACATTCATTTGTATAACTGACAGGTGTCAAGAATGCATTCTCTTGTTGGCCACAATGTAACGCACATATCCCTTTATTCATAAACGTCGCTTAAAGTTAAGTAGTGATTAACATCTGCTTAACCATACATTTGTGACGTTTGAATGTCACTTAACTTTAATCAGCAAAGTGGTGGAGGGTGGGCATTTCAGGGGACTGTCTTTTGAAATTTTGATGTTCGAAAAGTGTTGATTCTCAGCCAAGTTTGAATAAATGACTTTTGTTTTTGATCATTGTTTATAAATAATTCCTATTATGTTTACATTGGGTTCAACCACTAAATAGAAGAAGTGCTTATCTTCTGAAGTAGCTCTACCACAATTAACACAAGAAATGGATTTCTTATTATGGAATTTGAATAATTAAGAATTTGCAAACTTTTCTAGTTTAGTTGAAAGTTTTATTTACTTTTCAGCGTCATATGGTGTTGAAGATCCTGAGTTTGCTATCACACAGCTTGCTCAAACAACTATGCGTTCTGAACTTGGTCAAATTTCTCTTGACAAAGTGTTCAGGGAGAGAGAATCTCTGAATACGGGCATTGTGGAATCCATCAACAAGGCCAGTGAAGCTTGGGGCATCACATGTCTGCGATATGAAATTCGTAAGTGTGTTTTTACTCTTGATTTTTGATGTGTGTCAAGCCAAGTTTGGGGAAGACCCACCTGTGTGTTATCTCAAATAATTTTGACATAATTTTGACCACCGCTTCGGAAAACTCTATAATGCCTACAAAGTTGCAATTGTACTTGCTATTTATGGTTTCCCCAAACACCTAATATTACACAATGTTTCATAAATGTAAATTACAAATTATTTCATCAGCGCACTTGGCATCTTTTTTAGGGTTCCGTACCCAAAGGGTAAAAACGGGACCCTATTACTAAGACTCCACTGACCGTCTATCCGTCTGTCACCAGGCTGTATCTCATGAGCCGTGAAAGCTAGACAGTTGAAATTTTCACAGATGATGTATTTCTGTTGCCGCTATAACAACAAATACTAAAACAGAATAAAATAAATATAGGGGGCTCCCATACAACAAACGTGTTTTTTTCGGCGTTTTTGCCTTGTGGTATGGAACCGTTTGTGTGCGAGTCCGACTCGCACTTGGCCAGTTTTTGTTTTTACATTTATTACCTTTTTGGTAGGGATTGCTGTTTTACATTATAGTTCCATCTTTTCAAGTGTAAGCAAGAAGCCAAACTATTCCACAATCTGTGAATGTGATTGTAGCATAAACAACAAGCATCTGTTGATCTGTTCCCTCACCATACTATTAAATTAATATTTACAGGGGATATTAAACTACCGACGCGCGTGCACGAGGCTATGCAGATGCAAGTTGAAGCTGAACGGCGGAAAAGAGCAGCCATCTTGGAGTCTGAGGGAGTGCGAGCCGCCGATATTAACGTGGCCGAGGGCAAGCGTCAAGCTAGAATATTGGCGTCAGGTACAGTCCAAGCACTAATATGTATACACGAAATTCAAAAGCGATTTTCACGTGCATTACAACTGCAACTTTGAGATGACCCATTTCACGAAATATCAATCAATCACACTAATATTATAAAGGCGAAAGTTTGTGAGTGTGTCGTCGTTTCAGCCGATAGACGTCCACTGCTGGACATAGGCCTCCCCCAATTTTGGGAGGGTTTGACATAATCGCCACGCTTGGCAGGCGGGTTGGCGATCGCAGTATGGTATGATGGTGGAATACATAGAGAATGCTGCTGCCCATTCTCCGGTACGACCCTTAGTAGCCTTTTACGACACCCACGGGAAGTAAGGGGTGGTGGTATTCTTTAAGTCCGGCACCACACAGACTTATGAGTGACTTGACGTGTGAGTTTATATGTTTGTTACTTCTTCACGCTCAAACGGCTGGGCCAATTTTGATAAAATTTTGTATGGAGGTAGCTGACACCCTGGATTAACATATAGGCTACTTTTTATCCCGATATTCCCACGGGATCGACATTTACGCGGGTAAAACCGCGTGGCGCAGCTAGTGGGATTATAAATGTACTTAGAGGGATGTGGATGATTGATTACTAATTAGACTATTTAATTTTGACAATTCAAAAGTGCCTGTACAAGATCTAATTGAAATAAATGCTTTGAATTTGAATTTTGAATTTGATGATTTTAATTCTGTAAATAAATACTTGTCACAGTTGATAGTGGCAGATTACCCGAAAAACGTCTCAAAATTATTATTGAAAAACTTTCAGAGGCCGAGAAACAAGAGCAGATAAACAAGGCGTCTGGTGAAGCGCAGGCGATGCTCGCTGTCGCGGAGGCGCGCGCAAAGGGACTCAAGGTCGTTGGCGGTGCGCTTGCCCTACGGGTCAGTTGGATTTACAATTATTAGGATTTATCCAATTATATAAAACCGGTCAAGAGCGAGTCAGACTCGCGCACCGAGGGTTCCGTATTGTGAAACGTGTAATGTTTTAAAATTTTCATGGGCGAGGCCTATATTCGTCAGAGAATTTTATTACTGCGGTGTAGAATATTGCCGTTTTAGGCCAGCGCCATCTCTTGACCGATACCTAGTGAAAATAATGTAATTTTTGTTGATTTCTGAAAAAGTGTGCTATTTAGAGACCATCCTTTTATTTTTCCTGTAATCTTTACATAAACTTCTATCACATAGAATCATTTCAGATTTTTCTCTATAAGGAGGGGATCTTTTTACATTTTTCATCAAAAGTCAAAAACTGCGGCCTTAAACAAAAAGAAAAAATGTTTGAGAATGTGTAAACAGCGCTCTTTCATAATACCGCACATGCTCTAGTAGCCCCACTTCGAATTTTTAAGACCCCCTTTCAGTCCCTGTTGCCAAAAAAATAAATTTCTTTCTTATTTGCAAACTAGTTATGCAAACGTCATCTAAAACGATTCCAAATTTCAAGTTGATAGCATTAGTAGTTTTTGAGATATCCAGCTGTGACAGACGGACAGACAGACAGAATGAGTCGCACCATAAGGGCTCCTTTTTACTATTTTGGTACGGAACCCTAATAGAGTGGAGAGCAGTGGTGGCCCAGAGGTAACGGCCGCGACTTACGAGTTGGAGGTCGTATGATCGAACCCAGACAGGCACTCCAAAACGGTGACAAAAACATGAGGAAACCGGCATGTCCTAGAACAAAAAAAAATTTGAAGACATATAATGACATCTACCAATCCGCACAGTGGGCGCCCGCGTGGTGGATTAGAGTGCATAAGAGTATTTTGAAACTATTAAATAAATCCCAACATCGAAATCAAGTCAACCTGACACTGACATGCTAATTGCAAAAAACGTAAGAAAATTTGAATTTCGCGGACACTCGTTATTAAACACTTTCAATAGCTTGGGGTAATAAATAAATACAACCTCTTTTCACAGGATAGCAAACATGCCGCATCGCTGACGCTGGCTGAGCAGTATGTATCGGCGTTCAACAAGCTGGCGAGGACGAACAATACTCTCATATTACCGGCGAACGCAGGAGACGTATCCAATTTAGTTGCTCAGGTAGGTAAATGATAAATGATTTATTTTCTGTAAGTAGGTTTTTACAAACACTTTTACACGTCATCATATTTTTTAAAACTAGATGTGGTCGGCGTTTCCTATCTGACTACTCTGAGAAGAAAGGCCGAAACAAACTCAGAGGTCACAGTCTCTTTTAAAGTCCAGACAAAATCTTGGTCAGATCGTGTGAAGACCATGTAGATTGATGTCTGAAATGGTCTTTTGAGGAAAGAACCACACAGATTGAGCGGACCTGTCCAATCAGTCAAAGTCAAAGTCAAAGTCAAAGTATTTATTAGTGTGTTTTTTGGTGATACAATAGGTCTTATAATTAGGATATGGTAACTCAAAAAACTACCCATTAGGGCATACACTATTTACCAATTTAAGAATATAAAATTAATATTATATACAAATTAACATAAACAATAGGTACTTCGAATACAATCTATTTTTATAATTAATAAGTCAAGTTTTTGAGTTGTCAAGCATAAATACACAATTATCATTTAGTTTACTTATTACATTTTGTCAAAAAGGAATTCGTCAATGGTATAATAGCATTTTTCAGTCAATAAGTTATTTAATCTCCGTTTAAATTGTGTCAAATTAAGATCTTTAATATCATTTGGTATTTTGTTGAATATCTTCGGGGCCATACAGAGGATGCTTTTGTGCATAAGGGCGGTCTTTGAGGGTCTTAGACATAATTCATGGCGATATTCTTGTCTTGTCGATCTATATCGTTGCTCTGAAGCCTTTTTAAACAGATCGCTATTTTTCTTGACAAACAATGCTGTCTCGTAAATGTAAATACACGGTAATGTTAGTATTTTAAGTTGTTTGAAATGCGGTTTGCAACTTTCCGTTGATTTGAGACTGCATATTGATCTAATGCATCTCTTCTGTGCTTTAAAAATGTTCTCTTTTTCGCAGGAGTTTGCCCAAAAAATTACTCCGTAACGTAATATGGAATCTACATAGCCATAATACGCAGCTACAACAGCTGCCTGATTAACTATTTTCTTAAGTTTATATAAAGCAAAGGCGAACCTACTTAATCTTGTTATAATAATTGATGCATGTTGTTTCCAAGTCAGTTTTGAGTCAATTGTCAAGCCTAAAAATTTTATATGTTCTACTTCATCAATTTTGTTATCGTCAAAAGATATATATTCAGGAGCGGTCAATCTTTGTCGAAATTGCATAATTTTAGTTTTATTTAAATTTAATTTTAAATTATTATGTTCAAGCCAGTTAATTGATTGTTGCAATGCGTCTTTGATGTCAAATTCATAATTTCTATTTTTATTATTTCTTACTATTACCGTGCTGTCATCAGCAAAAAGAACCATAGGAAAAGCGACGTGTTTTGGGAAGTCATTTATATATGCTAAAAACATCGGCGGACCTAATACGCTGCCCTGTGGGACGCCAAAAGTGATTTTACGTTTTCCTTTCAGTGCACGCATTTGTCAAAAATCGTGCAGCTCGATTCAGAAATGAGGAGCTCAACGATTCGACGAACAATACCAAAGAAAGGACATGGTACTATGTGCTTTCGATAATAAACTATTTGTTTTAAATTTATGGAGCTCTGTGGGGTAATTTTGTAACACTTTCAAACATATGAAGGACTAACAGCGGTTTCACCCGCATAAGTGTCGATCCCGTGGGAATATCGGGATAAAAACTATCCTATGTCCTTTCCTGGGAGTCTCGGTTCAGCTGTTTAAGCGTGAAGGGGTAACATACTATCGCATTTATAATATTAGTATGGATTGCGAATTTCCTTCAAAATCATTCGGATTGCGATTAAAAATGTCATAATGCTTAACTTTACACAAGTTTTCGACACCCCACCATGGCAAAAATAAGGGCGTTTAGTTGATCACGAATTCTTGAGTTGCGATAGCGCGGACCACTCCATTATAGAAATTACTTAGGAACTACTCGTACGTTTTAACTGGAATCTCCGAGCGTCGACAAAAACTTTTGTGCGGCCGCCGTGCGTTCGGGTATTTCCGGGGAAAAATGCTATTCCTGTTATTAACATAATATATATTATTACTCTTTTATTGTATGTATTTTTGTGCGATATTAACAATACTTCTCTTTCCAGGCTATGTCAATATATTCAACAGTTACAGCACACAACACACAGGCCAACAATCTGCCCCGAATTGACGAGTATGAGGAGCCTATAGTCAAAATTAACTCATTAACAGAAAAAGGTTCCCCCTTGGCGGGCCCAGCCGTAGCTAACTTTGATGACTCCTTAGCAGAATACTTCTCAGACGATGAAGAAAGAGAAAAGGCATTGAGGTCTCACAAAGAGAAGAAAGACTACCACACGCAACAATTAAATAAGCTAGAAAAAATAGAAAAGGACACATAGAACTGTTACTTAGTACCTGTTTAAAAAAAAAAGTTAAGATTGTCTCTGCATTTCAAATGTAGCTATGAAACTTTGTTGTGTAACTTGGTGCATTAGGGACTAGTTCGGAATGAAAACTAGACAGTTGCAATAAAATGCATTTATTTTCATATATTGTACAATACAGTCAGTTCCAAGAGTGTTAAATCTTAATGTACAGATATGCAATATTTTTAAAGTAAATCATATCTCATTAGTTGTCATCATAAGTTATTTATTGTAAAATAACTCTGGAAAAAATAAAACTTTAAAAATCATACAAAAATATTTATTTTCATAAACTACAACAATAGTCAAAATCGAAATAAAATATAAATAAGTCTCACAAGTTTCCATAGAGTTAAATTCTAAATTGTTATCTAATGTATCGGCAGCTCTATTCTGTCAAAATCTCAATGAGAAAACTTGGGTGAAGTGAGCTGTCTTACCACCTGATACTAAGGATTGACACTATTGATAGCTCATTAAGCTTTTTTACAGCTTGTGGCTAAGTAATAACAGCAGTACGGGTCGATCGATCAGGTTAAGCTGCGCTTGCCGCGGTTGGTCCGTGGATGGGTGACCGTCTTCACATACCAGGACCCCTCCGTGCCTCGGAAAGCACGTTAAGCTCCCGTTGGTCGCGGCTGTAGCCCGAAAGTTTCACAACCAGCCTTAACCAGGGGTATCGTATTACCCAGTAACTGGGTTGTGGAGGTCTGATAGTCAGTCGCTCCATGTAAAATACTGGTATTCAGCTGCATCCGGCCAGACTGGAAGCCGGCCCCAACATAAGTAGTTGGGAAAAGGCTAGCTAGGCAGATGATGGAGATCGGCAGGTATATTATTCATAAATATCAAGTTTCTTCTTGGCATGTTGTCTGAACTTTCCATATCTGGCTATTAAATCCATGAATATAAATTCCTCACTAATATTATAATTTAGATGGTTGTGCTGTGTAGTGTTGCAAAAAGTATTTTTGGTTATTCTTACTGAATTTCCTGAAGCCAAACTGTTCTTGCCTTCACAGTTCAAACTAGATACAAGTATAAAAATATCTTACATTACATTCATCACCCTTTTGTAATATGATACTATCTAAAATGTAATAAAGTAACACCCAATTTTTGGCAAGCCTTCAAACTTAAAAAAAATCGTATAAAAGGAAACTTGCCGCATCCTTTTCTATACTTATTTTATATTAAAAAAAAACACGTTTCATTAACATTTGACTGTACATGATAAATGCATGGGTGTATATTAAAAAAAACTTGTTTCGAAACTAAATTTAGATTAGTTGCTGTTATTTACATATTGAATTATAATATTAACGATATATGAAATACTAACAGCGCCCCGCGGTTTCACCCGCGTAAGTTTTGATCCCATGGGAATATCGGGATAAAAACTATCCTAAGTCCTTCTCCAGGATGCAATCTCTCTCTGCCAAATTGTATCGAATCTGTTCAGTGGTTTAGGCGTGAAAAGGTAACATACAGACAGACAGAGTTACTTTCGAATTTATAATATTAGTATGGATCAAGTGGATTTAAAGAAACAAAACAACTGAAACCTGTATTACTGTGATAGGGATTTTAGATGTTTTTAAGATATTTTCACAATTTTTTCTCTCTGATTGAAGTAGCTGACTGTGCCTTCTTCCGGCTGAGAAAGATTTGTAGGTGCTGGCATTTTGTGAAGACTGAGATACGACGCTGAGAGATCCGTACCATCGAATTGTCGCAAATGAATCTAAAACAAGTACAAAAATATCGTTAATATTCAGCGCAAAAATTCTTTCGCTTTTAATTTCCATTCACATGTTCCACTAAAGGGGGAAGCGCCAGGGTATCCCTCGAAATTTAAAATTTCTTACGTTTTTTGTTTTTGGAATTTGCAGGTCAGTGTCAGGTTGCATGTTTGATTTGCGCACCAAACAAATATGAACAGAATTATAATCATTATAATCATCAATACAACCCTCTAATTTCTGATTCTATTAATTGATATTTTATGAAATAGTCATTCAATAGAAGTACATGAACTTGGAGGGTTGTAAAATTTTAATTTCGAGGGCTACTTAGCGAATGAATGAATGAATTGACAAAAATTATAAATGTTTGGTATTAAAAATACAAAGAAGGTGTATTTACTTTAACTTCTACAGGTTGTACAAACATTGGATTCATTTTCCAGTGTTTGTACAACTTGTCGCTGGTAATATGTATAACATTGTAAATAAACCCACCATCGCCAAAATACTCACTAATAAATGCAAGTTGACTTCATCACTTCTGCTCAAGTAAGGGAAGTTACCGCCGCTTTTTAAATGCGCTAGTTTTGCTTGAGGATATGACTTATACAGGTCCTCGCGAACCCGAGAACTTAAGGCACATTCATCCCACACATCCATTACTGTGATGGGCAAGTTAACCAGTGCTTGTGGTTTTATGTAACAAGGTGTGCAGTTCAAAGTCAGTCTTGATGCTAACTCTGACTGATTTAGGGATTCCAGCTAAAAATAATACATTTTTAAAGATAATAATCAGGACAAGTAACATTTAAACAACTATGACGCCAGTCTTGATGTATAAGGCCTTGTATTCCCTAGGGACAATTGTGACAAATTTTAATGTCCCGCGAGACGTGTCGCTAGTAAGTCAGGTGTGCCCGACCAACGTTGCCAGACATCTTGTCGCACAAGCTTTTTCACCATGTCTAGAGTCTGAGTTAGCCTCTTATTCATCCACAACACTCACAAAGTCTAGACTGTCTTGACTTTGTGAGTGTTGCGGATGAATAAGAGGCTAACTCAAGACTGGTTTAGAGATTCAAGTTAAAAACAGTTAAATTTTTTAAAGATGCAAATGATATTTTGGATAACAATCTATGATTCTGGTTGTTGCTAACACATTGTAAGAACAGGAGTTGTATTACAGGACAACAATATCATGTAACAAGATTTCATGTTGACATACTTGTTGTATAAAGTTACATTATTGCTCAGTAGAGCATGAAGAAATTATTATTACAAAAGCTGCATAACCCATCTGATAGGCAAGCTTATTAAGTTCGGTTACAAAAGAAAAGTAATTGTGTCACTTCAGTGACAGTTGAGCTCATATATATGTATATATATATATTTAATATCTTACTCTTTCAACCATGAAGTCAATAGATTCAGCCATCCTTTTGTCAACTTTATCGGTTGTGAAATTGCCCATGAGCATTCTTTTCAGCACTAATGAAGGTAGAAGCCAGAAGAGGGCTGAGGAGTCATGGTATTCAAACACTGATGTGTCTGTGAATGTGTTGCATAGAACGAGAGATGCAACTCGGGGACAGTTATTTGTTAATTCTGCAAACTTTTGAGCTATAAATCCACCTGCAAAATAATTGTGCATTAAAATTAGAGGTTGATAATAAGTTGACAATGAAATAAGTAATTAAGGCATTTGCCAGCCTATTGTTTAGTATACTGGTTAATAGAAAAAAAAACAAGCTGATAACTTATCTACTGTTTGTCATTTTGCTTCACTGTATAAACAACAAATCGATTGGAATTTGTTCACTCATTATGGAAATTACTGTAATGACACTTACTGCTACTGATTGTGAACTTTCTATTAATAAACTTGGTATGTTTAAAAAACAGCAGAATGTAACTTCATAACTGTAGAATAATATGAAAAAAAACCAACCTAAGGAAGCCCCAAAAACATGAACTTTGTCAAGTTCCAGGTAGTCAATGAGTCTTTTGAAGCCATCGCACCATTCCTTCATGTTCCAGTATGGCGGTGGTTCAGCAGCAATAACTCTGACACCCCTTGTGGCAAGTCCCAAGACTTGCTGGAAAAACACGTCGGCGGTGCCGGACACTGGCGGCAGACATATCAAGGGACAGCTTACAGATTTTGGCCCACTGTCGAAAATTCTCCAAGCCTGAGAAAGTTGTAAACAGCAAATAGATTTCGGTTAAATTATCAATAAAAAGAAATTTGAGAAGATAGTAACTCACAGTATTTAGAAAGTGGGTCAGGCAATTTACTCTCACTAAACTTTGCAAATTCAACAGATAGCGTTTTTTGATTATGTTTGTTTACCTTGGATCCGTCTGAGTCGACGACTATTTTTCTCAGGGGAATGCTGCTTCTAAAACTAAGATACTCATTAGACTGTGACAATTCACTGACGCAACTCATTTTTATTTTCTATTGCTTTGCATAAAAATAAAGGTCAAATCTTATATTAGAACATTAAAACTTATTCAAGTGTTGGAAAACTGTTTTGGAATGCTATACCGTAGAAACTTCGTAAATAAATGACCATAAATGACGCAAGTGACGTTTCATCATATTTTGACGTTTTCCATTCCAAGCAGAAACAATTAGATTTTTGGTATATCGATTAATAATAAAGAAAATACGACTACATAGTCGATTTTATTATTTGACATTAGTATGTATGTATGTTAGTAGGACTGGGCTGGCCCTCTTTCTCTGGATAAAATTCAAGCTGAAGCGGCTACTCGGCCTGTTTAATTGTGGAACAATTTACTATTAAATGCTCTAAGATTCCCATATATCTATAGCTACTACTCTACTGAGTATGGGTCTTCCAAGTAACTCATTAGATCTCATTCTGTTAACCTTTTGGCAAATAGGTCACACAATTGGGTGTCACTGACTCTGGCAGGGCCACCATGAGGGATTTTAATTTTGATAACACAAAAAAATTGTCGCTAATTAGTCGTTTGTCGCCAAATACCAGAATTTGTCGGTCACTGGTTCAAAAGATATAAGGGTTTAGGGCCACATTTATATCTCAAAAACTAGGGCACCTAGCGAAGATCTGATCAAGGAGTTCACGAAAAAACTTCGATCTAGCTCTTGGACTATACCTTACTAATTGAACTCATTATATCTCCTAAACTAAGACCCGATTAAATCTGTGACTTGGCGACTGATTCCGACTAATTGGCGACAAAATATGGGAAAAAACAGATTTTCGCTAGGTGCCTTAGTTTTTTTTAAGATATAAATGTGGCCCTGCTGGGGAGACTCTCTCCAGATCGGCCACCTATAAACCCTTATATCTTTTAAACCAGTGACCGACAAATTCTGATATTTGGCGACAAGTTTCGACTAATTTTTTGTGTCAAAATTAATATCCCTGATGGTGGCCCTGCCAGTCAGTGACACCATAATTGGCCCAACTTACCCAAGCAAGGCTCAAGTCAGGGGCTATGCTCAGCCCCGGATTTCCGCCTAGGCCTGCAATGCCTCATCCTAGGGACCCTCCAGTCTAAGGCCAGCGGTAGCTGGCCTTAGACTGGAGGGTCCCTACACTATAAGTAGTTTACCTGGCTGACGGGGCTCCTGCATTAGTTTTTCTTATTTTTTCTGCTTTTCGGCATAAGTCTACAACGCCACTCCTATTTCTGTTTTAAATTGTCAAAATCAAATCAACCAATGCACTACTACTACTGTAGGAATAGTCAATAGAAATTAAACTTCTCAACACGATGTTTTTGGTGCTGAAGACGTCTTTGAACGTGATAAGGGATTGTTTACTTACTTAATAAGTTAAACTGAGAGAATGGCGATGTCGCAGTAGTGCTCTTGCAACAAATGAAAACTCAATCCAACTGCGTAGACCACAGGGACACGGGTCGGTTAGTTTTGTTTATCTTTCAATCTGCCAGATTTGGATATTCATCGTGATGGCGTTTTATCAACTCTTCAGCTATGCATACCGCCAGTCATGCACTTAGGTACTTATATCTAATAAGTTTAAAGGCATGGAGTGCAGGTTTTTCCAGTTCTGAATAATTAATTATAGGGAGTAATTAAAAAATAGCGTTTCTCATCCAAACACATTCTGTTTATTATTTAATACGTAATTAACATTCTCATCGTGAATTTTCCTACGATAATTTTCCAAACCGCTTACTCTATCTTACATTTAACTAATGAATAACTTTTGGACGATTTTAGCAGGATTTCGAAAATATTATGTTCTGACTGTGACAAAAGGTTTAGGTAGGATCTATAACGCATTAAGACTGGCGCACACGGTCCATTCGTGACCGCGACTAGTGGTCAGCGCTGTCACCATACAGCGTTGTGTACACAGCGGACGTAGCGCGTGGCCAGCAGCAGCCATGCAGTGGCGGCCACTAGCTAAACTCCTGATAGGTGGCTGTCCCTGACCACTTGTAGTTGTTGCGAGTGGTCCGTGTGCAGACACACTAAATATTACGAAATAGCATCGCGATCGGAGATAACATGTTATTTATTAGCTTTAATATGAATTTAGAAGCCAAAGTCGCAGGTAGTCTAACTCTTAAAATTACAAATCATACAAGTAGTACATTACAAATCTATATAAATTTAACTTAGTGCACACTAACCATTAAAATTCATTTTTTCTTAATATACTTTACAAATAATTTCGTTCATGAATCACTAAACATTCATATTAATGTACTGTATATTCTTTACTATTATCATAATATGATTTGAGCATACTCCAGAATCATCGAAAGTTCTGAGCTATAGCATCTCTGTACACACTGAATTTGTCAAGGGTCAAAAGAGTGAATGAAGCATGGAAACTATAAAAAATTAGTACACACTAGAGCATTTACACGTTAAGTTTGCACCTTTAAAAAAGTACTATTCAAGCAAAAGCTCAATTCAAAAAAGCATTTTCATTTTCGCCATGCATTTCGACAAAATGAGCATGTTTTCTGAGGATTTGCTTGTAGCATTCTTTCCTATTTTGCATGCCATTCTCCGTCGTACGTTTTGCTTGCACTTTGGCTCTGCTGCTCTGCTCAATGAAAACTTACACAACTTAGTTCGGTATTTTAAAAACGCCGTTGAACAAAATATTGAGTGTTGTCCTCAATGTTCAATTTTGTAAAGTGAGTGCTCTAACGTGTACCAATGCTCACCGTTGTTAATATACAAGAACACAAAAATGTTAACTACTAAATAGCTACATTGACTTGCCAGTTCTTTATAACTCCATATATACCACACACATTGTAACCACTATGAGATAAATAATAATATGACTGTGTTTCAGAAATTAAAATGCCAGAAATTATTGTTATTACCTTTTAATGATTCTAATAATCACTAATTAATAAAACTAACATAAAGACAAACGAATATTCAGGCAATAATGTTTTACAATCACAGAAGTATTGTTACACATAATATAAACAAAAACTAATAATAAAATTGTCTATTTCAGAAAGATTCTAACATTTACATATCGGCCACATAAGCCATAGAGATATAATATTATAATAGAAACAAGAATGACTCATTCACTGTTATATTATAATAAAATTAATATTAACTATCCAGTTCAGGCAAGCGGTACGGACAACTGAAAATAATAAACGTAATTAACTATTCAAATGCATTAAATAGTCAGATTAAATTATGCAATTGTTTACAATTTATAATTAATATACGATTTTCAAAAATAGTTGAATAATCTACTGTTTAGATACACGATATTTATAATAATCATTATTCAAGTTATAATAGATTCAGAGGAATCTTTACATATTTTCCGTTATACAGATTATTTTATTATTCATATTATAATTTCTGTCCTCTAATATTTTTTTCTGAGTATAAATCTCAATTTCTTCAGTAAATGATTCCTCTGCATTGGGGTAATCTTGTAAAAGGTTAAGGAAAATGATCACGATAATCCGAAATTCCTGCGGATTTGTAATGTCGCCATGCGGTCAAGATGCTAGGCTAATAAAGATGGCGTCTTGTCTAAATCTCGGAGAGCTTAGAGGAAACTTAAGTTCTTTATGATATTCGTCTACAATTAGGGAATTCCCCAATGCACTATTTTTTCATTCATTCGACCTCATCTAGTTTTAGAATATTATATTATTTGAAGTGTAAAAGTGTTTGTTAAAACCAATTTACAGATATAAATGTCATTTATCATTGAATTGTTGGTAATCACACGGTAAAAACAATCCATTGATTTTAAATCGAGTTTGATGTAAGTAAACAATTCAAGTAAAAACATATTATAATTGAAAAGCGTCGCTTTTGACATCATTATTCGAATTGATGTGTTTTATACACCACAAGGGTTTTAAAAGTAAAAATATTTGTATGGTAAAATATCGCAACTTTTAAAATAAGTTTAAAACATTTGGAGATACGCGCTTTTTAAGCAAAACATAGAATATAACACAAAGTTGAGAAAGACCAAAATTTACTTCAAGTAGTTGATACATTAATTGGACTTAATTTAAATTTAATGTGTAGGTATGTTAACACTGCAAAAGCATGTAATATCGGTTGTATAACCCGACTGTATAACTACGGAAGTGGGCTGTAGCACGCATGGGCAGTCAGTCGTTAAATGAAGTAACAACTCACGACTATGCAGCATATAGCCTTGGCAATACGTAAGTGCAAGGAAACTGAAATTCGCCAATTTAGCATATTATTATAGGAAAAAGTATGCATGTCAGGAAAAAGAAACGACGCGTTTCAATACTGTTTGGTTTTCAGTCAATTTAATAAAAGGAACTAACGTTTTAATTTTATAATTGCTGAGGAGGTGGTGATGGTTGAAACGAAGCTCCGAAACTGTATTAAGAAAGTAAGAACAGAGCAGGTTCTACGCGTTCTACATAGTTATGAGTAGTTACAGGGTGTTGCAGGCCGGTAGAGGGTCGTATCCTCCGTGTGTTGGGGGTGTTACCGGGGTGGTCTGACCGTGGCGGGCGCGCGGGGCTGGCGGGCTGCGGGGAGGGTCGCGGGGCGCGGCCTCACGACTCGCCGTTGCCGCTGTCGTCCCCGTCCCCTTCGCCGCCGTCCACTTCCTCGTCAGAGTCCGTGTCGAGGTCGTCATAATCGTCGTCGTAGAAGTCTGTCATATCCAACTGAAAAAAACAATCAATGTCGTTTTGAAGTTGAACCGCTATAGAACTTGTTTGTGACGTTTCAATGCATTTGAGACTCGTTTCCTAACGAGCTACTCGTTATTCTTGATAACTGCATGACATTCGGTTTTAATGCATTTAAAAGTGGACGTTCTATTATCTGTATAATAATTTGATGATGTCCACAAGATTTGTATAGTGATTTACCTCTGGTTTCTTCTAAACATGAGCATCGCTTACGCGCCAACTGCTAATATCATCATCTGCCTAGCCTTTTCCCAACTATGTTGGGGCCGGCTTCCAGTCTAACCGGATGCAGCTGAGTACCAGTATTTTACATGGAGCGACTGCCTATTTGACCTCCACAACCCAGTTACTGGGTAATACGAAACCTCTTGGTAAGACTGGTTGTCAGACTTTTGGGCTTCTGACGACCCGTAACGACTGATAAAGATCCACGAATGACAGCCGGGACCAACGGCTTAACGTGCTTTCCGAGGCACGGAAGGGTCATGGTATGTAAAGATTGTCACCCATCCACGGACCAACCGCGACAAGCTTAGCTTAACTTGATCGATCGACCCGTGCGGTTGTTATTACTTTATTAATTTTGATGACTGCAAATGAAGTCATAGTACGTATATCGTAATTAAAACATAGACACAGAATTGCTTGAGGATTCCCCAACGTCTTCTTCCATCATAGGTGGGACTAGGTGCCATGTATTAAGAGACTTATTAACTGGCGAATTTCCAAACTTCGGACTGCCATTGGGAACTTACAAATCCAGCATTTTTGTCTAGCCCGGGAATCGGACCCAGGAACATAACATTGACCTTGCGACAAATACACCCTTCATTTTAATTTATATAGCTTAGTGCGGAACGGCTGATAAAGTTATCCAAAGTCATGGAATACTTTCCTTAGCCATCACTAATCAGTTTGAATGGATCGTATGATTGTTAACCTTTACAATAAAGAATGTATTCAATTTAATAGGTAATTAATATAGAATGTGAACTGACCTGTGGCTCCTGCGTCGTCGACTTGACTTGTGTTTTAATGCAATAATCTTCTAACGTAAGGGGTACTACTATGCCTTCCTTCTCCGCGTCGGTGCGCGCCACTTGGGCTTGCTTCCTGTAAAACAAAGCACACAACTAACTATTACATGTTTCTCTAATAAGTTAATAACACAAGATAACGTTGCAACGAACGATAACAGCTGAAGTACTCGTGACCGCATTTTACATTATACATTTAATTATTAGTAACAAAGGCGGTAATTTCATAGTTTTTATACAGCTTAGCAGCATCCTAATTGCTTAACACATTATCAATCTCAATCATTTTGGGACCACAGCTGAAATCGCGAAAAAAAAAAAATCAGCTTTTCCCTAGTTTTATGTTCGTATAACTCGTTAAAATGTAGGGAACAGCTGATTTTTCTTGCGATTTCAGGTTTGGTCCCATAGTAAAAGTTGTTCATAATGATGAGTACAATGACCTCGTAAGAGGTTGTTAATGTTTTACCAATAACCCTGTATACAGCAAAACTCTGCGATCACCAATCCAAATCGTGGCACATATTTAATTAGCTAACATCCATATTTACTTCCTGCAATAGATATGATGAATAACTATAAAGTCAGTCGAGTCAAACCAAAGTATGGCAAATGTTTGTAATTATACACGTCACCTTCAGCATTCAATTTGGACCCACTTAGTTACAGATTCATCGAAACGAGGACGCGACCGAATAAACTCATTGTGTTATATTACTTTCACCGAACGATGGCACTGTTTTGTCACATGGTAACAATGGATTTGGATGAGTGAGGCTTGAAATTTTCGGCAGCTTGGATGCGGGACGAGCTGGACAAAACCAACAAGGAATGGTCCAGATTAACCCTGGACTGAAACAACCGAAAGACATGGAGAGTATTGGAGAGAGGTCTTTCCCGCTCGGCATCACTGCTGAGTTCTATGACGCAGGTAGCTAGCTTTTAAGAGCGCGGATGCGGAAGAATGAAGAACCCAACACAAGTTTCGAATGGACACAAGTAGCATTTAACTTTCATTTGCTATCATAACTGTTACCGAGTCGTTTAAGTAACAGAAAATATGATCAGTGTTATGTATATACCTACTTACAATTACTAAGAATTCTTCGTTTCTTTTACGCAACTTACTGGCAACACAGTTTAGGCTACGGAATACCAGTCTATTCATAGTGTGAATTTAAAGCCTTTCATCAGTTGCATATCAATAGTACCTAGTACAGGCCAGGCAGTTCCTAGTATCTAGTATAGGGCAGTGGGTTTATTTCACTTCAAATTATTACTGTAGAGACAGCCTGGTGTCATGTCATAAATAAGCTAAGACATGAATGCATGTGCAGCGTTATTCAATTCAAAACATGCCATTTAAGCCATAATTCATAAGTGGTGTCAATCATTTTTGCGACCAGTGTTCAAAATTAAGAAGGTTTCCGTAAAAAGTGGCTTTAAGAGCCCATCGATGCATAAAAGTTGGTAGTAGAAGAAGCTGCGATTGGGTTAAAATGCGAATCCCTAAAAGAGACGGGTAGCAGTGGCCGAAGAAGCTTAAGGTAACGTCATCAAAGATATTAAAATTCAGCTTGTGTAATTGTTAAAGGTCAGCGACTCACCTGATAATGTTCTCGTATTCCTTGTCTTTGCCTTTGGAGTCGCGCCAGCGGCGGTACATGACGCTGGCGTCGACATTCGCCGGGCTGAAGGTGTTGGGCTCGTTGAGCAGCGAGATCACTGACAGCAGGACGGTGCGCACGGACTGCGTCGGGTTCCAGCGCTCGCACGGCAGCTCGCCCGACTGCGGGTCGTCCACCGGCGGGTGCAGGATCGATATGCAGAGGTCACCGTTCTGGAACATTTTAAAAGGGAATGCTTAGTCGTTGTATGTGGATCGTACATTTTCTTAAGCTAAGATTTCAAACTAAAGTCCTTTTTCGTTCCACCTACTTTGCTGTGCCTGATAAGGTCCACAATTATCATGTCTTGTAAACCACACAAGTTCACATTGTCAAATGTCATAAATATACAGTCTGAGTAAAAAATCGTGGATCAAACAAAACAAATATAATATGTATACGAAACATGTAAGTATATATAGATAGTATATATAGTTGTTGGTGGTAAGAGCAGTAAAAAAAATTTTTTATCATCACATTAAAAATTTTAAGTCTCACGAAAAATTATTTGTAACTTTAGAACCTTACTGTAAACACTCAAATTGTCATAACTTTTAAGGTGATCAATTTAGGCCTTTGCCACAGAGATATTTTTTACTGCAAATAACCCTAAATATCGCCCTGTTTCGTTTGATCCACGATTTTTTGCCCACTCAGTATAATAATGTATTGAGTAAGTGGGGGCATATCACAGGTCATTTTCTACCTAATTTTAATTTCTAAATTTTCTAAATAATTTTAATTTCATACTAGTGCATTTAGTTAGAGCATCAAGACAATTTTCTAAGGGGGATATTACACTATCAACCTGTGTTGTTTGACAATAGCCCCAAACGCAATGATGTATACGTCATTGCCCAAACGTAGATATGCATGAAATTGTTTCCACTACCACCCACATTTAAATTAAGTATAATGTTTTACTTGGTATGTAAAGTAAAACATTATAATTTAAATGTGGGTCTCAGATCTGATACCAAACCCATATTTTCATTGCACTAGCTATTCCTATTTATAGATGAGTTGTCAGAAAATGCAAAAAAACTTTATAATATTTACTCGACCTCCACAGTGGACCAGGTCAAGTTAATAAGCACAGTCAATTTGTTATAACAGGTTTTCGTTAAAATTTGCTACTTTCCCTAACTCTCTCTTATTTAATTCACTTAAATATGCTATTTCTTTTTTTCTGTTGTAACAGGAGATTGTTTACAGAATAAAACTATAGCGCCGTAATTTGATAACCCTGTGTTCAAAGAGAACAGGTAAACCACAGGTGTACTCAATACATCCCATAAAAACACCTCATGATCAACTCGAGTTTCTTTGGAAATACTGATTGGGACAGTGGGACTATTCCTACAAAATATTATTCAATCATTTTTAGGGTTCCGTACCCAAAGGGTAAAAACGGGACCCTATTACTAAGACTTCGCTGTCTGTCTGTCCGTCCGTCTGTCACCAGGCTGTATCTCAAGAACCACGATAGCTAGACAGTTGAAATTTTCACAAATTATGTATTTCTGTTGTCACTATAACAACAAATACTAAAAACAAAATAAAATAAATATTTAAGGGGGGCTCCCATACAACAAAAATGTTTTTTTCGGCGTTTTTGCCTTGTGGTACGGAACCCTTCGTGTGCGAGTCCGACTCGCACTTGGCCAGTTTTTGTTTTTTTTAAACACCAGCACCCTAATTGCGTAACACACTATGAATCACACTCTGAATCACTTTGAAGGATATTGCTAATCCATTGCTTCATAATGTTCGAAACATTTGTCTGCTCAAAACGTTGAACAACGCAATGGATGTTGCTGAACTGTCAAAATGAATGCCATTGCTACTGATAGTGTGTTACGCAATCACCCCGCTGGTTGTCATTTCTGGCGCCGTTTTAGTTTGTAATCACTCATTTGTCCTAGGATTTCCACTATTGTTGTGATCTGAATGTAAATAGAGGTGTCTTTGCCAAATAATGATACCAAACATAACTTGATACGTATGTACGGAGCTACCAGCGCCAGATCGTAGACGTTTAGTCTATGCTATCTGTCTATCAGCGAATTGAAGTTTACACAATAAGCTGCGAAGGCCGGAGTTATTAAATCTTGATACGATTTAATGCTTCACGGTTAGGAAGACAGATTTCGTTTTCGTTGCGTTAGAGCGCGCGTAATATAAGTGTTACATAAGTCCATTGTTGCCTCGCCTCCCCCGACTCGCGTATTACCAGCAACCTTCGTAACAATTCCTTCGTGTACAGTTCACGCGTCAGGAGAAACTGGGATATTGAACGTACTGGGGCTTCTACAAAAAATAGTGCATGGCTACGATCGATTTCTACATTCTTCTAGTAAGCGTAACCGACACGTCGAGGTCTAAAGAGTCTAAACTTCTTTTTATCACTGACACAAATTTAGGAGATATTTTGATTTTTGGAGTGTAGGTAGTAAAGAGCGTATTGGTGATCTCTCACTAGTTCGCCCTTTAATAAAGCTCCACAATCTGGGTATTACAAGCTCACAAGCAATACCTAACAGTCACAGAAAAATTTAAGAACATTGATTGTTCCATTTTCGCTAAGACGATTAGCGTAAGGTACAGTCGCCGTCAGATATATTGTAGCAGGCAAGGTGACCAAATACTTCTGAACAATTATAAATGTCAATAAGTTCCATAATATGTATACTACAAGTTACCATTAATATCTGAACATTCATTACTTCAGTAATATCTGAGGCCCAAGTCTGCTATTTTTATAAATTCGTCATTCCAACACGATCTCATTGTCATTTTGCTAAAAGTTCGTAATCTGCTAAATTCATAATGGTCGATTAATCGTGAGCGTCAAAATGAAGGGACCAAATCTCCAATGTCTTTCATACATATATAAATAAATAATACCATTAATCTACTATTTCCTACCTTTGATATAATTTTAGCTACCTCATCATATACATAATATTTTAACAAAATGCTTGGTCCCTCCATTATGATATCAAGATGGAGGGACCAAACTGATAGGGTACTCCCTGGAATGTTCTACCTACTTAGTGTTATAATACCTTAATTCTACCTTAATATTATTGATTTTGGCTGCCCGAAACATACATAGTTTTAAAGATATCGATTATATAAGTTGGTCCCTCCAAATTGACGATTCAATTGTTTAGTGCAACAGGTAAACGGGCGGTTTATTTTCGATCTTCGAAGGATAAATATTTAATACCTATTTACTACCTTCTAATCGTGCAAAAAAATTTAAGTTAAAGTTTATTTTAACTAGCTAAAAAAAAAATAAAGAAATAAGTAGGTACAACAACGAACAAATTTTAATCGTAGTAGCATTAATAAATGTGTTTAAAAAAAAATAAGATTAGCACAAAAATATCTAGCTAAAATAAAATGTATCTTTAGTTTTTATATAAGTATAAAAATATTGAAGGTACTAATTACTACCTTCTAATCGTGCAAAATTTCTCACAGTAATATAAATGGGACCCTTTGAATGGCCGTAATAAAATATATTTGTATTATTATGCCAGTTATATTTATTGCAATTAACAAAATTACACATATACTTCATCATCATCATCATTTCAGCCGAAAGGCTGGAAACTGCTGGACATAGGCCTCCAGCACCTCCACTTCGACCGGTTCTGCGCTTCTCGAATCCAACGGGTTCCTGCGGTTCACAAGGTCGTCGGGCCACCTTGTGGGAGGCCTTCCAACGCTTCCATCGGCCATCTGTTCTGTGAGCTGTTCTGTGATCTGTCAACAGCCACTTAAGTTTGGCAATTCTTCGGGCTATGTCGGTTACCTTAGTACTCCTGCGGATCTCCTCATTGCTGATTCGATCACGCAGGGAAACTCCAAGTCGAAAAAATCGCGAAACCGGAAAAAGAGGGAAATCGCGCTCTTCCTTCCCCTCTGCATGATAAATGGGTAACTATTGTCATAACAACTACGGAAAAATGATAATGAAATCACTGTAAATAAATACACTCGTTAAGGCTAGTACAAACTGGCGCGATACGCGATATAATCGCGCGAGACACAAAAGCACCGCCCGTTGCGCGACTGGCGGTGCCTTTATATCGCGTGTGATTTTATCGCGTGTCGCGCCTGTTTGAAGGAGCCTTTAGCCAGGACGCAGTTATCGTAAACAGCTTCACAACAATGCAATCCACCGACTTTATTTTAGAACTACCTTCAATATTTTTCTTTGTGTTTACCTACATTGAGTATTACGAGAATTAAATAAAATGAACCGGTAAATAGTAATACTTATATAAAAACTAAAGATACATTTTATATTAGCTATTTATTTTGTGCTAATCTTATTTTTTTTAAACACATTTATTAATGCTACTACGATTAAAATTTGTACGTTGTTGTACCTACTTATTTCTTTTTTATTTTAGCTACGTAAAATAAACTTTAACTTAAATTTTTTTGCGCGATTAGAGGGTAGTAAAAAGGTATTAAATATTTATCCTTCGAAGATCGAAAATAAACCGCCCGTTTACCTGTTGCACTAAACAATTGAATCGTCAATTTGGAGGGACCAACTTATATAATCGATATCTTTAAAACTATGTATGTTTCGGGCAGCCAAAATCAATAATATTAAGGTAGAATTAAGGTATTATAACACTAAGTAGGTAGAACATTCCAGGGAGTACCCTATCAGTTTGGTCCCTCCATCTTGATATCATAATGGAGGGACCAAGCATTTTGTTAAAATATTATGTATATGATGAGGTAGCTAAAATTGTATCAAAGGTAGGAAATAGTAGATTAATGGTATTATTTATTTATATATGTATGACAGACATTGGAGATTTGGTCCCTTCATTTTGACGCTCACGATTAATCATTTGTCGGTCAATGGCACAGAACATATACGATACTCGTAACGAATTAAAAGCAATGACTGCACAATGACGTTCTAGTGGTAGGTCACTGATCAAAGGAACTGTCAAAATTTTAGCAGATTACCGCCTAAAGCCTCCTCTACACGTCGACAGGTTCATCAGCAGATGGCCATCTGCGAATGCCTCCGCCGACGCGACGTGTGGACGGGGTAATTTGCTAGTCTGTGGTAGGTATTTGATGTCGGCAGAGGCATCTGCCACCAATCCGTTTGTTGTCGGTTTTTGTGGCACGAATCAAAGGGTTTCAGCGCGAGAGCCCGGCGTGTGTCCACACGTCTGCCGATGCATCAGTATTATCGTAGTCGTGAATGAGAGTGCACGCGTGCTTCTTGCAGTTTTTTTTTCTCATTTACCTATTAATCTCGTTCGCTGAAATGGCTAATATGAGCACAGACTAAACATTTCAATTCCTTGAGTTGTATCAAAGAGAAAACTGCATGTGGAATCCGAAAAATAAGTAGTACAAAAATAAAGATGTTAGACCTATACAATTAATTAAAATAATTTAATTATTTCAATTAATTGATTATGTTGAGGCTACTGTAAATTGGATACTGTAATTGCAAATTGGACATCTAACAGAATCTAAGTAATTTTTATTTCGGTTGGGATTTAAAAAACTTAAATACCTACATGACATACTATGCACACTCAAAAGTAGTTAAAAGTACTAAATAAATAAATAGCTGCCGCAGCTACGGTCTCAACATCCATTTTTTTTAATGTTGCGTGCGTACGAGTTGCGTCTGTCGACAATAAGGCTTTTCGCACACGAGTCGTAGGCGTAGTTGTCTCGTGCGCGTATCGTAACTACGCTACGCGCACGAGACGCGGAGTGTTCTACAAACGAATCGTCGCGTAGACGTATCGTTTTGTAATATCTCAGTTGAAATCATGGCGTCAAGCGTACCAGATGTGTTTGGGGAATTTATTGATGACCTTACCTTCTCTTCAGACGAAGAGGATTTCTTGTTATTTGATTTCGTTAGAAGTAGAAAGCGACGTGCTCATTGGATCCATCCATACATCGCAAATAATTACAAGAAAAGATTGTTTGTTGCTGCACGTGAACTGTCCGTTTTACGCCAGTACGCTACGACTATCGTAATGACAATGAATACCTCATACGACACGCTGCAACACCGCCTCGTGTGCGGGCTTGTTTGAACATGTTCCTGCTCGTATTGCTCTCGTACTTCGCGCGTTCTACGATACGCTTACGATACGACGCCATGTGCGAAGGGGCTAACACAGACTGAACGACCAACAGACGTGTGGTCGGCTCGTGGTGATCCATCTGCTGATGCATCTGTCGACGTCTGCGCACGCGTCTGCCGACGTGTAGAGGAAGCATAACACGTACTAACCAAAAATATCTGAACACTTACAACGTTAAGTGTTTTTATAAATACAACTAGCTTCTTCCCGCGACTTTGTCCGCGTGAAATTCGTACTTTCCTCTAAAAATTCCGAAAATGTATGTTTATGATCTTTTTCATTTATTTAGACAAAGAAGTTTTCGGGTCAATTTTTGAGTTAATAGATAAAAGGGATCAGATTTTTCAAACAAATTGTATTCCCGCTTGTCACCCCCACAGAGGTGGAATTTCGGAAAATCGTATGGGATTACTTGACTCACAAGATTATTTATAAGAATTTTCGAGTTAATCAAGCCACGCAGTAAAGCACTCCCCTGTAAAATTAACTACCCCTTTTCGCCCCGTTAGGGGTAGATTTTCAAAAAACCCTGATACACGTTATTCTTTATTTTTGGTCTTAAGTATAAATACCGAGTTTCGAGTTAATCGGACCGCGCGTTAAAATTCATCCATACAAATTTTGACATCCCTTAATCCCGAGGGTAGTTTAGAAAAACAAAAACTTCATAACTTACTTAGATAAGTATTCGTGGCAAGTTACAAGTTTATTAACCAATTGAATAAGATTTTTCCTTACCTCCGTTTTCATCCCCTTAGGGGGTGAGTGTTGGAAAATCCTTTCTTAGCGCACGCCTACATCATAATAGCTATATGTGTGCCAAATTTCAGCGCAATCTGTTCAGTGGTTTGAGCTGTGCGTTGATCAGTCAGTAACGGTTGCCTTTTATATTTTTATAGATTTAAATAGGAACTCTTTTGCTGATTTAATTTATTTAGTTTTATTTTAATTTCTTTTGCGAAAACGGTTACGTATTAAATGTAGAAGAGAAGGAGGTTACACAAAATACTAATATTAAATCGATGTTGTCACAAATTAAAAAAAATATTTACAATAATTTTGAATTTCATTACAAAACCAAGATTCTTTCAATAGTTGGACGCTAGCATATCAGTTGTATTGTATCCTATACAAATTTTATTACCTTTTCATCGTAAGTATTTATACCACAGATACCTAGTTAGTGTTTGTTTTTGGTTCGGCCTTGTAAATATTCCACAGTAACGAATTAGGTATAAAGCTCAGTGTTTGTGTGCGTAGATACACTTGACGTTGTAAGTGTATAATTTTCAATAACATTCATCTTACGGTATCTTAATAAATCTAAAAATGGAATACTTAGTAAAATAGACTTGTTAGGTAGGTGCCTATATTTTTTGTTGTTGTGTGTACAAGCATCGGCGCAGTTATTAATGCTAAGTTGTAGTGTATGGAACTTATTGACATTTATAATTATTCAGAAGTATTTGGTCACCTTGCCTGCTACAATATATCTGACGGCGACTGTACAACCGCAGATAATGGTGGTTGAATACTTTTCACCTATAATTATGCCTTTAGTAATTTAAGTTGAAAAGTGGTTCATCGCCAGTGTCCGCGATGGTACTTCGGATAATGTAATAGACGTTGCCTTGGTATTTTGCAATTCATAATTAGATACGTATCGTCTGCAAAATTATATATTAATTTCCGCCTACATCCTCATATCGTTTGGTTATATGGTTTGTAACATACACTTTAGTGCAACATATAGCAGAGAATAGTACCCCTTCAAAATGGAAGTTATCGTAACCATAGATAAAATAATGTAGGTACTTCGATATAATCTGAATAAAATAATGTTTTCGCAATTAATAAATTAATGATAATCGAATCTAAACAACGATTTCTTAACATGGAATAAATCTTTGTATACAGGGTTATTGTAAAACATTAACAACCTCTTAAGAGGTCATAGAACTCATCATTATGAACTTTTACTATGGGAGCAAACCTGAAATCGCGACAAAAAAATCAGCTGTTCCCTACATTTATGTTCGTATAACTCGTTTTAATGTAGGGAAGAGTAGATTTTTTAAATTACAGTTAAAAAACAGTTAATAACGATAAAATAAAGTAAAAAAAACTGCAAAGCTAAAAACAAGCCCATTTTAAATGAAATAAAACTTGGATTTCGTGTTTTTTACGATTTGTCACTTTGAATTTTAACCATATAAGTTGTATAGTATATTTTTGTAATCACCTAAGGCGCCAAAAATCGGAAAATTAATTTTTTTTCAATTTTGATATACCCAGTGTCACTCTCGCAATTAAGACGAATCTAACGGCACCTCTCAAGCTGAAATCGATCAAGCCGTTTAGGCTACTGAGCGTGCCAAAGAAATGTACAGACAACACTCGAAAAACATAATCCTCCTTTTGGCGCAGTCGGGTAAAAATTAATGGGGTCTCCATACAAGAAACGTTTTATTTGCCTTGTGGCACCGAAACCTTCGTATACTGGGTCCGACTCGCACACCGCTTTTTTGAGCATTGCGGGATCATTATTCCAATATGTAATACAGCTTCAGCCAATGTTTCATCCACAAAGACCTTTTAACTTTCTATTGAACCGTTTCTTCGAATAAAAAAAAACATGGACAAAGAATGATATGGCTATAAATTATTAATCATGAAAACTGAAGCAGCTGTCACAGAATAGGTGAAGACACAGTAGCCACGTATACTTTGTACGTATAAGCTAGATATTATTATGTGTGTAGATGTAGAAACAAGAGTTACACACGGTTATGGAATCAACCGTTTGTACCTGGAAGTTACTTAGTTACTCGTGTGTATCATTATATCGTTAATCACACTAGTTTCCTGTTCTTATGAATTCATATTAATTATATCACTTGCTACTGCAAGTTGTAAGGAAAGAAAAATGCTACGTCGCACTGGCTGATGGTATATTGATTTCAGAAGCAAGTCCACGTTTTATTGTTATGTAAAATACAACGTTTCTTTTAAGAGCGTTTACGCCGAACGGCATTTCATACAAGCTTTCAGGCCCTTATTTTTCGAAATGAATGAACCGATTTTAATGAAACTTCATACGCATAAGCAAAATACAAAGGTCTAAAAAGTTAGTAGAAAATATTTTCAAAAAATAGTGTTACAGCCAAATTAGACTGATTTTAAATTTTCCATAGAAACAGAGATTTCCAGTTATCTTTTTTTTAAATACGACATTTCGAAAATGTTTTCTACTAACTTTTTAGACCTTTGTATCCTGCATATGCTTATGAATTTTCATTAAAATCGGTTCATTTATTTCGAAAAATAAGGGCTTGAAAGTTTGTATGAAATGCCGTACGGCGCGTAGAGCGTTTGCTCTTAATGCAGATAATTATTTATCATAGCTTGGTGAGGCATTTAGCTATCGCAATGATGTTGCATAGGTTGACGTTCTCATCTCATTGGGCGACTTCGTCTGCGTAGATTTCGGATTTCAACATAGAAGCTTTTATTGCACTACTTTACGCATTTTGGAGTTGTATTTTAAAAATACTGATAGGTACACGTTTTTCATTTGTTTCCACCAAGAGCCCAAATACCAATAAAATTATAATTGGTTTTAATTTTAGAAAATGCTGATACACGTGTTTCATTGTTTTTAACCAAAAGCCAAAATACTCATTTTAATTGTTTTTCCTTCCCTAATTTCCTGTTACAGTTCAAATGTATTGTTTCCGTGTTTTTAGGCTCCGCTTTGTTGAATCAGAATATAATTATTACCCTCTCTAACTTTATCTAGCAATCATAAGAGCCAAGAACGATTGACTGCATAGACTGATGCGGAAATAGCGACTAGTTTTGTGTTGCCAGCCAGCATTTTTATTGCAAGATTTGGCAGTAATTTTATTTATTTGTTCTTGCCCTACATTCAAACTTATTCCAACGCACTATGTTATTGCAAAACAATAAACGATTCGATGTGTAATATAAAAAAAAACCGGTCAAGTGCGCACCGAGGGTTCCGTACAAATTGGTAGGTATATAACTACAAATTTACGGCTTTTGGTGTTTTTCCTTTACTTGTGCTATATTGCTTCTTGTCATATATCATGATTCTAGGTCAACGGGAAGAACGGTTTTGATTCCCTTGCGAGTGTCAAAATATGCGACATACCTAACTGTCGTAACGTTGACTAAGCCCTGAGAATTTGATATTAATTTCAACGACGAACAACGAAGTGATCTTATAAGGGTTCCGTTTTTCCCTTTGAGGTACGGAACAATAAAAATGTTATAAACTATTGGTATGAGAATGTTAAGGTCGTCATCACCCTTCACCAATAGTAGCAGCTATAATAATACCCATCAGTTCGCACCGTTCTCATCGACAAGGTCCTTATACTCCTCATGTATTACACTCGATATCTAGCTTCATGTCTTTCTAAGGAGATAGCGGAAGGAGGAAAACGAGACGGAACCGGCAAGAGGCTTACCTCCGCAATTTGCCCTTGACGATCTCGGTAAAGGAGCATATCGACGACCCACCCCATTTACATTGTTAACCAGCTCAACGTTTCGTGAAGGTTATTTTATCCGATTTATCGTATAAGCTTTATGTTATATGAAAAACTGTATTGAAGGATCATCTAACTCAATAATCATTATAAGTAATAATTTATATATTTCGACGGCGAAGTGCCAATACCTCATAACTGACAAAGTCAAAAACACATAACAACCCTCCTTTTGGGCTTCGCCGCAGTCGGGTAAAAATTTACACAAACTGGAAAAAACGTTCGAAAATAGACACGTTGCGTTGGTTTCGTTGGGAAGTACAAATTTCTACATTTTAATTGAATGCTGTTGCAACTAAAAATACACTTAGGCGATTCACTAAAACATGCGAATAACGCTCTTAAATTCAAAACGATAAAAAAGTGAATTTCTCAAAAAATATCAGTTAGGAGATATTGGCACTTCGCCGTCGATTTATAAGTTTAAATCAGACTAACTTCCGCCCGCGGCTTCGCCCGCGAGGTATGTCGATAAAAACTATCCTATGTTCTTCCCCGGGCAATCGCTGTCAAATTTTATTGAAATCCGTTCAGTGGTTTAGGTGTGAAAAGGTTAATATACAGACAGACATACAGACAGAGTTACTTTCGTATTTATAATATTAGTATGGATATATATTTATTTATTTATTAAAACTTTATGCACAAGTAAAAGAAACACTGTACAGGCATTTTCTACCAGTCAATCTTAGGGTGATGCAGAGACAAAACATGGCAGGTGCAACATACGGGATAAATAGCTAGGAAATGACTATAAAATACAAGAATAAATACTAATACATAGATACATACATATAAACAAAATGAACTGTGAGTAGAAAAAAATAAAATATTTAAGTTGTGGCTCGAATCGTTCAATCCTAAAATCCTAACCACACTGGTGGCCTACTCTAGTATTCGCATGACCCAGATACATCTGTCTATCGCGATAACTACTTACAGTATAACAATTAACGACACTATATCTTTTTAAGTCATATCTGTAAAATAATTTTAAATCGCAATTTACGTAAATGATTCTTGTGAAGTTGTTGATAAGTTGAAAGTCGTCAAGGGTCACTAAGAGCGTGCGTAGAGGTGCGTAGAGGTAATGATGAGCCGAACCATACTGTGATACATCAATTCAAGTTGGATGACAATGCAATATGTTCAGCCTTGTTATTTGACCTCAATGGTGTCCGTATAGGTATGTATTCGGTTACATTAAAATATGAGGCACTGACGAAAACTTCAAAGGAAATCGATTCCAATTATAGTGCAAGCTAGTTATATGATTAGGGTCGGGCTGGAGGGTTCTAGTTCTGAGTTATTGATGTGTTTAACTGTTGATGTTGTGACGAATGTTCCGTCTAGTGATTTGGCTTCATTGTTTTAACGATTGTATAGTTCTACAATGTTTGAGGGACCTCAAAATTAATAACATAAATTGTTGTGACCAAGCTCTGTCAGTGGTATAGTAAAAGTGTTTCTTTCTAACGGTCCACTCTGACGCACTCTGAACGGTCTGCGGTGTCTGAGCTTTTGCGCACAAGGATTTGAATTCGGATATCTATGATTTGAATGCTAACCCTAACAGCATATTATTTTATTTATGAGTTGGTATCGAATAATCCGGAATCAAGCAATATGAAATTCATGTTCTTTATAACATTATCAGTAAACAAGACATTATGTTTAAGTAACATGAAAAATGTATAGGACCAAGTATTTGAATATAATTGAGATATAGAATTGAATATGTTATTTTTGTAAGTTTGTGTAACAAAAGAAGATCTAACGACTTCTTAGAACAAGCAAATGTTTTTATTAGAGAAGTCATGATGATAGAGCATATTTAAAGTCGCGGACATTACGATGATGGCGTGGAGCGTCGCCCTCGGCTAAAAATATGCCACCGGTTCACTGCGCGCTTCCTCACAAAGAAAATGCGTGTGCTCTGACCTCCAAATCGGGAAACACTTGAAAAATATACACGTTTATGTACTACATCACTCGCAGACATCCAGATAGAGTACTCGTCTACGATATAATATTATTCTGAACCATGTCAAGGTATATGGTCAAGAATAAGTTAACAGAGTGGAACACCAATCACGAGTTCGCATACTTCGCATGTCGAAGTTATATTGAGAATTGAATGATTATAATTTTGAGGTTAAAATCTTAATAAATTATTGGCTTGTGAAGCTCTTCCGGACGTCGTCGATGTTTAGATTCAATCAAGATTTTTCCGCAAAGAAAATCTTACTGTGTACTTTGCTACATTTTCCCTGTGAGTTACTGGTTGGCGGAAGAAGGAAAAGCTTTTCACATTTTTTAATGAAGCATATTTTTTTATTCACGGCCGGAAACCTTACAAGAAAATATAATGTTAATATAGGTACTGCGTCAGTACCTCAACAATCAAATAAACGTTTTAAAATTCACGAAACGGAAATAGTTTTCAGCATTGACTAACTTAGCAGAATATTATATGAAGAGTCAGTGGCTAGTCTGGGCCGACAGTCGTCGTGAGGCGAAGACCTTGGTGACTCGGTCGCGCTCGCGGGTGGGTTGAAGGCCCGGTGACGCACGTGACTGGCCACGGAAGCGCCCCCGCCTTATTACAAGCTCACCTCCTGTTTTATCTTTACGAATGTTCGTCAAAAACTGCCGTATTGTAAACAATGCGAAGGGTGTTCCTATCCGAATATAGTGAAACCAGTTTCAGCTAGGCAGCAGTAGCAGCTAATTCTGTTCCAGTTGGAACAGAATTTGTAAGGGATTTTCTACCAGATAAGTAGACTGGAACTTTACACAAGGCGCAGAAATAGACCTTAAACATGTTTTCTTTACTGAAAACATTTTGTTGATTGATTTGATCATTGATTGATATTGTCAACTGCGACTGCGCAATAGGTAGGGTCTTGACTCTTGAGTTTGAGTGAATAGCCTTCGATAATTACACACATTGTAGCAAGAATATCGACTATTGTTCCCTCAGCGAGTATCGACAGATTCATATTCATTATCGGGCATTGAGTACGGCGCGTGTGTCGGTGCAGGGAACCACGTGGCTAGTATTAAAAGAGTCTGATTGAGATGTTGGCACTTGCCTCCACTGTTGGGAGTTGGGATGATCGCGTCTCAGGGGGCGTTATTTAAAGAACCGCGTGTGAATACTGTGAATGTAGCACAAGTTCAAAGCGGCTACCGCGACGCAGGTCGACGGGATCGGGAATAAGGTTAATTACCCCAAGGCCGGGGGAGTGCCAACATCGGCCGGGATGATCCTCAAGGGACAGATTTTACTACGGGGAAATAAAAACAAATAAATTCTTCTTGACATTGTGCCAAATAGACTTGTATATAAAATCTTTTATAAAGCATTATTTGGTCACGCCCAGCGATGCCGTTGAACAACAGTTAGTAAACGTCGTTATCCGAAACTGATATGACGCCATTTCTACTTGTTTGAAGATAAATGCTACACGATTAATACGGATTTACAGCTCATTGTTATATATGTGTTTATTGAGGTAAATCTACTATTAAAACATCCTGTTAATGACATAGTTTGGACCTAAGTATTTGTCTTCCTAATAGGAATTTAAACCACTGCCATGAGTGTCATGACAAATATTAGTAGAAGATACGACACGATACGTATCAGGAGGATTCGCGACGAGCACTATATCTAACTAAACGAACATTTCGATTGGAACCTGGAAAAGGAATCTATATAATTATTATAAAATTCAAAGTCCTGACTGACTGGTATACCGGTGGTCTTAGAGACATGAAATTTGGAGTGTGTTCTTTGTGAAGAGTAAGAAAGGGTTTTTCGAAATTCCACCTCTAAGAGGGTGAATGGGGGGAGGGTGAAATTTCACGTGGACGAAGTCGTGGGCAGAAGATAGTGACCTATACTGCCCACCTGAGCAAGTGCAGTAATAGGCATTTTGGTGGGTTTTGGCTTAAATATATATTCTAAATCCCCATTTAATGAGAAATATAGAAAAATATATGTATAAATCTAGTATAGGGTAGAAGTAGAATGCTAGTTTATCTGTAAAATTGATTATGAACACGGGATGTTGGTACACATGATTTTCGTTAGCAAGTGCATAAAATATGTAAGTACAACATGAACGAAGCTGCCGCGCAAAAGCTAGTTGACTACAAAGTGATTCACAGGCGTTTAAATTAAATATGTTGGTTACCACCGTCGGTGGCTTCACTTCATGCAAAAGGTCGTTCAACTTGTACTATATCCTGTTTGATGTAGATCTTTTCGTGGGCGATGTTTTACACAATATTGTAAAAAACATATAATATTGCAAGTCTTAGGTGCCAAAGATTTTAAAATAAACCATGCCTTTAAGAAAACTTATTTCAGTCTACATCAGAACTATAAATATTCCCCTCAATCTAGCTTGGGCCTTGGCTCATTCAAGACATGTCTGTCGTGTTTGTTTAGCTTATGAGAACGAATCGTGAAAGTAGAGTATGGAACTGGTTTACTAAAACTTTACTATTTACAATGTACGATTCTGTGCTACATTTTAATTATTACACTGCATACATTTAAATATAAATCAAGTATTACAGAGAATCAAATGCGTGCAACACTTGAACTAATTTAGTATCGTTTGTTAGAATCTTAAAAATAAGGTAGGCAGGGCATTGGATGCGTCACAGCGTCACAGTATGATTCAGTCAATCGGACTGATGACCCCGCTGCTTCACTACTATACCAGCTACATTATTTTGTACCGACGACTCACAGTTGACTCTTCTAAAAGCTAACGGTAACGCGCAGGCGACGCGAAAACTGTACAACCGGCTATGAGTTGAATTTAACGAAATGAAATGCACAACTTTTACAATACAAAATTTAAAATATATTTTTGAAATTTAAAATAAGATTTCAATAAACAATGGTCTCGACAGGAAGTTGGCATAAAAAATTTATGGATATATTCAGGATTAGCCGACATAAACAAGAAGTCTATGTTACACCGGTTACACGAACACGAAAGCCACAGGATCGTGTCGAAAACAGATTGCATGCTGTGTCCCAGTTACAAATATTGATTTACCGCACTACAAATAGTATTGTCAACGTACGAAACTGATCATTCAATTGATGATTCATGAAGAAATGACAAGA
Organism: Mesoligia furuncula; assembly: GCA_916614155.1. NCBI lineage: Eukaryota > Metazoa > Arthropoda > Insecta > Lepidoptera > Noctuidae > Mesoligia > Mesoligia furuncula. Next base: position 13,989,015 of record OU744809.1, on the reverse strand, counting down.
CGAGCTGGGAGTGTGATTGTGAGATGTTGTGGTCAACCCAAGATACGTAGGTAAGCATTAGAGCCTACAACCTAACCAAAGACTTATTGAAATGCCAAAAATCAAGCAAAAAAGTAAAAGACAACTACACCAGAGGGTTGGCCCTAATTGCAGGTTGGGTAAACAATAGGAAGGAGACACTCTACTTAAATACTAAAATCTAACTCATATAAAGTAGGTCAAAGTGTGATACTTACAGTGTGAAACGTTTCGCAGTCCCGGGGTCAAAGACGCCAAGAGTGTGTCGTAAGTCGCAACTAGATAACTATAAGAGTTAAGATAGTTGTTGAATTGTCTACATGAACTGTACAATATAATGCTGTATAATATTAATTCTTCTCCAAATGTTGAACCTGGCTCGTTACTCCTTCAATGTATTGTAAATATTGGTAACAAAATGATTCATGATATCGTCGACCATGGTGTGGCTGTGTGTTAGGGCGTTTAAACCGCGAAGAAGAAGACCGCGGAAACTGCCAATTCCGGATTCTCAGAAAGAGGTCGCTGTAAGCCTGCCGCCCACAGCGACTCATTTTCATTGGAGATTCTTTGTTTATAAACTTTTAGCTGTAGTGCCTACTAGATGCTAGGGGCGTTTAATGTAAGCACTCCTTACAGTTATATGTACAACTTTTTTCGTAAGCCAATAAAAGAGAAATGGATTTTAGAGACCCGAATATTAGTATCAATAACAGCTTATTTGCAGACGATGCTACACTTTTGGTTGACCTTCCTGGAATCCAGGGCCCTAATTCTGTATTATTCCCCGCGAAATCTTACCACATACAAACCACGTCAATATCATGTCTTGTTAACGGCAAGGAATCGAAATGTCAACCGTACGTACAACATGTTTTTTGCAGTTCAAACCACGTCATTGTGTCATAGAGTCTAGAGAGTTTATAGCAGATGCCGTGATTAACTGAGGACATGGTTTCGAAGTAAGGAATCGTTAAGTGGTCATAGTGCCCAGATCTTTTGGGCTAAACATTTTTTCGAGGGATTTATTTAATGAGATTGTGACTTAGTTAATTTGTAAATGTTTAGCTAGAAGCAATATGGAAGAACATCAAATCAAATGCAAATCTTTAGCAAACAAACTCTTCCTGTTTGCCTTGTTAGATAAATGAGAAAATAGTTACAAGATTGGCCCTGTTGTCTCCGGTTAGCACAGAGTGGAGCTAGCAAGTTCTATGGCTACAGCCAGCTGCAAATTGTTATTAGGGGGATGTTTAACGTCAGTACTCAATTCATGTATCTTACCAATATTCTACGAAAATTTGCTTTTGCGTTCAACAAAGTCGTATTTATACGTTCTACATAGAAGCACAACAGGATTCCTAAGAATCCAAGTAACTCATGTAGGATCAAGAATAAAGTCTTCCGGGGTTTCTACAAAATACACTGTAACTAAGACTATGACTGTTATCAATCAGTGTATCATTGGCTACAATGGCATCTTTGAATTCACTGCATAGACACCTATGATGTAGTAAGGAAACTTCACAAACGAAATAATCAATTTTTTATTTAAATTTCTATATATAGGTACGTGGTAAGTGTGCGTCACAGGCATACTTGGATAAGGAATGTATACGTTTGGCTAGGCATAATACATATAATAGGATATTTTGTACTTGGTATGCAAAGTAGATGACAGCTCCAATAATGATATATTATTCAACAAGGCTTGGAATACGAGTAACACATCTAATGTAAGATATTTAAGTTTTCATCGTTTGTCGTTGAAAGAAATCCGAAATCTTACTTGATCATTCTAGTCATAAACATACACATATGACATAATATGATGATGACATATTATGATGTTGACATATGTCTAGTATATTACAAGGCCCCGTCTTCTACAATTACCTTCATGACTGATTCATAACACTATGTGTTTGAATCATTTTGGGTGATCATCTTGATTCGGATTTCAGTGGCAAACTACATGGGATATATGGAACTACTTTATCACCACCACCGTTGTCATGATCAAGTGGTTTTCATTAGTATCGAAGACCTTGACTAATCCATGAAGGATCGTGAGATTAATCTTATCTAAACGTGTAGCAAATCTGTGTGAAGTGGTTTTAAATTAATTGACATCTAATACATGTTTCAACACGGTACCATCTCTTATCGATTTACGTCACAAATATAATTATGTCGACTAAATTAATGAACTGTACAACTTAGATACGATCTTCGATTTGATATTTTGTAATGCTTGGTAATTATTTTAAATATTGTGTGATTTTCGTGATGAATTATTTGATGGTAAAGCTGTGGGTGGAGTAAGCCACTAACATCCTATCTCCAATCTACATCGTAATTGCGGAACACACTATCAATAACAATCTGAATAATTTTGAAGGATATTTAGCAATATCCAATGCTTCATATTTTATGTTGGAATAAATTGTCTGCTCAACAACGTAAATAACGCAATGAATGTGGTTGAACTGTCAAAATGAAAGCCATTGCTACTGTTAGTGTGTTAGGCGATTACCGCGTAGGCATATTGGAAAGAAATAGGACAACGTTCCAAAAGGCGTTCTAGTCATTGAAGATATCACAAAAAATTCGAAAACCAGCGGTGCTATTCTGTAAAAATCTCACCGTGAAAACTTAAGTGAAGTGAGCGTGGAGTCAGCTGTCACTAGTGTCAATTCCTAGCAAAAACAAACTCACTTCACCTAAGTTTTCACGGTGAGATTTTTACAGAATCGACCGGCAGGTGTAGTCTTAGATTTTAGAAAAAAACTCTTTTTAAGTATCTGGCGGTTTTGTTTAGTCTTGCTTCAACAATTGCTATTGTTCAATGTTTTTCCCGTAACTATCGGAGTTGATTAAAAACTATTGTGACTGTCGCCATCTCGACTATAGGGTTTACTACATAACTAAGTATTTTATTAATTGAAGCTTCTAATGAACATCTTTCATCAAGACGTTGTTTACTCCTAGCTGGTGTAATTTCAATAAAGACAGGTGCCATGTGGTCGGTCATTCATTTATCAAGCAAGTCAAGTGATGCCATTTGTTATTTGTTATCAAAGACATTTAAATATATTTGTTATGTTGTCTTTTGTAACATTGAACGTAATTTCATTATTATCAGATTGCATTTTTTGTATTGTAGTATTATTTGTTTCCTGTTGGCAGTTACTGCTGTTGGACTGGAAGACTAGGTGTCGTTCGTCGGACGGCGAGATGAACGGACGACAATGTAGCCATCGCGGGCAAAACCTGGATGAGACTGGCACAGGAGCGTGGAGATTGGCACAAGAAAAGAGAGGCTGGGAATAACCCAGCAGCGGGTGAAGTCTGGCTGTGGATGACGATGATGTTGATGAGTTATGGGAAAGCCACAATCCACAAAATGCTCAAAAAACATTGTCTATCTTCGACCAATCTAGTGTACATTACAAATTGAAGCCCTTTATTGGGTTGGACGTTGGGAAACTGAGTTATCCAGCTATCGACATTAGTCAAATGATATCGATTGTGTATGACGCCCAGTCCAGGGCGCGTTGTTTTTCATATAAAACGTGTTCTGCTGCAGACATTCGATTCGAGTGGGAGGAATATATTCGAGAAAATTTATCTGTTTCTATTGCTATAAGTATCTAAATAAATGAATGCACTTGTAGCAACTACCTAAGTACCGAATTTATCCTGATTTAAAAGTTATTTTGTTTATATTAATAAATAACTAAGTGGCGTTTACGAGAAAAGGAAGGATAGGTCGAGTGAGAGAGACAGAATGAGTGTTTACAGTTCAGCGACCTGATCAGCTGTTTGGTTTAAGGGTCGTTTGGAACATCGACTGTACTAGATATCGATCTATTTGTGAATGGAAAAGAGAAATCGATAATTCTGTTTTAAAAAAAAAGCTTTGATTGGAGTCCTTACTGTCTTGAATATGTAATAGATTATCATGATCATTAAAAATATGACCACATATTTCAGATACACGCTCTTCTGATATACACATGTTTGTAGGTAAGATGGAAGTGTGTATAATTTAATAATGATATTGCAAAACCCAGAACATAGCATGTTTTACTGCACAGGCAAACCTGGCGTGCAATTATTCGAACACAAGGATAATATTGGTTACTTTAAATATATTAATACAAATAGTACAAGTATTTTGACTTACCTCATACACATTTGGATGCCATACTTTTGTTAAAAATCTAATGGAAGGTGGCGAGTATGGATAGTCTGGTGGGAATTTCATATGTGCCTGAAACAAAATAAAAATATTTTTTTATAGCATAAGCATAATCTCAGCCTGTAATGTTCCCACTGCTGGGGTAGGCTAATAATCTACCACGCAGGCCCAGTACAGTATGTCACATGTCTTCGAATTTTTGGTTCTAGGACATGCCGGTTTCCTCACGATGTTTCCCTTCACCATTTTGTGAGCAGTGTGTAAAATAAATAAGAGACTATTATTTTTAAATGTCTGGATGCATGGAAGATTTTTTCTATGGCATCGTACTAATATTTTTAAGATTAGGATTTCCTATTGAGTTGACAATATTTTCCTAATTGCCATTAAAAAGTAGGAAGACCCATTTATCTAAAGTAGAAAATTGAGGGCTGACAGAAGATGCGTATATAATAATAATAATAGTTTATTTCAGATACTTATAAACCACTGATTACTAAAAGTACTGTTGTGTGGAATTTTGAATTTGATGTCCCATGAAATGGCAGGCAAAGTTTCCTGCTATTTCAAGGGACCTCAAAATTATTAACAAGTAGCAATTATAACATACTTTGCAGAGAAGAGCATGATGAATTGATACAAAATAAAAATGAGTGATCTGATATTAGTGTTGTAGCTTGTGATGTGCAAGCGTGTTATTTATTACTTTCACTTAAATGCCTGGGTTTTTGGGTTATAGTGGCGTGAGTCAGTCGAGCATATAATAAGCATTCACTTTAATATTGTTCCTAATATTGGAAAATATTATTTGTAGGTATTCCTATAGAAAACAGAATGAATTTTTGTGATGAAGTGGGGGAGTCAGGCAGTGGACGTCTTTCGGCTGAAATGATGATGAACTTCAATCAGGGAGAGAAAATGAAACTGTAATTAATAGAGCAAAGTGGTAAAAAGAAGTAAAGTCTTGTATAGGATTGATTATGGAGTAAACTAAAACTGTATTTTTTTTCAAAGCTATTTATGCCAGGATTAAGTTCCAATAATTTTTGAAAAAAAAAAATATATATGTATATATTTTATGTTATCCAGCAATGGTGTTGCTAGTGAAGGATCACAGCCTGCAAACTATTGTTTTTAACAAAAGGAAATAGGTACCTGTCATTTTGCAATATTCCTTTATTTTTCATTAAATTTAAAATGATACAGAGTGGTATTTTTTAATTTCTCCAAATTAAGCTAATAGTTCCTTCCACCACTATGCTCTATTAATTGTTTGTTGCGATGTTCGCCTTAAAAACCTAACTCAAAAATTCATTCTGTGTGTAATTTGACCGCCTTGATAGTAGCAAATGCAAAGATGTTGGTGGATGAAGAGGGAGAGGAAGGCCAAAGAAAATATGGATGGATTTTATGAAAGAGAAGGGTGTGAATGTCAGCGTGATGGTTGACAGACGAGAATGGAAGAAGAAAATGTGTTGTGATGGCCCCAAGTAACATGGGACAAGGGCAGGAAGATGAAGGTGGTGGTTGCAAATGGTGAATTTATTTATTTATATAAATAAATGAATGAATGTATGACATGTATGTTTATATAAAAAATGCTGGCTGGTTCTTAATAATATAATAACTACATTCATTTAACAGTTTCAAGTAGTGTCCGACCGAAGCTTCGGCTTCGGCCACCTTCGGCCAAAAAAGCACCTTCGGCCAAATCTTCGGCTTCGGCCAAAAATTTGCCGAAGGTTTGGCCGAAGCCGAAGGTGTAGTGTGCTAGTAAAAAATAGATATTGAAAAAGCGTTAAACTTTGCTCAATTCTTTTATAGAAATATTTTGTGTTCGTCTGATAATTAAAAAAATGTGACTGATTATTTGATTATTTTTGTTAAAATTACTTTAAGTAAATAAATATTTAATTAACATTGTATATTTGAAACTTTTATTTTAGACAATATTTTATTAAGTACCTACTTGTATATGTTGGTCACTCGGCTCGTTATTGGGCTAAATCTCTAAAGCTCTCACAATATGTATCTAGTATATTCTGAGATCAAAGTAACTATCGTATTTCTCAAGGTCAATGACACCTTCGGCTTCGGCTTCGGTTTTGGTGAATACCGATTAATCGGCTTCGGCTTCGGCCAGAATTGCACCTTCGGTCGGACACTAGTTTCAAGTTAGGATTTACCACAAGTAGGGCAGTAAACAACACAATATGATCATCTTGTTAAGAAATCTTATTTGTTTTATATTTCAGTTACATAGGGAATGAGCTGCTTTATGATCTTGTGATAACATCTAAGATAATTTCTTCAGTTAATTACTTTATGTAGTTTAACTCATTGACAATCACATAATTAGATAATATAAAAGATGTCATTGCAAGTGTCTCTGCAATTATTTTAATATTGTAATAATTATATGAAAAAAAAAGGATTTTATTTATATTATAAGTAGGTACTTATATTTTATTTAATTATTAATGCAAGAATTTGTTGCTACCACATCAAGTAAGGAATAGTCCCTTAGATGTGGGTAATATGTTTGATAGGGGGTTCTGGCATTAGGCAGGCCATGTGTGCAGAATGCATAGGGAAGGAAGGGCCAGAGTTGTCACTCAGTGGGTGACAGAAGATAGGTGTTGTTGATGAGGGAAGCAGAGGAAACGCTGGCTTAATGACTTGCCAGGTGTTTAAGGGTGATTGGCTAGAAAACACAATACATAGGAAAGAATGGTAAGCAATGTGTGGGACTTTTGCCCAGCAGTGGTACAGTATACTTAAGAAAAAAAAGCCTTATGAGCCTGAATGAGCCTCTCAATAATTTGTTTATTACCAAGCATTGAACTAACTTAGTCTTATTGTATCTTTTTAAAAACAGTTGCTGCTTATGTGTGAATAATCTTTAATTGTTTGTATGTCACTACCATAGATATACTTCCTTACTTTTTAATATATTAAATGTGAAAGTAACAATGTCTGTTTGTCTGTTACATTTTCATTCCTTAACGGCTACACAGATTTCAATGAAATTCTGCACACAGGTAGATCATGACCTGGTCTAGGAAATAAGATATATATCTTTTTATCCCGGTTGTACATTCACATGGGATAATTGCCCACCTTTCTATGGGTGAAGCCGCAGGCAAAAGCTAGACAATTTTAAATGATAAAATAGGTCACACACAGTCTCTTTTAAAGTTCAGACAATCTTTTATTTTTATTTTTTTTTTATTTCAGGACAACAAACACTTGCGTAATGATGCTTAATACTAGTACAAATAGATTCTAGAACATTTGAGTAATAACGCAACTAGCACCGTTATCCGCATAATAAAATCTAAATCTTGGTGAGATTATGTGAAGACCATGTACATTGGTGTCTGAAGTGGTCTTTTGAGGAAAGAACTACACAAATTGAGTGGATCTGTCCAGGTATATTTGTATATAATATTGTGTCTTCTCATTGTTCTGCATTCCAGTATAAAAAGGGCTAATTTCATATTCATTCATCATTTCAGCCGAAAGACGTCCACTGCTGGACATAGGCCTACTCATTCATATTCTTTTATTATCTGATAAATGGTTACATTGATATATTAAATGCTTCAATGTGTGTGAGAGTGATAACCATACAGGATTATGTTGATGTTATCAAGGAGTTGTTATCAATGCTTAATAGCTACTATTGACATTTAGTACAAACATAATTTAAAACTGTGTTAAAAATTACTAACTTAATTAAATGCCTGATTGCAAACATCTAAACAAACAAATAAATCTGACTAATTTAACATTTAAGTTGAGAAGAACAAGACGTTTTAAACCAAAGTTGAACAATAAGTCTATCTGTACAGATACCCAGTCATAGGATTGATATTATTTAAGTTAAAATCTTTATTACTGTTTTTATTATGAAAGGTATTTAAAGTTTTAGTTATTTCAGGGGTCAACAATCTAATTGTGCTACAATTTATGACCTTAATTATTTCCTTTTATGTGACAATTTCCTAAAATAACACATAAGTGTAACACTTCTATTTTTTTTGTAGAAGGCATTAATTGGGTAGGTACTAGAAGTTCTGTAATGATTACAATTAAAGATAAGAGCATTTCAAAATTGGGTATGGTTTTAAATTTAATTTGTAGCTAAAATAACAAAATTAAAGTAAGTAACTTGTTTTAATCACTAATTACCATTCTGCCTGCCCAATCAGGGAAGAGAGATTGACAGTTCAAGATAATTCTAAAACAAGTAGCATTTCATTGCATATTTTTAGACTATTTAATTAAAATAACCTTAAAAGCAAAGCAAAACAATGTAACCAACAGTATTTGGGCAAATAATAGAATGGAATTTTTCCATGAAACTCTCAGACCAAGTTGTGAAATGGCGAAACCACAAATACACCTACAAACTCAATTTGTTTTGTCCAGTAGGTTCATGTGAAAGATTGTAATAGAATTTGAGCTGCTAACTCCGAAGACATGTTTTTTTTGTATGTGACGCCGATGGTCGCTGTCAGGTCATTGCTAATGCAGAATTGCAGATACATAATCGAATGTGCTTACCTTGAAATATCCACCTTGGTATAATGTGTCTGGAGGGCCGAAAATTGCAACTTCCCACTCAAATAAATTGTCCTCTCCTAAAAGTTTCACTCGAAACCCTTCCACGGGTTCCTCTTGCAGACTCTTATACTCTAAGGCCAAAGCCCTCAGTGCAGAACTCGTCGGAACCGCGTTAGACATTGTCAAGAACTAATTTTCCTAAAATCACTATCTAAAAGAGATTCTATTAACATAACACTGCGGAACTCTCCTTGCGGTCCACGTATTCGCGAGACATTTCAACTTGAGTCACAATAACAACGAACGAGGAATTTTGGTAAACATAGCGCCAGCATAGCTTACGGATTTATGATTCACACACTTCAAACGCCAATACTGTAATTACTTCCACAGTAATAAACGTTGAAAAATGGACGAAAGAATAGTCCAAACTACACGGTGATTATTACAACAATGAGAAAGCAACGTCCAAACAATCGCGATCCCAAGGAAAACGGCTGCGTGGTACAGCTGCTGCCTGAGTTGCCCGAGCGAATATTGTAGAACAGCTGTTATTTTATTTCCGTGCTTGATTGCGCAGTGGTGTGACGCACGCGGCCATTTATCGACTTCTATCAAAAAGTACTCTGTGATCGACTTGGCGACTAGTGTTGCCCCCTGCCGGACTTGCTTCACATAACCCTCCAATGCTTGAAAGCAAAAGTCACGATGATTGGGCAGTGTTTAGCAAGATGGCAGCACACCACTAGTTTGCGATGCTAACGCGCTCTAATAAACGTTATTTTTCTATACTAAACTCGATGTTTTCACTGTTTATTCTAGATGGCAGCACTTACACGCAAGCTTGACGATGCGGTGGTAAGGCTTCCAAACAAACTGGGTAAACAAAAAGATTAAAATACTGTAATGCTGGTCCATTTTGAGCATAGCTTGGACAGCCGGTAATGTTCCCACTGTTGGGAAACTGGCGTCCTCTCTGTGAGAGGGTTTCCTCACGATGTTTTCTTTCACCGATTTGAGAGTAGAATGAAATAAAGCGCATAAAGTAAAGCGCCTGTCTGGGTTCGAATCTAAGACTTACAATTCGAAAGTCGCGGCCGCCACGACTGGGCCACCACACACCACTGCTCTAATTTTAAAACCACATTTTACAATTTTTCTTTTTAGGGTTTCGTACCAAAATGACTGACAGGCAGACAAACTATTCCAAATTTCAAGTTAGTGAGTAGTTTTAGATAACAACCAGGGATTGACAGGGGGTCTGAAAAATTCGATGTGGGGTTACTAGGGCATGTGGGATATCATATGAAAGGGTGCAGTTTGCACATTCTCAAACATTTTTAGGGTTCCGTACCTAAAGGGTAAAAACGGAACCCTATTACTAAGACTTCGCTGTCTGTCCATCTGTCCGTCTGTCCGTCTGTCCGTCTGTCTGTCTGTCTGTCCCCAGGCTGTATCTCAAGAACCGCGATAGCTAGACAGTTGAAATTTTCACAAGTTATGTATTTCTGTTGCCGCTATAACAACAAGCGGCATATTTATTTTATGTGGCGAGCTGTTGGGCAGTAGCGACCCCACGGACACCCTATCTCCCGGAAGAAGTCTTGTTCCTCACCTCTGGCTTGCCTTTATTGGCTGGCTTGAGTGAACAATGACGAGGAACAGAGCTTTCACCTCATTCTTGCCTTTATTGGCCGGTTTGAGTGGAGACTCGCAAGAGCAAACGTGTTCGAAGGAAGGAAGTATTCCAGTAAGATGCTGGTAGGGATTTTGACCGTACTTCCGGGATTGTCCCGATAGCCGTGGAATACCTCTCCACTCCTCATAAGCACCTCAGGACATGTTGCCCCTTGTCGCTACGTCACTATGTGCTAGCGACTATTTTCGGGGGCCCATTATTGAGTTTGCAAGTCACCCCCCTGTCATTTTATCCGTGTACCTATTTATAAAACATTGATCAGGCAGTTTTTTCAGTTCTTCCATAGCTCTTGGTAACCAGCCCACTTTAGCCACTCAAACCCATAGTCCATCTTTTTATTTTTTCCATAGTCTGTAATAGACCTACACCAACCGGGGGTTAAAATAAAATAAAAAAAAACTGACAATTCACACATCATTCTACTAATGACAGATTTAGCCATTTATGAAAATTTTCTTGAGCACGCGCAGGCTATGCAAACCAGTGTAGCTCTTCTGAAAATGGACATAGCCTTCGGAATGTTGGACCTCGAGTTTTTTTTTGCTTATTTAGGACTACCATAGCGCCCCGCGGTTTCACCCGTGTTACCGTTAAGTGTCGATCCCGTGGGAATATCGGGATAAAAACTATCATATGTCCTTCAATGCAATCTACCCACAGAAATGTAAAAAACAATCTACCTCTCTGCCAAATTTTATCGTAATCCGTTCAGTGCGGTTTAGGCGTGAAAAGGTAACAGACAGACAGAGACTCTCGAATTTATAATATTAGTATGGTTAGATAAAAGTGTGTTTCGTGATCTTATTCATGAGCTGGAGCCATACATCACGCGCCGCGATGGCATAAGTACCTACTATCCCCAAGACCCCAAGGCAAGTAATACCGCATGGCACACGGGCCTTATACGCCTACTCGTACATGGGACTTATGTGGGTGCACTTTTGACGTCCGAAAAGTGCTGATTCTCAGCCTAGTTTGAATAAATGGCTTTTGATTTTGAGTCATTTATTCAAATTAGCCTGACTAAAGGATAAACAAAACTCATTATCTGCCTAGCCTTTTGCGATTGACAAAGTTGCAAAGTTTTTCAATCTAGGTTGAGTTATTGTTGATCGCAGATATGTTTTCTCCTTTGCCCATTAGCCACAGTTACAGGTCATCATCTGCTTAGCCTTTTCCCAACTATGTTGGGGTCGGCATCCAGTCTAACCGTTTGCAATTGAATAGCAGTATTTTAGATGGAGCGACTGCCTATCTAACCTCCACAACCCAGTTACTGAGTAATACGATACCCCTTGGTAAGACTGGTTGTCAGACTTCCGGACTTCTGAAGAGCCGTAACGACTGTCAAAGATCCACGAGTGACAGCCGAGACCAACGGCTTAGCGTGCTTTCCGAGACACGTAGGGTTCTTGTTATGTAAAGATGGTCACCCGTCAACGGACCAACCGTGGCAAGCGTAGCTTAACCTGATCGATCGGACCGTGCGGCTGTTATTATTTAGCCACGGGCCCCTCTATTTAGTTACAAATATAGTGATCAATATTCGCAATGCTATCCGTCCATACATTTGGATACTTACAGCTCTTGTAAGTTGCGAACTTTGATAAAAAAATAAAGATAGGAGTAACCACATTCTGAAGGCCAATTCCCGTAATTAAAAACGTTCAAAATCTAGTCGCGATCTCATCTCAGCGACAATCACCATCTTATTACAAAACGAGATCTAATTTTAGACCTAGCCTAAACCTTCGAGCCAGTTACTCTATTTTGAACTTTATTCCGACAAACGTAAATTTCTTAATGCAAAATTGACAACTTAGACTCGGGTTTAACGTCAGTTTTTGTAATAAGAACTTTAGCTTCGTCGGATTATAGTTCGATATTTAAAAATGGCTGGATGGTTTAAACCTGGGTCTAAAGGTAAATCTTGTTTTGTAAATGTCTAAAACTTGTCAAACATGAAGGGACATTGGATGTATTTTTGACAGATTGAGACAGATCAGACTATGAACGTTCTTAAAATTACGAGAATTGCCCCTCTGATCTCTTCACTCATCGTTTCGACTACGGAGTGACATTAGATTTAGGATTTACCTATCTAAAAAGTAAATAAACCAGCCAAGTGCGTGTCGGGCCACGCACAGTGTAGGGTTTCGTAGTAGCCCGTTATCACAATATAGTACGATTCTGTTGTCCTTTATTCTAAATACAATAAAAAAAAAAGCATAAGTAAGTATTTGTTTTTCAATGCAAGTCTTTACCCGTTTTATACAAGCAACTACTTCATCTTAGTCACTTTAAAGGATTAATGCTAAGGATTTTGTATTTGGTACAAAATTATCCAACACCTAAGTTCAACGACTGTTACTGCTAAACTAATAAAGTTATCTTAACCGCTATACTTTTCCTTTCATCATCATCATCATCATTTCAGCCGAAAGACGTCCACTACTGGACATAGGCCTCCCCCAAAAGGGGGGGTTTGCCATAATCGCCACGCTTGGCAGGCGGGTTGGCGATAGCAGTATGGTATGGTGGTGGAATGCATAGAGAACGCTGCTGCCCATTCTCCGGTACGCCTTTTAGCGGCCTTTTACGACACCCACGGGAAGTATGGGGCCTGGTGCTATTCTTTAAGTCCGGCACCACACAGACTACCTTTCCTTTAAAGGTAGACTACTTTTCCTTTAAAGTTCATGAATTGCACTATCATCGTGAATTTTTCCAGATTTTTTAAGCCCGCAGTTTAGCTTTTAGAGGGGGGGGGGACGCCCTACTGGAACAAAAATTTGCACTTTAAAGTTTAATATTTCGTAAATGGAGCATTAAATCGAAAAATAATTTTAGCAACCCCCAAGTCATTTTAGAAGACCTATTCAACGATACCCCACACGATGGGGTAGATCACAAAAAAAATATTCATCCCCACTTCACATGTATGGGAGCTACCCTAAAAAAGAATATTTTCGAAAATTTTATTTTACCACTTTGTCGGCGTAATTGATAGGTATACACACTACTACAAAATTACAGCTTTCTAGCACTAACGGTCTCTTAGGGAAACCTCGGACAGACAGACAGACAGACGGACATGACGAAACTATAAGGGTTCCTAGTAGGAACTACGGAACCCAAAAAAGAGACACATAATTTGTTTTGTCTGTGGTCGGAGATTCCCGGTAAAATGAACAGCAGTGCTCCAACCGAACACTGTATTCCATTCTAGTATTGCTATCGTAATTATTTTGTAGCTAGATTTAGGGAATTTACTAGTAAGTTGGAGTCGCTCAATGAACAAGCGGATACAAAGGGGCTCCGCAGACGCCCCTTCAAATCTGGCGCCCTGAGCGATCGCTTAACCGCGCCTTACCTTACTTTAGAGTATTTTACAGTAGGTAGGTACTTTATTAGGTGCTTTTGGAGATTATAAAGTAGTACGCCTACGCGAAATACAGGACAATACTCTATATTAGAGAACGGTTGGCAACCTTATTTCAACCTGGTAGGTAGGTAAGTAATTGTTTTATAGTAAGGCATGATGAGATACAACGCTTCGTTTCACCGAATCGAAAATATCTAAGTACACGAAAATAGAATCAGTCGGAAAGTTAAACTAAGTAACCGTTAATCAAATGCCATAAAGTAACGGTGTAGAGCAGAGATTAAGTAAGCACTTATTTGTGAGCTAGTTGCATTCGCCATTCAGACAAGACAATTGGTCCGTGGGCGCGTGATTCAAAGACAAGTCACCCACCCACTGCCATGTATAGGCAAAGGCAACGGGGCCTTGCACAACCCACGTCTGGCTCGGGTATAATGTCTTTAACTGATCGGGTTTGGGCATCGATAATTCGGTAATGGTTGTTTTGGCAAAATACTTACTTAGAAATTCAAAATTAAGTAGGTAAAGACGCCAGCACATTTTTTTTTTTGGGTTGGAATTCGTCAAATCAATCCTCTCACTCTGGGCGGAGCGGAAGGGAGTGTCAGACTCTTATTGACTAAAACCCACCCGTGTTCCTTCGGTTCCAGGGGCCACGGTATCTTTCGAACAACCCGCGACCCTGGCAGGCATCGGCCCTAGCGGACCCCGTCAGTTAGTGCTGACATCTCTTTGAGGTGCGCGTGCTTACACACATACTTAGAAATCTTCATTTATAATAGTACAGACGCCAGCACATCAAGCTACCCGAAACTGTCAAATTGTCACAATCAACTTTGAAACTTATGATTTTTTATGAAAATCTGTTACAGAAATTTGACAGATTGTATGATTTTTTATGAAAATCTATTACAGAAATCTGACAGATTGTATGATTTTTATGAAAATCTATTACAGAAACTTGACTGATTGTAAAAGCTTAATGGGCTGGCGTCTGTACATAAAGCTAGGTAATTCACGCTCCTGCTATATTGATAAGAAGGAAAATCAAGTTCTTGTTTAGTTTTATTTACACATGACATCGGCTGTTTTCCCCAAAGGGTTAGGCAGAGGAGTACCTATAGTATACCCACATTTCGAGGAGCCTATTGTCATGAATCGGGCACAAATCCAGACTCCGCGGGCTGTTACCACAGCTGCTACTGAGAAATTCCTGATGGAACCCACACAATAACACTTTGCCGACTTTGCCCGAAATGGGAATCGAACCAAGGGGGTCTACTCCGAAGTGGTAAATTTATCGTTTCGGCCGAATGTTCGGTCATTTCCTACTACGAAGTTCTTTCTATTTGGTTCGGTCGATTCCGATCCGGCCGATCAGGCCCTCATGCTCAGCAGTAGCCCTTGCGACCAATACATCTTATATATTTACTAGCAGCGCCCCGCGGTTTCACACATAAGTGTCGATCCCGTGGGAATATCGGGATAAAAACTATCCTATGTCCTTTCCCGGGACACAAACTATCCCTATACCGAATTTCATCTAAATTTCAGCGGTTTAAGCGTGAAGAGGAAACAGACAGACAGACACGCTTTCGTGTTTATAATATCAGTATGGATATGGATGGTGAACTATGAAATAATTACGAAGGTAAAATTATACATAGTTTACCTATACACAAAGGGGTTTATTTATAAAGGATGATTAAAGCCTAGTTAGGTGACGTTTAAATGTCAAAAATTGTACGGTTAAACAGTCGCTAATAATTACTTAACTTTAAGCAACATTTATGAATAAAGGGGATGGTCTTGCAACAATATTACCTAATACATATGTACGAGTCAACAAAAGAGATAAGTAGGTATGCAGGATCGTCGGATATAGTTAAAGTTTAGTAAGAAACCGATGGATGTTGTTGACTGAAATTTAATTTGCTAAATGAGCTGTTTGTTTTCTATTAATAAAATAAAATTTTACTCGAGAACATCCATCGGTATCTTACTAAACTTGACGATCCTGCATACTTATCTCTTTTGTTGACTGTAGGTACATGTATAAAAAGTGGGGAAGAGCTCATAGGATATCACAGTTCTCGTCCCTTTTAAAAAGATTAAGCTTTAAGTAGATAGGTACCGAATCAAAATGCTTGGGGACGTTTTGGTATCCAATCTCCTTCGAGGTAACTGTTACAAAGTTCCATCGTGTGAAGATGATTCAGCACACTTTGAATCACAATCTGAATCTTTTTAAGGATATTGCTAATCTATTGCTCCACATGTTCGAAAAATTTGTCAGCTCAGCAACGTAAATAATGCAATGAATCAAAATCAAAATGTATACAGCGGTGCTATTCTGTAAAAATCTCACCGTGAAAACTTAGGTGAAGTGAGCGTGGAGTGAGCTGTCAATAGTGTCAATTCCTAGCAAAAACAAACTCACTTCACCTAAGTTTTCACGGTGAAATTTTTACAGAATCGACCGGCAGTATTTTTTGTAAACGAAACCAGTAACAACTTGATTCAAGAGGAAGTTGCCCATTACCTGACATTACTTACACGTAATCGGGTAAAAAAAGGTGTAATTCATCTTAGCGTAAAACAAATGAAGCTAAATAAAACGTGAAAAAGCTTGTCATGCATAATGTAGAGTTAGATTTCAGTTTCAGTACCTAATAAAGTAAGAGAGATAACCCTAATCCTAACCCCTAGTAACCCTTATTTTGTACTCGTGTTGGAACACTGTAGCGCCTGCGTATATAGTAAGTGGTAAAGTCGGAGAAAAGGTGGAAGGTGGAAAATGCAGTAGTTAAATGCTTTCCTGAATTCTTTCTTATTAACCTCGTTTACACATAGTGTAAAAAAAAACCGGCCAAGTGCGTGTCGGGCCACGCACAGTGTAGGGTTCCGTAGTAGCCCGTTATCACAATATAACGTTTTTCAATGCAAGTCTTTACCCGTTATAAACAAGCAACTACTTCATCTTAGTCACTTTAAAAGATATATGCTAAGGATTTTGTATTTGCTACAAAATTATCCAATACCCAAGTTCAACGACTCGTCGTCGTAATCGTTTCAGCCGATAGACGTCCACTGCTGGTAATAGGCCTCCCCCAATTTTGGGAGGGTTTGCCATAATCGCCACGCCACCATCATACCATACTGCGATCGCCAGTTGGCGAATGCACGCAACATAGAGAACGCTGCTGCCCATTCTCCGGTACGACCCTTAGTCGCCTTTTACGACACCCACGGGAAGTAAGGGGTGGTGCTATTCTTTAAGTCCGGCACCACACAGACCCAGAGTTCAACGACTAATTACTGCTAAACCAATAAAGTTATCTTAACCGCTATAATATTCCTTTAAAGTTCATGAAATGCACAATCATCGTGAATTTTTTTCCAGATTTTTCAAGCCAGCAGCTTTTACGGGAGGGGGGCACCCTGCTGGAACAAAAATTTGCTTTAAAGTTTAATACTTCGTAAACGGAGACGAAGTATTAAATCGAAAAATAATTTTAGAAACCCCCTAGTCATTTTAGAAGACCTATTCAACGATACCCCACTCCTACAAAATTACAGCTTTCTAGTATTAACGGTCTCTTAGCAAACCCTCGGACAGGCAGACAGACAGACGGACGGACATGACGAAGCTAAAAAAAAAAATAAGGGTTCCTTGTAGGAACTACGGAACCCTAAAACGTAGCCCTCCAGACCGTAATTCGGCCATGGCGGTCAATGTCAACGGAGGCCTTTGGAGCGGGAGATATTAAAGTGCACAAGTGTATGCCCATGGTACAGATGCACTCTCTTTTCCCTCGCTCTGATAGTCCGATGATCCGATGGGCATCCGACACGACCGGAGAGAGATCAGGCGCAGGCTCAACGGCTTCCGTTCCGAGGCACGGGGTTATCACACCGCCTACTTCAAAACTCCGAGCTGTTACTTAGAAACTCCTAATGGAAAAACCAAATAACACTTCGCCCGACCTGGGAAATTGGGAATCGAACCCAGGACTCAAGCTTAGCAGTCGCGCTTGCGACCACGAGACCAACTGGTCTACTGTGACACAATGAGAAGGTAGCTATTACTATACTTACCAACCTCCTCCTGAAAAAAAATGTGTTCTACACTGCCATAATTTTAAATATTCGTAGGTAGGTACGTCTATGCAATTGTTTTATATTCCTTCTATAACCTCTATAAAACAAGTGTATGTTTATTTGATTGCTATCGTACTTAGGTACTATGACCTAGCGGCTAGCGTTAATCAGCTGCATTACTAATTACAATACCTACAACCCTAACGACTGTACAGAATACAGATGTGGGTTTTAATTTGCGTAAGAATAATACATGATTCAGCTCGACGCATTTACACTTTTCCTCAGAATATCTCTGACTGGACATTCGAGGTCTTACAAGAAGTTTAATCAAACCAAATTAAGACTTCGCTCATGCTTTATTACGGGTAAACAAATCCGTACAGTGGCCTCCAAAAGTTAGTTGACATTTTCAGCTTTGACACATCACATCGCACCTCCGATAAAATTTTATGAGGTTGTTTTTCAGGAAAACTGAAAAACAGCGTAGGCATGCTTTAAAACATATTTTTTTTGTAAGCTTTTCAAGTACATAAGTACCTATGTATAATTTTGTTCACATAATAATAATAGTGTAAGAATAAACCTGATTAACAAATCCGTGTTTATTTTCGCTTTACTAAAAATCCAGGTTTTTCGAGTTGTAACCCTATTTTATTGGAGGTGCGACATTATGATTTAAAGTTCTAGTGATCCAAATGTTTGAACTGTTATAATAACGTTTTTATTGAATGGGGTGATTTTTCAATCATCTGATAACTTTATTCGAGGAATAAGTTTAGAATTTTGAGAGTTAAGTATTTCATACAAAAACTGTCAAACGTCAATTTTATTCTTCGATTATCAGTTATCTGGCGATGGAAAAATCAGCCCTCAAAATCATTCCTCGAATAAAGTTATCAGATGATTGAAAAATCAGCCTTAACTCATCAGGGGGCCTAAAAAGGCCACTTTTGTAGAATCATAAAAGGATAACGATAATGGACAGTTAACTGTTATGTTAATCGTATCAAATCCCATTGGTGAAGCATTTTTAAGTTATTTTTTTTGTCTGCACTAAAATACCAATCAATCCAATCCAAATCCAATCCCAATCTCTTTGATTGTACCTACGAGGTGTAGCGAAACAGTAAAAAACACGAACTGTCTTCGCCATATTATAATTCATAATGTTATCCTTTTATGACTCTCCAAAGTGGCCTTTTTAGGCCAGGATCTATCTTTGAATGATCGTAAAAAAATATCAAGTAATCCCTAGGAGTACCTGATTATTTTTTTAAATTTAAATCATAATGTTGCATTACTGATCACAGCTGAAGTGGAGACATGTCAACTAACTTTTGGAGACCACTGAACGAAACCATTGAATTTATTTCAGAAATCATCCTGTTCAGTGATTCAGTATTCACAGAAATATATGTATAGGTAGGTTAGCACCTATACTATACCTACTTGATGATGGCAAAAAATCTAGGTCATTCGAATGCAGTAGGCACCGATCGAAGCGCTCTGCACCGATGGCGGGCCGGCTCAGCTGAATCTGGAAGTTGCACTGCACCAAAATATTATGCAAATATCTGTGTCACATAACCAACTCATGCCTACCCTGAGATCAGTTCACTTGAATCGTTTTATTTAGTTGAATAGCGTGGGTTGAGCTTCGTGATTAAGTAGAAGTAGATACTTACCTAGGTTGTTATAGTTAGTTTCTTTTATGTTTTCTTCCCTTACATTTTTGGGTGGCTTCCTTTTTCTAATTGTAGATAATATCTTTCCAACACACTTGCTCACAACTGTAATGTTCCATCGATTAATTTGCAGATAATAATTATCAATCTAAGTATTCTAAATTAATAAAAAAACATCCGAATTGAGAACCTCCTCCTTTTTAGAAGTTAAAAATCAGAAAAATCTAAACCAGAATCTTGAAATCCACAGGAGAAGATGGAAGAACCTAAAGTTATTTAGGTACTCACGGCTGAAAATAACACAAAAAACAAGTGCGTTAGTAATATTACTTTGTAAAATAAGTAGGTATACCAAACAAAACATGACCTTGTGTTCCTAATTGCTATGATTTTCATGAATAAACACAAATGTAAGGTAAAACTAGGTCATTTCCACCTGAGTTACCCACTTCGCGCTCGCTTTTCATAGGATTACCGTCGATACACGTCTGAAGCCATGTAAGTCTAGTGCCTACATATATTCAAAGATCCCACAATCATGAGTGTCTCTGCAGCTACGGAACTACATACCGGTAAAGCAATGTTCTGTGAAAAAGGTGTTTTAATGACATTGTGTTAACGACTGAAAAAACCTTCAAGTTTTGTTGTTCTTCGTAGTGAGTTTGTTGTGGTCGATAGCTAAGTAACTAAGCTCAGCTAAGTACCTATTATTAACCTATTTTATTAACGGACTTTATGTGAGACTATTCTACAAAACAGTGCGATCTTTGTGATATAAATATGAATTGATCGGTTAAGTACACAAACAGCGCACTGTTGGTGACTAAGGTTCGTGATTAAGTAAGCAGTGAGTTCAGCAGCTTTTACACCATTTTTGGTATGAGTCCAACAGTGAGATGTAAGCGCTTACGTGTCGCAAAGGTCTGGTGGGCGCGAAGTGCGGCGTCAAGGTGTGAGGGGCGCCGGCGCAGACACACAATCCGCGAGTCAGTTGCGAGGAGCGCGCGCGCACTCTGCGACACACGATACGAACGACTCTCGCGACCATTATTTACTTTTTATATGGCAATTGTTTGACGATATTTATATTATGTGATTAGTTTTTATTAAAAAATATTTAAACGTGGTAATTTAAGAATCTCCTATACCAAGTAGATATAAAGTTTTCGTGATAAAGTAATTTATTTTGTGGGACCAAAATGACGATAAAAAATAAAAAGACTAAGCAATCAAAAGCGTCCGAAGTGAAGTCTTCTGGAAGTGCATCGACTAGTGTTCAGAAGACAAGCTCAACCACGTCGGTGCAGAGCAGTAGTAACACACAGCAGAAGGTCAGCTCGTCTGGTAAGAAGATCCGCTATATCGAGGTAAAGGTCGAGGAAGATGACCCGCTTATGATAACCGACATTACCGACCATTCTTCGATAGCCGGCTCCACCATATCGGAGCATTACAACAGCCACCCGCACTACATCATTACGGAGGCTCCTTCTATCAGCGACTTGTCTCACACAAGAGCATTGGAACATAACGTAAGTGACATGGCACAGGCAACTTCGGGCGAATATATCTCTAGTTCGATGCTACAGGAGTCTTCCTCGACCCATCAACAGAACTCCAAAACCAAAACATTCCAGACTTCATCGTCTTCTGTTCAGCAGGGCGGTTCTAGTCACACCCAATCCTTTGACAGGACTACAGATTCTTCTGTTCCCAATCAAACTCTTAATACAGGTTTCATTGATAACTCTGCGGCTAATGTCTCGAACTCCAACACACATTTGAAACGATCTCAAAATGTAAAAGCTGCCGATTCCTTTCTTCAATCGGAGCGACAAAGCTTAGTGAATCAATCGTCGACATCTACATCCAAGGATCAGCAAGACTTGAAACAAAGTGACAGAGTAACTTATCGCAACTCTCCTGAACTATCGCAGAGAACCCAGACTGTTCGATCTGATTCTAAGAATCTTTACGGCGGTGAAGGCAGCTTGGATAAACGAGGTAACACTAAAGAATATAGCAGCACTTCGCAAGCAAATGAGACTAAAAGTAGTAATGTCACAAAGTCTTCATCATCCTCGTATGTTGTTGAAATTGTTGATGGTAAAGAGCGTATAGTAGATAGTTCGAAGAGGGAGTGGGGTGATGCCCAAGAGCATGCCTCAAAGGAAGCATATGCAAGCGTTAGTGGAACTGGTATGAAGCCGCAATCTGCTCACAATATCCAAAACTATGATATGAAATCAAATTACGACACAGGCAAAGATGGAAAGAAACCTACGAGTGAAATGATTGTTAAAGAAGACGATAAATTCATCAAGGATGGAAATCAAATTACTTCACATTCCAGTATTACTACAGAAAAAGATAACGTTGCTAAACATCAACAGACAATAACAAATCGCGATCATTTAACAGCTGATCAACAGTACTTAAAAAACCGCGATCAAATGACAACTGATCAACAGCATATTATGAATCGTGATAGTTTGACCTCTAATCAACAGCAAAACACGACTCGTCAAAATTTGACATCTGATCAGCAGCAATACACAACTCGTCAAAATTTGACATCTGATCAACAGCAAAACATAACTCGTCAAAATTTGACATCTGATCAGCAGCAATACACAACTCGTCAAAATTTGACATCTGATCAACAGCAAAACATAACTCGTCAAAATTTGACATCTGATCAACAGCACACAATTCGTGAACATACAACGTCTGATCAACAAACATCATCAGTAAAAGATGATCAATACCAGTCGAAAAACGTTTCTAACATCACCAATAAAAACCGTAAAGATATTGTTGAAAATATCACAACCAATCAAGAGAGAGACACTAACCGACGACGCAATATGAATCAAACTGATTCATCCAACTTTTTTGGTTACGATGCCACCATTCAAGACGAACTGAGGAAAGTAGGCAACATATTGCAGGTGCCTAATACAGAAAATATTAACTTTTCTACAAAAATAATGAAAAGTAACACAAGCAGTGCTCAGCAAGCCTCAACTTCTTCTTACGTAGTTGAAATTGTTGATGGCAAAGAACGAATCGTAGACACTTCTCACAGAGAATGGGGAGATAATAAGGAACATTCTACTAACGAGAAAAGTCACAATGTTAGTGGTACAGGTATGAAACCTGAACACGAATATTCGCGACATGTACTGGATAAGGAATCTCATTATGACACTGGTAAAGACGGAGTACCAAAAAGTTCTCTTGAAGTATCTGAGGAATCAGCATTGTACAAGAATGGGAAAGAAATTGCATCTACTAGCAACCGATACGGCGGTGATTTTACGAAGAAGAAAGCAATAACTGAATACGTCACTGATAGAGACGATGTGCATAATAAACGCATTCATGATACGACTGATCAAAGTGTGCATACAACAACCCATAAGACAACGTCTTCTGATACTCAGTCTCATATAAAAGATATAAGGGATGTGAAAGAAACTACAGATTTCGTGACCACGGAAAAAGAAAACTTAACTAAAGAGAAAACATCCTCCACCACTTCTCAAACTAAAGATAATTTGACCACATATGAAAGGAGCACCGGAACATGGAATGGAAAGTTCGTTTATGAAAAAGATGATGACAGACCTAAAAAACCTAAGGAGATGTCACCGTTCGGCAGACCGGAACAGCCAAGACACCACTTAAAGCGACAAGATACAGAAGAAAACATAATACTGTCATCAAGAGATATTAAAGATTTTACGTCCATTAGTGACTTGCGGAAGATCATTGAGACCTCAAAGTTTAACAAAGATGTACGAGTAAGCAACAAGAACATTGTGATCAACAGGAACATTGATGACCGTGTCCTGAAGGAGATAATCGAAACTGTTAAGAAGTATCCATTTAAGAGGATTGAGAAAGTAACATTCGGAACTAAAATTAATGAAGATGTGAAAGATCTTTATGAAGGGCTTGATACAGAAGAAACTACCGTATTGACTACCACTACAGGTGAAACGACTAGGAAGGCTTTTGAAGTGGAAAAGAATAGGAGTCAAGTTGAAGTAACTCGCTACATCACTAAGAATGGAATTACGAGAAAAATAACAACTTATGAAGATGCTAAAGAAGACGACAAGATCAGAACGGACGTCTACGTCGACAAGAGCGCGTTAGACTTCAAAAACTTGGTAAGAATCAATTTTTATTATTTGAAATAGGGTAGTTTTTGTAACTATTTTGTGAGTAGCTTCTTTAACATGTCTACACTAAGCTAGGCTGAGTTTTGATTAAAATTAAACCAGTAACGTTACGCAGCACAAAGAAAAACTTTGATAATCAAGAACTGCTGGAGATAAACTTTAAATCCATTTCAGCGCGATGTCCAAACGACCGAAGACGTTATTCGAGAATACGACGTGGTGGACCGTGCTATCACGGACACCACGAGGAAGGATACCACTGTCAGCACCGTCTACGATGAGAAGATCATCGACAATAGGACAACAATGCGAGACGACAGGACTACAGTAGAGGAGACCGTCATCATCGACGAGAAGCGGCCAAGAGGCGGCCCCAAGAAACCGGAGAAGACTGTGCATAAGGAACAGTGTATCTGTGAAATCTGCACTTGTGGGTGAGTCACTTCTTCCTACTATTATTTTTCTGATCACACCTTTTGACATGATACCATCAGCAATTATACGATTACGTGCATCATAAACAACTGGGCCAAATGTTGACTGTTGCTAAACTACCTGGGCATCCTTTAGTAAACACATACAGTGGTGCTAGCTATAGCCTAGGTAATTGTCATTCTGACTGCAATTAGATTGATGAACGCTCACAGCACAGCTATTAGCGTTCTATTTCTAAGCGAGAATTTTAGAAACGAATCGTGGCTTTGTATGGTGTATTATTGTTTGTTTCCGTAGGTGTTTAGTGCGAAAATGTTATATGACCTTTGCAGTTTGTATTTTTACGAACATGTTAAACACCTAAGATATTAGATATGGTAAAAACTAACAAGTCTTTATATATTTTTGAGTTACCTAATCAGTTACTGCCACTAGATCAATCATCATCATCATAGTGTAAACTATATGTGATACAGGGTTTTGAATAAAGATAAATTAGATTTGTACAAACAAGTGACCTTACATTACTATGGAGTTGTATGTACTTAGTTCTTATCGGCAACAATATTCTCGTCTTTGCGTTCTTGGAACTGCATTAATTCGGAGGAACCGTAACGATAATCCCCCGTCACGATGCCGATGTTATTGCATATACACAAGAAAACCGGTCAAGAGCGAGTCGGACTCGCGCACCGAGGGTTCCGGCGTACCATCATGTTTTTAATTTTTCATCGGCGAGGCCTATATTCGTCAGACAATTTTAACACACTGCGGTGTAGAATTTATTGCAGTTTTATGTCACTGTTTTTTTTGTTGATGATTTCTGAAACAGTGTGTTATTTAGAGACTTCGTTTTATTTTTCCTGTAATCTTTACATAACTTCTATCACGTAGAATAATTTCAGATTTTTCTTTATGCAAACTTCGGAGATAAGGGGGGAACAGTATTTTTTTTACATTTTTCATGTTTGAGAATGTGCAAACTGCGCTCTTTCATACGATACTCCATATGCCCTAGTAGCCCCATTTCGGATTTTTCAGACCCCCTTTCAGTCCCCGTT
This sequence comes from Mesoligia furuncula, assembly GCA_916614155.1. Taxonomy (NCBI): domain Eukaryota; kingdom Metazoa; phylum Arthropoda; class Insecta; order Lepidoptera; family Noctuidae; genus Mesoligia; species Mesoligia furuncula. Next base: position 13,963,665 of record OU744809.1, on the reverse strand, counting down.
GAAAAAAAAAAAATTTTTATTTCTTTCTTATTTGCAAAATAGTTGGGCAAACGTCATCTAATACTATTCCAAATTTCAAGTAAATAGCATTAGTAGTTCTTGAGATATCCAGCTATGACAGACAGACAGATAGACAGACAGACTGAGTCTCACCATAAGGGTTCCGTTTTACCATTTTGGTACGGAACCCTAATAATGTCGTCAGGTGCGCCACTGATATTGAGATAAGTTTTGTAGGCTGATAATGTCTATCTGATAATATACATATATAGGTCATATTATGTTCTAAAGACGCAACGAGCATCGTTTTAATGTGAGATATAATTTATGAACTACAAAGCCTGGAGAAAACACCTTTATGCATCATCTGTTCAAAGAAATTTCAGCGATTTTGGCGTAAAAGAAACAGTAGCAAAATTACTCTTATCAGATGATAATACTTTGGCATCTCTACATTTGAGAAAACTTAGTATAGATTCCCAAGTTACTTAAATTAAATGTCGAATCATGTTAAGATTAGTTGTAATGTTAGAAAAAAAAATAGACAACGTGACGTTACATTACGTAGTTTGTTACTAGACGTAGACATGACGTAACGATGTATTTTGGTAATCATTTCTTTGTAATAATGTGGTTGACGTCGCAGTGTTTATCACTTTTGTATAATTGTGTGTGAGTAAGCTCCACGGTGACCGTGAAAAATCATCTGTGTAGCACCTTTGTTTTTTGTTACATTGAAACTCAATGAATATGGACAATGATTCAATGATTCAATGTTACTATCGGCTATTTTGCAACTGATATTTTATAAAACTTGGTACTTTTGAAATATTAGTAGGCAGTGATCGCATTTATTCTTAACAAGATAGACAAAACCGCACGTTTTAGCAATATTAAGTAGGTGAATTATGTCTCGTCATCGGTGTGATTACATAATAATGTAGATTACTATAACAATCTAGAAAATAGGAGACGTATTTGTGGAATCTCGATAGCGAGATCACAAATTCACAATGCCGCACAATTGGAAACCTTATGGTCGTCCAATTGTGCTGCACCATGATCTGTGACATGACGATCTGCCTAATGAAGTGTTACTACTTACACAATCCCTTCTAACAGCTAAGTACCTCTAACCGAATGTCTCGTGCGAGTCATCGTCACAGTAATGCCTTGTTCGTGTAACTGTTGAGTTATTGATCGCTACCATGAAGACATGTTCAATGGAAATTACTAGTGGTTAATGTTTCAATTGTTTTTGCATGGTCTACGATGTCGAAAGTTTGCTCAGTTTTAGTGTCTTCGTTTAGGTGTCTTTTGATGTGCAGGTTCGAACAGAAGCATTATTCTGAATTCAACGTCAGGCCAAGAAAAACACACAAAAAGTGGAAATTGACTTGCGTGACACTTTAGAAAAGCCAGCAATTTAGATAGAAATTAAAATACCGTTTCCGTTGCCTTTAATTTATGCATCTACCTAATTATTTTGCGTGGGTATATATAGTCAATGAATAGTAAATATGCATTAGTAAGTCATAGTCTAGTTCGTTGTCCAGCTTGACATGAGTTATTGAAACTCAACTGTTCTAGATTCTTATAGTTTGACGAATCTACTCTGCCTACAGCAATGACAGCACAATAATATAGTGATTGTGTCTACGAAACGCTTTGATTTTCATCGTACTCCCATCTGGCAGAGTGCCTAGTCGAAGTAAATATTTTTGTTATCGCGTGTATATCCCCAATGTCATGGCTTTATGGCCATGTGACTACGCCCGATGAACTCTATTGAATCAAACCATTTCTCAACTTACCGAGAAGTATATATTGGTTAAAACATGAGTCATCAACTCATCATGCCTCGACTCTATCGGTTTAGCAAGAGCCATTTATTGCTTGCCTCACTCATACAAGTGTGGGCTGTATTTCGAATAGTGCAGTTAGTACCGCCCTCGATCTGAAACTCGTTTATGCTTTTTATACTTACATATTTTGTGATCTTATCCTGGGCATCCTGACTGAGTCCTCCTGTCATTAGGAAGTCATTCCCATTCTTTTGCAGTTGCGTTCATCACTAATACGGTGCCTCATTAAGACAACTCTTCCATGCCATTAGGTACCGTGTGTACGAGTATTTTTGTTACCAGCTTGGTTTGTTTTTATAGTTCACCTATTATTTTAAAGTATGTAAGGAGGCGTTCTTTAGTTTCTAATTTTCTACCTACCCCCATGGAAAAAGGTATGAGTTTATGTTTCAATGTATTATTTTTATTATCACTTGAATATATTTTGTAGATAGTTGTGTCACCTGTTAACCAACAATGATAATAATTGCTGTCAATTACGTTTAATTGAACGCACCAAATAGCGCTCTTTTAGCGCTCTGAAAATTCGTGTCAATCGAAATATACATGTCACCACGGAACAATATAGACCTAATAGGATTAGATATTTACCAACAATTTTGTATAAAAAGTAGATAACGTATCATGTCGTTATTTACAGCTTCTTAATTAACAGTCGTTTGATTGATACAATTACATAATATAGCACTGAAAACGATAAAAACTTTTTGTACAGACGCCAGCACATCAAGTTACCCGAAACTGTTAAATTTTCCCAATCAACTTTGAATCTTATACTTTAGTGATAAAGTTGAAAATCTAGTAAAGTGACAGATTGTAGTGCTGGCTTGATGTGCTGGCGTCTGTACATATATTCCACTGTTAATAAATATTTATAATCTTTCATATACAATATAAACGATAAATAAATCCGAATTAAGTATATTAGAAATCCTAGATATCGTTGTAAATTATAACACCATAGCAGGTTCTATGAAAAAATCTAACAAGTGAGGTGATATATTAGCTCATGACGTCACCCGTGAAATAGATGATGATACCAGTACACAAAAAGTCCACAGAAGCAATGATACACGTAGGTGGCACGTAGGAACAGAGATGACACAGGTAAATAAACATACAACTGTTCACATGAGTGGTTTTATGAATGTCTGTGGAGCAAGTGCGTTCGTAGGTCGCGAGTCTACTCGAGCGCAGCGTACTTCCTCGGTTACGATAATAGGTGCTGGAGTTAACATTCCCACATCTGATTAAACAATGATAAATCAATAGTTGGAACGGTAACGACATTTTTGTAGGTTGAACTGTTTAGAGAATTTACGAAAGTACATACGGCGCTTTTTTGGTTAATTGTTGCATCATTGATTGAAAATGGTTCTGTCTTTCAAAATGGTATAAATATCAAATAAGTCTATATCAGGGATAACAGAACAGCAGGACATATGCTAGTCATACATTGTAAAAAGGGTGGTGCATCCAAGTCTGAAATGTTGGCGGATCAGTACCGACTACCGACCTGTTATAGGATTACTGCAATAAATTGTTAGTTTTGAAATAGTTGGACAAAATGTATCTCGTTGGCTGCCCACTATGGCATTACATCACGCTATATCGTGTGTTTTGTTCGCAGTGACCGAGCACGAAGGACACTTTTAAAGTTAAAGTCAAACATAAAGCACATAACATTAATGTATTTCACACAGTGTTATAGGAATCTCGTCCCAAAGGACATGCAATTAAGATATATTTTCTATTTAAAGGAATATTTAAACTTTAGTAAATAATTTTAACTAGCGGTTGCAAAATGTTTTCCTATTCAGGTTGAGGAACATAGTTGTGGTACCAAACCGCGCCAGGCACCTCTATCTTTCCTCATCTATCTACGTTCTATGTATCATTACAGAATAAGACCGATGATGCGGCTAATTAACTTCTATTCATTTCAATCAGACGACGTATAAATTAACTTTGATTGAGTCTATTAGACGTAAAATTTATTGGCGTCCTTTTACATCTAGTACTACCATGTTCAATCATGTGACGGATGATATTCCTCTAAAAGTTTTTTTTATGTTTCTATATCCTCCTAATATATATAATTCTTATTTTTCTAAATCCATTTGTCAATAGATAATATTATATATTCCAATTTAATTAAAAGTTTGAAGAAATCTTCGCAAACCACAAGCGGCGCCGCAGACGCTTCAACCAGAACGTTGTCCTCTCTAGCTTCAGGCTCTACTAATTTAGATTTCAGATAAGATGATAAGCAAGTCGCCGCACACAATGAAAACGCGGAAGCTTTCTCGTCTCATTATTAATTTATCGACATCTTGGAATCTTAAAACATTTTCCCATACGTCGTTGGCTCTGCATATGCTTTGCAGTCATTATTATAATTTAGCTTGTATGGGACACGCATTTTGACGAGTAAATTACAATTTTCATAATTAATTTGTAAACCTACATGACAGAAATAATCAGTAATCAGTGTTTATAAATCCAGTTTTTATTGACAAGTCTCTAACGGGAAGCTTGAATTAAATCAGAACAAGTTTCGCGATAACACTCTTGAGAAAGCGGTTAGTTTCTCCTTTTCTACTATAAACTATTGACATTCTACGATTGTCAACTTGCCAATATATTGCAAAGGTATTTCCATTGCATTGTGATAAGTCTGTACTCCAAAGAATCTTAAAATTTCAAGGACTCAAAATAGTTTTATTGGGCTTTCTTTGCACATAAACTCGCGGTTTGATTGCAAAAATGTTATTGCTTTGCACCATCTGATGTGATTATGATGGGCTGCTAGTGCTTATCTTTTAATTTTACAAATAAAACTATGCAGTCAGATAAGATTGTTGCAGAATGCTTATAAACTATCATTATTGCAACTTGTACTTTTTAACCCTACATATTGAGATAACTCGTGTTATTTATGTAATGCATATGTTTAAATTTTTACTAGTTCTTGAAGTTGTAAGTAGTATAATAGTAGTTGCTGCCTTAATTTTTAGACTGTAGTCGAGTAAAGAACGCTTCGTTACTAGCCAGTTTCGGATTTATTCTTTATCACACAATCCCCTCAGCTAAGCAATTAAATTACTTGGATATAAATGGATAGTGACGGTAAAGTGCGACTTAAAAACGCATTAGCGGTTGCCCCTGATATAGTTTTCATGTTGCCTTGACATGACATGGTAAATAATATCCCTGAAGCTAGCGTTATGGATTTAGCCCCGATTAGGCCGCTTTTTTTTAGTAAAATGCTCAAATTATTTAATTAAAGAAAACAGTTAATGTTTGTAAAAAAGTTGTTCTTTGTTGAAAAAGTTTTAAGTCTGACACTTCTTACCATTTGTAACAATGTTCTTCTTTTCGTGTCAATTGTAGTAATAGCAGCATTTACATTAGCAAACATGCATGCTATTTAAATTAAGTGTATAGTGTTGGGTAGGTAAATCAGATAAAAATGAATAGTTTAATAATTGCTGACGTTATAGTACATATATTAATTCAATTCAATGAATATTTCAATGATTAAGCATTAAAGTATTACGTAGGCCTCTATTATTAGTTGCGCCAGGCGTGGCCTTCTGCTGACCTTTCTGTCTCAGATACAAGTGCATTATTCACTTGCATCAAACCGTATTACTGTTATTTTAAGTATTATAAAGGTTCTTTCATTAATTATTATGTATGACATTTTCTACATTAGGTAATTATTTAAATTATTTACAACGATCAATTGATGACCTTTTTGGGGAAAACAGTAAATTCTCAATGAAAATAATTATTATGTTCTTTTGCTGTTCTCTAACCCTCTGTTGCCTCGAGCCTCTCTATATTTAGGTTAGTCTAGCCGAAAGTTAAATGTGACTGAAAATGCCAATACTAAGTAGGTAATTGGGTCAGAACCATATCACCCTCGTGATTACACTGGACTATTATACCAATGAATGTCTTAGTCATATCAGTCTTAAATGTTCCATTTAGATGTGAACCAAGTCTGTGAATCATAATCAATATCTCTACTTCATATATCGATACATAGTCTGTGTGACTGCTTAGTTGATTAGTTCTTTTAAACTAGTGATCTATTATGGATATGGATACAGTTTTCATCATCATTAAGAGAATTTATTGTGGAAGGTTGATGAGTATTACATTAATATTTAACTTTGATATAGCACAGAAATCACGATGTTTTGACATTTTGCTACATTATCACGCACGGGTCGCTAGTATGTAGAATATAAGATATATCTAGGTATCTTCGCTCACAAAACAAAGAGTCGATCATTCGTCCCGGATAGGCTTGCGTCACGCCACCTGTCCTTGTCGGAGTGCACGACTGATGTCAGTTCAAGCTGAGATAAGCCCTGACAATACAACGTGTTTTCGCATGCCATGTTAATGTAATTTATCTAAATATGACAGATAGTGGTATAATTGGGTTTTCTAGACTAAACAAACGTGTATACCTATTCTTAAATTGGAGAAATAATTATGTAAATAGACGTAAGTTTACTTGAATTTCTCTGAAGAAATTATTTGTAAACATAGAGCATGTCACAGGCATGTTACAAAACAACATAGATAATAATATAAAAGAATCGGACTTAAGAAAACATGTATGGATTGTGAGAATGAAAGATTGAACACGAAGGAAGTGCACGAACACTGAGAAGACGGCTGATAGAGAAGTCCCTAGTATGAGATGAACATTTAACTTTGGACCAGGGGTCTACTTTCTAAGTCCGCCAACTAAGATACGGGCTCGTCCAAAAGTACTTGATCCATCAAAACAAATATTAAATTTAATTTTTCGGACGGGAAAAAGCACCTCGGGTGTAGGGACAACTGGCAAATCGTTTTGTCATTAATTCTTGTTCCGAACTAAGTACGTAAGTGATACGGAATAGGAAACGCCCGTAACTTCGGCGAAAACTACGGACTTCGTGCTTAGGGGTAGAGACAGGCGGAGTATGATGATTTCAAAGTAATAAGTGCATTCGCAGTTAGTTAGCTGCAGATGTCGTGCTAGTCTTCAGTTAATTACATTGAAATACTCAGCAGTCATTTCCTAGAACCAGCTCAGCATACCAATTCTAGCGTTAGCTATTTTTAGTAGTGTTTACAATGAGAAAAAAATGTCGTCACTCGCTGGTAGTCTTCTATAGTTGACTACGTGTCTATTTAAATAAATACCTACATTAATTTCAATGATGAGTGATTCTACGAAAAGATGAATAGTTTAAACATTTCGCAACTTTTAGCTTTATTAAGAATAGATCTTTCGCTTAGTCAACATAACCTTCATACAATAACACATGTTCCGTATTTTATTGATTATAGCTAGCTAACTTTTCAATAATGAAAATAGCGTTGGCGGTAAGACACAATAATGGTAGCGTGTTAAATAGGTCGATCAATTTTGTGTTATATTGCCGCGTGCATGGCTAGGTTGTATCATAGTCATGTGGCTGTGATTTAACAACTTCCATTCTGTGAAATAACATGACGAGTTATCCAATTTGAATATCTGCGTCAATAACTGAGTAATATTTTCCACATCTCGCTGTCTACTCAGTAGAATTCGAATTTAGCTTTGAATTGAACATATGACAGTGCTTTCTATAATAGCCTAGTGACACAGCTGCAGATGTAGAGTTAGTGGAGATTCGTACCTATTATAATAGATGTGGACTCTTCGCCAAAAAACTACTATGTTCCTTAGAAAAGTATCCGATTAGGCGAAGATGAAACTGGAATTGTATAGATATGGATAGAAAATTCTACTTATCATAACTCAATAGCTTTTCATTCAATCGATCAACATACCAATCCAATAACGAAACATAAAATGGCCTTCCCCAAAGGCTTTCATTACAGATCATATCAGTTATGTGACTTCTAATGAGAACTGCCGATGTTAATCAAAGACAGCAAGTTCTAGCTTCAATTAAACCAATTAATTGCCGTTCATAAATACGGATTTAATTAGCAGAGTCAGCGATTTACTGTCCGGCTGGCTGACAGTCATGGTTGGACTGTGAAAGCGGACGATGAAGCCGGCGAAACAGAGTTTGTAGATCGTAGATTCGGCGAGCGCTCGACTGTGTGTGACACGAGGCTTACGTGCGCGACCACCGTGACTGAGAGAGTTTTGTTATGGCTTGCAACACGCTTTTATTGGCTACTGTGGACCAGAAAGGGCTCTATGTGGCGCTAGTGGTTCATCGTACTCTGCTTGTTCATTTGTACTGCCGCTTTGTTCGTAACGAGCCATGCCCAAAGCAAATCTACATGCATTAGGTGGTTTAGTCTATGTAATCTTTAAGCTCTACCAGGGGTTATAGTATATGGCTTGTTTGATTTATGTCAAGGTTATTATAACAAATAACAAGGTCATTGATGATTAACGGTTTTTTTAGGTAGTAGCTAGAATTTCAGTTGCATTTTTCCTCAACATAGATATATCAACTTCGTTATGCTCAGCTATTATGCGGAACATGCATATAATTTTGCATACATATTATTATAAGAATATTATAGGAAAACCGAACGATTAGACGTACGTCCTGTGATCTCTGTTTCCGCTGACTTTGTAGGATGCTATGAGTTAAGTACTTACATTGTGTTTTTATGTGCTGTCCTCATATTTGTCACGTTATTGATCACGTTGTCCTATCGTCTGATGTCATTTGTGGTTGAGCTCACGAGGGCATCAATATTAGGTCGCGTGCTTCCACTCATTCGTACGGGCTTACTGTTGCTTCTGAAGAATCATAGTAGGTATGAATAATGCTTGTTTTGATATTGCCAACGGGTAAATGAAGTCGTTTCATTAAAGTAGGTATTACAGATATGTTTCTGTTATAATTTAGAATTGTTGATTTCGTTTATGTTTTTAAAACATCTGGTTCTTTTTGGACGAGATGCCTTATCCCTGTCATCACACAAATGAAAATAAGTAGAGAAAGAAAATATGTAAAGCAGTAGGTACTAATTCATATTGTATGAATGATTAATAGCACCATTATGAATTTTAATAACACAATAATAATTAGCGGTACAAAGCTTATTACACCTATCATCGAACGTGACTCGATTGGCGCCTGCGCGATAAGTGGTCTCGTCCTCAGCATTCAGGACACGTCTAAACCACAAGATGGGTCGACAAGCAGGATAGCCATATCAGGTATCTACATTCTATAATGTAGGTTGAAAAACGGCAAAGGAAACCACGACTCAAAGATAATTACGTGGTCCTTTTTAGCTAAGTCTAACCTTCAAAATGTCTGGAATGAAGCAATTTTGTTTTAGTTTGTTCTGCGGTCGAAGTTATGTAAAAAGTTTGCTGGAACCTATTTTTTTGTATGTCTATGGAATTTAAATGAGACGAATGGGTTCTTTTAGAGCGATGCCTCATTAGTGCGTTGCGTTGCGTCGTTGCAACGGATTAACGCATTGTATGCCACATTTGCGTTGAGTAATTATGAATATAATAATTACTAATAAATTAGACATTAATGACAAATTAAATTGAAATAATAATTAAATTGTCATTATTTAATTAATCATTAGTCAGTATTGAGTTGATGCTGCGACGACGCAACGCACTAAGAGGCAGAGGCTCTGCCTGTAAGAGCTCTGCCGCAGAGCTCTTACCTAACAAAATTGTTATGTTATCATGAACGCTCAAGGCGTTCTACATAAGTAGTTACCTATATATATAAGTAAGATGTAACGTTCGTAGGAATGCGTAATCTTTAAAAATAATTTTATGTAAACATGGTATACACTTGAATTTCCTTTTATTCCACAACATTGTATTGGTTGTTTGCATATACATTTGATTTTGTTTTGAATTTAGATGTGAATTTATATGTGTGCGATTGTTTTATCTCAAAAGACATTACCTACCATCACGAAACAGCACAAACTCGTTCCAAGATGTCTGTACGTGAGCTATAGTATTGTATGCAAATCCCAGGTGCAACCGCGGGCAGTCAGGACACGCCACACATGAGTGACATCCATAAAATCTGGGGTGCTGATCTATAAGGCTGTATACCGTAGGACATTGCAAAACACACACAACACAAACACGACTATTTTCAGTCGTGACTAGCTACCTACTTGTAGCTTTATATTTTTGTAACCTAGCTATTACTGAGATCTTATCTTATGATATAATTCAGACATTTTTTTCATTTTTGCAATGATGTCAGGTTCCGTTATGGTATGAATTCACGGCTTAAGATAAAGCCAGTACTGATGTACTCGTACTTTGCACCACAGACAATTGCATCGCCTTCACAAAACGGCGTTATACCTCAATTTCAAATTGCATGATGATCTGTCGTCTTGTAAGATGGTGATTGAGTGGTAGTAACGATAGAGTCGCATCAAGCTAACGAGAATAACAAGTAAATTGCTCCAACGTGTATTAGGCGCCCACTTGTCAGTAGATCCTCAATTGAAAAATATTCCTCGTCACTAAATTGACCTTAGAACGTCCTACATCTCGTCTCTCGGAATAGGAAGAGCTGTCTTCTAATACGATATGAATGTTTGCGTCTGTAGTCTGTAAGTAACCAAATTTGGCAAGCTGTGTTAATGATCCTACATCCTACAACACGAACCAAACTTGTTTCCGAATTACTTGTTGTCTGCTTTATGTTGTGTAAACTTAGCAAATCAAAAGCAATTAGTTCAGATTCTTGTTGCTGTAGAGTGGTATCGTTTGTTTGTGTGAGGATGGGCTACTTTGTTGCTTTCTTCTCGTGATATATAGCATTCTCATGTATTTTATTACAGCGTGAGAGTGATGTAAAAAGCCGGGTATTGTATACAAAATCGGCACGCCAATTAGAAAGATACGTGACGTGTAAAGTGGTGCAGGCTGCGACCTCAGACGGTTGTTGGCGGTATTCGCGGCGATGATCTCACCGTCTCGGGCCCACGTCCTCGCCTCGCTCAAACTCGTTTGTTGTTTACTCGTGTCGATGTAAGAACTTAACGTTTTCGAACACAGGACGTTCAGTATCAAGTGAGGCGAGGTTTACGTCATGCAAACACTATATTTTGACTTTTATTGCCACAAAATGCCTTACATCCTTATTTAACTTAGCAATCTTGTCCGCCGAGCGCGGCTCTATGGCTAGCCGGAATTCTATTTTTTGCTACAGTATTTCTCTATTTGGTATTTTTTGCCCCTGCTTTAAAAAGATTTGATTATTAACTCGGCTATTCGGCTATAAAGCTGTTTTTATGATTAAATTTTTGAGCGCTATTATGTTAAGATTCTGAAGTTTATATTTTTTGTGCTGCATAGGAAGTTGGCGAGGCAGCCAAGCAATGGCGGATTTCAAGTGCATAATCATTATGTACAGGAAACTAGTCAGTTTTCGAAACCATTAATAGACTATTGTAACCACAAGCGCTATTTAGATTTGTCGAGGACAAAACTCGGTTTGATGTGATGTGAATGTGATTGCAAAAAGAGATCATGATTTGAGCTCGGTCTGTGTTGCGTAATTTTGAGAATAACATTGCGTGCTAGCCTGTTTCGTGTACAAAGAGGTAGGCCATATGGTCGACGACCTTGCCTAGCACTGGCGGCGGTGACTGGCGAGCTGTTCCTGCACCTACACACAAATAATTTCCGATTCTTCACACCCGTTTTGAAAAATATCATTTCATATTTTAAAACCATATCTGCGTAGGCATATTTTGTAGAAGCACGATTTGCTATCTAATCTATGAAAGTTTTAAAATTATCAACGACCTTTTGTATTCTAAAAAGTCGTTATATTTATACAGCGTTGTCTTAAATTAGTCTTATTCTCTTTTTTTACAGTTTAGTTACATAGTAATTTCCAGATAGTTGTTAGGTATAAGTACTTTGTTACTCGGAAAATGGCCGAATAGGCATCTACCACTAGGTCATAGAATTTGTATTTACTCTGATTAGGTTCTAGAGAATGTAGGTACATATAATACCAGGTAATTCAGTTACTAAATTTAAATTCGGGTTTTTAATAGTAGTTCGGGATTTATATCTCTTCAGTTTAAAAGACGGGCGACCATTTATAGCTGCGTTGTAAATTACTTTTACAAGTTTGGCATCGAGCCGTTTTTGGGTAGCTTCTAAAGGCAACTTTCCAACTCCTGCGCATTGGGGTCGAGTTTTTTGTCAACCACCATAACTGTATGGTAAGAAATACTTGATTTTCTACCAAAACCGTCTATATACAATGGTGATGGTACCTATTTGTTTTATTTCTTTTTATACGAACGTACGTCATATTATTATGCATCATCAAACTTGCAAAGATCGAGAGAATCGCTACAGACCACTTCGCGGGTTTATACTAATTTATTCGGACATCATCTCTTTTCCTGCTTGACAAGTTTCATCACAACTGTAGTCTGTCGTCAACATTTTTAACAGACTTCTAAAAAGGAGGAGTTTATATGTTCGATTTTATGTAATATGTTTTTTTTTATTATGTTCACCGGTTTCTCCGTCAATTGTGGACCTATTTAAAAAAAATATTTTTTTGTTTGAATGGGTATGGTATACTTGGTGGCAATGGGACCACCCATTGTCACCAAGTCGGAATCTGATGAGGGAATCCCATGGAAATCGAGGGAAACCCTCAAATTTTATAGGCACACCTATAGCGATTTGGGTATTTGTTATAGTAACTCGTGCATTTGCTCTCGGAAAGCACCATTTGGTGAAGTGGAGCCGATGATGAAGACCACGATGGCCATCGGAACTACTCAATAATAAGTATTTCACGGGTTGCGATTCGATTACTTAGCACTTTATGTTCGTTACAATGCGTATGGGGAAGTGGAGCTGATGGTGACTTCTGAATCAGCTCCAGTTCTCCTGGTTCTTAGTAGGAGAACTCTTCAACATTTAACGTCCCTGCATCGGGGAAAGCAATATTTTGTAAAAGGTGATGAGCAGTTAACATTAAGCTATTGTAACTTAGATAATTTACAAATTGACCCACAAAAAAATGAAAAATAAAAACTTTTTTACAAAAAAAAAGAAAACAACCTACTTCCAAAAAACACTACAAAGTGAAAAATAACTTAATTTCGGAAGTCGGTGGCAAAAACTAAAATACGGATCCAAAGACATCCGACTTCCGTAATTAAAGTTATATTTCACTTTGTAGTGTTTTTTGGGAGTCGGTTGTTGTATTTGTAAAAAAGTTTTTTGACATTAGTTTTCTTAAGTCTCCATTAGATCCTTGCCCATTTTGCGTCCAGTTTGTCGCACTGGACATTGAACTTTTCCCTATAAACCCACGACGATCGATCCTGGGGGAGATAGTGACATAATTTTGTTTCGCAGGTGGTGCTACTAACTGCTGTTTGATGTAATAATAAAACATTTGAGCGTTATTGACCACACTAGATAATTATCTCCATCCATACTAATATCATAAATTCGAAAGTAACTCTGTCTGTCTGTATGTTACCTTTTCACGCCTAAATCACTGAACGGATTTCGCTAAAATTCGGCAGAGAGATAGATTGCATCCCGAGGAAGGACTTAGGATAGTTTTTATCGCCATACCTCGCGGGTGAAGCCGCGGGCGGAAGCTAGTATACAATATTTAGAGGAGAAATATTGTGTCATCCGACAAAACGAAACGTTAAAATCTTGCTTCAGTAACATTGCACAATAATCTGTTGTTTAATTCCTTCCAAATGTTGCAACAGCTAATTGTAGTGTTGGAGTAGGTACTCATTTCAAAATAATCTCGTTAGTCAGAGCTCAGAGCTTAGAGCCAGCTTCCTTACCACCAAGTGGTATTGAGCACATTTGAAATGGCGTTGAGTAACCGTCCCGATATAGCAAGGCGCCATCAACCCCGTCATCTGATGCTTTCACTGTGACTCAGGATTTAAACATGTGCATTTGCAGCTTGAATAGGAAATTAACGATGTGGCGACAAGTGGCTATTTAGTTTAATGCTAGTTGCATTCGCGAGATTTGTCTGACCCTACTAAACACAGCAGCAACCTGCACCCTAATTGCGTAATATAAGTATGTTGGGGTAAGATCGTTGCTGGGGTAAGACCGTAGGAATCAAATTATTTGCCTGCAAAATTAAATTTTGCTCTGATCTTCGTCGTATATAGCAGAATAAAAATAATGATGGATGATTGCCACATTAGGTGGGAATTTGATTCATTCGGTCTTATGCCATTGTCGATATTACCCCAACATACTTTCGTCGTTCGTCGTTTCAGCCGATAGACGTCCACTGCTGGACATAGGCCTCCCCCAATTTTTGGGGGGGGTTTTGCCATAATCGCCACGCTTGGCAGGCGGGTTGGCGATCGCAGTATGGTATGATGGTGGAATAAATAGAGAACGCTGCTGCCCATTCTCCGGTAAGACCCTTAGTCGCCTTTTACGACACCCACAGGAAGTAAGGGGTGGTGCAATTCTTTAAGTCCTACACCACACAGACAAGTCCGACACCACACAGACAAGTCCGACACCACACAGACATACTTTACTTACTATCAATCACAATCTGAATCATTTTGAAGGAAATTGCTAATCCATTGCTTCATATTCGAAAAAAAAAATTACTGCTCAACAACGTAAGTAAATAACGCAATGAATGTTGTTGAACTGTCAAAATGAATGCTATTCCTACTGTATGGTGTGTTACGCAGTTACCCCGCTGGATATCTTTCCCATCTCTACCTAACAAACATTGAGTTTGTTTGCCAGTTCATCTTTTAGAGTTGTATTATGCCATATTCCATTAGAGATTCTTCTCAACTAATAGATTTAAGATTATTTAGGTTACTGACCTTCGTGACTTCGGATTCCAACTAAATTCTTAACAGAAAAATCAACGCACGTTTGAAGCCCGACTTCAAACGTGCGTTGATTTTTCATCCAGATTTTTTTGAGCTATTCGCGAAAAGGTAACATAACGAAATCCTTTCGTTGTTTGAATAACAATATGAAGATATTATGATGCTTAAATATTAAATAGCCACAAGCTTATACCTATTACGTGCTTTGCCTGAGAGCTTTCACTTTAGCTCTGTGTTACATAATGTCAAATGCCAGCAAGTTTTCGGGGCAGCTAGCAGATCCTAATTTGTTATGTAGTAGGTGTCTGGTAAATACCTACAAAAATAAAGAAGGTTAGGTTACTTGTTTCTGGCCATACCATTTTTTTTGCAATTTAGTAATCCTCAGAATAATGGATTATTAGTAGGTACCTGTAATAAGCGATAGATTCCGATACCGTCGCCGCGCATACGGAAATTGTTTTATGAAAACAATCGCCGAATATTCAATTCTGAAACTAAATTCTAATTTCACTAGGCTGGTTGAATGCTACCAGAGTTATTTTTCTACAAGCCTGCGTGATGAAAAGTTCCCTTATTCAGACAACCTTTAGAGTAAGTACCTACATCATTCTGCATATACGGTCTGATGGCTAATAGCATCATTAGTAGGTGATAATTTGCATTGAAGTTGGTGCATAAAAATTTAAAAACTGCACAAAGTATTTACTTGATATGAGCTGTTCGCAGAATAACGTATAACCATTTATAGCTTCGAGAACATGTTTACTCAAGGAGTGGTGAAGTCATAAATATTTTTATGCACTTGTGTCAGGGCCTGTTTCTTCGTATCCCCCATTGCCACTGATTCACGAAATCTCATTCATTGCGGTTCGCGTAGGCATTTTGCATGACCTCAATGTTAATGAGAAAAATAAGCTATTTATAATCACAATTTTACTATCCTATTTGTTAAACAAAGTACCTATTGATGCTGTTTTATGAACTTAAAAGTTGAAGGTGAATATGACGTGATCAAATATCCACATACTTCCTGTTTACTTTAATTTATTTATGGTTGGTATGAATATAACAGCCTTCTTCTCGGGCTAGCAACTAATTAGTTCAGAAAAGAAAACTATTTCACCTACTTTTAAATATTTAACAAAATGAAGAGTTGAGTTGAGTATTAATAGAATTAATGACAAGGAGAAGCTCTAGGATCTCCTAATTCTGTTAGGGTTTCTCTTTGACATCAATTTCTTATCACTTTCAAGGCTTCTAATGGAGATATAAGTTGCATAACTTTCATATCCCCACATTATTTAACAAACCGCAAAGAAACTATTGATAAGCGTGACGAATAATTAGCTACACTGGGCTGAAAGTACAGTATTTAATTATAACTGTACGCGATAATCCACTGAGGGAAAGTGTGAAAACTAAGCTGATAAGGGTTGTCGAATCGACACGCTCAGCTGGCGGTCACAAATTATAAATTATCAATGTGTAAAACAAAAAAACCAATTGTTATCTATGTAATAACTAATACTGTACGAGTACGCATAGTAAGCGGTGCTTTGTATTCAGTAGTCGCTCTCTACAGTTTCGTGATACGACCATGTAATGTGATCAATGAAGTCTTGGAATTTAGTGATTTGCAACAATGGTTTTGAGGTACTTAAAGCTTGATTAATTTGATTAGCGTATTAGTAGAAAATTAACTGAAAATCTCAATCTTTCGGATAAATAACGATATTAGGTGTTAATGTTGACTGACTCCAGTTTTTAATAAACAAATGCCAGCTACAAAAAACTAAAATGGTGTTTACTTACTGATTTTGTCAATATATCACTGAGATATTGTCGCACCGCACCATATTTCGCAAAGACAATCCCATGTTGCCCTCCATTTTCGCCCACACCTTAAAATAAAACTAAATTCAGTTTGCGATATCGTTAGATAAGCCAAAACAAAATAATCTTGTGGTTTATACTAGATTAGAATAAATCAGGTGACAGTGTTTTGAAATAGCATACATTTGTATCTAACACCGCATGGAATCATGGATACAGAAAATATTATGATGCATCAGATGAACTGAAGATTTAAGTTAAAGAGCTATGAATTGCATGCATATTTTCACGAACTCGACGTACAATATTACCGACGAACAGTCGAGTTAAAATTAGATGTTACGAGAATGAAGTAAACATAACTATAAGTGTGATTGATATTTGTGTCATAATTACAGTGTGGTCACATGGAACTGACCTTTACAAGACATCATATTGATCGGAGTAGACGCGTCAGGGATTAGGACATGTTTGCTCCCCATCGCTAGGCGACTATAAACTGGAGCAAACCTATTAAATTGGAAAGAGTTGTCATTCATACGAATCCTTAATTCAAATGGAATGGTATCTTATTTTAATATTCAGAAACTTGATCTACTTTAAATGCAGGGGTTTAAACTGTGGGGCACGTATTGCTTCTGCTTATGGCTGAGCGCCGTAGACCCGTAGTAGATCCATCTAGCATTTTTTCATAGTTTCTGATCGATTGTGTAAAAGGATTGTTGTTCGCGCCTGTATAAAAAATGATTTTCTTTAGTTTAATACTTTTTAACAATCTGTAATGACAGTTTGTGCTAGCATCGTTATCGGCGTCAAAATATGTAGAAAGACTGAAAGAAAAAAAAAAATTGTGGCCCGCTTAGTTATCACATACTTAACACTGACAAGTTTGACTGGTAGAACCTTTGATAGTAGAATAAAGGTCATATTTTATTTGTTTTGACCTGGTATGGTACCTTCCTACCTTTTCGCATGATACTATCCAGTCTACTTTTCACCCTCCAATCCAGAGCACCGTGCGGTCCATCGTACAAACCAAAAACAAAATAACCCAATTCAGTTTTGTTCGTGTATGTACATTGCCAATAAAATAGGATTTATTTTCGTTGGATCCCAATTTTGAATCCCAGTTTAATATTTTTGGCGTTGGATCCCACAAGACATTATCATGTATTTCCGTTGGATCCCAAATTTTAAAAATGCAAGAGAATTACGTTTTACTGTCGTTGAATTCCAAAAACTATTTCCGTTGGATCCCAAATTAAATATCCAAAGGATCGTATTATCTTACCTCTGAGGAGGTTACGCAGCTCTCCTTGCGAGAAGAAAGAGGGTCGCACTGTTCGAGTCGATTCATTGCCTCTGACTCATGGCTATATCTGGATTGCCTCTCGCGAATTGCAGCCGCCTACTCCTCGAATGCACTCTGTAGGCCTGTTTCAAATTAATTTAATATCATTACTTTTGATTTATCCTTCTTTATAGAAGCTGCTTCAATACGAAGATCGCTTTAATTGACTTTAAGTCGTCGTTGACGTCAACGCTTACTTTAGCAATTGCGATGAAATTACAGTGAAATGAATGAATGTGATTGGATTGTTGATCCTGGAAATTAAAGGTTTGGTTTTGGTTGGGATTTAGACGGATTTAAAAAAATGTTCCTCGTGTGGACACCATGCAATCGAATAAACGAAAGGCATTTTAGGATTTGTGACTAAAGGAGAGCAGCAATAAAGCTGTTGGCCATGACTAGAATGAAAAGCCAGAAAAACGAAAAGTCATAAACGTACTTATTACCTATGTGATTTTGCTGTTGCATTACATATCTAAAATTACCGTATTATTGAACCATATCTAAAATTAGTGGTAGGTACCTATTTAGCTTAGGGCCCTATAACTATATGCTATAAACTAACTACTACTTACATATAATTATTATAAATTAAAGTTAGTTTTCGTGTCTGACTGTGTGACCGCGTCAATGACAGTGTTCTTCTAAAGCACTCATGGGATTTTGATACGGTTTTCACCGTTATTTAGAGCATTTATTCCGAAAGATTTATGTGTTTAATAAATTTATATTAAACTTACACATAATTAAGAAATCTCCATATTCTATCGAGTCGTAAAAATCGTGCCAAGCAGGGGCGGGTTGTAAATATTTTTATAACTGAGGGTAGCTGTCTGTCTTGCTTGTGCCCGTTAAGGTTCATGAAAGGTTCAGTCGCCGTTGCTATGGAAACAGTAACGCGGTCACTCGGCCCTTTCGATTGTATCACACAGCACAAAGTTCATGAAAGATTAACGAGTCACAACTGTGATGAACTTGGATACAAAATTAAGTAACTATCCTTTACAAGGATTGCTAATTAACCGTCTTAAAAAACCGAAGATATTCAACGACTATTTATGTTTGTTCTATGAACACTGGGTCAGTCATCTCTTCGTCTAAAAAATCAATGACAAATAATCTACAATCAGTATGAAACACGCGTGTAAGGTAAGACATTCTTTATAGCGTCTCTTTCTAGTTTTAATTTGTGTCTACAGACAACGACTAATTGTTGGGTTTTATACCTAACTAACTTGTTGACAATATGAGAAGCCGTTTCAGTTTCATAAGCCGGTGCGGCAGTACGCGTTGCGAGCTCGAAGCCGCTGGTTTCATTCCCTACAAAAAATAGTTCCGTGTCCTACTTTAATAATTCACGCTGAATTATTATTACCCAAGTTGATGAAATAAAAGTTAAGAAAGTCCGCATGTCTTGAGTAAAAGTGTCTTTTGGCAGCAGTAAACGTTTTGATTAGGTAAACAGCGAAAGGTTTTCACAGAAGCTCAATTAATTCTAATTAACGTAGACTTGAGCGTTTGTTTTTCATTTTATGTTAATCCGCATTCTCTGTGCCAAGCTTTCTAAGTCGTTCGTTCGTTCGTTATTGATAGTTATAACTCTATTTGGTGCGTTTTTAAACCTATCTCGTTCTAAAGTAATTATTAGAAGCCTAGGATATGTCTCGGAGAAATTTTTCATGGATAATAGCGACACGGTAACAGTTACAAAGAGAACAGCTGTGCAGTGCATAAAGCACCATTGTCTTGTGTCTCTGTAACGGGAGGCAGGGGAGGTGAGCGCGATGGACGCGTGTGATGGCCAATTCACTGACGCTGCCACCTCTACCGCTGCCCAGAAGATTCCCACTGTCTCTTCATCCTTATCGTGTCAAAAGGTGTGATTTTAACTAGTTACCTATTTATTTATGACTATTTAATGTTATTTATTATGAATAAGTGATGGATGCCTAGCTATTAGCGAAGTTAGTTTTTATTTGTTCTTTTTTTTTATTTGGGCTCCCTAAGATATTTTTTTTTGTGCAATTAGCTGACATTTCGTGTGGTTGTTTGCAGGCGTCATCGCTGCCCACACAACGATGTCCCGGAGCCATTGTTCGATGTGGAGCACACGACGAGCGTGGTCTCTGCGTACCAGCGCGACTACGACGAGAAACACGTGAGCCGCACCACCGCTGTCCATCACGAGGATCACCTTCGTCTTGAAGGCGACTTCCAAGAGCCAGAGCGTCCTCAGTGGCAACCTGCCGAGCGACCAAAACAAATAAAGCCCGAAGATAATCTTAAACCCGAGGGTGATTTTGAGAGAAGGCAGCCTGAGGAATGGCGTCCTGGCGAAAGGGCTCCCGTAAGAAAGCCTCAAGATAATTTAAGACCTGAAGGCGATTTCGACAGACATAAACCCGATGAATGGCGTCCCGGCGATCGTGCAACCGTTCGTAGGCCTCAAGATAATTTAAGACCAGAAGGAGATTTCACTACACCCGACAAAGAGACATGGAGACCTGCTGAGAGGGCAATACCTAAAAAGCCAGAGGATAACTTAAAACCTGAAGGTGACTTCGAAAGACGCAAACCCGACGACTGGCGACCTGGTGAAAGGGCTCCAGTGAAACGTCCGGAGGATAACTTAAGACCCGAGGGTGATTTTACAACACCGGAAAAAGAGCGCTGGCAACCAGCGGAACGTCCCAAACAAAAAAAACCAGAAGATAATCTAAAACCAGAAGGCGATTTTGAACAGCCGAAACCAGACGAGTGGCGTCCAGCAGAGCGCGTCACCCAGAAGAGACCCAAAGATAACCTTAGACCTGAAGGTGACTTTGAGCAACCCAAGCAAAACGAATGGCGTCCGGCTGAAAGACAAACTGCAACAAAACCAAAAGACAACTTAAGACCAGAAGGTGATTTCGAACAGCCAAAACACGACGAGTGGCGCCCAGCAGAACGTGTCACTCAAAAGAAACCCCAAGATAACCTTAAACCAGAAGGTGAATTTGAGCAACCAAAACACGATAAATGGCGTCCAGCAGAGCGCGTCACACAGAAGAAACCCCAAGATAATCTAAAACCAGAAGGGGAATTCGAGCAACCGAAGCATGATGAGTGGCGTCCAGCAGAGCGAGTTACTCAGAAGAAGCCGCAAGATAATCTTAAACCGGAGGGGCAATTTGAACAACCGAAACACGATGAATGGCGTCCGGCTGAAAGACAAACACCGACCAAACCAAAAGATAATCTTAAACCCGAAGGCGACTTTGAGCAGCCCAAACATGATGAATGGCGTCCGGCCGAGCGTGTAACTCAAAAGAAACCTAAGGATAATCTTAAACCAGAGGGTGAATTTGAACAACCGAAACACGACGAGTGGCGCCCTGCTGAAAAACAATCACCTACAAAACCGAAAGATAACTTAAAACCAGAAGGTGACTTTGAACAACCAAAACATGACGAATGGCGTCCCGCTGAACGCGTCACCCAAAAGAGGCCACAAGACAATCTTAAACCAGAAGGTGATTTCCAACAGCCAAAGCAAGACGACTGGCGCCCAGCAGAGCGAGTCACTCAGAAGCGGCCCCAAGATAACCTTAAACCAGAAGGTGAATTTACTACACCTAAGAAGGATGAATGGAAACCCGCAGAAAGACCCCAACAAAAGAAACCTACTGACAATTTGAAGCCAGAAGGTGAATTCGCTAAGCGACAGCCTGATGAGTTTGTTCCCGCAGAAAAGGCTGTTGTGAAAAAGCCTGAGGATAACTTACGGCCTGAAGGTGATTTTACAATAAGACGGACTGATGATTACAAAGTGGTGATAGGAGAGAGAGCTGAAATCATTCGCCGAACAGATAATTTAATCACAGAAGGGGAGTTCACAGGTAATTATCGTTTTCATTTTAGCTGCTGTATCTATTTTTGTACTCTTCAATTACCAATTTCTGTAATTAAAAGTATATAATATAAGGCCGAACAGAGACCGACCTAGATTTGGTTAACCCACAAATATCTGTGAGTTTAAATTAAATTGCAGTAAGTCCTCAACGGATTCTATTGTACTTTTGCCTTTGGTTACACCCAGTAAGACCACAATATATGGTTTAGGATGATAATAATGTCATATAAAACTGTTGCGTCAATATAAAACTAAACAAACGATATTTTACTTTTTAGATACTACAACTTCACGTACGGAGTATACTGTGAAACCAGTGGAAAGACCAAAACAAGTTCGTCGCAATACTTGGACTAAGTTAGAAGGAGACATGACTACAGAAACGACATCTCAGTCAGAATTTGTTGATTACACTGACACTGTAGAGAGGACAACAATGGTCGCGAAGAGAACTGATAATTTAATACGAGAAGGTGAAATTGAATTCGTAACTTCTAATCAGAAAGACTATCCAGAAAAGGTAACGACAGTTGAACGACCCAAGAGACGGCGCACGTGGACAAAGGAAGACTTTGAAAAGTTTTATTCCACGGAAGAACTCGAAAAAATTACTACTTCGCAAGAGGAGTACAAAACATACGAAGAAATCGATGTCAGACAACAGACAATCATAAGAAAGGATAATCTACATATGGAAGGTATATTTGATAGTCATACCGTGTCTCATGACGCTTACGGGCCAAAACATTCCGAAAGACCGGTACAAAAGAAACCAATTGACAATCTGAAACCTGAGGGAGACTTTGAGCAGCCAAAACATGATGAATGGCGTCCCGCAGAACGCGTCACCCAAAAGAGGCCACAAGATAATCTTAAGCCGGAAGGTGATTTCCAGCAGCCAAAACAAGATGAATGGCGCCCGGCAGAGCGTGTCACACAGAAGAGGCCTAAAGATAACCTCAAACCTGAGGGAGAATTTGAGCAACCGAAACACGACGAATGGCGCCCTGCTGAAAGACAAACACCAACGAAACCGAAAGACAACTTAAAACCTGAAGGTGACTTTCAACAGCCTAAACATGATGAATGGCGTCCTGCAGAACGCGTCACTCAATCGAGACCTAAAGACAATCTCAAACCAGAGGGTGATTTTGAACAGCCAAAACATGACGAATGGCGTCCCGCAGAGCGTGTCACTCAGACGAGACCAAAAGATAATCTTAAGCCTGAAGGAGAATTTGAGCAACCGAAGCACGACAAATGGCGTCCAGCTGAAAGACAAACACCGACCAAACCAAAAGATAACCTTAAACCAGAAGGTGACTTTGAACAGCCGAAGCACGACGAATGGCGTCCAGCTGAGCGTGTTACTCAAAAGAAGCCGAAAGATAACCTTAAACCTGAAGGCGATTTTGAACAGCCAAAACACGATGAATGGCGTCCAGCAGAGCGTGTTACTCAAAAGAAACCAAAGGATAACCTTAAGCCAGAAGGTGATTTTGAACAGCCAAAACATGATGAATGGCGTCCGGCTGAAAGACAAACACCGACCAAACCTAAAGATAATCTTAAACCAGAAGGTGACTTTGAACAGCCAAAACACGATGAATGGCGTCCAGCTGAGCGTGTTACTCAGAAGAAACCGAAAGATAACCTTAAACCGGAAGGTGATTTTGAACAGCCAAAGCACGACGAATGGCGCCCTGCAGAACGCGTCACCCAGAAGAAGCCCAAGGATAATCTAAAACCAGAAGGTGAATTTGAGCAACCAAAGCACGACGAATGGCGTCCGGCTGAAAGGCAGACCCCTACAAAACCAAAAGATAATCTTAAGCCGGAAGGCGATTTTGAGCAGCCCAAACATGATGAATGGCGTCCCGCAGAGCGCGTAACTCAAAAGAAACCAAAGGATAACTTGAAACCAGAAGGTGATTTTGAACAGCCAAAACACGACGAATGGCGTCCCGCAGAGCGCGTTACTCAGATGAGACCTAAAGATAATCTTAAACCTGAAGGCGAATTTGAGCAACCAAAGCACGACAAATGGCGTCCGGCTGAAAGACAAACACCGACCAAACCAAAAGATAACCTTAAACCAGAAGGTGACTTTGAACAGCCGAAGCACGACGAATGGCGTCCAGCTGAGCGTGTTACTCAAAAGAAGCCGAAAGATAACCTTAAACCTGAAGGCGATTTTGAGCAGCCGAAACACGACGAATGGCGTCCGGCTGAAAGGCAGACTCCGACAAAACCAAAAGACAATCTTAAGCCGGAAGGCGACTTTGAGCAGCCCAAACATGATGAATGGCGTCCCGCAGAGCGCGTAACTCAAAAGAAACCAAAGGATAACTTGAAACCAGAAGGTGATTTTGAACAGCCAAAACACGATGAATGGCGTCCCGCAGAGCGCGTTACTCCGACAAGACCTAAAGATAATCTTAAACCTGAAGGAGAATTTGAGCAACCGAAACACGACAAATGGCGTCCAGCTGAAAGACAAACACCGACCAAACCAAAAGATAACCTTAAACCAGAAGGTGACTTTGAACAGCCGAAGCACGACGAATGGCGTCCAGCTGAGCGTGTTACTCAAAAGAAGCCGAAAGATAACCTTAAACCTGAAGGCGATTTTGAACAGCCAAAACACGATGAATGGCGTCCAGCAGAGCGTGTTACTCAAAAGAAACCAAAGGATAACCTTAAGCCAGAAGGTGATTTTGAACAGCCAAAACATGATGAATGGCGTCCGGCTGAAAGACAAACACCAACCAAACCTAAAGATAATCTTAAACCAGAAGGTGACTTTGAACAGCCAAAACACGATGAATGGCGTCCAGCTGAGCGTGTTACTCAGAAGAAACCGAAAGATAACCTTAAACCGGAAGGTGATTTTGAACAGCCCAAACATGATGAATGGCGTCCAGCGGAAAGAGTTACTCAGAAGAAACCGAAGGATAATCTTAAACCAGAAGGTGAATTCGAGCAACCGAAGCACGATGAATGGCGTCCGGCTGAAAGACAAACACCGACCAAACCAAAAGACAATCTTAAACCTGAAGGCGATTTTGAACAACCCAAACATGATGAGTGGCGTCCGGCCGAGCGTGTTACTCAAAAGAAACCAAAGGATAACTTGAAACCAGAAGGTGATTTTGAACAGCCAAAACACGACGAATGGCGTCCCGCAGAGCGCGTTACTCCGACAAGACCTAAAGATAATCTTAAACCTGAAGGAGAATTTGAGCAACCGAAACACGACAAATGGCGTCCGGCTGAAAGACAAACACCGACCAAACCAAAAGATAACCTTAAACCAGAAGGCGACTTTGAACAGCCGAAACACGACGAATGGCGTCCAGCAGAGCGTGTTACTCAAAAGAAACCGAAGGATAACCTTAAGCCAGAAGGTGATTTTGAACAGCCAAAACATGATGAATGGCGTCCGGCTGAAAGACAAACACCGACCAAGCCAAAAGATAATCTTAAACCCGAGGGTGATTTTGAACAGCCCAAACATGATGAATGGCGTCCTGCCGAGCGTGTTACTCAAAAGAAACCGAAGGATAACTTGAAACCAGAAGGTGATTTTGAACAGCCCAAACATGATGAATGGCGTCCGGCCGAGCGTGTTACTCAAAAGAAACCAAAGGATAACTTAAAACCAGAAGGTGATTTCGAACAGCCCAAACATGATGAATGGCGTCCGGCCGAGCGTGTTACTCAAAAGAAACCTAAGGATAATCTTAAACCAGAAGGAGAATTTGAACAACCCAAGCACGACGAATGGCGTCCTGCTGAAAGACAAACTCCTACAAAGCCTAAAGATAACTTAAAACCAGAAGGCGACTTCGAGCAGCCAAAACACGACAAGTGGCGTCCAGCAGAGCGGGTTACCCAAAAGAAACCCAAGGATAACCTAAAACCTGAAGGTGAATTTGAACAGCCTAAGCATGAAGAATGGCGTCCAGCTGAAAGACCAGTTCAAAAGAAACCTCAAGACAACCTTAAGCCCGAAGGGGACTTCGAACAACCTAAACATGATAAATGGCGCCCAGCTGAGAGGCAAACACCTACAAAACCAAAAGATAACTTGCGGCCTGAGGGTGAATTTGAGACTCCCAAACATGATGAATGGCGCCCCGCTGAACGAGTTACACAAAAGAAACCTAAAGATAATCTGAAGCCGGAAGGCGACTTTGAACAGCCAAAACACGATGAATGGCGTCCAGCTGAACGCGTCACCCAGAAAAAACCCAAGGATAACCTTAAGCCTGAAGGTGAATTTGAACAACCGAAGCACGACGAATGGCGCCCTGCTGAAAGGCAAACGCCAAGGAAGCCTAAAGACAATTTGAAGCCAGAAGGGGAGTTTGACACTCCCAAACAAGATGAATGGCGTCCAGCAGAGCGGGTTACTCAAAAGAAACCCAAGGATAACCTAAAACCTGAAGGTGATTTTGAACAACCGAAGCATGAAGAGTGGCGTCCAGCTGAAAGACAAACGCCTACAAAGCCTAAAGATAACTTAAAACCAGAAGGCGACTTCGAGCAGCCAAAACATGACAAGTGGCGTCCAGCAGAGCGGGTTACTCAAAAGAAACCCAAAGATAACCTAAAGCCTGAAGGTGAATTTGAACAGCCCAAACATGATGAATGGCGCCCCGCTGAAAGAGTCACACAAAAGAAACCGAAAGATAACCTTAAGCCGGAAGGAGAATTCCAAAAACCGAAACAGGATAAATGGCAACCAGCTGAAAGACAAACACCCAAAAAGCCAGAGGATAACTTGAAGCCTGAAGGAGATATGGAAGTTGTAAGGAGAACTGATTATACTGCAACTCGAGGAGATCGTGTAGATGTCGTTAAGCATGAAGATCATCTTAGAATGGAAGGAACCATAGACACTCATCGTTCAAGAGACGATTATAAGCGAATTGAGAAAATAGAAAAAGTTGTCATCCAGAGGCACGAAGATAACTTAAGAACTGAAGGTGAGTTTATAGATCTTACAGTTCGAAACGACTACAGTGCTACTAAAGGTGAAAGGGCACCTGTTGTGAGACCACAGGATAATTTAAAACCTGATGGCAAATTTTATAGACCTGAGGCTGTTCCTTCTCAACCAGCCGAGAAACGCAAACCATTTAAACAGGTTGATAATATTACTATTGAAAGGGACATTGATCTACGCCAGAGACAAAAGATTGAACGACTTGATATCATAAGAAGGGAAGATAATTTAAAGATTGAAGGTGAATTTATAGACATGAAACAAAAAACAGATTATACGAAAGTCACTGGTGAACGGGCTGCTATTGTAAAACATGAGGATAACCTTAAAATGGAGGGAACAATGGAAAATATCCGATCATCTGATACATATCGTGTTGTTAAAGGTCAAAGAGTCAAATTAACCCGCAGAGAAGATAACCTAAAAATAGAGGGAGTATTTGAAGACCATACTCGTAGAGATGATTATAAGGTAACTAAAGGTGAAAGATCGGCTATAGTATATCACCGGGATAACTTGAAACCGGAAGGAGATTTTGAAAAAAGGCCAAGAGCGGAGCATGAACCTGGTGAAAAACGAACACCACTTAAACAACCAGATAATTTGAGACCTGAAGGTGATTTTGATAGGCCTTCTAGACCAAAATGGGAAACTTCAGAACGGCCGGACTTAATTAAACACCAGGATAACCTACGTCCTGAAGGTGAATTTCCAAGCCGTCCTAAAACTCAGTGGCAGCGAGGAGAAACACCAGAACAAGTTCGTCCTAAGGATAATTTGAAACCTGAAGGCGAGTTTGATAGACCCTCCAGGCCGAAGTGGGAAACATCGGAAAGACCCGAACAAGTAAGACCTAAGGACAACTTACGACCTGAAGGTGAATTTACGGACAGGCCTAAGACCCAATGGCAACCTGGAGAAACACCGAGTCAAGTTCGTCCTAAGGACAATTTAAAACCTGAAGGTGACATGGACTCCCGCATTCCGCAAAAATGGGCTCCAGGCGAAACACCTTCACAAGTTCGGCCAAAAGATAACTTGAAACCAGAGGGTGAATTCGACAGACCTTCAAAACCGACGTGGGCATCCGCAGACAGACGTGAACAGGTAAGACCGAAGGACAACTTACGTCCCGAAGGGGACTTCACGGATAGACCAAAGACTCGTTGGCAACCTGGAGACACACCAAGTCAAGTCCGTCCGAAGGACAACCTAAAACCTGAAGGTGATATGGAATCACGTACCCCAACAAGATGGGCTCCAGGTGAAACACCTGCACAAGTTCGTCCTAAAGATAATTTAAAAACAGAAGGCGATGTTAACTACCCGACAAGACCGAAATGGGAAACTGGAGATAGACGAAGCCCAGTTAAACCAAGGGATAATTTGCATCCTGAAGGTAGTATGGATTCACGTACTCCCGCGAAATGGGCACCAGGAGAAACGCCTGCGCAGGTTCGTCCAAAAGATAACTTAAAACCCGAAGGTGACTTTGAACGACCAGGGCCTCAAAAATGGACTCCTTCAGAAAAATCAGGCCCAATAAGACCAAAAGACAACCTTTATACTAACGGGGATATAACAAAACATGATACTAGCAAAACACAAACAAGTGACACATCAAGGAGGACCGTAGAATCAAAGTCTGTCACTGGACATGATGATCGTGACATTAAATCTCAAACAATTACACGTCACGACGCCCAAGTTCATCGCGATAATCAATCACATACATCTCACTCGGAGAAGCACGTGAAGCACTCCCATACTACTACGGACCATACTACTTCAAAACATATCCAATCTGGAACACATGGCAAACATATTACTTCACAGGATGTTATTGATCACAATGGGTCACAGAAAAATATTGAAAGAGTTACATCACAAGACAATGTCACTGACAGAAACAAGACGGTGGGTGTTACAGATCGTTCTGTGTCTCGAAGTAGTACAGACAGGACAATAATAAACAAAAGTGACACTAAAAATATGAAGACCATCACTACAACCACTACGAAAACGACAAAACAAATATCAGAAAAGAAGCTTCGAGGAGGCAAGTGGGTGACTGTAACGCGAAACGTTGAAGTGGATGTAAGTGACGATACGGGAAAATTCACTCCTCAGCAGTCTACTCCCAAAAGAGAGTTAGACGATCGTACAAACCGCACGCGACAAATTGGGGCAGACACAACACAAAGAACATCGTCATCCGATCATGTAACATCTTCAACGAATCAATCTGTTCATACAACACAGGGAGTAAAAGGCACCACTTCTGTTGATCAACAACATTCTCGATCAAATCAACAAAATATTGATAATACTCAAAGACTACATTCGTCTCAACAATCCATTTCGTCTTCGTCCGTGAGTCAAAATTTAAGTTCCAATCAACAGCATACACAAAGAATTACACACACAGGTGGTTCAAACATATCCCGGGATCACGTTGGTCAAAATATCACAAAATCTACCCAGCAATCAACTACTGACGGTCATGTAATCAGGGGTGGTGATTCTACCCAAAGAATTGTGTCGTCCGATCACTCTGGCAGACAATCAAACCAAGGCCAAGTAACAGAAAGCCACATTCAAAGAAATGATAACTTATCAACCCAAGTACATCAAGGAAGCCACTCAGAGCAACATATTACAAGATCAACTCAACACTCAACAAACAGAAACCAGTTGAGTGATAGTGTAACAAAGACCAGCATCGAATTCCAAAGAGCGATGCACGGCGGCGGCGGTAATGATCCACCGGCAACCGCTATCGATAACTCCTCACGTAGTGGTCATCATAAACGTACATCAGATTTGGTTTCTGATTCCTCGTCATCGAATTCAATTTTACATCGTAAAGGTGTTCATTCGAACACAGAAGCTCAACATTCGATTAGCTCTACAGCGGCTGCCCAGAGAAAGAGCATCGGTAATCTCTCTGAACGAGGTGAATACATTAGTAATTCTACGCACAGCACGGACAGAAAAAGCATAAGTTCCATGCATAGATCTACAAGAGACAACATGGGTGTTATTTCTCAGCACGAAAGTTCAGATTCTCGCCGTAATCAAACAAGAGATGGCCAGTCTACGCTAGCGGGTGAACGTCAGCCGGCACGAGTTGTTAGGGATAATCTAAGAGTCGGTGGTGACTTTTATGGGAAATCAGAAGCTCGTTATGGAAGCTTTTCGCGCTCAGAAAATGCACAGAAAACTGACCGTTCCGAACGAGTCGAGCGAGTAGAGCGGGTCACACGGCACGGTAATGCTTCGCAATTTGTCCTGGGTGACGGCAGCACTAGCTACAAGCGTGAATTTACTTCTCATGTCCATGGTACTTGCCCAGCTACATTGATCGATTCTGGAGGCACTCCTTTCAAACATACGCGCGATTCTCGTGAACATAAGTTTTACGCGACAAAAATAACACAGCAACAATAAACATTTTTGCTGTCTCTTGAGCCGAGAAAAGGCTAAAAAAATTTCATTCCATAAAACCTATATGGAGCTTATTATGTAATCCTGTTAATGTCATTTACCTATTATAAACGCATGCTAACTGCTAGTCTTAATATACGATTATAACATGCCTTACCTATATGTATAATACTTATATGCATAATATAATTTCTTATTTTTTAATTTAACAAGTTTATATTTTGTTTTGTCAAACATTGCCATGCAATAAACTTTTATATCATTATGGAGTTGTTTTTATTTACCTTCCATATTTAATCTTAGATGATTAAAACATAATCTGTTCTCACACGGCAGAAAGACTTATTATAAGTTATCTGCTAAAACTTGCTCAATTATTTTCTATTATGGTCCCTGGGGGTTTTAACACAACCTCGGCATTAGATGACTCAAACTCAAATCATTTATTTCAATTAAACCAAATACAGGCACTTTTGAATTGTCAAGAAGTCGGTCAGTCAGAAAATATGAAGCTAGTTGCCCATTCCAAAGCACTCCATGGACACTCTTTTTAAATTATATTTTACAAAAATATTAGTTACATCATTAGGTACTTTTGAATTTATAATTAAATAAAGTGAGAACGATGTAAAATAAAAAGACGTACGCGTTAAAAGCGTCCAGACCACAACAAATAGTAGGTACTAAAACAACAATCTATACATATAATAAAATCAGCATGCATGCACCTGCATGCTGATTTTTTAATATTAGGTCTTTACCTATGAAATTGCCGTTTTGTATGAAAAAATTTAAACGAATTTTTTTCATGTATTTTTTATTTGTATTAATCGAAGTAATCACCCATGCAATCAATGCATCTTTGCCAACGCAGTGGCAGTTTATTGATGCCCTTCTTAAAGAAATCAGCTGGACGGGAGGCAACAAATTGTTCAAAGGCATTTTGTACTGCCTCTCGGGTATTGAATTTTTTTCCCGCCAAGAAGTTATCCAAATTCTGGAAAAAGTAATAGTCTGTAGGCGCAAGGTCTGGTGAGTAGGGCGGATGACGGAGAGCTTCCAACCCCAGTTCTTGCAACTTGGAGACCGTCTGCTGTGCAGTATGAGGTCGCGCGTTGTCGTGCAGGAGCAGCGGAGACGAGCGATTGACCAATGCTAGTTGGAGATGTGCCAGTTTCTCCATTATTGTGTTCAGTTCTTCACAGTACCTACACATCCGCAGTAATGCTCACCCCGTTTGGTAAGAAGCTGTGATGAATCACTTTTCTAGGGGTAAGTTTTCGTTTAGGGCATTGTTTAGGTGCTGAACCAGGATCCAACCAACTTGCTGAGCGCTTGCGGTTATCAAACAGAATCCATTTTTCATCGCAGGTAACAATGCGGTTCAAAATTCCTCCATTTGTGTGTCTGTTGAGCAGTGTAAGGCACGTCTCGATGCGTACTTCGCGCTGGCGATCATTGAGTTCGTGGGGCACCCATTTGTCAAGCTTTTTTACCTTGCCAATTTGACCTAAATGGACCAATATTGTTTTGACGCTAACGTCGAAAGCTGCTGCTAATTCAGCCGTAGATTGTGTATCATCAGCTTCCACAATCGCCTTTAATTCGTCATTCTCGACCAAAGTCTTCGGACGACCGCGAGGTTCATTTTTCAGGTCGAAATTTCCAGAACGGAAGCGAGCAAACCAATAACAGGTGGTGCGTTGGTTTGTAGTGTTAGCTCCGTAAACGTCGTTGATGTTGCGTGCCGCTTGTGCCGCGTTGCTGCCACGACGGTACTTACTCGAATTTTTGACGTATCCATGATGACGAAAAAGATTGAAATGCGATGAAAATGTAACACTAATCAATAAACAAATGACTACTTTTGGAAAAAAATCCATATTTTTAAAATAAAATTAAGTATTATGAAATTAGAATTCTTAGCCAAACAAAAATTATTTTGATTTGAAATGGCCAGTGCTGCAGAACGGCAATTTCATAGGTAAAGACCTTATTATATAGATATAGCATGAGCAGAGTTGAGGAGACAATTTAAAAAAAAATGCGGTGTTAAGTATTACAAAAAAGTTATGTTCATTGATGATGATCATTTCTTCATCAATTTCATGTTGTTAGTACAAAATAAACATTGACTGTATTGCTTGGTAATTAATATATTTTCATGTCATAAACTTAAATGTGATGTAAAACTAGCTGGATTTATTTTTACTCACTCACAGCCATTTATTTTATGTTAAAATAGTGTAAAGTCATAATAATTTTTCAACATGAATGCTATTTTCGGCGGTTGTTACTTCACACTGTCCGAGGCCCAACGTCTTTCGCCTTTCTGAGGACATTTGATGGCGTGGAGTATCCGACTTACCGCGCAGCCTGCGTAGCACGTCACCTTCTCGACGGTGACCAAAATTGGGATGAAACCCTCGCGGAGGCGAGCGTCAGTGACAGTCCCAGCCGCATGCGTCATCTGTTTGCCGTCATCTTGGTGTTTTTTGGAGTCGCGAACCCGGTAGCTTTGTGGGAGAAGTATCGCCATTATCTGTCTGAAGATTTTCTACGAGCTTTGAGGCGTGTAACACCTGTCTCAGTTCACTTCAAGATGTGGTAATTTCTATCGGCGGCAATCCACTGATCGAATATGGGTTACCAGCTCCCCAATCATCACCGCATCAAGACCGTGGAAATCGGGAGTATAACGCTGAGACAAATTACGATCCGGGCGAAATGACCACCATACGAAATGACCATGTCGCTTTGTTCTCTTCAGAGCAAAAACAAATTTATGACACCATCCTTGAAAGCGTTGGGCAAAACCAGGGTAAAATGCTTTTCTTGGATATTATGCTCCTGGTGGAGCAGGAAAAACATTTGTTACCAGTGGCATACTTGCAGAGGTCAGGAGGCAAGGCAAAATTGCTATTGCTGTAGCGTCGTCGGGAATCGCTGCCACACTTCCCATCAATCTAGAGAGCGTCGAAACGCCTGTTTGTAGTGTGTCACGTAACAGCGATAAGGGACACGTGCTCAAGGATTGCTCTCTGATCGTATGGGATGAGTGTAGGATGGCCAATAGGAAGGCAGTTGAGGCCGTGGACAGAACCCTGCAGGACATCCGCAGGAACGAACATTTGATGGGTGGTGTCACAGTTCTGTTCAGTGTCGATTTCCGGCAAACGCTTCCCGTGGTGACGCGGGGATCGAGGGCTGACGAGGGGAATGCTTCGTTGAAACGATCTTCGTTGTGGTCACGAGTTCGTACGCTGCGGTTGACCATTAATATGAGAGCTCGGCTCGGCGGCAATGCACGTGCTCAAGAATTCTCCGATGTCCTTCTAAGTCTTGGCGAAGGCACTCTACCAGAAAAGAGAGCTGGACAGGTGGTGCTTCCAGAGACTCTCGGTAGAGTGGTATCCAGCTTAGAAGAACTCATTCGCTGTGTGTACGGGGACATCAGTCGTATACCGCACCAGCAGAATACTTCGGTGTGTGAGCGGGCCATTTTGACGTCCAAAAATGATCTGGCTGCAGCAATTAACGAATGCATTTTCTCGGAAATTGAGAGGAATGAAGTGGTCTACATCGTGATAAACACTGTTGTCGAGCAAGATGACGCCACACATTATCCCTTGGAATTTCTGAACTCCCTGTCAGTAAGTGGACTTCCAGCGCATACCATCAAGTTGAAGGTCGGTGTCTTGATTATGCTTCTTCGGAACCTATCTCCTCCGAAGTTGTGTAACGGGACCCGCCTTAAAGTCATCTCGCTCCACAGACACACCATTGAGGCGGAAATTCTTACCACGTTCCCGTTCCAGTTCAAGCGCGTACAGTTCCCCGTGAGTGTTTGCTTCGCGATGACCATCAATAAGTCGCAGGGGCAGACACTGAGGGCAGCGGGTGTCGACCTCAGCACGAGTTGCTTCTCACACGGGCAACTGTACGTCGCTTGATCCCGCGTCACCAGTCCTGACTCTCTTTACATTTTGGCTCCTGGCAGCATAACTACCAACGTAGTTTATAGGGAAGTGTTGTAAGGTATGATACCTTTGTACGTATTTTTACTCTTTTGTGTCCTGGAATGTATTCCTGCATTATTTTCTCTATTTCCTTCAGTCACATCTTATGACTGAACTCAGCAGGATTTCCATATAACTCTCTTCACTTGCTTCGCTTGCAAAAAAAATTATGTTTTATTTAATGCTATTTTAAAAGTTGTTTACATAGAATGCTATAGCGACACTGGCATCTTAGGTAATTTTTGGTGCTGTAGAGCCTTCACGCAGACGACGTCGCGGGTAGCTGCTAGTCCAAAAATAAAATAATTAAAAATAAGCCGAGGCAGCTAAGTGATGACCAGCCCCCACTGACGGCGCCCGTTCACGAACATGACGCATAGATCAGCACCAGTCAGCTCAACCATTTTGAAATGAGCTAAATGATCCAACACACACGCCACCGACAGCGAGACCTTTGAGTAAGCGTGACATATACTATCAGCCGCCAGGGCACATTCAAGTCAGTGAAAGACATATTATTACCCGGTAAATGGTAGCTATAGGGTACATAGAACTCACATCTGTGCTATGCAATTATACAATACAAAGGAAATTGAGTTTATTACAATTCAAAGATAGTCTTACAATCTTCAGCAGCTCCAACAGTATTTTCAAGTGTTAATCAGTTAGTTGTGGTTGTGGAGCAGGACCAGCATTGAGCCAGGCATTTTTATCAGCGATGTAATCCCCTAACTTATAATATCCCTTACTGCATAGTGTGCGTTTTATACAAGACTTGAATTTTGTCTCATTCAGTTGAAGAATGTGGGGAGGTATTTAATCATAACATTTTAAACAGTAGGTACCCCATAAAAGATGAATCTACTTTAGCCAGTCTGAAACCTTGTTGAACTCGGCAGATATTTTATTGCCAAACACAGACGTCTAGCCTAAACTTCCTTCCAAACATGGGGTGCAAAGCTATGAATACATTAATGTTGGGTTGGAACGAATTCCAGTAAAATCTTCTGGATTGTGTTTGTTATCTACAAGTAATACTAAATACTACTTTACCACTTTTTTTAATTAAGAATCTCGACGTTTAATGTCATAGTAAAATCTTGAGAAAAACGGTATTCTTTCACAAGTAGGTAGGTACTTTGATGTGCTCTGACGTTTAAACGTATTATATCACACGCCGGACCCACCATACCCCTGGGGCTAGCGTGGGACTGAACCGTACCACCATAGAGATGTGCCACCCTAATTCCATTACGTTTAATAATTGAGGAATGCAAATTGCAGTGTCATGCTCTGCAGCAGAGCCACCATCACTATAAATATCAGATGAATAGGTAGTTACACACCGATTTCTCTGTTTCAGTTGTCAGTAACTTTCGAAAGCAGAAGACATAGCGTTGTGCAACTATACAGACGCTATTTTGTTAGGTAAGGTTAGCACTTAGCACCGTAATGGCCAGCCTGTTGAAATTTTCACAGAATGTGTATACACACATTCTGTGAAAATTTTTAACCGTACGGATTACCGACCAATAGATACCTATTGGTCGGTAATCCGCTATCATGGCAAAGAACCTTGAAAAATTCGGTTCATTCCTCGTGGTCTAACTTAGTAGGCAAACTGATTTGACCACGAGGAATTTTAACATTCTTCGTGGTCAAACTATCAAATTATAAGTACACCGTGTGTGATAGTCTTGAAATAAAATTGTACAGTTATAGCCAAAAGTTTTGTTAAACGTAATTTATTTAAAAAGGTTCCTACACCTATATCGCCATGTATAAATTCCATTTGACACTATTATGAATTCGTCTCGGAATATTTGTGATTTTTTTTTTCTCTAAGTGCAGAAAACTCCCAAATTATTTAAACATTGCAAATGCAAACAAGACAGGAAAATAATACAAGTGACACAGAAATACATTTCTCATTTTATTTTTCCCTGTACAATAAGACTACATCGTATACAGTAGGTATGTTCAAAGAGATTATATAGTTAGGCTGATTTTAGAGTCGCGCTGACCGCACGCTGACCATCGGCGCTGACAGCCTGAAACGTATGAACTTCTAGGGAGCGTTTTAGAATAACGCGTAGCTATCAGCGCGTGCGTTTCATACGTTTCGGCTGTCAGCGCCGACGGTCAGCGTGCAGTCAGCGCGACTCTAAAATCAGCCTAACAGTTTGACCACGAAGAATGTTAAAATTCCTCGTGGTCAAATCAGTTTGACTACTAAGTAAGGCTGGTTTTAGAGTCGCGCTGACCGCACGCTGACCGTCGGCGCTGACAGCTTGAAATGTATGAACTTCTAGGAAGCGTTTTAGAATAACGCGTAGCTATCAGCGCGTGCGTTTCATACGTTTCGGCTGTCAGCGCCGACGGTCAGCGTGCGGTCAGCGCGACTCTAAAACCAGCCTTAGACCACGAGGAAGGAAGGTACATAACTCCAGCTTCCTCATATGTGATAAAACAATTCTACCTATGCCAATATTTAAGGCATAATAGCTGCAATCAAAGTTCGCAGTCTTATTTTAGCTGCCACAAAAACTTCGCTAATATGAGTCGTTTAGTGTGTGTTAGCTGGAGCGACGTCACCCCAGCTGCTCATGTCATATCTTCCAAACGAAAGAAGATATGATTATGTATTATAGCTCAAAAATGAAGGCATAATAGCTGCCACTGGCAGCAAAATTTTCAAATCTCTGGTCAAAATACTCTATGAGTTATTAAATCGATAAACATGTGTAAGCTGGAGTGATGTAACCCCGGCTGCTCAATAATATCTTCCAAACGAAAGAAGATATGATTATGTATTATAGCTCAAAAATTAAGGCATGATAGCTGCCATTGGAAGCAAAATTTTCGAATCTCTGGTCAAAATACTCTATGAGTTATTAAACCGATAAACATGTGTAAGCTGTAGTGACGGCACCCCAAATGCTCATGTCATATCTTCCGAACGAAAGAATATACAACGTGGCGCTTCAATGGTGACATTAATTTAACACACATATACGTTTTCACATTTTCATTTCATGAAGCAATTATATTTCCATTAAACGTTATTATTTACGGATTTATTTAAAATTTTAGAAAATAGTATTTTAGAGCAACCTGTACTTAAAGAACTGTCGCGCAGCGGTCATTTGCCGGGGTCACGGATCATAACATCGCATCAATGAAATAAAACGAATAAGCAATACTATTAGGATGAAACAAATGCAAAGAGTAGGCGAATTGAAGGAAAGACATATGACTCTTTGGCGGCACCGACAAAGAGATATTTCTTTCCTTCCGCCGCCTAGCGGCTCCTTTGTCGCTTGCCGCCAAAGAACATGGTGCAGGTGACTGGCGCCCCCTCCCGCCCGCCGCGCCCCCGCATGCACTCGAATTCTTTTTTTGCCCTAGTAATCTAGTGCAAGCCGAACCCGTGTCCTTGACACACTTCGTCAAACTAGTGCGCATAATTACGTCGTGAATATTGTTGTGAATGTTTCCGCGAAAAAGACGCTTACCTATTGTTTTACTTATTTATTTTTGTGTAATTAGATTATGGTACTTAGATAAAGACGCTTTGCTATGTTTTCTAATCGCGGACATGATCCTAATTTATGGAGAATGTCATCAAAGTGCCGCCCTTGCGATAAGGACATATCGCGAGAGATATGGCGATTCAAAACAATGCCCTACTAATCCTCTATTGAAGGACCTCTTCAGCGCATCCACGAAAACCGGCCAGTGGATCCTAGGTCTTTACGCCCAGACCGACCGCCTACACGACAAAATGTGCTA
Source organism: Mesoligia furuncula (assembly GCA_916614155.1). Classification (NCBI taxonomy): domain Eukaryota; kingdom Metazoa; phylum Arthropoda; class Insecta; order Lepidoptera; family Noctuidae; genus Mesoligia; species Mesoligia furuncula. Next base: position 13,925,579 of record OU744809.1, on the reverse strand, counting down.
CAATATTTCGAAGACTAACCCAAAACTGAGACAAAATAAAAGCAGTGATTAGTGATGACTGTGATGAGTGATGTGATGATAGTTATAACTAATAGTACTTAACAAGAAAGGGTGACGTTAGACTAAGCACCTCCGCTGTAGGTACCTACGCCGCGCCGCGCCGCTCGGATTCTTTGATAAATGCCGACAAAGAATCGGACCGATGATCACGAGTACGATCGCGCGAAGCGTAGGTAAGTAATTTCATGAATGAATTTTTGCAAGGGTGATCCCAATTTTAGTTACTATTATATTATTAAGTTTGTTTGAAAAAAAATTTTTTTCAATTTACGAATTATTTTAACCTATACTTATATATATGATTAATGGGCACTAGCCCTACCCGTGTGTTAAATTAATGTCGCCATTGTAGCGGCACGTTGTATTATTATGTATTATAGCTCAAAAATTAGGGCATAATAGCTGCCAGAGGCAGCAAAATTTTTAAATCTCTAGGCCCTGTAGTTTCCACGTAATAAGCAAAAAACAGTTTCCGCGCCAAAAACATTAAATTATTGCTTTGGAGGACGCAAGGAGCGGCGTTGCCGTTCCGTGCGCTACATTATCAGTTTGAAGTAGTTTGAACTAGATTATAGACTGGGAGCCGACTACACACTTTAATCGTAGGTACTATGTAAGTATTGAGGTTATTTATAGTCATATTGTGTTTTTAAACATAGGACGAAAGAAAATTTAAAAATCCAAGTGTAACAATTTCGTATATTTTTATCGTAAATCACATTTTTGGCATAATTTCAGGTTTCACACTCGATGTGCACGATCAGCATAACAAGTATTTATAAGAACTGAAAGACCCCACGTTAAAGGATGTATATTTTTACGATTAGTTAATTGCGACTCACGAATTTGCTGAAAAATTAAAGAAATTTGGGACCTCCTTAAGGCTAGGTGGGCGCGCGACACAACTTTTTTAAAACCATCTGAAACAAAATATAGTGATTTAAATAAAAAAAATAATATATTAGATAAGGATCTTGTCTAGTCAAAATCGCATTCAGTTGCAAGACCTGATGAACTTCACTCGATAGAAAAAAATCGTAAAATTACCCCTTTTTAGTACGTTTTTTTCAATTTTATGACTATATTACTTATATTTTACATTTAATTTTTGTACTAAATTGAAGAAACTAATTATTTATAGACATATTCGCTGGGTTTGACTTGATAAAACGATTTTCTTAATTCCTATAAATTAAAAGCGACCACGGATTTGGACTCATCAGATGATCACTGAATGTAGTTCCAAATTTTTTTTCATGTTTCTGTTTAAGTTACTTTGGCAAAGTTGTTCAGATTAATGGATACATAATTAAATATAAGTCTGGATGACAACTGCTTTAATGTTAAAAAAGTTAGTTGTTTAGTTCAAATTCAAATCTTCTCAATATTGACAGCTGATTTGCGCAGCAAAAAATATGCCCACAAACCATAAAACAACCAACCATAAATGCAACCGTTTTTTTAGGCATTGGGGCATTGTCTTAGAGCCATCTCTTTTAGGGTTCCGTACCTCAAAAAAAGAAAAAACGGAACTCTTAAACGATCACTTTGTTGCCCGTCTGTCCCTTTATCTCTGGAACGCGTGAAGGTATCAGATTTTTTCAAAATTACCAAAATGGAAAATGCACTAGCCAACCCATTGCCATAAATAAATTTAGAGCAATGCCGAAACAAATTGCCACTTTCTTAAATTTAGATGATCCACATGAATACACAGGGCACAGTTTCAGTAGGTCCTCGGCTACATTGCTCGCCGATGCAGGTGCGAACTTATTGACACTAAAACGCCACGGAGGGTGGCAGTCGAACAGTGCAGCCGAGGGCTACATAGATGACTCTATGAGAAATAAAGAAGAAATTAGCTCCCGCATTACAAGGAATACAAATTTGGAGCCAAGTGTTGACTCTCAACCATCTACGAGCACACACGCGTACATTCCACCATCGTCGCCGCCGCCGTAGCCCCCGCCGTCGCCACCACCGACTGCAGAACTCTGTGGTCTCGTTTCTCCTACTTTCACTCAAGAGAGTGAGAGAGAGACTGGTGAAATTTTAAGTAATAATAATAACTTGACAACATTAAAAATGCCAACTGGCAACGTAATAATCAATTTTACAAATTGTTCAAATTTTTATAACTAATTTAGGCTGCCCGCCCACGTCAGACTTTTTGTAGGACCGATAATCGGGCCGATTTAGTTAACTTCATTATTGCTATCAGTGTGTTCTATTTTTCTCCTACAAAAAATCGGTCACCGATTATCGGACGTGGGCGAGCGGCCTTAACAAGTGATTAAAGATTTATTCGTTTAAGAAAGTCCGAGTTTTATTTATTTCCTCGCAAATATTTTATAAAACGTCGTATGACATACGCGCGCTTTGATAATTACAGCCTCTGTTTTCTTGTAGCCCTCGCCTACGGCTCACACTAGCAATATCGCCTCGGCTGTAATTTCCAACTTACCGCACTTATATCATAATGTACTATTAAATCCATGACCGTTATTTGAAGCTTACTGTTTGAGATAGGCCCTATCTGTTTTCCGGTTATTTATGTCCTTCTCCTTCACTCCTATACATCTGTCTCGCTCGCACACTCCCCACCAGGCAGGCCCGAGCGCAGTAGGGAGGCTCGAAGGCGTTCACGAATCATTGGCGTCTTGTTTTCCGGCGAGTACGGTTGTCTTCACTAAACCGTAAACAGAAGTATCACCTGCGCGTGAGTTAATTTCATATTTAAACGGTGTTACCGTTCGTATTTCAAGTCGATTTGATATTAACGTTTATAATTATTCAAATTGATAACACAGGTATGTAACGTATTTTTACCGTTATTGCTTGGTTTCTTTTTGTTTCTAGAAACATTTATTATATTGTCCTTTATCATAATGATACTGTGTCCTAGTTGTGAAAATTTTGTGTTTTACAAATACCTACCTTTTTAAAAAGTGTTTTACTTTTAGGATGGATGATTTAGATAAAAATAGCGCGAGTGTTGAGGAGCCGCGACATGATTTATCGCGGGATCGTGTGCCAAAGCCGGCTCAGTCCAGTTCTCGGAAACGTGCACGCTCAGCTAGGAGTTCATCATCTAGTAGCAGCCCTTCTTCGTCAAGTGATTCCACGGATTCCGCGAGCTCTTCCGGCCGAAAGAAGAGACGTGGCCGTCACCACAAAAGAAGGGGGGGCAAATATAGTCTCAAATCACGGAAAGACAATCGGCAGATGCACAAGTTATTCCGAGAGGTGAGTGAATTACGTAATCAAATTGCTTTATCATCATCAGTGCCATGTGGCGGTGCGGAGCCCGCGTCAGTTATAGACAACGACGTATTGATTGATGACAGTGTTAGTGGTATCTTGTACAATGATGGTAGTGACGCGTGCGCGAGTGAGCCTACTCAGGTTCAACTGCCGTTCAATTTCGATATTGAAACAAAACTGAAAGAGCCTGCGGTTCCTAAAGCACCCGATAACTTATTAAAAGCCCTTCAGGATATACAATATTTTAATAAAAGTGAATGGAGTGAGGTCAGGTACTCTGAAGTACAGAAATCTTATTGCCATACGCCTGGTTTTATTGACCTAGAAGCTAATGAGGAAATTCGTGCGTATGATCAGTTGCGCCATTTGGCTTATGCTGACAAGGCTTACGCCGCTCTTACATTTTGTGCGCTGGAACAAAGGCAGGCGTTATCATCTACTTTGACAGAACTACTATCCTGGGCCCATGCAGAACAGGGTTTAAATTTTAATAGCTTGCAGGATAAGATCACGGAGGTTTTTTCTAAAGGTGATTTCCACAAAGCATCTTCAGATTTGTTGCAGCTTATCTGTGGGCACAGGGCTGAAGTTATACAAATGCGCCGAGATGGAATAACTAATCACGTTCGTGATCCTTTAATAAAGGCAACGCTACGCAAGATCCCACCATCCGCCCGTCATTTATTCGAAAGCGAATCGTTTACCGCTGCCCTTGAAAAGATGGGTGGGGTTAAGAAGACATTCATGCCCTTAGTTAAACCTACAAGCGGCTCTGCTTCGCAAGCAGGACCAAGCAAGACTGCACGCCACCCCCCGCAGGGGTCGGCTCACTATCATGGACCCTCGCAGGGTACCAGCCATGGATGCTGCGCCTCTGTGCCTCATCCACATTATCAATACCGCCAGTCCTCGCAGGACTGCTTTCATGAACGCCCTCAGCGACAGAGCAACCAGAGTGACTGTCGCACGGCGCCTACAAGCAACAACAGAGGTTCATTTCGCTCGCGGGGTGGCCGCCAAAGCTACAAGCCTCAGAGTCAGGGCAAAGGAAGTCGTAAACACCCCGGAATCTCCTCAGACTACAACTCTGGGAACAAAAAGCGTAAGTACTGACTCGACAGAATTCAGGGCGGGTCAACTAGCACTATTTTACAATCGATGGGAGGAAATGGGAGCTCCAAACTTTCTGTTGCGCATAATAACAGGGTATCGCATACCCTTTCTTCTAAAACCACCTCTAATGTTGCCACATTTGAGGGAAGGGCCCTACATCACACAGGAGTCCGAATCGATGTCGGTACTCATCAGTCAGATGAAAGACCAAGGTGTATTAGAAGCAGTTCGGCGCTCCCCGAGCTTCCTGTCAACAATGTTTCTTGTGCCAAAGAGCGATGGCTCCGACCGCCCAATATTCAACTTAAAAGCTTTAAACGACTATGTAATCACGGAACCCTTCAGCCTGATAAATGTATTTCGTATACCGGAGTTCCTCCAGCCAGGCGACTGGCTTTGCAAAGTAGACCTTTCGCAAGCCTACTTTCATTTACCAATATCTCCGGCACACAGAAGATTTTTGCGCCTCATTTACCAAGGGGAGCTATTAGAAATGACCTGCTTACCTTTCGGCCTCAGTACAGCACCGAAGGTGTTTGCTTCTCTGAGCAACTGGGTCGCTCAAACATTGCGAGAACAGAATCTGCGCATAGTTGTCTACCTAGACGACTTCCTGGTAGTTCACCAGGACAAGGACACTCTGCAATCTCATGTTCGTACTCTCCTGAACCGTCTAGAATATCTAGGGTGGCAAGTAAACCTAAAGAAATCCGTTGTATCCCCACAAAAGAGTCTTGTGTATCTGGGAGTTCAGTGGGATCCTTGGGCCAACAAAAAATCTCTGCCGCAAGACAAGGTCAGAAATCTTATCCACAAGGTCTCTGCAAGGCTAAACTCGGGCAAGGCTTGCCTGCAAGAATTGCAGAGCATAGTGGGCCTCCTAAATTTTGCGAGTTTTGTGGTTCCACAGGGCAGACTACATCACCGATCTCTGCTCAGTTTCCTAAATGCATCTCTAAATATGCCAGCCAGGAAGGAGATCCACTTACCAGACGAAGTCCTAGAAGATCTTCAGTGGTGGCTTCACAACTGCCACCAAACATCTGCAATCCATCTACCACCACCAACTCACTTTGTGACCACAGACGCCTCCGATCTGGCTTGGGGAGCTCAGGTGGACGGTTACGCAGTGTCAGGTGTGTGGACTGCTCAAGAACAACATCTACATTGCAACCTAAAGGAGATGCTGGCAATCTTAAAGGTGCTCGAAACCCACGGTCCTCTACTGTGCAAGTCCACTGTTCTGTTCCAGTGCGACAATCGAACAGTTGTGGCCCACTTGCGGAACGAGGGCGGCACGAGATCGCCACCTCTGATGGAAGTAACGTACAGAGTGTTCCGCTTACTAGATTGTCACCAAATAAATCTGACAGTCAATTATATTCCCGGCATTTACAACGGACATGCGGATCACCTCTCCAGACACAAGCTAGTACCAGAATGGCACCTTCTGCCCGCTTGCACGGAGAAGGTATTTCACAAGTTTGGCACTCCGGTAGTAGACCTATTTGCGTCCAGTCGAGCAAACGTGGTAGCCAACTACGTGTCTCTGGATTTAACAGATACCCAAGCGTTATTCCACAATGCCTTTTCCCGGCAGTGGAACTACCACCTTGCGTGGGTGTTCCCACCACCATACCTGATACCCAAGGTGCTGGCCCACCTCAACTCGGCGACCGGACTGTACCTTTTAATTGTCCCCCGGTGGAGTCGGGTATTCTGGCGGGCCGATCTCAAAGCTCGAGCAGTAGCAGCTCCGTGGTCGATCACCAATCTCAAGGAGAATCTAATAGACACCACGACCGGTCTGCCACCCCCCAAGGTTCAAGAGATGGCGCTCGAAGTCTGGAAGTGTGGGGGTGGTCGAAGAGTTTGACGGGTTGGAATGAAGACCAAATACAATTACTTAAATCCTCGTGGCGTACTTCGACTCTTAAAACCTATAAGGTCGCGTGGGATCGATGGGTATCTTGGTCTAAAAAATATAATTTGGATTCGTTTCACCCAACAGGGCCCATCGTTGCTAGATATCTAGCGGACCTACATCTAGTCGACAAGTTTTCTTATAACACTATTTTGCTTCACAAATCGGTGGTGGCTACTCTATGCAATGCCGAAGATGCTGGACGAATAAGTTCGCATACATTAGTAAAACACGTCTTAAAGTCTATTGCTTTAAAGAGGCCTGTCGCCCATAAGCCTCCTGTATGGAATTTAGATACCCTGACCTCCTTTTTAAGTTCAAACACTGTAGATGAAAATAACCCTTTTGCCACTTCTCGACATACAGCAACACTCCTCCTCCTGTGCTCAGGCAGACGAGTTCACGATCTGACATTGCTGCTAGTGGACTCAGAGCATTGCGTCGATGACGGCAGTAACATTATTTTAAAGCCAGTATTTGGCTCTAAAACCGATAGTGACACTCATAGGCAATCGGGATGGAAGTTATTGCCTAATACGAGTAATAAAAATCTGGATCCTGTGTTTTGGGTCAGAAAATTAATTGATCTTCTTAAAGATAGAAGAGATTCGGGTAATTGTCCAAACTTATTTATAAATATCAGAGGACAAGCAAAGGCGGCCTCTCGCACTGTGATTGCGGGATGGATCAAAACTGTACTAACAGAGGCTGGTATACCCGCTACACCTGGAAGTCTACGATCAGCAGTATCTTCAAAAAATTGGTCTGATAACGTACCTCTGGATGAAATTTTGTCCAGAGGAAATTGGAAGTCCAAAGAGACTTTTACACGCTACTACAGACGAGAGATACTGCCAACCTCTGCTAGCACAGCATTACCAGAATGTTCAGCCCAGCTGATTAAATTTTTATTTTTTGTATTAATTTTTGAGCACAGATTATACTAATAGAGTGACTTTTGTGATTACAGAATTGTTAATGATTGGTTTTTGTTGTATTTATTTCTTGCACACTCCAAAGCTGTTTAATATAATAATATATTATCTTCCAAATAATGAATATCTATCGCTTAATCCATAGATTATTTTCCTGAAGTCAATCAAACTTACTTCACATTGGCGTCCCCACCACCAGGCGATAACAAACACGTCTCAAACAGTAAGCTTCAAATAACGGTCATGGATTTAATAGAAGCGTTTTTCCTGAAATAAAACGCATATTAAATACTTACCTTATTTGAAGCTTACAATTAATTTCTGCCTGGTATTTTCGACTCAATGATTCGTGAACGCCTTCGAGCCTCCCTACTGCGCTCGGGCCTGCCTGGTGGGGAGTGTGCGAGCGAGACAGATGTATAGGAGTGAAGGAGAAGGACATAAATAACCGGAAAACAGATAGGGCCTATCTCAAACAGTAAGCTTCAAATAAGGTAAGTATTTAATATGCGTTTTATTTCAGGAAAAACGCTTCTATTACATACCTAAAATTTTTACGGAACCCTCGGTGCGCGAGGCCGTCTCGCACTTGACCGGTTTTTCGTAATGACATTTGTTCAATGATTGTGATTCGTGATTCGTTGTTACTTTAGTTTTGCTGTATAGAATTGTTCTAAAATGTCACGATTTCATGAAAAAGTCATTAAATCGCTAGTTTATATAGCTAGCTATATAGCTATAAGCATTCAATAGACCAATTAAATTCTATCTTATTTAATAAAAGAAAGAACAAGACAAAAAAAACAATAATAGTACCTAGTTCTCTCGTCGTCGTCCAAAGTTGATATGAACGGCTCTTAGTCTATATCTTCAATATATAAAATTAAAATTATTTTAAGCGCAAGTTAAAATGACTTTTAATAGAATGCCTGCTAAAGTGTTTTTCAAATAAACTTGCGATAAATGTCATTCAACCACCCTGTACCAAAAAGTCCAAATAACTTACGATAGATATTGTTCGTCATACAAAACTGTCGCTAACATTGCATCGGTTGAGTTTCATAATACCAAACACGGAGTAAGTCAATGTTTTGATCGTGTTACCGACACTGCCCATACATTTTTTTCGTATGGTTTGGAAATATTGGGATACATTAGTAGACGGAGGTGAACAAACTTTATCGCAAGTTTATTTGAAATGAACTTTAAGTGCAAACTTGGTTGCAGTATTGTAGCTCACGGAACGGCAACGCCGCTCCTTGCCTCCTCCGAAGCAATAATTGATGTTTTTGGCGCGGAAACTGTTTTTTTGCTTATTACGTGGAAACTACAAGGCCTAGAGATCTGAAAATTTTGCTGCCTCTGGCAGCTATTATGCCCTAATTTTTGAGCTATAATACATAATCATATATTCTTTCGTTCGGAAGATATGACATGAGCATTTGGGGTGCCGTCACTACAGCTTACACATGTTTATCGGTTTAATAACTCATAGAGTATTTTGACCAGAGATTCGAAAATTTTGCTGCCAATGGCAGCTATCATGCCTTAATTTGTTTGCGTTCCCATTGAGGGACCACATTTTATTTTGAGCTTTTGAATGCGTCAGCTTTTAGTAAAAGCTCTCAAACAATTGTAAATTCAGCCTCTAATTTGTAAAAGTAGCCACTCAAAAGATACAATCGGTTAAAGGTGGTCCCTCAGTCGTGACTGACAGGCATCCATACCTCAAAATCTAGTTAAAATTTATAACTGCTATAAATGACTACTCTTAGTAAAAGATTTGTAAAACTAATTTTATGAATATCACCCCTTCCTTTTCACAGAATAGAAAGAACTAGCATGCGGAAGGTGGTCCCTCAACCGATCACCATAAGGTTCACCTTGAGTGGAGACCACAATGGAATTTGAAATTTACTTGGGTCTAGCGTTAGTAAAAGTACTCGAACGATTGTGAATTCAACCTCTAGTTTGTAAAAGAAGCCATTCAAAAGTTACAATCGATTTAAGGTGGTCCCTCAATTGAAATGTTTATTAAAAGAAAAATCAATTTACATAGCATTCGGAAGTTAAATTGACGAATGCTACAGTCTATCCTTTAGTAAAATTTTTTACTAACGATTACTTTACTAAACAATATCAAAATAGTTACCGTTTTATTTTAAATAATGATCGATTTCCTGGGAAGAAATACTAAGAAGAGGTGACCACAAAGTAGAATTTCTAGAGCCTGTTTGTTGATACTAATCTATATATATACTGGAAAGTCGTGTTAGTTGCACTATCTATAACTCAAGAACGGTTGAACCGATTTGGCTAAAAATTGTGTGGGGAGGTACTTAGAAATATATATAAAAGAAAGTCGTATTAGTTATACTATTTATAACTCAAGAACGGCTGAGCCGTTTTGGCTGAAAATTGTTGGGGAGGTAGCTTAGAACCAGGAAACGGACATAGGATACTTTTTATCCGTTTTTTAAATATAATACTTTTATTTACTTATAGGAGTAGGGTAGGAGTAGTGTAGGAGTAGGTTAGGAGTAGGGTAGGAGTAGGTTAGAACTAGGGTAGGAATAGGGTAGTAGTAGTGTAGGAGTAGGTAGGGTAAGGTAGGAGTAGGGTAAGGGTTAGGACACCATGCGAACAAAGTAGCGCCGAGCAGCTAGTTTACAATAAATTACCAAGTGGTCCGAAAGACTTGACAACCACTGTCTAAGAGTAGACTATGTACATTTTTAATAGATAAAACGTACTACAGTGTGACAGAGTTTTTGTCAGAGAAAATAATTGTCTGAATAGAATTGGCTTTAGGTTGATGGCTCTGGCTTTTGGTTAAACTTAAGTGAAAGTTAATAATATAAATGTTGCATGAAAAGTAATCGTTAGTAAAAAAAAAAATATTATAGGATAGACTGTAGCATTTGTCAATTTAATGAATTTAGTGAATTATAGCTGAGCTTTAATCCATACTATATCCATACTAATATTATAGGTACAGACGCCAGCATATCAAGCTACCCGAAACTGTCAAGTTTTCCCAATCAACTTTAAACATTATGCTTTAGCGGTAAAGTTGAAAATCTATTAAAGAAATTTGACAGATTGTAGTAGCTTGATGTGCTGGCGTCTGTACATGCGAAACTGTGTCTGTCTAAGAGACATTCTGCGAAAGAAGCATTGTGAGAAAGCCACCTTTTGAGAATGAGTCATTCTGCGAAAGCGACATTTTGCGAAAGCGACATTGTGAGAAAGAGACATTTTACGACTAGTAGACATTTTGCGAAAGAGACATTTTGTTTAAATTTTCTTATGTCTTGTCGCTAAACCTAAACACAACATTTGTCATTGGCGCCGATTCCCTTGTTCAGTGCATCTTTTGCTTTCTATTTCATTAAGAAAAGGAGAGATGATAAATATTAGTTTAGTCCTGTCAAATTAGTCAGCGCCTGACTAAATTGAGGTATGTTTAGTAGCCAATTTTTTTAATCTCGTCTAAACTTGTCTATGGAGAATCTTAATTTGACAGGACTAAAGTAATATTTATCTTCTGTCTTTTTCTTAAAGTCTTTTCTAAATTTGATGAAAGTCCTCCAAATGAACAAATTTTTATTCATACACTTTGCTACTGTCTCATTAGCAGTAATGTTTGAATTAGAAACTTAAGGCCCCCCCCACATTAGGCGTGCGCCAGGCGCGAGCGTTCCTTGAGCGTGTGACCGACGTGCGTGCCGCGTAGTCAATTTCACTGCGCGGCGCACGTCGGTCACACGCCCGAGGAACGCTCGCGTCCGGCGCATGCCTAATGTGGGGGGGGGGCCTTAGAGTTACATTGTCAGTGCAGGACTGCAGAGTAAGATTTTGTTTTTTTTTTTTTTATCATTTTTTTTTTTTCTGTGTTTTTAACTAGCTAAGTGATGTCAAATATTAATTAAAAATAATATCAACAGTCACTAGTTTTTACTTATTAAAAAAATCCTGCTGTGTGGTCACCTCTATCTTAGTATTTCTTCCCAGGAAATCAATTATTATTTAAAATAAAACGGTAACTATTTTGATACTGTTTAGTAAAGTAATCGTTAGTAAAAAATTTTACTAAAGGATAGACTGTAGCATTCGTCAATTTAACTTCCGAATGCTACGTAAATTGATTTTTCTTTTAATAAACATTTCAATTGAGGGACCACCTTAAATCGATTGTAACTTTTGAATGGCTTCTTTTACAAACTAGAGGTTGAATTCACAATCGTTCGAGTACTTTTACTAACGCTAGACCCAAGTAAATTTCAATTTGCATTGTGGTCTCCACTCAAGGTGAACCTTATGGTGATCGGTTGAGGGACCACCTTCCGCATGCTAGTTCTTTCTATTCTGTGAAAAGGAAGGGGTGATATTCATAAAATTAGTTTTACAAATCTTTTACTAAGAGTAGTCATTTATAGCAGTTATAAATTTTAACTAGATTTTGAGATATGGATGCCTGTCAGTCACAACTGAGGGACCACCTTTAACCGATTGTATCTTTTGAGTGGCTACTTTTACAAATTAGAGGCTGAATTTACAATTGTTTGAGAGCTTTTACTAAAAGCTGATGCATTCAAAAGCTCAAAATCAAATGTGGTCCCTCAATGGGAACGCAAATCCTTAATTTTTGAGCTATAATACATAATCATATCTTCTTTCGTTTGGAAGATATGATTGAGCAGCCGGGGTGACATCACTCCAGCTTACACATGTTTATCGGTTTAATAACTCATAGAGTATTTTGACCAGAGATTTGAAAATTTTTCTGCCAGTGGCAGCTATTATGCCTTAATTTTTGAGCTATAATACATAATCATATCTTCTTTCGTTTGGAAGATATGACATGAGCAGCTGGGGTGACGTCGCTCCAGCTAACACACACTAAACGACTCATATTAACGAAGTTTTTGTGGCAGCTAAAATAAGACTGCGAACTTTGATTGCAGCTATTATGCCTTAAATATTGGCATAGGTAGAATTGTTTTATCACATATGAGGAAGCTGGAGTTATGTACATGAGGAAGGAACGAAAAATTCTTAATTAAGCATTTTAACCATGCTAAGACTGAGAACGTCTTTGGTAGGAGTGCGCAAAATAACTTCGTTCACATGGTGTACTAGAGTGTAAACCCATGTGAACGACGGTATTTTGAAATTCGAAGAGTTAATGTAAATAAAACAGTCTACGTGTTCAAATCTATTTTATACACTTGTACCTACTAAGGCTATGATTTCGAAACATTGTAGCAGAGTTTTGTCTACCTGTAGTGTTAAGGGTCAGAATAAAAACCATCGCATCATGTTTTGGTTATTTATTTATAAATGTTAACATAACAATACCTACAAATTATACATGGTTATTTAAAATTAGTTATATAATTTACAAAGTTTTCATTGAAGTTAGTTCTTTAAAATGAAGTGATAATATTATTTGAGTGTATAATACGGATAGACTGCCTTACATCTATAAGTTACCTATGATGTTGATGATGTGTACAATACTACAATAAAATTTTGCAATACTAAACCGAAAACTAATTTTAAATTACCTCATATTTGAATACTTATAAATAAAAACGTAATACAAATAATGTAAATTAAAGTTAAGTAGAAACTAATGTATTTTAATGCAAACATTGTTTAAAATACTTAAAAATTATTTAATCGTTATCTTGGTACCTATCTATATCTTTTCTAACCATCAGAAGACATTGGTTCTTGTTCATTATGCGATTGTTTCACTCGTCGTATTCTTTTGTATCTGTTCAAATCTCCGTCATAGTTTCGAGGGAGTTGTCCAAACGCATCATTCTCTTGGTAGTGTGGGGCATTGAAGAAATTTTCACCAGCAGATTTCTTTTCATTTTCAAGAAATAGGGTAGGCCGCTCTGGTTCGTCTTTCGCGGTGTCCCTGGAGTTGTCTTCAGCAGTGCGTCTGTTTCTCGCGTCACTGCCGTACATAAGATTATCATCGACGCCTTCCACACCAGATAGAACGCGATCACTATCTGAACCGAGACTCATTGACTCTTCTCCTTCCAGGTTTTCATTTGGTGCTTTTGAGTTATCAACATTTGAGTTCTTAGCTTGTACTGATTGATCAGCGTTAGCAGTTTCCTCTTCTAAGCCTTTGTTACCGTTTGCGAAGTTAGAAGTACGATCATAAAAGCCTTCATCATCGAACTCATTACCCTCCTCGTTATCTTCATCCTCATTTTCTGCTTTGTACGGGAAGTATCCAACTTTGGCATCAGGGAAAAGACCAGCTGATCTTTTTTTAATTACTTGGTCAGAATTTTTTCGCTTCACTCTGACTAATGGACCTGAGTAAGGCACCGAATCGTCGTAAGCATTTGAATTTGGAAAAGATTCTTCTAACGATTTCATAGAATCGGATAACTCGGATTGCTTTTCCAAATCTGTCTCTCGTTTGTACTCTTTACCATCTTCACGAAATTGTTGATCATCGTTCAATAATTTTGATGAACTTTCATCCTGAGAACAGAAGTATCCTTGGTCATTAGCATAATCCTGTCCATTTTGAACATTTAAATCGCGGTCTATCGTTTTAGAATCATCAACGGACATATCATCCATATCTTCTAAATTAGTTTCTCTCTTTATTTCAGTTCTTAATGAAACTTGTGGATTTGCAACCACGTTGCCTTGACTTTTGGTATCCAGATTCAAAGCGACCGTGTTCAAACTATCAGCAGTTTTCTGAATATTTTCATCGTTTTGGTTTGTCAGTTCAATTTTGCTTACAGAGTCCATACTTGTTTCTGCACTTTTTTGACTGGATAGTTCATTACCCTCAGTTACCGCTTCTTGTTGCTTACCGATATCTGTAGTCTCCGTGCTTGGTGAAGGTGCAGTTTCGGTATTTAATTCAATAGCCGAACTGCCACCTTGAAGTTTACTCAGATCAGATTGACAGTTTTCAATGACATTATTTTCTTCTACAGCGCCTGCTTTCTTGGTTATTTCTCGTTTATTAATAAACCCATTGCTACTCGCATCGACTTCGTCGATAATTTTTTTTAAAAGCTCTCTTCTATCATCAGTGAGTGAATTTAACAGCTGATTTAATTCATCTCCAGAAAGTTTTTTAATGTGCCTTTTGATTGCAGATTCTTCATCTTCACTGTCTGTTTTGTCATTGCTCTCCTTAGTACCTTGGCCATTAGACACGGGCGGAGTTTCAGCCGGGCTAGCTTCTTTTACATCACGTCTATCTCGTAAGTTATAACGTGCACCACCATCATGATTTTTCTCCTCATTTATTATGTCTCTATTCTCAGCTTGCATTGTGTTATAATATTGTTTGAAATATCGAGATTGTTCATTGGTATCAGAAGCTTCATTATTATTATTTTCATTTCTATTTACTTTGCTTACTTGGTCTCCATTTTTTTCAAACAACATATCACCTTCTTCGTTTGACTGGCCTTCAAATTCAACAGTTCTTTTATTGATTTGATTTTCACCTTGGTCCTGCGTCATAGGATTGGATTTGTACTCATCACTATTGCTCAAATTTTCTGTTACCTCTTGCTGATCGTCGTTGGATTCAGTATATTTATTTGGCTCGCTAAGTCTTGACGACGAAAAAGGTTCAACCTGGTCGTTTAAATTTGTACCTACGGGATTATCTTCTCGTGTATCTCGATTCATACTGGTTTTCAAATCTGAAAGCTGTCAAAATTAATTAAGTAGTCAATTTGAACATGGTCAACTTTCACCAAGAAAGGTTTCACACTACGATGATTTTCGAAATTACATACGTTTTCTGTTTTAGTCCGAGGGAGGCGGTCACTAGCCGAGTTGCGCTGCAAATATCTGCTTTCAGTTAGGTCCAGCATGTGCCTACTTTGCGGTATGTCATCTTCTTGAACAGCAGGCTCCTGAAATGAATTTAAATACAATACTAGGAAATTGTGAAACTAAAACATAACACGCTTGTATTCCCCATAGGGTTAGGTAGAAGACAGTGTATAGTACAGCCACATTTCGCCCGCTAAAGTTAGTCCCTTGTGCGAACATATTGCAATAAACTAAGTACTTACTGTTTTGTTTACGATTAAAAAAATAATGATATTGAAATCAAATTGTGTTGTATTTAGGGGACTAAATGATCTAAAGCGCGGTTACTGTCGGACTGCATAGAAAAGAAAGGGAAGCGTGATGACACAGCGCTGGTAATTTAGTGCAAAATATGAAGCAATTATCTATTTACAAAAACTATTTAATAATAAATAATCCATCACTGACTGCAGTTTGGCATTAAAATTTAATGGTATATTTTTAATTATAATTAAAATTGTTAATGAAGGGATAAACTGCTTTTATAAACAATTAAGAGGTGTATTTGAAGATTTTTTGATGCATTAATGTACAGCATGTAACAAAAATCCTGTTTAATCCAACAAAGGCGTATTCTTAGTTCAACATACGGACTAGAAAAAATTGTTATAAAAATGTAACTCATAAAAACCAAAAGTTATTGATTTTTTATTTTTATAATCCATGCGAAATTTAACACTGAATATGGCAAATTTTTGGCATAACCGTGTGTACACGAGTACACCACAGGCAGTGTTCATGGGCACGAGTCGCAGGCCACTGATGCTGCAAGACCACGAGAGCGCAACGTGGAAATCGAGGAACAAGTGATGGATTGTTGAATTTAAAGAAAAAGTGTCGAACGTGTATTAGTGTTGGAGGTGGGTGGACATGTGGATCGAAGTATGCAACAACAACAACAAGTGATACCTGCAGTCGGTTAGTACATTGTCAAAAAAGTACATCACATTTAAAATAAAAAAAACATTTAATTCAATTAATTGTTTCTTGATAAACAGAATTAGGTCTGAAATCCGGATCACTATGCCTACAAAACAATATCAGCTGATACCTACGCGAAGGCATAAGGTATGACGTAGCGGTAGCGTAGGTTTCTTTCGTTCTATGTTTGTTTGGCGGCATGCGACAAATCAGGTTCATGACAACGCATCATACAAACCGTCTCGCCCAGGCGGCTTCTTTGACACAAAATAATAGTTAGTAACACGAACTTTTTCGAGTGATCAGTAGTGTTGCCTTTGATCAGTTTTTATTTTTAATTTTTTTAAATTATATTCACTGGGGAAAAATAATAATCTCAAATCCATGAAATAATAATAATACTCTTAAGAGCCTATACTACCTCAAATGGCTTAGCATGATCCTCTGTTATGTCGAAAATACCGCAGCATTAATTTTGAACTAAATATATGTATGTTAAAGTTGAGGGTTAATGCTAAGTACTATGTTAGACGAAAACACGATTCCATAAAATTTTCTCGATAGAAAAAAGTTCCAAAGTTACCTCCAAACCGAACAATAAACCGCTGGTATTAAAAAAATACTTCAAATTAGATCATGAAACTTTGCATACTAACTGAAATAACTATAAAGCAGGTCTTATGTTAATTAGTTTTTTTAATTACCTTTATTTTCACCGTAAAAAGCAAATACCTAAACTATTTGCGCTGCCTTCCGCCCAGCAACGCACTCTGTCTCGCTCTCACACAGTCCGCGAGCAGTATCGTGCGAGCGAGATAGAGTGAATTTTAGCTGAGGTAGTAGTATAGATAAGGATAAGGATCGGACAGGGTTTTTGTTACATGCTGTATATTCAATTGTGATTTGAGTTCCATCACTGTATTAAAATAAGCCTTGAAAATGGCGCCGATTCCCTTGTTCAGAAACTAACCTAAATTTAAGTTCAGTGCATCTTTTTCTTTCTATTTCGTTAAGAAAAGGACAGAAGATAAATATTAGTTTAGTCCTGTCAAATTAGTCGGCGCCTGACGTAAATTGACGTATTTTTAGTAGCCAATTTTTTAATCACGTCTAAACTTGTGAGTGTCGGAGTGTCTTAATTTGACAGGACTAAACTAATATTTATCTTCTGTCCTTTTCTTAATGAAATAGAAAGAAAAAGATGGACTGAACTTAAATTTAGTTTAGTTTGTCAACAAGGGAATCGGCGCCAATATCATTTTTTTTGTCATAATTATCTACGGTTTAAGAGATGCACTGCTTTCAAAAAAACAACTTTTTGACCGTTTTCAAGAAATCTCCGCGTTAAATAAAATTAATATTGACACAGAAGTGATATAAAATTGAAACACGCTATGGTTACGTAGATTGTACGAATGACCTGCTGCTGCATGGTGGTGGAGGTACAAAATTGTATTGTACATACTTAAGGCTTACGCTACATAGAGGCGGAACGCATGTTAAAATTCGGATTTATGAATATTGAGCGCAGAAGTTACTTTTAAAATAGTGGTTATTACCCAAATGATGAGGTTGTCGAACTTACTTGCTCGGCCAGGCGCGTGTCGTCATCGTCAGTCAAGAACTCTTCTGCCACGGGTTCATTCTCTTCATCTTCTTCTGCCTCCTGAAGATCACTGTACCTAACGACAAAATGGTCATTGTCAAAATATTGTTTGCGACTGCTGACACCAAGCGGGCCACGATTTTAAAGCTTTTCTCCTCCCCAAGAGCAGTAAAATCATGGCCCGACTGCCATTAAAGTTAGTTTCGATGAGAGTAATTTATACTTACTCGATAGAGTTGATGTTGTCGACATGATTATTAATGAACGAAATCAGGCGATTCAATGCCTCGTTATGAGCACAGTTTCGGGCCGCTAAGTACCTACTGAGAACAGGCTTTTAATCTTCAGAAATGATCCAAATCATTTGAGACTACCTACAATTGTATTTGAACTTAGTTGTATGTTATAATAACAATAAAACTACATACTACATACATAAGTAATGAGCTTTGGCTATCCTCTGCATATACAGTAATCCATTGGGTTTGGATAGCGGAACGGGCTCACGTTTATTAATAAATTCAACGGCGTTACCTATTACTTAGCATATTACTTTATCTCAATGCGAGTCGTTACGAAAATTTTTGTAGTCTAAGATCTATAAACAACAAGGAATGTTACCTATCATTATTATACTCTGCTGCCTGTTGCGGTCTGCAGATAATCTGTACTAGTAGACTCCCAAATAAGATCAATGCAAACAAAGAACGCATGTTTGCAAATTCACACAAAAATCACATACAAAAATGTAGTGACATGACACAAGACCGCAAAATTTGAATACTGAATTTAATGTTTGACGTTTGTTTTTTTCCAGCCTGTAATAGAATTAAACGGAGGAGAATGAGGTTTAATTAATCCTGAGTGTGTCTATGAGGCCCTGGTGCGTACAGTCTGCAAAGTCTATGTATAACGCTAACAGGTTCTTTTCAATATATTTCCTGTGAACACTTCATAAAACTATTGCACAAATGTTTACCAACAGCACTCCCTTTTCAGCGATATTCGAGCGCCAAAATATCCCTGTAGCGGTGTACATAGAATAGCAATAAAATTAGCAACAGCAAACGTTACAGCACGCTGGTCGGGGAGGCTGAGGTGATTTAGGAGACACGAATCTCTTTGTGTGCAGAGATCAAGGACTGCTTTTATTAATTTACTACATAATGAGCTTAGAAGGTTGTTCATTAACCACCACCCAGCTTGAGGTGATCGTAGTCAACGCTGGAAACTGGATCGAAGTGTTGATATTGGTCCAATATCCATCCAGTGTCATTTGATTCCAGTGCTAGATTGTAATACTGGATCAATGTAAATCAGCCTATACTACAGTCCTTTGACTTCTAACAGCCGCAAAACCCAATAGCAACCTTATTGTAACGATAATAAAGATATCAGGGAATTTGACAAACTGGTCAACGGCAGCAAACCAACAGCAACCTTATTGCGATGGCAATAAAGATCATTGTGATTTTAACAGTGATGCAAACTCGCTAGGTTACTGTGAACGGACTGTACTTACACCGTCATGAAACTAAAATTTCAGTTTAGTAAACTATCAGGTCGTCAGAACGTCAGTGGGTAATCAAGTCAGTGCCAGACAGACAATTTTAAATTACCAGTCTTGAAAAACAAGTGATATTATCTATTGAAAGTCAAATAAATAAACAAATACGGTGAGGTAGCCATGAAAAATAAACAAATCCTTACAACAACTTTATTTTTTAAATGAGACCGTTTCATCTCTATCACACTTATGTACATTTGGTTTAAATAAAACAAACCTTTGAAACATTTTACCGCAAAATCTTCATTAAGTTTGTGCATATTTGAGAAAAAACATTTATGTCCTATAATTAAATGTCGTATGAATTCATAGATTTAAGAATTGTAGAAATACTCGATCACACAGATTGGTGTCTCGTTGCTTCCAAGGGCATCGAAAGCTTTCTCATAACTGCACATACATTATCCTATTACTATTTATAACTTAACTCCAAAATGCAAAAGGTAAAAAAATCCAACAGGTTTTATAACTATGAGTACTCTTCAAATGCGACGTGTGCGCAGGCGCGACTGGCCCCGCCCTCCGCGTGCTCACACGTCACATCATCACGCACAGTCGCAACAGAACATTCACAATTTTGACTTTGTACTTTTCGAATTGATAATAAACAATATGAACATAATAATATTCAAATAACAGTGTCATGACGTGGTCGAAACATTCCAAGACATACAACATATTGCACCTGACTCAGACTCAAAACCAAACCCGACCGATATTCGTTAATCTTCTGCATTTGGCAGACACTAGCTTACATAACATGTACATAATGATCTAAATTTAGAAAACACTATTTAAACTTTAAGAAGAAAAAAGAAACTTACTTTAACGTCAGATTAGGCTTCACAATGAATTATGTTGTGCTTTTTATTTTATCACAATTATCGTACATTAACTATTTATACAGTACAAGTATATCATCTGTCATACAGTACATACCCCTATGGCGGAATTTTAAATAAAACTTTAAAACCATAACAACACGAACAGTCGTAATTCTGCGTACACTGTACACAACACAAAGATACACAATACATATGTTGCAATAGATATGACTTTTGTAAACGAGCAGATATGAAATAGCCGCGGGAACCCCACACGTCCCCACTTCGGTTCTTTCTACATTATAACAAATCATTGTATTCAAATTGCCTCATAAATTGTAATGGAATGAAATCTGTACATTTATATAATCAGTTGAATTGTATGAAATCTGTTAAAACTTCCTGAACATAATTTGATGACTAGACTCTTAAAACATAATATAATGAGCATTTACAAAACAGAAAAACACAAATGTCTACTTGTATGTCAGTGCACTCGTAATACTAACCGCACTGTCGTATTAAAAATAATTTCTATGTCATACATTTATTACAAAAACTATAGAATTATAAATTCACATAACATTACAAGAGAGAAAACATACACATGGTTAATGTTACGAGTGCAAAGTGTATTAACAACTAAATATATCAAAACTTAATAACTATTTAAAGTTTTACTTCAGATAGTTACTGTTCTAGAACAGAGAACAAGGATATGATCTAGCATCGAGTATCTGTCGGAAACAATCAAGGTATCGCAAACGAAATGTAACGAGTAGTCACAGGAAGTCGCTGGCTAGTTCAACTGCGGGCTGTTTAGCATTCATACACTTGAGCGACACGCAACAATGGCACAGACAACTGCAGCCGTCGACAGTTTCGTAACTATAGGGTGGCATTGGGGCAAAATGCCACGGGCCTCCAGCCAGAGGGGGCCCCCGGCCCGAGAGGGCCATGAGCAAAGGAGTATCCTAACATAAGTTTATAAATATATATATATTTTTTTTTTTGAAAATGTGCAACAAAGGACATCATTCAGGTTTCGAACATTTTGTACCTTTTTCCCATTGTTTGTCAAATTTTTTGGACAGGACCTCATGCTCAGCAGTAGAGTTTGCGAACACTAGACCAACGAAGCAGTCAGGTGTTAAATGTTGTAGGGGAAAATATAAAATCTATGCGGAAGAAGTCGCGGAAAAGTGCTAGTAAAAAAGAAACTATAACGTTGGTTGAGCTTCTTTACGTTGAGGGAGGGTCCCATCCGTTGAATTTGCCACGGGCCCCAAACGGTATAGTTACGCCACTGGGCCGTCCACCACATGCCGCTCGTGTATATGAGCGCCGCACTCAAATACACGAACGACACTATGTCAACGGCTGCAGTTACCTCTGTCGTAGACGCGTGTAGCTTGTGTATATGAGCACCGTACTCAAATACACGAGCGACACTATGTCAACGGCTGCAGTTACCTCTGTCGTAGACGCGTGTAGCTTGTGTATATGAGCACCGTACTCAAATACACGAGCGACACTATGTCAACGGCGCAGTTACCTCTGTCGTAGACGCGTGTCGCTCATGTAATGAGCACCGTACTCATCAAATACACCAGCGACACGATGTCAACGGCTGCAGTTACCTCTGTCGTAGACGCGTGTCGCTCGTGTAATGAGCACCGTACTCAAGTACACGAGCGACACGATGTCAACGGCTGCAGTTACCTCTGTCGTAGACGCGTGTCGCTCATGTAACGAGCACCGTACTCAAGTACACGAGCGACACGATGTCAGCGGCTGCAGTTACCTCTGTCGTAGACGCGTGTCGCTCGTGTGTATGCACACTTACATTACCTCGGATAAAATGTTGTCTTTATGACAGCCAGCGATATGTCATAGTAGAAACAAGTTTATACGTAAAGACTAGAGCTTCCTCTACAATATCGAATGAAGAGGAAGAATCAATAATTGTTCCTTCACCGCGGTTTGTTGTCTAGAATATCTATCTTTCTCTTTCTAAATGAGTCATCTAGAAAGGGACGTAAATAACAAAAAAACATTGTGAAACAGCAATGTTTCCTCTTCAAGTAGGTATTGTGAGTGCCCTATCCTTTACCTATACACATTTAGATCAAAGATTACTTAAAAAAATAAAAAATCCAACTTACATAATCGATGTATACAATTCGAGCCGCGCAACCATACATACGCACATACATAGATATGTTTGCGACAAAAGCTTATTAAAAACCTCATAAACAGCATCCCTCTTATTTACAATGGCCTAGAGTGTTACACTAAACAACTATATCCGGAAAGGAATTGGGACATTGAGACACAATGTACACATGCTACATAACATTGAAAAGCTCGTGCATACCGAATGTATACACATGTCGCAGATGGATTGTAGAATCCGCTGTTTTACAAAACCGCTAGTTGTTTTACAAAACAGCTCCGTTATACAAAGGTTTACGTTTTACAAAGGCCGCATTCCGAATTAGCTATAATCGCTCACAGCA
Organism: Mesoligia furuncula; assembly: GCA_916614155.1. Classification (NCBI taxonomy): domain Eukaryota; kingdom Metazoa; phylum Arthropoda; class Insecta; order Lepidoptera; family Noctuidae; genus Mesoligia; species Mesoligia furuncula. Next base: position 13,902,962 of record OU744809.1, on the reverse strand, counting down.
CTCACATGCGTTCTAATTTAGATGTTACGATTATGACAGCTGAGGGCTGTCAACAATTCGGAGCGCTCGTGAACGCGCTCGCAGATGCGAGCGACAAAATTTAGAGCTAAAATCTACAATCTGACGTTTCATTTCACGCTGTTTTACAAAACCGGTAATCGTTGACCGGCTGGATTGATAAATGCAAAACGTTTATGCAATTCTGTGTGTTCAGGTTCAGTAATTCTGGAAAACCGATGAACGTTGTTCAGTTGTTTTAGATAACGGAGTTGTTTTGTAAAACAACTAGCGGTTTTGTAAAACAGCGGATTCTACAATCCATCTGCGACATTGAAATATATTCTACAATCCATACACGGTTGTGGAACGAGAAATGTCAACCATCTGCTCATCAGCAGAGTAAGTTTAAAATTCAGTCAATGCTTGAGCAGTCGCTGAATGACAATATTATGTCTAAGGTAATTATACGGTGCTTTGAAGTACAAGTTTAAAAAACCAGTAAGTTAACAATTTGTTAAACGACGCAACCAAGGACTCGTAGTTATACTAGCATGCAACATTAGCGATTTAAATGCAATTTTATCGAAGTGAACACTTTTAGTTTTTATGTACAAAGAAATCACTGTCAAAAATTTGACATGGACAGTTATAATAAAAATCTCGATTAGATGCGAATCAATTTTGCTAATGATATTCGAGTTATAGAGAATATTCACAATATTAATTAGAATAATCACGTCGGGCCGCACAGGAATCGTCACATCGATCGCGATCGTCACTAACTACTTACCTATCCCTTCAAATTGAAACATGAGTAAAAACGCTTAACCACAATGAACACTTGGATCCTTGGCGGAATGTGCACAAGCTTGAGTAGCCGGCTGTACTACAAGCGGTCGAGCCGGAACTCGTGCTCCACGGCCGAGTCGGGCACGAGCGACGTGGGGTCCTCCAGCAGGTTCAGGTCGTCCAGGTCCAGCCCCGCGCGCAGCTGCGCCTCCTCGCCGCCGAACATGCCCGCGTCCAGCTCGCCCGAGTAATCTGACAAACAATATAGTTTTTTTTTAAATTTAATTATCGTGAATGTGAAGACTATTTTTGTTTTCGTTCTTAGTTAGTTTTAATTATGATCTGGCAGTTTGAATAATTCACGCGGCCTACCCAAAAATGTCCTTTCTTTGGTATTGTTCGTCGAATCGTTGAGCTCCTCAACTTCTGAGTTGAGCTGCACGATTTTTGACAAATGCGTGCACTGATTGGACAGGTCCGCTCAATCTGTGTGGTTCTTTCCTGAAAAGACCATTTCAGACACCAGTCAACATGGTCTTCACACGATCTGACCAAGATTTTGTCTGGACTTTAAAAGAGACGGTGACCTCTGAGTTTGTTTCGGCCTTTCTTCTCAGGGTAGTCAGATAGGAAACGCCGACCTCATCTAGTTTAAAAAAATATGATTGACGTGTAAAAGTGTTCGTACAAACTTACTTACAGAAAATAAATCATTTATCATTAATAATCTACTATCGGACTAGTGTCGGAGTCGCACGCGAAGGGTTCCGAAACACAAGGCAAAAAACGCCGAAACAAACGGTTTTTGTTTGGAGGTCTCCATAAAAGAAACATGTTTTCTTCCGACCTTTAATTTTTATTAGCTTTATTTTATTTTTATTATTTGTTGTTACAGCGGTAATACACACACTAAAAATGTCAACTGTCTACCTATTTCGAGTCATGAAATACAACCCTCTGACAGACAGACGGACGGATGGATGGCCAGCGGAGGTTTGGTTACGTTGGCACCTTTTGGCTACGGAACTCTAAAAATGAAATGCTGTTCATTGGTAAGCGCATCACTTGAGAACGGCTGAACCGATTTGGCATTTTTTTTACCGAATTCTTAAAAAGGAAGGAGGTTCTCAATTCGTCTGCAGATATTTTTGTCAATTGAGAAACGATTTTTGGTTGGCGATTTCACACTCATAACTATACATATAATAAACTGTAAGCAGGCGTGAGTTAATATACAGGGTTACTTTTCAAAGACCATCCTTTTTACATGGTGTTCTACCCATGAATATAAACAACTTTCACTATGGGACCAACTCTGAAATCACGAAAAAAAAAAATTTGCTGTTTCATACAAAACTTCAATACCTACTTGACCAAAATGTATGAAACAGCAGATTTTTTTTTTTCGTGATTTCAGAGTTGGTCCCATAGTGAAAGTTGTTTATATTCATGGGTAGAAACACCATGTAAAAATTTGGATGGTATTTGAAAAGTAACCCTGTATGTAAGTCTTCTAGCGGGCTGGTTAACGTTACAGTATGCGGAGCCACGAGCGCGGCCTCGGGCGTACCTGTGAGCACGATGTCGGGTATGCTGGCGGGCGTGGCGGGCGTGGGCGGCGCGGAGGGCGACGCGAGCGGCTGCAGCGCGGCGAAGGCGCCCCCGCCCGTCACCGGGTCGCGCGCGTTCCGCCGCCCGCAGTTCATGCCGCTCACGCCGCTCCCGCTCCCGCAACTCGTCTGCGTCGACTGCACACAATACACGTACACTCACAACATTACAGAAGGCCAATTCCCGTAATCTATCTCAGCGACAATTAATTGCAAAAATGTATGAAAATTAGAGGTGAATGAATTTTGACAGATTGAGACTGAGATCATAGGGCCTAAAAATGCCACTTTGGCAGAATCATAAAAGGATAACATAATGGACAGTTAACTGTTAAGGTGAATGGATAGTGGTAGACCGCGAAATTCAAATTTTCTTACGTTTTTTGCAATTTGTAGGTCAGTGTCAGATTGTATCTTGATCAAAATATGATTCGCGACAATAACAGGTACATATTTAGAGAATTATAATCATTAGAATCATTAAGTAATATATCTTTCTACGTTAGATTTCTACCACCAACCACCAATCTCTTATGGAAAAGTGTTAGTGGTAGAAATCTAACTTAGAAAGATGTACTAATGACTCTAACGATTATAATTATCTGAATAAGTACCTGTTATTGTCACGAATCATATTTTGATCAAGAAACAACCTGAAACTGACCTGCTAATTGCAAAAAACGTAAGAAAATTTGAATTTCGCGGTCTCAACTACCCATTCAACTTAAGTTAATCGTATCAAATCCCATTGGTGAAGCATTTTTCAGTAATTTTTTTTTTTGTCTGTGCTAAAATACCAATCAATCCAATCCAAATCCAATCCCAATCTCTTTGATTGTACCTACGTAGTGCAGTTATCCTTTTATGATTTTCCAAAGTAGCCTTTTTAGGCCCCCAGATTACGAACCCCAGATACGTTTGGTTCTGTAATGTAATAAAAACTGAAGGGACGAGTCAACAAGTAATTCAAAAGTAAAAATGGGCAACCGACCTGGGGATATGATAATGATGAATTATTCGTCGTCTGCGGCGAGTGCGGTGACCCGTGGTTGAGATACGTTTGGTTGTAACTCGACACCGGGTTGTCCAGCTGTCGACACAAGTAAACACATTACTATTCTATCCCAAAGACAACGCAACGACTGGCAAGCGAGAGAAAACAACGAGAAAACGCAGCAAATTCTGAAAATAAAAACACATGACGTCACTAAAACTACCGCAATATTAGAGTCATGGTAACGTTAGGTTTATTGTCTAATGAGGTTGTAAAAATGGAAGCGGTACAGCCACTGAACAACATTTGAAAATAAAACACTGACTGTATTACAAATAAGGACTTAAAAAATAATAACTAGTTAAAATTATGTACTTACTAAGGCAATCACAAGCATAATGGTTATGATTTATGAATTTAAGCATAGTAAAGAATTTCTTAGCCAACTTATTTGGTTGTTTCAAAGCTCATTTTCATAGGCACAGCATTATGCTTATGAGTGTATCTGGCCCGACTAAAGAGTGCGATAATCATGCTCATGACAATACGAAATGATTTGTATCTTCTGAATCAACAATAATATTGTTACATTACTGTACACAACCAAGTTTAACTAAGTAAGACTATCAAAAGAAAATACCAGTAAGAGACTAGATTCTTTCTTACAATGTTCTACTTTTTACTTGCAAAATATTAAGTTGCCGAGCATGCCTAAGTTGATACTTCGTTACTCTTTGGAAAAAAATAATGCAAATTAAAGGTAAATGTCTTAATAGTACTATTTTGTTAAGATTTCGAGTTCTTTCAAGATACTTTTAACAATATAAATATTGAATGACATATAATAATAGTACTATTTAAGATCTTGGCTACAGGAAATGAACACTTTTCATGATTCATTAGTTCATAATATTATTATGAAAACTATAATAAGTTAACAAGACAAACAGAACTATAAAGTCCCAAAAATAAGAGCTGTTTTGCAAAATATACTTAATTGTTCATTTCCCCTAGAAAGGACGCCGCGATAATAAAATGAAACGTGAAAAGAGCTCCAGCGCTTATTGTAAAGGCTAACTCGAAAGGTACGTGCGCTAATAATAATAATATCTGTGGAAATTAGTGTTACGACACGTAATAATAACTCAATATTGAATCTGTGAGAGGTGGACGATTTCACCGCTTTTCACATCCTTTGAAATTTATTTATAAGGCTCAAACAAAGGCATTATTAATACTGACGCTGCGGACAAAAACACCTCGTGATCGCTGTATTTGGTGACCAAAAAATACTTTTCTTTGACAGTTTGATTTTCATTTAAAGGGAAATTAAAACAAGAGACGTATATAACTGTTATTTACGTTGCTATATATGTAATCTGCGGTGCAATCGCGCACCCATCACATAGTAACGTCACTATAAATGCGTGAGGGGGGAGTGTCGTACATTTTCCGCCACTTGGACGTGCGCGGTCCAGCCTGACTCCACGAGGCTCTGCACCAGCTGCGCCCAATCCTTGGCCAACATCCACCAATATTACACATATTACACACTAGCACACTTATGTTTGGTTAAAGTCTGTCAAATATATATAAACAAGAGACCTATACACCACTTCACTACTAGTACCGCAATAATAACTTTTTTTTTTGGTACTTATATTTTTTTCCCTTCAATTTGGTTGGTTTACTATGTTCGCCTACAAAAGGTCAAAATAATTGGTTATCCATTATCTTAAGATGTAATACTCAATTTTGGGGGGGGGGGGGGGGGGGTGTTGGGATAATCTGTGTGACAGATTTTTCCTAGTGCAGACACCAGTCCCACAAAGAATTTATCAGATGTAGTGTCTTCATATTATTAAGGCGCGTTTGTGGAAGCAAATAAATGTTTATTTATATTATATTTACTTATACTACATCTTTCAATTCAGTTTCCAGACAGTAATAATTTATGATAAATTTGCAGACATAATATCATAAATTACATATTACTCAATTTTAGATTGCTTCATTGGAATTTATTTCAATATTATATTTATTCTTTGTGTATATTTCATCACCACTGCTGTCAGTACGGTGAAGAAAACATCTTGAGGAAACCGGCATGTCCTAGAACCAAAAATATGTGACATCTACGAACCCGCACTGGGCCCGCATGGTGGATTACGGTCCACTGCCTCTCACATAGAGGAGATTTGTGCCCTAGCAATGGGAACCTTAGAGGCTGATTTATTTATTGTTAAGTTTTATATGAGCCCCGTTTGAATATTCACTTATACAGGGTTATTGGTAAAACATTAACAACCTCTTAAGAGGTCATTGTACTCACCATTATGAACAACTTTCACTATGGGACCAAACCTGAAATCGCGAAAAAAAAAATCTGTTGTTGCCTACATTTATGTTGGTCTATCCGTCAAAATGTATGGAACAGCTGTTTTTTTCCGCCATTTCAGGTTTGGTCCCATAGTAAAAGTTGTTCATAATCATGAGTACAATGACCTCTTAAGAGGTTGTTAATGTTTTACCAATAACCCTGTATTTATAAATATACATAAATACTTTGCTAACATCAGGACTAAATAACTTCAATATAACTGCTTATGGAAATCTCACAACGTGGCATCTAATTGAATTAAGAATTTGAGATAATTTTCAAGTTATGGAACAACAAACTGAATTTCATACTTAACAAAATTCAAATTCCATTGCAACCAAAAACATAGACCATTTTGTTACAAAATGGTCACTCAAAAATCAACTTAGAATACACTTCACTAAAGCAGATAACTATTAAATAATCTGATCTTATGAACACTGCTACCGTATAGTTTTGTATACCTACATAGGATAATGATATAATTACATTAGCATTTGACAGACCGTAACTTTACCGTTGCTATTGTTATCACAGCGACAGGTCAAGTACATGGGACTAGTTACTCTGCGCAATAAATATTTATGTATTTACTCATTCAAAACCAGTCTCACATACCTGTATATATATTTTAGTATATAAATATTGTATTAGGTATATTCTCTATGTGCTGGCTTTAACTTGATGTTAGATGATGTGCAGCTTTATCATAATTGTGCGTTTTAAATACTTTATTCCTTTCCAATGTGCCAAAATTAGTATCTAGTCTCAATTCACCTTTTTGTAATATCTTTTAACTACTTTTAAGTACATTTTTGATGAGAGATATATACCAGTGTGTTTAAAACATTACATTTTAATTGATTTTTCTTTTGTTACTTACAATTCCTTGCTGTTCCATTGAAGCATAAGTATAAATAAAGTAATATTATTGTTATACAGGGTGGCACGGACATCGACGCGCAAACTGTAATCTTGAATGCAGCACATGATTCTGAACCTACCTGCTTTGGAATTATTCGAAGCATTTCTACCCTTGGTCTAGAATCATGACCTGAATTCATCGTTACAGTTTGCGCGTCGGTGTCCCAGCCACCCTGTATTAACCATTACGTTGTTTACGTAACAAGAACGAGTCACGACAAGTTTTACCATCGAGTAACGTTATTTAGAATGTTTTGTATTCATTTCATTTAAATATGTACCTGAAGAAATTTGCGAATGACGCAAGTCCCTGTATAATGTTTGGGTAAATAAACTGTTTTGAATAATAATATTATTAAAATGAGGTTATTGTATAACTTTTCACTTCTCATGCTCTAAAAGTTCGTAAGTTTTTATGCTCTAGTGTATATTTTTTTTTTCTAAGACTAAGATAATTAAGCCCAACAGACACGCACAATAAAACGTCGCAGATCTATTATTTTATTTGCTTTAATTTATATAATTTTCGTGTTTTCTAACGTTAATTTAATAAAACCAGATGTGTGATCTGTCAAAAATACTTCTAATATCCCTTCATTTTGACAAGTTTTTGACATTTGTTTGTCGCCGAGATGATACTGTACTAGATTTTTGAATTGGCCTTCTGATAAAATAGTTGTCATTTATTATTTAAAAACGCAAAGAAACGATTTTATGACTTGGCAGTATGAAGTACCCAAGTCGAATGACACAATGACATGTTGAAAATAAAAAAAAAGTTTCGTGGCAGGAATTAGATATTCTCTTCTTCAATTTCACATTTTTTAACAGTGAAAATCCTGTTATATACTTTATGCCTGTTTCATTTTTTCGCAATCGAAGTAAAAAACAGAGTGTGTAACTCGGGCATAAACGAGCCATTTTACCCCTCGACTTAACTCTCCACCCTACGTAAAAACTTCTAAGGTATAATGGCTTCTTTTATGCACTAGTTGTACAATCTAACATGTTTTTATAGCTACAAAACAAATAAGTTAGTTACAAAGGCGTCATCTGATTTAATAACTAAAATTCATGGCTTGAATTTTTAATATTATAATCGAGCCTTGTTTTATTACTATTTTTGGCATGCAGCTGTGTATTTTACTTGCTGTTTTTCAAACAGGTTTGATTTGAAAATCATATTAACTTTGACACAATTTTGGTGATTTTGGTGAAACTATATTTATTTATTTAAATTTTTCGCACAAAAATGTACAAAGGCGGACTTAATGATTTAGGCATTCTCTACCAGTCAACCAAAGGTGGTGAAAAGATTAGATGGTACCTACCATCTAATCTCTTCACACACACCTTTGGTTTTGGTTGAGAGGAACATATTTTGTTATGTTTTTATTTTTAATAATTGGAAGTACGAATATCATAATAACTCATAATTTATAGGCAGAAGTGAATAAGGGAATACTTTGTTTTCATTCACATCTACATTTCCTTTGTACATAAATAACAACATTACGGTCAAGGTCGACAGATTATCGTACCGCGAAGCATGTCACGAGTTTAATTTATAATGGAATTAATAGTAGCCAGCGCTAAATGATTCGACTTATTCATAACTTAACTGTGCAAGTATGTCCTTGAACATTAATATTCAATACGTCATGTATGGACGGAAACTAGTTTGATTTACGTTCAACACGTGTTAGAATAAATATATATGTTTTGTTTGTATATTTAGCTTACCATTGTGATTTGCTCGAAGGGTTGTAATAGTGCTTGGTGTAGGTTGTTGTAGTCTGTTTGTGGTGATTCCACCGGACTCCCGGGACTGTGCACCATCTGAAATTCCAGTCCGAAAATCGGTTATTACTAGTCTGTTGTCAAGTCTTTTGTGATAAAATATAACAGTTAAAGTAAAATTTGCCAAGACATTAAATTTAACGGCTTTAACGAGTTGAACTGGCAGTAAATAAGTAACGTGGGTTTAGAGAAATTAAACTAGTTTTAAAACCATTCGTAGGTTCATTGAAACCTAGATCTCTTATCTGAGAGAATGTCAAAGTTTCGTTTTATCAAGATTAAATGAATGAATTGCACCAATCCCAGCGTGGTTAAACCAGACTCGATTAATCGAATGAACCCCAAGATTCGCACTAGCTCCTGTAGCGTCATGTTCATGGTGCTACAGCGGCCATTGCATATCAAGGAATAGACCGGGGGGCGCGGTAATGGTAGTTCATTGACCCCTAGAACTCAAAACTGAGAAACTTGTCAAAGTGTCGTTTTATCAAGATTAAAAAATAAAATATTCATAAGGTTACTAAATTTAAATAAGTAGTTGTTTCGTACCGTAGGTGAAGGTATATTAATGTTCGACGTTGAGGAATATTGCGAGGGCGGACTACAGTGCGTCTGGTAGCCGGAGGGTATCCACCCGTGGTCCAGAGGCGACATGTTCTGCAACCAGTCGAAAAAAGAACATTACACGGGACGTCATCCCACAATCCAGGCTAACATTTACGCGTGACAACGTTTTGTCGTCGCATTATCTCGCAATGAAAAAAGACACAACTAGGTGTAAACATGTGTCCATGTCTCGTTTCGGCGCGAGATATTACGAGGGCAAATTTAATCGCGCGTTCATTTTAACCCGTCGTGAAGTCTTGATAGAAAACAGCGTGACCAGTGTTAAGGATTAGTAGTTAAAGCAACTTTACAATGCTCTTTTAAATTGTACATATAAAGGATGGGTTTGGAAACGAGGTAGTAAGGGCAAGTACCTTAACCGTTGTAGCTACAGGAAAACGTTCTTAACTTTTGGAGTGAATACGAACTGCATTCACAGATTTTGGAAAAAATGTACCAGCTAGCAAAACGCCAACTCTCACGTTATATTTGTATGATGCAAATCGATGCAGTTTCGTATAAAGATTAAAATACTTCAGAGCTACTGGAAAAGCCAGAAATCGTAAAAAACTTCCCATATATTTCGTAAGGAATCAACGTGGATAAATTAAATGATAATTATTTAAAAAAGCCGCTTGAATTAATAGTTAACTTTCACTTTATATTATGTCACAGAGGCAAACTAACACACTCCTTTTATTTTTTTGGTTGGGAAATCTTCAAATAACTTCTCTCGCTCTGGGCGAAGCGGGAGGGCGGGCATGTCAGACTTTTACGGACTAAACCCCACCCGTGTTCCTTTAGTTGCCTGTGCCAGGGGCCACGGCAACTCTTTCGAACAACCCGCAACCCTGACAGGCATTGGCCCTAGTGGACCCCATCAGTTAGTGCTGACATCTCTTTGAGACTTGCGTGGTGGCTTGCGCCGTCGACCCAGGCCGGGTCCTTACCGGACGGCGAGCTAACCACCGCTGGCCGTCCGCAAGCCTGCGCCTATGGTGGCCGGGAATCGGCTCTCGATTCTCGACGCCCAGGGCGTCTCCTGCGGCGACTAGGGGCGTGAGGGCGCAAAGTTTGCCTCTCCCTCACGCGTTCTGCCTCCTCCTTCGCGAGCATTACTGCTTCGCAGAAGGAGCTGACGGCTTCCCATGCACTCTCGCTCCGTACCATGGCCTGGAGATCGGGGCCGGACGCGAGAGATCGCCGCCGCGAAGACGCGGCGGTGCTCCGCCCAAGCCGGGCATACCTCCACCGTGTCCTCCTGGCGATCCACACGATGGTAATCCTTATCCGGAACAGGAAACTCTCGAAGCAGCCGTGTCTGGTGAGGATTTACGTCCGGCGGAAGGTGAGGACGCCGTGACGCGTCTCCAGCAAGAGGTCTCAAAGAGGGGACTTATCGCCGCAATTGTGGCGTGCTCAAACTAACACACTCCTTGATTTCTCTTCAAAGTAAAAAAAAAAAGTTAATGGAAAAATTTGGTTTTTATTAGGAAATTCTCAATAATTTGCCAATAAGATAATTTTCTTTTTATACTTTGTAAAAGATCGAAATGTAAGGGAAAAGTTTTTATGTGCGCTATTCTAGTAATAATAGTATGAATCCATTTATTTCAGGCGACGCAGGCCCATAGATAGATAAACCTTAACCTAAACATATAATATAACAAAAAAATGTAATATAACTTCGGTTGGTCTAGAAGAATTTTTTAAATATAATACGAAACTGCATCGATTGGCATCATAAAAATATTACATGAGAATGGAAGTTTTTCTAGCAGGCTGTACCTACCATTTTTCCAAAATCTGTGAATGCAGTTAAGGACAATCTCCTAAGAACATTTCTCTGCTGCTACAATGGTTAAGTGGTACACCCACGCCTCATCCCAAACCCCACCCTGTATAACTGCGTGGTGATTGCGTAATACACTATCAGTAGCGATGCGTTTCATTCAACAACATTCATTGCGTTATTTGCGTTGTTGAGCAGACCCATTTTCAAACATATGAAGCAATGGATTAGCAATATCCTTCAAAATAATTCAGATTGAGATTGATAGTGTGTTACGCAATTAGGGTGCTGTTGGCATCGGCAGATTGGTATCAACTTTAAATATTGACTCTTTGATTTCTAGTTTCGCAATAATGTAAAAGTTAAGGTGAATGGGTGGTTGAGACCGCGAAACTCAAATTTTCTTACGTTTTTTGCAATTGGCAGGTCAGTGTCAGGTTGTATCTTGATCAAAATGTGATTCGCGACAATAACAGGTACATATTTAGAGAATTATAATCATTAGAATCATTAATACCTATATCTTTCTAAGTTAGATTTCTACCACCAACTACTAATTTCTTATGGAAAAGTGTTAGTAGTAGAAATCTAACTTACAAAGATGTATTAATGATTCTAATGATTATAATTCTCTAAATATGTACCTGTTATTGTCGCGAATCATATTTTGGTCAAGATACAATCTGACACTGATCTGCAAATAGCAAAAAACGTAAGAAAATTTGAATTTCGCGGTCTACCACTATCCATTCACCTTAAACAAACTAATTCTGCTATTTATTTACATACTTTATGTTTTATCAATTAGGGTATTGGGTGCGATTTCATACTAATAAAAACCTATATTCTAAATTATTAATGAGTCAAGAAATTAAATCGATTAGGTTCAACTATGAATACCTTAACCAATTTTTTTATTAATATTTTTACTGATACCATCCACTGCTACGTCGTTTTCAATAAAGTTAAAAATAAATAAAACAGCATCACACTGTTTTTAGCCAGAAGCCAATTAATACATGCAGTTATATCCGAATTAATTGTAGAAGCTAGTACAAAAATTAATTAAATATGATGTGAACCATTATGTAGATTATTGAAAATGATCTTCTAGCAGCATGTGGTCGATCCTTTAAATAAGATACATTTTATACAAAAAAATAAAACCCAGTGGTCCTCTTAAATGTAAAGAAAGGACCACATTTTCTTTTATACAGGGTTATTGGTAAAACATTAACAACCTCTTAAGAGGTCATTGTACTCATCATTATAAACAACTTTTACTATGGGACCAAACCTGAAATCACGGAAAAAAAATCAGCTGTTCCCTACATTTCATAATGATGAGTACAATGACCTCTTAAGAGGTTGTTAATGTTTTATTAATAACCTTGTTTACTTAAATAATAATTTTATTAAACTATTAAAAAAACTGCTGTAAAATATATACAAGTATTCATGCCAATTTTACTATTTTGTATTATTAGCACAAGCTTACGTAAAATATTATAGCTTGTTAAAAAAAATTTTTTTTGGTGATTAATAAATCCAATGTTCAGCATGTCATTATTCAAATGTTATTTTTAGGAAGTTAGTCTGTTAAAACATGTTTTAGAGATGTATAAGGATTATGATGACATGCACGTAAATAAATACATAATTGGTTAAAGCAAATCATATAAGTTGGGATGTTACTCATTCGTCGTGTTTTGGCTAAAATTAATGTCAATGGGAATCTAAAATGATAAATGATTTTATTTCTGTAAGTAGGTTTGTACAAAATTAAACACGTCAATAATATTTTTAAAACTAGATCAGGTCGGCTAGTTGCTAGCTAGCTGGCTGATATTACACATAGTAGTCTCGACTTATTACCTCTGTATACCTCAGGCCAGCTGAAGTACCAATGACAAGAGTGTCGACTTTTATTTGTAAGTATAAATATTTATTTATGTTTAACTATTCCGCTATTAACTTTTTAATCGCACGGGTGTGTCTTCATTTAACTCAATACATAAACAAGTTTTAAGAAATAAATAAGATGATGATAAAAATCTTGAGTCGTCCTATATAAAAAGTTACCAATAAAAAACATGTACCTATAGATGCATCGGATATATATTTCGATACGAGGAAACGAAGTTAATTGGTGTCGTTTTGTGCGGAGGTGCCGAAATAAGCAATATATTGCTTCGAAAATGTAGTTAGTGTACAAGCATGGTTAGTTGAAAACCAGTTAATAACGTCGATTCATGCACGAAGCACCAATGTGATGAATGAAAAAGACGAAATATAGAATGAATGTCAAAGACATAGATATGTAGGATATTAGCGAGACCCAGCTCTGTTATACAGCTTGTATCAGAAATGCGTGGTCTTATAATATGTGGGTGATGTTCTATAATAATAGTGATTGACAGTTTATACACAAACGCCCACATCAAAATATACTTTACTGAGTTTTTGTGTTGTTTTGCTGCAACAGTCATGTCGATAATTTTAAAATCAAAACTAAAGTGTATCATCATCACTTACTCAATTACCAAAAGAGCAAGAACCTTTTATAACCTACCTTCTCGAGTATAGGCAGAGATACCCAATTGATATCGATGTTTTCTGTAGTTTTCATTCGGTATTTATTTATTTAAAGCATTTTGTTTTTAGTAATTAACCATTCGAATTAAGAAAGCAGAAAAGAGAAGTTGTAGAAGCGAGACATACTTAAGTGGGCGTTCACGAAAAAAGGAAACATCTCACTTATTCCTGATCAACTGTTTTGTTTAAGGGTTGTTTGTAGCATCGTTTAAGACTAGATATCGATATATTTGTCGATAGAAAAGAAAAATCGACATTTCCGTAAAAATAATAAACCTTGATTTACGTCCTTCCATATTGAGTATTTTATTAAATTATCCTCATAATCCACAAATATGACCACACATTTCTGATACACGCTGTAGATAATAAAAAAATATTGGCACCAACAACAGACAGCGTTTCAAAGCATTAAAGCGACCGCCTGTAAAGTATGAGCGGGAGTAAAATTTAAGAGGAGGTTAAAAAAGAAAACGAACCTTATTATGATGAAGATAATTATTTGTGTTTGGTACAGATAAGTGATTCTGAAATAAACAAAAAATGATTTGTGTAGAAAGCAAATAAACACAAACATAACAAAAACAACAAAAATGTTAAAGTTCCTATCGGAGGTGAGTGCTCACTGGTGAGGCTCATGTTGACGTTGTCCAAGCCAGTGTTAGAGCTACTGTACACTGTACGTCTACCAACTAGTGGATTACAAACCATGATTCAGTCACTATAAGTTCATGACTTATCCAGTAGTCATCTACATTATGCATCACTACTACCATTCGGGTAAGGGTACTACGCGCCATTTTTGACATACAATACTGGTTGGTTAGACCGACACATAAATTCTTGCATAGTAATGTCCGATCAAACGATACTGCAATATTTTTTTAATACATATTTGTTTTGTATTGTAAATTGATTATTGTGTGATTTTCGCGACCTAAACGTAGATTGTGAGTCATACGGTCACACGTAACAATATAACAGAAGTCAATATACGTTTCAAAATACAAGTTAGTTTAGCGAATTGCCTTTACGCGATCGACGCTATTACGAAACAAAATTATTTTTATTTGAACATGCAAATCTGCATCTGAAATTATACTGCCACTATTTAATCTATAATTGCTAATAACACTATAATGGAATGGCAACTAGTTTCTAATGCAATAAATAAGCGTACGACCAAAGATTGTGGTCGATACAGTTCTAAACAAAACCCGATCGGACATTCGTATAGAATCGGAATGCTTCGGGCGGTGTATGGTGAGGTGACCGACCTGTGCGTCGTAGAGCGGCGCGTGGTCCCGCGGCGGCACCGTGGCGCCCACGGGCGAGCCGGACGCCGGCGACAAGCCGCCCGTGGCCGGCGACACGCTGCCGCCGCCCGGCGACGCCGCGCCCGGCGACACCGGCGACTGCAAGCAGCCACACGCTCATGTCGGCAGGCCCACTGCTCACGCAGGGCTACTCTTATCATAATACTCCTCCGGACCGGGCGGCCGATCTCAACGGAGACCAGCCATCGACGCGGAAGATATTGCACTGCACAATGGTGTGCGCAGAGATAGTTGCGCTCTCTTGCTTCGTTCTAAACCGTGTCATCGACAACCCTACCGTCTTATACACGAGCCCCATGACAGTCGCCCTAACTCGCTCTACACCCTTTATGCACCACAGCCGCCAAAAGAAACTATAACCAAATATATAGGACTGACACAACATGCCACATAAATGTCACTCTCATACATTTAATCAATAATTTACATTTTATTGGCTATTGGAGATTATTTACTTATGAGACCGACAGTAATGAGGCCTTTAGCTTAATCGCATGTGTTGCGCAACTTGCGCAAGCGCACATTAGTGTCACTTTTACTTAAACCCATTACTAGTGTCACGCGAGTGTGCAGTGCGGAACACGTGAGATTCAGCCGAGGGCCTTATCAGTGCGCTCGACGGACTGCGACGGATCGGCGATCAGTTGGATTTTATTAGAACACAAATAGACGGTACAACCCTTGCGGACGTCACACAGCGAGATGTGGTGAATGAGCGGTGGCGGGCTCGTCTTACTTGCGGGTGAGGGGTATGGACACGTACGTATCGCGGCTGGTAGTCGTCGTGCGCCGAGTGTGGCGGGTGCTGCGCGTGCGGCGCGTGCTGCGCGTGCGGCGCGTAGTGCGGCGGCGGGAAGTGCACGGACGTGAGGTCGGGCAGCGAGCCGCCCGGCACGGCCAGCTCGCAGCCCAGCGCGCCGCCAAGCCCTCCGCCGCCCTCCCCACCCGCGTACACGCTGTCGAAACAGTCATACGTGCTAAACAGAAAAAGTATTACAACTTTATAAAAATGTCAAACTCAAAAAAAAAACACATTTTTTTTATTTACTTTTAAATTTTGAAGGACTCAGTTAAACAGAAAGTTGTAGTTAGTTGCCCATTTCAAAACGTAGATCTCTATGGGGAAAAACAAATACACTCTTTTAAATCATGTTACTTATAAAAAAACCTGGGTACATTATTTTACTGCTTCAATATGTGAGAACAACATACAAAAAAATAAGATTCAAGTTAAGCCCTGGCAGTTGAGAGATGACCAGTCTCAACTGACAGCGTTCTTCACAAACATAAACACAACATATTTGGGCACACTAGCCAAGATAAACCACCTATCAATTTAAAAAAAAATAAAACATATGACAAAACAATATGGTATAAAAAAATACAGTGTCTACGGTAAATAAAAGTAAAGATTCTGTTATCTTTGAAAGAGTATGCTATGTTGTACGTTCTATGTCTTCCAGCGGTTATACAAAAACCAATACGTAGTTGTCACCAACCATTATTGCGACGTTACAGTGACCTGGGGGCCTAAAAAGGCCACTTTGGCAGAATCATAAAAGGATAACATAATGGACAGTTAACTGTTAAGTAATCATATCAAATCCCATTGGTGAAGCATTTTTCAGTTATTTTTTTTGTCTGTGCTAAAATACCAATCAATCCGATCCAAATCCAGTCCCAATCTTTTTGATTATACGTAGTGCAGCGAAAAAAAGAAAAACACGGCCTGTTTTCGCCATAATTATTACGATTCATAATGTTATTCTTTTATGATTCTCCAAAGTGGCCTTTTTAGGCCCCCTGCACTCTAATTGCGTAACACACTATCAATCTCAATCTGAATCATTTCGAAGGATATTGCTAATCCATTGCTTCATAAATTAAAAAAAAAAGTTCATAAGTTCTTCAAACATGTGTCAAAAACAACTTAATTAACGCTATGAATGTTGTTGAACTGTCAAAATGAAACCCATTGCTACTGATAGTGTTAGTAAGATCCCTTTACGTCAATCATTTTTCGCTAATTCAAAAACCTAAGTTTATTGTGGTGAGGTACACTTGATTAGTCATATTATTATTCATTGTTATAATATTAGGCACCTAAACGAAGTTGCGCACAAATATACCCATTTGAGATGAATCACATTTATAAAAGGTGTTTACTATTATGCATACTTAACGCATCGTAACTTGTACGGAAAAGCCATTCAAGTTGTGAGCTTAGGGAGGATAAAACTGCACGTTTTTTCCAACTGTCTTCAATAACATAATATGCAGTGGATACGTACTTATTATTGTTAGGTATCCTGGGTATTTCACATGACGATCTCGGCCGATTTGCGGGGTTCATTGGCGCTAACACATCTAAATGGATGTCACCTGAAATAAATAGAAAAATATTCAGTTATTGTTCCGAATTTATTAATTTAGGTACCTAATAGAAAATATTTGTTTGGTGTAGAGGTATTGTAGGGTAGTCAATTATAGGGATTGTACATTGCAAATGTATAGTTTGCAGAATTTCATTTACATTATGTATAGATTGGAATGTAATGATTTGTGATTAGTTTGTGTTGTTTGATTTTATTGGTATGATTAAAGTATCAGTCCGCCATAACAATCAAGCTCCGAAGTATGTTGTTTTTATGTGGTTTTTATAACTATGTATGCCTGCCAAGGCAAGCCTGTAAGGTATTTATGTTATGGTTTTTTTTGCTTCAATTAAGGTAATATATTGAAAGAATTGTGGTTTTTCTATTTCGTATAACTTGTTAAGTGTATGGAATAGGGATTTAACATTTTGGTATTTGTTGTTTGACTCTTTGGTCTAGTGTCATGTAAAAGGAATACACGACTCAATCAATTTTTCTCAATACAAAAAAAATGCAAAGTCGTATCAATTTTTTTTACTTTTTTCGACATTACGGCGGCGTAACGCTTAGAGTTATTCAATGGAATTTACTTTAAAAAATAGAGAATTATCATAATTATCAAAGTTTACTCAAAGTAGTTTCAAATTTATTTTGTAAAGGAGTAAATTCCTTTTGGCACATACGTCGTTTTATTCCGAGCGCACGCACATTATAGCCATCACTCTTCTTTTGTGTTTCAAAAGTAATTGCATCACTTTCGCTCGCTTAGTAGGTTTTTGAGGATTTTAGATTTTCGAGGTAGCGCCTTTTTTTTTGTGGATGGGGAAATCATCAAATGACCCCTCCCGCTCTGGGTGGAGCAGAAGGGAGTCTCTTACTGACTATAACCCACCCGTGTTCCTTCCTTAGCCCTTTATGTTCCGGGCCAGCGGTAACCTTTTCGGACAATCCCGCTGACCCGGCAGGCTTCGGCCCTAAGGACGCCCCTTCTCGAAGCTGAAATCTCTTTGAGGCGCGCGTGGAACACGTACGCGCCGTCCGGCACGGGCCTGGTCCTGATCGGACGGTGAGCTAAGGTAGGTCGCGCCTTAAGGGCCATTTTCGTGAACGAAAGTTATCGCAAAATTAATGTAACCTATAAATATTATTATTATTACAACTTGTGGGGGTCGTCACTCACCTCTCCGGTGGTGGTTCTGGTGCGGGTGTAGATGCGGATGCGCGTGCGAGTGCATGCTCCGGTGCGGCGACAGCGGCTGCGCCACCGCCTGCTGCTCCACGCCACACGACTGGTGCAACGCCGAGTCAGAGTTTGTACGCCGCCAGTTACTGTCCGGCGGTGGACTGCAAACAACACGCACTTATTTTCATCTTCACATAACATCACGCCTGTACTCCGAAGGGTTAGGCAGAGATGTACCTATAGTACGAAATTTCCCCAGTTTTTCTTAGCGTCGTCACTGTGTTAAGAACAACTTATTTTAATCTTTTTAGGGTTCCGTACCCAAAGGGTAAAAACGGGACCCTATTACTAAGACTTCGCTGTCTGTCCGTCTGTCCGTCTGTCTGTCACCAGGCTGTATCTCAAGAACCGCGATAGCTAGACAGTTGAAATTTTCACACATGATGTATTTCTGTTGCCGCTATAACAACAAATACTAAAAACAAAATAAAATAAATATTTAAGGGGGGCTCCCATACAACAAACGCGATTTTTTTGCCCTTTTTTGCTCGATATCAAAAATGGCAACAGGTAGGCACTTGAAATATTCACAAAATACTCAGTTGTATTTTAACTTTAATAATAAATAATAAAATTAAAATAAAATAAATATTTAAGGGGGGCTCCCATACAACAAACATGTTTTTTTCGGCGTTTTTGCCTTGTGGTACGGAACCCTTCGTGTGCGAGTCCGACTCGCACTTGGCCAGTTTTTTCCATGTCACATGTTCCGTGAATGGCTGATAGAAAACGCAGTTTAAACTTGATGCTATCATCAAGTTTAAACTGCGTTACTATTAACGGAAAGGTTCCTTAGACGCAGAAATTAAGTTCTCCCAAATTAAATTAAATACTACTATAGTTGCGTAAATAGTGCAACAGATGGGGCTCAAAATCACGACCTCTCGCACCCCAGTCACGGTCTTATCATTTGGACTATAGACGCTTAAGAGCCCTCTTACATTTTGTCATACTGTGTGCACATCTTTTTTTTTTGTTATAAATGGCATCTATGAGGTTGTCGTCTTCTTAACCAGGATTGCCTGTGTATACCTCAATAAATTAAGGCCTCCAGCCAGGGCGAGCGCGCATCGACGGCGCAGTGAAATAGTACTTTAATTTTATTTATAAAAAAAATCACAGATATCAATAAATGTTTTTTTAATTGATATTGTTTAAGCAATTATTGAAGACTATTTTTGTATAAATACTACGTGAAAATGACGTAGAAGTTCGGAGATATTCAGACTTTGCCTAAACATGCATCAGGAGAACGGTTATTGCTAAATAAATAGACAAATAAAAATAAAACCGGGCAAGAGCGAGTCGGACTCGCTCACCGAGGGTTCCTTAACATCCGGGTTTATGCATAAGGTTTATGAAATTAAATGTTTTTTATATTTGAGTTGGTTGAATAAAAGGTAAATTGCGGTTTACGATTTATGACGTATTAAAAAAAAACTACTTACTAGATCTCGTTCAAACCAATTTTCGGTGGAAGTTTACATGGTATTGTACATCATATATTTTTTTTAGTTTTATCATTCTCTTATTTTAGAAGTTACAGGGGGGGGGGACACACATTTTACCACTTTGGAAGGGTCTCTCGCGCAAACTATTCAGTTTAGAAAAAAATGATATTAGAAACCTCAATATCATTTTTGAAGACCTATCCATAGATACCCCACACGTATGGGTTTGACGAAAAAAAATTTTTTTGTTTCAGTTCTAAGTATGGGGAACCCCAAAATTTATTGTTTTTTTTCTATTTTTGTGTGAAAATCTTAATGCGGTTCACAGAATACATCTACTTACCAAGTTTCAACAGTATAGTTCTTATAGTTTCGGAGAAAAGTGGCTGTGACATACGGACGGACAGACAGTCGGACGGACAGACAGACAGACAGACATGACGAATCTATAAGGGTTCCGTTTTTTGCCATTTGGCAACGGAACCTTAAAACCGCTTCATTATTGTTGTAGAAGAGAAAACGAACTATTTTTACCAATTAATTGCTATTTATACCAATCACCGAATAGTATTTAATTTCAACGAGGAAATCATGCATCTATGCACATTTTTATGCACATGTTTCATTTTTTTAAAACCGAAATCAGTTTTACGGTTATTTAACTTAAGGAAATTATTGTTGCATGAATCATTTTTCCTCCCGTGCAGCCGCACTTTCAGATTTTCCCAGTGCCAATGTTACTGTGGATTGTCCTTAAGAACTGGCTAATGCAGTACTCTATTCTATTTTCTATTCCTAGACTTATCTAGACGATAAACGTAGTTACTATAGTTACGCAACGTTTACTAGTAAAATGTCCAATTATACTGATACTAGCTTCAGCCCGCGACTTCGTCCGCGTGAACTTTTTTGTTTTTAAATCAGAATGATAGTTCCAGAGATTAGTGCGTTCAAACAAATAAAAAAACAAACATGTACTCTTCAGCTTTATTATTAGTAGTTAGCTTCTGCCCGCGCTAAATTTCACTCTCCCCCCATTCCACCCGATGTGGAATCGGGTTCTAAATCCTCTTAGGAGTGGACTTTCGAAAAACCCTTTCTTAGTGGATACCTACTCTTCACAAAGAACACACCCTCCAAATTTTATATCCCTAGGACCAGCGGTTTAGGCTGTGCGTTGATATATCAGTCAGGACTTTGAATTTTATAGATATAGATGTAGATTCCCAGGACAGCATTCTCATCACTCATCATTTGTCTAGCCTTTTCTCAACTATGTTAGGGTCGGTTTCCAGTTTAACCGGATCCAGCTGAATACCAGTATTTTAGATGGAGCGACTGCCTATCTGTCCTCCACAACCCAGTTACTGGGTAATACGATATCCCTTGGTAAGTCCGCTTGTCAGACTTTCGGGCTTCTGACGACCCGTAAAGACTGTCAAAGATCTACGAATGACAGCCAAGACCAACGACTTTACGTGATTTCCGAGGCACGGAGGGGTCTTGGTATATAAAGATGGTCACCCATCCACTGACTAACTGCGGCAAGCGTAGCTTAACCTGATCGATGGAACCATGCAGCTGTTATTACTTAGCCACAAGTCCTCTCATCACTAACCGTATTTTTAATCCCTTCTACATAACATTTTTCACATAATATTATGTATTTGCAAACCTGCGTAACAAGTTTCCTTACACAGTTGAAATATTACGCATTTTAATTTAATTGTAATTTCCAGAAGTGACGTAATATCTAAAACATCGCAGACTTAAATTCTCAAGGGATAAGCAGGAAAACAGTTAAGTTATTAAGGTAGGTACCTACCTACTTGGCAAGTAAACAATTGATTACTATTCTCACGGCATTTTTATTCATGATTTCGATAATTTATGTATCATTATGTTGATACACAATGTAGGTGCTTTAAAAAATGTGAGTGCAGTCGTAAAACACGCAGAAGACAACTTATTTATTATATTAAAATCGAAATCATGATAAATTATGCTTATTCGACTGAATAAATTAAATTCATACAAGTTCTATAATTTATACGCCAATCTGAAACGCTCCATAGAAAGGCGAAACCTGCCTTGTTTTATATCTAGTTTTCGAGGCAAAATTGTTGTTCTATAGCTGCGTTATGTGATCTGAAAACTGATTTACGTCAAAGAATTTCATTGATTCTGTTTTTACATAGATACTTATTAAAAGTTATGTCCTCATCGTATAGTATTGTGTGTTGTTTCCTGTACCCATGTTTGTTGATACGTTGCGTGGTTTAAAACAATTATTATTAAATATGAATGAGGTTTCTTAGAACAACACGCAATGAAACTTGAATTAACATGACATGTAAATGACTCATAAAATATTTTACCTGGTGAACTTTGTAATTAGTTATTATCAACACGTTCCTATAGTGTTGTAATTAGAATAAACTGTTCGTCCGCAGTTTTCTTGCGACTTGGTATTTTAGATAATAATTCATCGTGACTACCGTGATTAGAAAAGTGACGTAAGGAGTATAGTTAGTGAATGATTTAATTCTCGTAACCTCAAGGGCTTTAAAGTGACGTGACGTTGATTGAATTATTTTTTAAATAAAGTGATATTTTTATTGTTCTGCCATTCTACCTCACAACAAAAGAACAATATAAGAGCGCTGGAAATAACAAATAAAAGCAAGTTCAATATTTATTGTGATGTATTTTGGTTTTTGCCACGTATGACGAGAAATTCCCGAGTGCACTAAGTGGATTAGTGAATAAGTAACGTTTTTTAGTTTCTCTTAAAATTAGGTGTTCTAGCAGTCTCAGCAAAATAGGGGAACACAAAATTTCTCGGCTATATAATTTTCTCGATTATTTCGACTATATTTGCAAATTGGCGGGAAAAGTTTTTGCTTAGTAAACTGGCTGTAAGTTTCATGATCAGAATGCTTCATTAGAATTTTCTTGTCATTGTGGATGATAACAACGTTACCTCAAGTAGGCAGTGCTGCCATAGGGGCTGGTATCGTGCCTGCGGTCGGCGGGGCGGCGCATCGGGCCCACTGAAGAGGAGGCGCGGCCCCGCTGCCCCGCCGCTCCCGGGGAGCGCGAGGGCGACGCGCCGCCGCTCCGGCCCCCCGCCATAGCATACTGGTTCGCTAACGGTAATTCTTCCGGCTAGGACAATAAAACAACAACACCTTAACAAATACACATTTCACCACGTTTTTTAAACGCGCCGTTGACGCGCGTTTTAGAAACGTGCGTCGACGGCGCGCTTTTATCCCACAGAAGGTCTACAGGCTGCGTCTGACTCGCGTGCGTATCGCGTCTGTATCGCTACAAACGCGCGTCAACGGCGCGTTTAAAAAACGTGGTGTGCACAGGCCCTAAGAATGTAGGACTACATGAAGGGACTACGACAGAATTATTTCTGAAATGACTGGTATTTCCCGCCCTGCTAAGGCCGTTGGCACCGGTTCTGCTAGGTTTCCATAGATTTTCGAAAGTCCGCGCGCCATGATACTGGTTCGGCTTGTTTGGCGGGAAATACCAAAACAACTGTTGCTGTCTTTTTCTCATATTTTTCCTGTATGTATCACTATTTTGTTAAATAGGTAGATCTAATTGTCTTTAGGTAAATGTATCGTAACAAAGTTTACTGTATGCAGCTATACAGTCATAGTATGCAAAAATATGTACCTTTACAATTAGCATGATCAAGGAATCTTTGGTAACATTAATTAAAAACATGATTTTTTATGTATGTAAACCTACATATTTTTGCACAATGCACTGTAGGGATCAAACAACAACACTAAAATATTATTAATCTATTCTTCCATTCTTACAGGGTGTTAAAGCATGTCAAATACGTACATTTAATACACTACTTCTAAAGTGCAGGGAAAATTAAATGTATAAAAATACACTAAGAATATTCTAAAAATAAATTGAAATATTCATGAGGATGCAACATGCCAATTCACTAGAGATTTAGTTTTTATGCAATTTCACAATTAAAACAAGAAACTAAAGTTTTCTATAAAACCATATTCTTAAGGCACAGAATGCAGGAAAAGCAAACAAAATAATCATTTGCTTTTTATAATAGTTAAAACAAGAACAGCATACTGTAATAAACTATACAACATTCATAGTTAAACCTGTTTATAATGTGTGAGTGAACAGATGACGGAGTTAACTTTGGTGAACAAGAAAAATTATTAGAACACATGTTATAATGTAAATATGAGTTCGACACAGTTTTCTGTTAACAATAATTACTACATGCTGTTTGTCATAACAGGCATTTGATTCTATTTAGCAATATTCAAGTAAGTTTTTTGTCATGTTGACAGTGCAATAAGCAAGGGTTGCTTATTGCTGTCATCAACATTGTTTTTTTTAGTATCTGCTCATATTTTTCAGTAGGGCATAAAAAAACAAAAACAGCATGAGAAATAATAAAAGAGAATACACAATTAACATAACTCATAGAAAGAATATAAAATCATTTACAGCCAGCTACAACTGCACCACTACCAAACAAAAATAGGTATATATAGCAAATTCTACCATAAATCACATAGTCCTTCAAGATCTTGCAGGTAATTACCCGAGTAAGTCTTAAAACATTTAGAAAGTAAATTATTGGTTAGAAAATATAAATAGAATGGCAATGGAATTCCCCTAGGTGTTTACTACCTGCAAAACCATAAACTGGTAGATTTATGCTATTAGGGATTTTAATGATCAGATTCCAAAACAAAGGAACCTTAATAGTTTCCAGCTCATTGGTGGTAGCTTGTGGTGCAGCCACATTTGGCAGGGAGCCACTGCGGAACGTGCCCAAGCCTTGCTGTGCGGGCCGGAGTGTCGACTCAACATTATCACTAGGCTCGGGAGGCGGTTTGACTCTGGCTACTTTACTTGAATTAACCTGTAATCATGATGCCTGAACATCTCTTGACTGTACTCTCACTATTGACATTATTATTCTTGAAAAATAAAATGCATTTCTTCAAATTTACCTACTTGGAATTATAACTACACAAATGAACTCTGTTATTATCAAAATCATTGTTAGTATGTCTAGATTCGCAGTATGTCTGAAATCTAGATGTATTATACTATTATATTCACTGACAAGTAACTATTGTTATCAGTTATGATTGAGGAATAAGACTTTAGATTTCCTTCGTTTCATTAGGAGATGTAACACTCATATTATTCTAACTAGCTATTGTGTATGATACCAAATAGACTTACAATTCATTTTGACAATGACAATTGTAACTATACACACAGAACTGAAAGGTATTTTGCTATTGAGTTAAATGAAAAAATATGTTCATTTTATTATTAGGGCGCAATAAGTATAATGTAATGGATTATTGTTTACGTCGGCGGGCACATTTGACGGCCAGGAAGCGACTGGCTGAGTAAATAGGCGACATACCCTTTGGGTTGCGTCGGAAACTTCGCGCATAATCTGTTCAAAAGCAGCTGTTTCCTCTGCCTGTTTTTGATGATGGAGGGCAATTTTTTCACTAAATTTTCTTGGATTCGCCATGATGGCCAGTAAACATTTATTTTCTCGTTTTTACATCACAATTTTTAGCGTTCAAAGATCCAAAACGCGCTTGACTGTCAGCCACAGATTTGTGTTGCCATTCTGGAAAAACATAGTCGTGTACACAGCACAATGACGTACGTGACTTTAATTTAGTCGATTTAAGTCTAATCGCATAAAACAAATTATTATAATGGGACACTGACCTCTATAATAGAGGTCAGTGTAATGGGACCTTAGACTACGTCAAGTGCCGATTCGTTGGCCCCATGGAATTAGTAATTATGTACTACTAAGGTCCTTGGCTGGTCCATGAAACACGATAAAGATTTTTTTTAAATGTCTTGTTGTTGCTATAGGTACCTACCTTAGTAGGAATAAACCATTTCAATAATTCAATAAATCGTTTATTTCATAATGAGAGGTTTTTCTTTTGAGTATTAAAAAAAAACATAGTTTCCAAGAACCCTGAAGATGGCGCTGAACTGACTACGTTACTAGGTGCCAAAAAAACGCTTGGAAAATAAATACATTGCGTCACGTCATGTACGCTCGTTGAGTGACAGTTTCGTTTGCTTTCGTTTTACGATCTCAAAATGACATCCAATTGAATTAATAAAAAAATTATGTGATGTTCCATTCCTTGCAGTAACTTACCAAGTTTAGCGCCATCTATCCAGCGACTAGGGAAGCGAAAAAAAAAAAGAAAAAGAAAATCCCTCATTCAAAATTACAATAATTTATTTAATTACAATAATTTAAAAAAATCATACTTGGCAAAAAGTAATATGTATAAAATAAATGTAATCCAGTTTATTTTATCTGAATATTATATCGGGTGGTTTGACATATTTTCTATAAGTATGTATGTACAACAGCTGATAAACTTACGCTTTAAAAGTTATTTGAAAAATCGGCCATTTATTATGCTTAGACAAGGTTTAAATATAGGTACGTATATTCATTCTTTGTTGTAGCATTCACCCGTTTTATGTTATACCTATACATCTACTAAGATAAGACAAAGTTAAGGTGTTCAAAGTTGTGATAAATTCATTATGCAGTTGAGAAGAGGTTCTAAGCATATTAACATATTAAGTGACCCAACTGACCCCTTTATTCATAAACTAGCTTCTGCCCGCAACTTCGTCCCCGTTAAAACTTCACGCGGACGAAGTTGCGGGCAGAAGCTGTGAAATTTTACCCTCCCTCCATTCACCCTCTTAGGGGTGGAATTTCGAAAAACCCTTTCTTAGTGGATACCTATTCTTCACAAAGAACACATCCACCAAATTTCATGTTTCTAGGACCAGCGGCTTTGGTTGTGCGATAAATCAGTCAGTAAGGACTTTGAATTTTTTAGACAGCATGTTTGGTGCGGCGTGTGTCAAACATTTATGACCTTATTAGTGTTGTTCTTCTGAATGGTCAGGTACAACAAACACTACGCAATTAGCGTGCTTGCATGACCAGATGTATGAACATGACAAACGCAAAAGGAGTATGTCAGGATTGTAGCTGGTGACGTTCTATATTTTCTGCCTACCCCATGGGAAAAAGACGTCAGTTATAAGTATGTACATACTAATTCCATGCGTGAAACCGAGCAAGATTTGGCACTTTTGATTCGACTTTGACATTAGGCCTGCTGGGCCCTGCTGCCTGAAGTTGACATTGACATTCGAGTGTTGATTGACCGAGCTGACCGACTTTGTGAAGTCATTCATTTGTATTGTATTTCAAAGAGAAAATGAGAGCGGACGAATACAATAAGCTAACGATATTATTCATTTAAGCGTTTCTTAGTAAATTAGTATTGTGGAAGATTGAGTGTTAAGAAAAGCTATGGAAGAAAAATATATTTTAACTCTAGACATAGGCACTAGCACTATTCGCTCTTTTATTTATAATTCCAGGGCCGAAACTGTTGGAAAAGCGGTTGATCAGGTATTACAATTTAAAGAAAATGTCCTAAATATTGATGCTTACTATAAAATGTTCGTAGCAATTGATACGTAATTAAATTGTGTGTTTGATGAAATATTTTTTTGAGCCAGGGGAGTTCATAAATTCAAACTGATGTGAAAAACTGGTCTTAATTAAAAACATTTTATTTCATCATTTAGGTAGTACTACATTATCCGCAACCTGGTTTTGTTGAAATTGATCCAGATGAACTCTGGACCTCTGTAGTCAGTGTAGTACAGAAGTCATTGAGAGGTGAGTTTTAACTAAACTAAGTAATTATTCTTAGATAATGGTTGTATTATTGTAATCCAAATATATTTATAATCTCATGAACAAAAACAAAATGTGAAACATTTAGTAACTGTGCCACATAACCATATATTATACACACTAATTTTATTGTGCTGGTTAGACTGGTGTCTTTAAACTTGTGATAAGATAATTTATCAATTAATTCATTGTAATGAGAACAACAAAGGTGGCAAAACTTGTTGAATATAATCTGTCATTTACTATTTATAAAACAATTAAGTACATGTCACTAATCTATTATTCCTCAATATGTTAATTATTTTAAAAAGGAATTAATAAAACAATATTTATACCCTAGGAAATGCAGATCTGATGAGTCCTCAAAATATCATAATTTCTGGTCAGAGGGTCATCTTAGTTTGCCTATCAAGTTCATCTCAACTTGGAGAGGACCTAATTCAGAGATAAAAAGCAAAACTCATGGTGCTGCAAGACAACAAACTAAACCAAATTAGACACTGTTAATTAGGCAGGCAACAACTTTGTCCCTGCCAAATCTGTCCAATGCAATTAGTCCAAAAAAATCATGAAGAACTGTGGCAAAAGTACATCATATACGTTATATCACATTATATCATAGATAAGATAAGAGAATTGATAATTTTATTACATGAAGTCATTTTTTTACTACTAATTCTTTCTAATATAAAACTTATTGTACTGTTTTCTTATCAGAAGATTATTTTTTTACAATGTTATCTTAATGGGTCATTAAATAAATTTTGTAATAAATAATATCACAAAGGAATGTTAATCACAAATTATTAGATTTGATGATGGAAAAAGGGGAGGGAGGCGTTTGCCCTGTAGTGGGACAACACTGGCTGATTTATTTATTTATTACTTATTGATATATTTATAAAATTCCTTATAGGCCTACAAGGCATATACATATCGACGGCAAAGTGCCAATACCTCCTAACTGACAAAGTCAATTTACACAAACTAAAAAGAACATTCAAAAATAGACACTTTGCGTTGGTTTAGTCGGGAGGTACATATTTCAACATTTTAATTGAATGCTTTTGCAACTAAAAATACACTTAGGCGATTTCAATAAAACGCGAATAACGCTTATAAATTCAAAACAATAAAAAAAGTGAATTTCTCAAGGAAGGTCAGTTAAGAGGTATTGGCACTTCGCCGTCGATATAAGGCCTTTCCACCTTCGCCCTGTTATTTGAAGAGTTAATTTATGAATTAATTATTCTTAAACTGTGGTTCCTAGATGCTAATCTAGTAGCTGGACAGATGACAGCCATGGGTATATCCACACAAAGAGGCACATTCATCAACTGGTCCCGCAAGACTGGCAAACCATTCCACAAGTTTATTACATGGAAGGATCTGAGGGCTGACAAACTAGTCAAACAATGGAATGCCTCATACACGTGGAAGGTACATTTTAGGCAAATATCCACCAGAGTTGATAATTTCTTTACTGTACTTTAAGTGCTGCCAATGGGAGGGGCAGCTGCAACTGTTGTCAAGTGTCGACGGCTGCCATCAACGCGTGTCGGCGGCAGCAGTCGACGCGTCGACGGCTGCAGTTGCCTCTTCCGTTGATGTGTGTTGTTTGTGTGCACACTTAAACTTATGACTTATCTAAGAATTTATTTTCAGTTATTCAAAGCAAGTGCCTACATTCTATATCTTATTCTAAGAAGCAAACGATTTAAAGCAGGAAGTGTATTTAAATTTATGAACACTCAGGTGAGTTATAAAAATTAATTAATTAAAAATATGAATGTTTACTTCCTCATTCATTTATAATAGCAATCTCCTTCATAGAGAATACTAGCTTTTGCCCGCGGCTTCGCCCGCGTGGATGTCTGAAAATATCGGGGATGTACTACCGAGATTAAAAAACTTATTAACAAAAAAAAAAAACCGACTTCAAAAAAAACACTACAAAGTGAAAAATAACTTTAATTGTAGTGTTTTTTTTGGAAGTCGGTTTTTTTTTTTGTTAATACGTTTTTATTTCTCGCTGGTTGGTTTTAGTGGGTCTTTTTATAATGTATCTAAGTTACAATAGCCTAATGTCAACTTGTCCATCGCCTTTAACAAAATATTGCTTTTCCCGATGCAGGGACGTTAACTGTTGAGGAGTTCTCCTTGTATTCTACCATCAGCTCCATTTCACCATTCGCATTGCATAAATTGCTTGGCAACCATATTAAAGTAATCGGATCGCAACCCGTGAAATACTTATTATTAAGTAGTTCCGGTGACCATCTGTGGTCTTCTTCATCAGTTCCACTTCACCAAATGGTGGTTTCCGAGAGCAAATGCACGAGTTACTAAAAAAATACCCAAGTCGCTATAGGTCTATAATATTTGAGGAGTTCCCTCAATTCCTCATGGATCCCATCATCAGAACTGGATTTTGATAAAAATGGGACCAATCTGGAAGTATATCCTTTTAAATAAAAAAAGAATTTCTCAAATCGTTTTATAAATTAATGAGGTAACAAACATTAAAAAATATACAACCGAATTAAGAACCTCATTTTTTTAAGTCGGTTAAAAATGGGATTGTTTCCATATAACTCGATTGTTTGCGCGCGATAATGCTCTTAGTCGGCCTTGTTTTTTTCGACATCTTCAACAATCATCGTCATATTTCAGCTAATTTAAACAAAAATTATACATCTAAACCTTCCTCATGAATCACTCCGTCCATTGGAGAAAACATATGTTCGGTAGTTTTTGAGTTTATCGTGTTCAGACGCGGCGGGGGACTTTGTTTTATTTATAACTAGCTGACCCGGCAAACGTTGTTTTGCCAAATTATTTCTAGCTGCCCGGCTCTACTTCCTTTGCGTGGTGTCCTACCCCTTACCCTACCCCTACTAGTACCCTTTTCCTACACTACTCCTACCCTACTCCTACCGTACTCCTATCCTACCCTACTTCTACCCTACTCCTAACCTACTCCTACTTCTACTTCTACCTTAATCCTAATCTACTCCTACCCTACTCCTAACCTACTCCTACACTACTCCTACCCTACTCCTCTAAGAAAGAAAAAAAAACTGGCCAAGTGCGAGTCGGACTCGCACACGAAGGGTTCCGTACTACAAGGCAAAAACGCCGAAAAAAACATGTTTGTTGTATGGGAGCCCCCCTTAAATATTTATTTTATTTTAATTTTATTATTTATTATTAAAGTTAAAATACAACTGAGTATTTTGTGAATATTTCAAATGCCTACCTGTTGCCATTTTTGATATCGAGCAAAAAAGGGAAAAAATATCGCGTTTGTTGTATGGGAGCCCCCCTTAAATATTTATTTTATTTTGTTTTTAGTATTTGTTGTTATAGCGGCAAAAGAAATACATACTTTGTGAAAATTTCAACAGTCTAGCTATCGCGGTTCTTGAGATACAGCCTGGTGACAGACAGACGGACAGACAGACAGACGGACAGACGGACAGACAGCGAAGTCTTAGTAATAGGGTTCCGTTTTTACCATTTGGGTACGGAACCCTAAAAACGGATAAAAAGTGTCCTATGTCCGTCTCCTGTTTCTAAGCTACCTCCCTACCAATTTTCAGCCAAATCGGTTCAGCCGTTCTTGAGTCATAAATAGTGTAACAAACACGACTTTCTTTTAGTTAAGTAGTGATTTGGGAATTGTAATGATTTCCTAAAACACTTAATCGTATTAAGTTCTATCAACAGCATTTTTATTTTAGTATTTTGAAAATAAATATATATTATCTAAATAAAAAAAAGATAAGAGCGGGTCGGACTCGCGCACCGAGGGTTCCGTACCATCATATGTTTTTAAATTTTCATCGGCAAGGCCAATATTCATCAGAGAATTTTAACACTGTGCACTGCGGTGTAGAATATTGCAGTTTTATTAACCGACTTCTAAAAAGGAGGAGGTTTCTCATGTCAGTGCCATCTCTTGACCGATAGTGGAATTAATGTAACTTTTGTTGATGATTTCTGAAAAAGTGTGCTATTTAGAGACTTCGTTTTATTTTTCCTGTAATCTTTACATAAACTTCTATCTTATAGAATAATTTCAGATTTTTCTCTTTGCAAACTTAAGGGGGAACGGTATTTTTTTACATTTTTCATCAAAAGTCGAAAACTATGCGGCCTAAAAAAAAAGAAAAAATGTTTGAGAATCTGCAAACTGCGCTCTTTCAATATGATAAGTACCCCACATGCCCTAGTAGCCCCACTTCGAATTTTTCAGACCCCTTTCAGTCGCTGTTGCAAAAAATTTACATATATTTTGATTTCTTTCTTATTTGCAAAATTGTTGGGCAAACGTCATCTAAAACTATTCCAAATTTCAAGTTAATAGCATTAGTAGTTCTTGAGATATCCAGCTGTGACAGACAGACAGACTTAGTCTCACCATAAGGGTTCCGTTTTTACCATTTTGGTACGGAACCCTAAAAACGCTTTTAAAATCGGCGAAGGTTAGCCCGCGAAATTCGAATTTTCTTACGTTTTTTGCAATTTGCAGCTCAGTATCAAGTTGTATGTTGATTAAAATATGAGTGGCGACTGTAACAATGATGTATTTACAGAATAATAATAATTAATCAATATACTATCAATTCTTACCATTTTCAAATTCGCGCCATTGGAGTTGTAATGGCACGAATATGAAAATTATTGAAAATAGAATACTATGTTAGCCGCACGAAATATGCTACGCTAAACTTACATTGTGTGTTGTACGGGTTGTACCTAACAGCGGAAGCGCAAAGTGCAAGAAGGGTGACATGGTGTTAATTGATACCAATTGTTATAAATCCTTTGTCAAGTTCAATTGCATGCAGTCCGCCTCGTGTGCCATAAATGTTAATAAAGCCTCCTATTTACGGTAGATAATAACCACTTTGAGACTTTTGAGACTTGAGACGCGGGTTACTTTTGTAATAAAATTTGGTCCTCTCCTTCTGAAACCCACATTAAACGCCGTTTGTTTCTTCAGTGCTCACTACAAAAATTTTTAAGGCGACAATAAGTGACAGCGACCTTGAGCGAGTGGGAGGAGCGAGCGTCACGCCCCGCGACCCCGCAACTGCATGCACGTAATTTCGTAGGGTAACCATACGTTTCAGATGGTGAGGATAATCCAATCCTGCCTGATTTTTGATCACCATCCATTTTTATTTCAATGTAGTGTTAATAGAAATAAGTTAAGGTAATATTTTGATAATAAATTAAGATTGTAATCATATTATTTTAATAATAATATGCATTGAATAAGTTGGTTTATTTATGGTCTATCTATTCATACACGAAATCTCATTCATCATCATTGTACTTATCATTATACTGTGGCGAACTACTTTTACTGTGGCATCAAACCAGAAATCGCGGAAAAAAAAACAGCTGTTCCCTACATTTCGACGAGTTATGCGAACATAAATGTCGGGAACCGCTGATCTTTTTTCACGATTTAAGTTTTTGTGCTAAAAGTTGTTCGTGTAAAGTTGTTTCGTGTATGAATAGATACCTTATACGGGTGTAAGGAGAACGCTTCCGAAGCCAGAACGTAGATTATATACAACCTAAATACAAACGGAAACCAATAACCTTTCGCTTTAAATTGGTTATTTTCTAGACTTCATATTTCGTAAACACGCAATGGAAACCGTACAAAACGTGAGGTCATTGACACGCAAGGCAACGACGCGTCACCGCGCGCCCGCGTCGCGCGCGTCGCGCGTCGCGGGATCCGAGCGCTCCGTACGGCCGGGGCCGAGTCACGGGATTTATACGGAATTTACAAACACCACTTTCAAAATGCCTACCCCTATAAAACGTGTAAAACGTCGTGAAGTCAGATAGCGGTGTCTTTTGATGCACAAAGATCAACAAATTACAGAGGAGAAAATGTTAAAAGAATAATTATGAAATCAGAATCTGTTAGGAAATTGTACTTATGCTTTATTATCTACAAACTGTTTTCATTTTTAGGGTTCCATACCCAAAGGGTAAAAACGGAACCCTATTACTAAGACTTCGCTGTCTGTCCGTCTGTCCGTCTGACTGTCACCAGGCTGTATCTCAAGAACCGCGATAGCTAGACAGTTGAAATTTTCACAAAGTATGTATTTCTGTTGCCGCTATAACATCAAATACTAAAAACAAAATAAAATTAATATTTAAGGGGG
Source organism: Mesoligia furuncula (assembly GCA_916614155.1). Classification (NCBI taxonomy): domain Eukaryota; kingdom Metazoa; phylum Arthropoda; class Insecta; order Lepidoptera; family Noctuidae; genus Mesoligia; species Mesoligia furuncula. Next base: position 13,869,065 of record OU744809.1, on the reverse strand, counting down.
GCTTCCATACAACAAACGCGATTTTTTTGCCGTTTTTTGCTCGATATCAAAAATGAATACATTGCAACACTTGAAATATTCACAAAATACTCAGATAAATAATAAAATTAAAATAAAATAAAAATAATAAACATGTTTTTTTCGGCGTTTTTGCCTTGTGGTACGGAACCTTCGAGTACGAGTCCTACTCGCACTTGGCCAGTTTTTATAACTATTAAATAAGATTTAACGGGTTTCTTAGATTAAACTAAATTAATTCTACTTTAAATTGATTGGGTTTACGTAAGGATATAGTTATTTCAATAAACGAGCGCGCGTCGTGCGACTCTAAATACATTGACATAAAGTTCAAATTCAATTGATTCACGCGCGCTAGTTGCATCAAACTGTACACACGATGATAAATTTTTAGTCAATCACGGCTATAGTCGCGATCTTTTATTTTATCTGATGCATTATCGATTATCGACTTACATACAAAACTTTTATTAAATGCACGACACAGTGCATAAATTTAAAACTGTTGACGCCTCTGTAATATTTCGTCTTATTTATTTTGGCGGCGCTTTACAAAGGATGCTATGCAAGGTCGCCGCCGCGCCGCGCATAGCCGTGGACGCCTCTCTCTAACTAGGTGACCCGGCCCGGGTTCAAACCTCGGCCTATACCAATGAGTTTTGTGATCATTTACCTTGATTATCAGAATTCGAACGAAGATTATTATTACTTACTTGAGCACGTGAGTGCAGACAGCTGGTACAACACGGTCACAATTATCTCTGTACCTCGCTGGAAGGCGATGCCCATCTCGCCTCCCCCTTCACCTCCCCATGTACGCCGCGACGCGTCAGTCGTCGCGTCGACTTGGGGTTGTCAGCCGCGCGGCTGTCGGCGAGCGCGCGTGCACTTTGAACTCGAGGTCATGCGCAAGCGTCAGATGATATTTATTTACGAATACATTGCTTGTTAGTTGTAAAGAAAAAAAATGTGTTTAATCGCGAATAATGGTTTTTTTATTTTACTGTTCTCACAGCATAGTGTACGAAAAATGCTAAAAAAAATAGGTAAAATTGTTCATTATTTTTTCCAATTTTTTGATGGTATCGTATCGCCTGTCACCTGTCACCTGTCTTCGTTGGAAGCGTCTCCCTTACACCCTGTACATTTACGTAAGTACTTACCAAATAAATGTGTCCGAACATAAATAGGAAATACTAATGAAATATAGACATACCAACTTCAAATAATAACAGAAGATGACAAAAATATAAAAGAAAGTTGTGTGATGATTTGTGTGCGTGTGTGACCAGATATGTATATGAACGTAAACGAAGTAAATAGAATCGGCTTGTAAGGATCGTATCAATTGGCGTCCATGGGAAAAAGACGTGAGTTTTATATGTGTATGTTTGTTTATGTACTTACTTACTAAAATGATCAAATTAAACAAAAATATGTGAATTATTTAATTTAATTTTAAATTTAATTTAATATTCCTCAATATTTAGTGTTTTCACTGAATCATTTATACGACGTGTGTTTGTATTACAAAGTGTCTCTTGGTTGTTTGTATTGTCTTGGCTATTGTCTTCCACCATCATTGCTCGTTTTTGTTTTGCTTTTTTTATTCTCTTTATCCTATTCCGATTTTCTTTTGCGTCCCTGTATAGCAGTAACTATGTAAGAGGGGTCCCTCAGCGCGACTAGACACGCGCGACTGACATTTCCGCGAAATACATTTGCGCGACTACACTTCCGCGAAAGATGCTTGCGCGACATTTATTTTGGATATTGCACAAAATCCGAGAAATTAATCCCATACAGACGTAACATTACGTCTTTATTCTCTAAAGGGTAGGGCAGTGGTCTATACTAAGTTTGTAAAGTACACCCATTTATTACTTTATCTAGATAACGTTCATAATACCTCATTTAAATTGTAGAAAGTTATATTATGCGGTTACATACGTTCGTCCCGAGAGCAAGGGAGAATGAAATCAAAATCGCGGCTGCAAAATTTTACAAAATAAGCGTCATCCATCTTGGATTTTAAACTTGACTTCATTTTCAGCATCAGGACCCCCGAAAACTATGGACACGACACCCATGACGTATATTTTGTAAAATTTTGCAGCCGCCATATTGGATTTTGACTTTGAACTCATTTTCGTCATCAGCGCCCCCGAAAACCATGGAAACGACACCCATGACGCATATTTTGTAAAATTTTGCAGCCGCCATATTGGACTTTGACTTTGACCTCATTTTCGTCATCAGAGCCCCCGAAAACCATAGAACCGACACCCGTGACGGACATTTTGTAAAATTTCGCAGCCGCCATCTTGGATTTTGACTTTGACCTCATATTCGCCATCAGCGCCCCCGAAAACCAAGGAAACGACACCCATGACGCATATTTTGTAAAATTTCGCAGTCGCCATCTTGGATTTTGATTTCGACCCCCCCCCCCCCCCCCCCCCCCCTCAGGAGAAGAAACGTGTGGGACCGCATAATATAACTTTTAACAATTTAAACTAGCTATTACGTATAACTAGTTTAAATTAGTATGTAGCTAGTGTATTAGTATGTAGCTATACGTATGTTAACTAGATAAAGTAATAAATGGGTGTACTACACGAACTTAGTATACACCTCTGCCCTACCCTTCGGAGAATACAGGCGGGATTTTACGTCTGTATGGGATCTCATTTTTCGGATTTTTGCCCAATATCCTTTACGAATATAAATGTCTCCCAAGCATCCTTTCGCGTAAGTGTAGTCGCGCAAATGTCTTTCGCGGAAATGTCAGTCGTGCAACACTTGCAACAGTCTAGTCGTGGAAACGTCCAGTCGCGCACGTGTCTAGTCACGCAAAAGGAGTCGCGTAAGTGTCTTTCGCGCAAATGTACCAGATCCCCTGTATGTGAGCTACTGTGAAAATAATAATAATAAATTGGGTATATGCATTTACTTGTCAGCAATAATGTCCTCATTTTCAATATGCGGAGTTGCCTTTTTTTCGTGTTCTACACAGCCAGAGCTACAAAATAAATGGATTTTTAGGCATCGGCATGGAAGTATAGGCATGTGAGAAATTAGGAAGATAGTTGTGCACGACATAAGTACTGTAAGTCTACAACAGACGCAAAAGTTACATCTCCGCAGACGAAGTCGTACTAAATTTACTTATTTATTTATTTATTTGCTATGGATTACTTACAGCTAAAGCAAACAGAATAAAAACTAGCATTATCAAGAATAATTACGTTATACTATGTCAATAATAGCATTCAAGTATTTTTTGAAACTCTGATCCGGACTGTCCCTACAAAGATGCGGTATGGATATACTACATTACAATTCTGCATTTACGACTTGAGAATCTTCTTTATTTGGTATTCTCCTAAAACAGAAATAAAACAATTATTATAAAGAAAATAAAAGTATGTTTACTACAATTGGATATTACATATTTATTTATTTTATTTAGGTACACTAATTGAAACTTTCGATAGAGATAAATGATAATTTTATTTCAATTAAAATACATTACTTACCTCAATAATCTATTTTTTGCCAGTATAAGGCGTTTCTTTTTTAGTAATTTGGATTTACCAGGCATTTTCAGCACGAAACTCAAAAGCGAATAAAATTATGTTCTGATTTCTCCGAGCGTTAGCGTCTACTCGTGACAGTGGTCAGCGATGCACTGCCGCCCGTCGCCCGCAAGAGTCCCCGCTTCAACGCGCACCAAGATTATTCGAAATAAGAACCCACGTTGATTTATCAAACACAAAACAATTAAAAACCGTATATTAAAATTTGGGAAATTAAATTGTCTTTTAGATGGTGTAAGTTTTATGAAAATACACCCGATAGTGTCTGCGTGATTATCGTTTTTTTGTCCGCGGTAGACATTACTTTACAAATTAATTACACTATGTTTAAAAAATATAATTGCAAATATTCACATATCAAATTACGAAGAAAATTGTCTAGTATAACATATTTTATTTTCAAAGAAATCAGGCCAGCCGTTTAGACGTGATGATGAATTTAAAATCATTTAAAATCGTATATCTGCGCCTTAATTTTTAATTTGCGTTTGTTTGTTTTAATTTCCGTCCTTGATTAAAATATGTATTGTTTTGCCTAATTGCCATAGCCTTAAGTAAGAAACCTAATTTTGAAATAGTCTCATAAGTCTCGTTTACCCCGGGAATTTCGAGACCACTTCGAGTCTCGTTTTTTTTTCTCGTGACCAGTAATGCATCGAGACTGAAAGCCCTAATGGACAATGTGATTTCAGCATCTCATAACATGTTTCTTTAAGGGGTCATGCTTCGGCACTGCCGCGGGGCAGAATTTAATATATAATATTTTGTTGCCCAGCTGTGCTGAATCATGCTGCACCGAACAAGTGTATAGTACGCCTTACAATGTTGCACAACCTTTGTATCTTCTAACCTAACTAGCCCGTATTGTCCCACTGCAGGGCAAAGGCCTCCCTCTCTCGTTTCCACACAATTCCGCCTTTTGGGAGTGCGGGCCAGTCCTTATGGTAGGAGTCAAGCTCGTCCCGCCATCTTCGTCTTGGCCTGCCGCGATGGAGTCGTGCGTTTATTGAGACCTAATAGGTGGTTCTCTTAGCCCAACCATTGTATGCCAATTTAAGTCGAATAGACTCGAAAGTTCAAATAATTTAACATCCGAAATGCCGTATGTCATATGTGCTGTGCGTTAAGTTCTTCTTAATTTAACGTTAATTAGTCGCTCTACAGGCAGTTATATTTGGCCCTCATCTAGGCCCTCGTCCTGTAACGTCAAAAATTAGCTCTTGGCACACCTACTCAAAAGAAATAACACATAATGTATTGTCTTATTTTACACCTATGCCATTAATTATCGTTATTATGTCCTAGCTGTATGATTACAGTTCTAAAATTAGACACATTCTTGACGAAAGCGTGCCGTTACATTGTTGATATTGCTTTCTTTTATTTACACTGTACCTAACTGAATATATGTATATAGACAATACCGAATCGAATTATCTAAGTGTACATAGTATAAAATAAAGTGTTTTTTGTCTGTCGTGGTCGATCGCTTAGTTCTTTTAGACTGCGCAATGGATTTTGATCCGGTTTTTACCATTATATTGAGTATTTATTCCGGTAGGTTTATGTGTAGAATACATTCAGATTAAACTTTTTCAAATATAATAAAGACATTTGGATGTTTTGTCCAGTCGTAAAAAATGCACTTGCACGGCGCAAAGCAGGGGCAGATCGCTAGTTATATATATGAAGATGTTGGTGGTGAAAACTCTCGTAGATATCGTCCACCCTGGGGCGGGCTGAGAGGGGTCTGTCGGACTCTATCTACTGACTAAAATCACAAGGTGTTCTTCAACTACCTTTTATTTTGTTCCGGGTGGAAAATCCTCTTGGATGTCCGCCGCCCTGTGTCTGTCAGACTCTTACTGGCTAAAAACCACCCCGGTGTTCTCTTCCCACACTTGGACCAGGGATCATGGGAACTTGTACGCCTTCCACGATCTCAAGCTAGTGCCGGCCTTTGCGGGCCACCTCCAGTCCACGGGGGAAATGAGGTGTAAAACTCCCCCCGCGACGTCCTATAGGGGCGCGCGTGGAACACTACGCGCCGCCGCCTCGTTCCTGCTAGATGGGGGGGCAGCAGACGTCCCCAAGTCCGACGCCCCTCAGGACCGGTTTATGAGGGCTGGAAGGGGGCTTTGTCCGCCCTCTGCCGACGCCCGGTACGTCTGCTGCGGGTCGGGAGAGTGGTCTCGACCTCCCTCAAACTTTTCGCTTAGTCGTGGGACGCGGTGATCGCCTGTGAAACCGTCATTTAACAGAAGGAGATCACCGCGTCTCACGACTAAGTGCTCCCGACCATCGAACGAGCGCCGGCCGGCAGCGCCAAGTCGGATCCAACTTCAGATGCGAGGGCACGGCGCGCCTCCTCCCATGCGACAGCACACTCTGCCAGCGTATGCTACGCCGTGTCCTCCCGACAGTTGACGCAGTGTTGACACCGAGAGTCCTTCTCCCTGTTTATGCGACACAGATACCCCTCTCCGAAGCAACCATGCCCCGAGAGTCTCGAAATGACAGGGAGCCGTGCTTCCTCCTGAGCCATTCGTCGAGCGCTGGTCGGATCGCCCCGACGGTAGCGAGGCAGGTAGGGCGCAGCCTCTCCCGCCACTCCTCCACCAGGACCTCGCGGAGCTGCGACCGACGCAGCTTGATCTCCGCCACCAGGACCTCGCGGTGCTGCGACCGACGCAGCTCTATCTCTCGCTGCATCGGTCTACCACCCTGCGTCCGCACCTCGTCGCGCCACCGGTACAGTGACGCGAGCTCTCGCCTCTAGGTCCCAAAGCGGAGATCCGGCCAGTACACAAGCCGCTTCGTAGGAGATCGAGCGATACCCCCTGATAGACCTGACGGCCATCGCCCTCTGCTGTTTCCGCAGCATTGCGATGCTGTCAGGCGTCAGGACAGAGGCCCACACCGGGGCCCCATACAACCTCCTACAGGCAGTGCTCGGGCCCCCATGATTGGGAAGCAGCGTTGCGAGCGCGCCCGCCGCGCCCATCAACTTGGGCGCCAGCCGCCGAAAGTGGGGGCCAAAGTCCCACCGGCTGTCGAGCACCAGTCCAAGGTACTTCATGGCAGACTCGACAGCAATTCGGGCCCCCCGACCAAGCGTGTGTGATCCTGGCGTCGGCGCCCGCCGGAGGCCGTGAAAGACCACAGCCTCCGACTTGTTGAGGGCCACCTCCAGGCCCAGCCGCGTATGCGGCCCACAACTTATGAGACCGCTGCTTTTGCCAGCAACGCCTCCTGTGCGAGCTCCTCCGGGCCGCACACCAGCACACTTTGGCCGGTGTGCTGGCGGACTGGCGCAGTTCGTCAAGCTCCCCGTGTCGGTAAGGCGTGCTCAATCTTTGTCCACTTTTAAAATTATGGTTAAAAAGCACTTCCTCTCTCCTTAAACATCATCATTATATTTTCTTTGCTCATGTTTATTATTATATGTATATATATTAGTATAATATACTTTATGTATTTAAATGGTACACCACAGACTACCTACAGTATTTGTCTGTCCTTTCCCTTTTTGATCCATCCAAAGGTTGTCTTTAAAAGATCGCTTTTAGCGATAAGACCGCCCATTGTGTCACCCTTTGTACAGTTTCTAGATTTATATGTCTGTAATTTATATGGTGTACATAATAAAGAGTATTCTATTCTCCCCCTGCCATGTATTGGCCCGCATGACTTTCATCATCTCCTTTATTATAACATAATAGATCACTATAATATACATATACAGGGTGTTTGGTGCATCGTTTGCCAAATGGAATTTGCCGAAAGGAGAGGTCATTTGCTATCACTTAAGACCCAGAAACTCATTCCTTGTTACACCGGTTTTTTTATTAAGACTTTTTAATTTTTATTTAGAAACATATAAGAACTCTGCATTTAAGCTTAAAAACAAAAGTTATGAGTATAGACTTCCATTTTAATTCTTATGTTTACTCTTGTATGGTTCTATGAAATTCAAAATTACTTGCTAATAACATCTAGTTCCTATTTAATAACTCACAAAGTTTTTGAAAAAAGGAAAAAAACACTTAACACTCAACTTTAAATTGCTGTAAAAAAAAAACTAAAAACGATCGGTATCTTTGAATTCTTTTAAAATGTTCTCTAGTTTGTCCCCTTTTCAACGGTGTGCAATATACCCAAAAAAAAACTCTAAATAACTTCAGCAATTCGCTAAATGCGTAATCGAATCACATCAGGCTGATATTCGATATTACGGGAAGAACATTAGTTTTCACATAAATAACATTCTTTAAGTAGGTGGATAGTGTTATCTCACTCTTACGCAGTCTCTTATCTCTTTCTAGGGTTCTAACTTTCCTCAAACTTGAAATTAAAAAATAAACTTTTATTTAATAAGTACCTAATTATAAATTTTGTTCAAATTGTCCTTCACTGTCAAAGCAGAAATACGTTTACACACCACTGCAGAGATTTCGCGCGTGTGTACGCAATAGTGGAGGACAATTTGAACAAAATTTATAATTAGGTACTTATTAAATAAAAGTTTATTTTTTATTTCAAATTCGAGGAAAGTTAGAACCCTAGATAGAGATAAGAGACTGCATAAGAGTGAGATAACACTATCCACCTACTTAAAGAATGTTATTTATGTGAAAACTAGTGTTCTTAGTGTTTATATCGAATATCAGCCTGATGAGTCTCGATTACACATTTAGCGAATTACTGAAGTTACTAAAAGTTTTTTTTTGGTATATTGTACACCGTTGGATAGGGAACAAACTAGAGAACTTTTTAATAAAATTCGAAGATCGAGATCGCTTTTAGTTTTTTTTTTTACAGCAATTTAAAGTTGGGTGTTAAGTGTATTTTTCCTTTTTTCAAAAACTTTGTGAGTTATTAAAAAGGAACTAGATGTGATTAGCAAGTAATTTTGAATTTCATAGAACCATACAAGAGTAAACATAAGAATTAAAACGAAATTTGAAGGCTGTACTCATAACTTTTTTTAAATTTAAGCCTAAATGCAGAGTTCTTGTATTTTTCTAAATAAAAATTAAAAAGTCACAATAAAAAAACCGGTGTAACAAGGAATGAGTTACTGGGCCTTAAGAGATAGCAAATGACCTCTCCTTTCGGCCAATTCCATTTGGCAAACGATCCACCAAACACTCTGTATATATAGATGGTTATAATATGGTGCGTCTTATGGGTATTATGGTGGTCCCATATAAATTTTATTAAATTTGCTCGGGTAGTTTTTGAATTAGCTTCAATAATACGTATTTTTGCCACTTAGTTTATATTCATGATGTTATAATGACTTCCTGTCACTGATATTTATATAGCAAGTAGTGTTAAATGAAGTTGTGTGGGATAAGTACAACTAAAAAGTAAAAATAAAAACCCTAAAAAAAAAACAACCGACTCCCAAAAATGACACTACAAAGTGAAAAATAACTTTACTTTCTGAAGTCGGTGGCAAACAACGAAAATGCGAACCCAACGACACGGACTTCCGAAATTAAAGTTAGTTTTCACTTTGTAGTGTCTTCTTAAGTCAGTTGTTTTTTTTTTTTTTTTGTAAACATGGTTTTAGCTAAAGTCCAAAATAACTAATATAAATCTAATTAGCCTTTGTTCGAGAATTAATTGCATAGAATTTCAAGAAGGCATTGTCACTACTTATAGGTATAACATGACTGCACCTTCAAAGTCAAAAGAACATAATATGTACTTTGATCAAAATGTCGCGCATTGTGTCACCCTATGTAAATTTCTACATTTACATCTGTAATCCATACATACATAAACTCACGCCTTCTTCCCATGGGGGTAAGCAGAAACTACAGAACGCCATCTGCTACGACCTGAAGGCCAGTTCTGGTAATTAAAAACGTTCAAAATCTAGTCGCAGTTTCCTCTCGGCGACAATCAATGTCAAAAACTTGACAAAAATGTAGGGAAATCAGAGATATTTTTGACAGATTGAGACAGATCAGGGGGTCTAAAAAGGCCACTTTGGCAGAATCATAAAATGATAACAGAATGGACAGTTAACTGTTAAGTTAATCGTATTAAATCGTGAAGCATTTTTCAGTTTTTTTTTTTTTTGTCTTTGCTAAAATACCAATCCATCCAATCCAAATCCAATCCCAATCTCTTTGATTGTGTCTACGTAGTGCAGAGAAAAAATGAAAAACACGGACTGTCTTCGCCATTTTATAATTCATAATGATTGTTATTCTTTTATGATTCTCCAAAGTGGCCTTCTTGGCCAGATTGTGAACGTTCTTAAAAAGACGAGTTTTTTTTTTTTTTTTTTTTTTTTTTTTTTTTTTTTTTTTTTTTTTTTTTTTGGCCAGGTTGTGAACGTTCATAAAAAGACGAGAATTGCCCCTCTGGTATTAATTATGGTATAGGTACATATTGGTGCCGATTCGCTTATTCACGAACTAAACTAAATTTAACATCAGTGCATCTTTTTCTTTCTATTTATTTTATTTATTTTATTTATTTTATTTTATTATTTTTGGAAAACTTACAGCTAATCTGACACAATAGTTACTTAGTTTTAACATGATGAAGGCCAATTACAAGTTTTCACACATAGAATATCAATTAACTATGTACTAGGTAGCAGACAGTGTTACTTTAATAGACTGTATATTCGTATATAATGCAAGGGCTATGTTATTTTGTCGAAGAAGTGATTGCAAAGAGCCTTCTTTAATTTAGGAACACTAGTATTAAAGAGATCTATGTCGACTTCCTGGCAGGTTTCATTAAACATACGGCTCGCCCTTATCATGTAGGAGTTTTGTCTATAAGTTGTTCTTGTTGTTGGTATGTGCAACAAACGAGGTTTACGCAACAATGAAGAACATACGCGCAGCCCAATTTTGCTCAGCAGCTCAGGGATGTCGTTGGATCCGTTTGCAATTTTGAGTAAAAATGCTAAATCGGAAATTTTTCTTCTTTCGTAAAGTGGAAGAACATGAAATTTTTTACACCGCACGTTGTAATTAGGTAGGTATGTTTTGGAACGAAATTGAATGTACCTAAGGAATTTTCTTTGTATGCCCTCTATACGATCGATATAAGTATTGTAGTTGGGATTCCAAACTTGAGAGGCATACTCGAGGTGAGTACGAACAAAGGAGCAATATAGTATCTTAAAAGTTTTAATACTTCTAAAATCAGACGAGACCCTGCAAATAAAACCTAGTGCTTTCGATGCTTTGCTGACAATATTATTAATGTGACTGTCGAAAATAAGCTTTGAGTCGAAAGTAATCCCGAGGTCTTTGATAGAATTGACTCTGGTTATTGGGGTATCTAAGAGTTTGTAAGGAAAATAGAAAGGGTGAGGTTTGCGAGTGAAAGAGCACACATAGCATTTGGAGACGTTTAAGTCCAACTTATTGATACTGCAGTAGGATTGAAAGTTGTCAAGATCCTCCTGCAGTAAGAGAGCATCTGCATGGGAGGCAACCTGACTCATGATCTTGATGTCATCGGCATAAAGCAATATTTTAGAGTGCCGAAAACATGAAGTCACGTCATTAATAAAAATATTAAATAACAGGGGCCCCAATAACGACCCCTGAGGAACTCCCGAGGGAATGCGCATAGCTCTAGATGAGTAACCGTTCAGCACCACAGTCTGACATCTGCCCTCAACATACGACGCGAACCACCTGAATAGATTACCCCTGATACCCATGGATAAAAGTTTACGCATTAAGATTACATGGTCAATTCGATCGAAACATTTGCTGAAATCGGTATATATGACGTCAACCTGGGACCGAAGGGACATGGACTCTGATAGAAAATCACTACAAGTAACTAAGTTGGTCGCGGTAGACCGACCTCTTGAGAAACCGTGCTGATGATCGCAGAGACTTTGATTCACAGCCGAATAAACTTGTTTATAGACAATCTTTTCCAGAATTTTTGCAAACACACACAATTTGGAGATCGGTCTATAGTTCTCGACGGAAGTCTTTGACCCCTTTTTGTGTATAGGTGTTATATATGCCGACTTCCAGATCGTGGGTACCACACCCGTGGCAAGTGATCTTTTGAATAGTATCGAGAGCGGGACAGCAAGGCTTTTGGTGCATTTCGCGATGAAAACCGGTGGAATGTTGTCTGGGCCTGCTGACTTATTCAAGTCAATTTTTTTTAGCAGCCTGTGAACCTCATCCTCACATATTTCCACAGAACTGATATCAGATGTGCACTGTGTCGCACTGCTATGATCCACGTCATGTGAAATAAGATCATAGCCAGCACCAGTGCCTAAAAAAAAATTAGAATGAAAATAGTCGCCAAACATGTTGCAGATTACGTCACCGTCGCTGGAAGACAGCTGCCCAAAGTGTAGAACTGAGGGATACGAGGTTGAATGTTTCCTAGCTTTAACAAAACGCCAAAAGGCCCGAGGATTCTTAATTATGTCTGATTCTATTTTTGTTATGTAATCTTCAAACATAACCTTTTCTAGATCTTTCACCCGTTCTCTCAATAAAGCAAAAGATTCAAAATCTGACAAATTTCCGTATTTTTTAAATTTAGAATGATATTTAGCTTTTTCTTTAATTATTTTGATCAGCGGGCTTCTGTACCAGGGCGGATATTTCGATTGGGAAACTACTGTTTTAGTTGGTATGAAGGTATTACGTAGCCTATCAATAACAGTGTAAAAGTAAGTGAGGGCGTCTTCCAGCGGCCGACAGTTTAAGTCACTCTGCCAATCCACCAGATTAAGTTCGTCACATATTGCATCATAGTCACCCAAGTGATACAAGAATTTTACGTGGGGACGAACGGGAAGACTATGCAATTGAACAAAGTCGGCGGTAACACATAATGCTTTATGATGCGATTTCATTGAGAAAAGGACAGAAGATAAATTTAAGTTTAGTCCTGTCAAATTAATCAGCGCCTGACACTACTCCATACAAGTTTAGACGTGATTAAAAACTTGCCTACTAAAATTACGTCAATTTACGTCAGGCGCTGATTAATTTGACAGGACTAAACTAAAATTTATCTTCTGTCTTTTTCTTAATGATATAGAAAGAAAAAGACGCACTGAACTTAAATTTAGTTTAGTTTGTGAACAACAGAATGGGCACCATTAAAGAGTATTTTATTCTATATTAATTAATTTAACCAGGCAATTTCTTGCTTTAATATCAGGAAATCAAACGTAGGCGTTGGAGCTTTGACCTTTTCACTTCGAGACTGCGGCAGTCACTCCCGGAAGCCGGCGCTCTAAATATCCACGGCGCTAAAGACGTTATAGGATAGCTTCATCAATACTATATTAAGATTCGAATAACAAATCAGAATAATATTACTCCTTGTCACTTAAATATTTCCAAATATTTTTTACAGGAAGTGTAGCGTCGACTGAACTTATAGAATTAATTTTATATCCTCATTTGACGCAGTAGATGTATTTTTTGTTTCTAGTAGAAGCCTAGCTAGCCATTGTGTGTGGCAATTCTTGTATCATACAACATAACTATACTTAAATAAAATTCAAGTAAAAGATACCTAACTTATTTATGTTATGGAAGAGCGGAGTCTCCTAACACACGATTATCTGCTTAAAAAAGGAGGCTCCATCACTAGCTGTTATGGTTTACTTGTTAAAATAATAAACCATTTTTCATTTTATTTTATTTTCATCATGTCAGGTATCTAATGTGTTTACTAGCAAATGTTGCTAAAAGGACATACTAGGTATTATGTCCGAATGCCGTAAACGTTAGAAATCATGTGAGCTCGAAATAAATACGGGATATGTGGCAAAACAAACGTTTGACCCAATGCGGGAATAGAACATGCCTACTATATTCCAATATTGCCATTTTGTCGCTGAGCCATTCCGGTGTAAGTATAGCTATTTTTAACATAGAGAGCTGTTTTCAGACATGCTTGAGATTATACTGGGCGTTCCAAAACGTGCCTGCGTTTAAGACTGCCATACAAGATGACGATGCACTCTTTGGAACCTTGGACACGTGGCTATTATACAAATTGACAGGTAATAAACTCCTACACAGGTTTAGTAAGTAGAAAAACAAAAAGGCTTTTTACACTTTTGACACTTTTGACTGCGGTCGGCGATAATTTCCGTGATTGCCGGGTAATTTGCTTCCCTTTTGTTTTGACTAGCGTAAAACTGACCCAATATAAAGAATGGAAGCTTCAAACAAAAATAATTAGTCATCATCTGCCTAGCCTTTTCGGGTCGGTTTCTAGTCTGACCGGATGCAGCTGAATACCAGCATTTTACATGTAATGACTGCCTATCTGACCCCCACAACCCAGTTATTGGGTAATACGATACCCCTTGACAAGACTTGTCAGACTTTCGGGGTTCTAACGAGCCGTAACGACTGTCAAAGATCCACGAATGACAGCCGGGACCAACGAATTTTTGAAATTTTACGTGCTTTCCGAGGCACGGAGGGGTCTTGGTATGTAGATGGTCACCCATCCACGGACCAACCGCGGCAAGCGTAGCTTAACCTGACCGATCGAACCGTGTGGCTTTGACACAATAACATAAATACTTTTACAATCATTTTAGCCACAGTAACATACATTTTTATGTTGATTTTTTTTTTAAATTAATGCTATCCTGGCTTGTCCTTTATCGGATCAAGCTAGAATATTGTACAAACTGTAATTTTTTTGTTTTAATGTAAGTGTTAACTGTTTTTAGCTTTAGTTGGTTGTACTAATGTTATAGGGCGACGTTAGCGCTCAGCGATAAAGCCCTTTAATTAAATAAAGAAAAAAAAAAACATCTTGTTGCTAACTGATCCATCTCAGCGTATTGCAATGTCCCTCGAGACGATTCGCGACAATATTGCGAACCCACTTTCGAAAACGTATCGAAATTACTTTCTACTGTTGCACAACTTGCACAGTACTGCACTCGTCGTGATCTACTTTGAAAATGGACTTGCATGTGCAATTCATAACGTGTTAATTATAACGCCGCATAGCGTAAAATTTATCGATTACTCCGCGCAGGTGGTAAAGTTCACATGACGGATGTGTCATCAGCATCGGCCACTGGTTTCTATGACCCGTTCACCATGCAGTGGGCAGGATGGGCCATGACTATGTTGAAGATACCTCGAGCAGCGTTGCCCGAAGTTGTCGATACGGCGGGAGATCACTTCACCAGTACGATGCCTTCGATATGGGGGCATTCGATACGTATCGTTAGTTGTGTGAGTATTTTTTTGTCGCTATAGTTACCTAATATGTTTTGTTTTTCAGTGGAAATAAGAACTTGTTTATGTCACAGTTTAGGTAGGTAATCTGATGCCTTTAAAGCATCAGGGTACCTAAGCAGGGTACATAATGGTATTTGATTTTTTGCGATTTAGTATTATTACTATTAGTACGTTTGGGATTCCTAAAAGGACAATACATTTTTCGTATCGTATTTGCTCCGTGTAGATTTGTTTATAACGACGAATAAACAATAACAAAGTCCAGTCAGTTTTACTTATCTGTATTCTGAATGTTAATAATTAATTGTAAATGATCAAGTTATCGAAGTTTTTGTACCGTTCATGGTCAATGGCCTTAACAGGTCTTTGTTTGAACGTCAACTGTAAATATCGACGATCGCAGCATCAGTTAAAAGTTATTTGCTTGATTTGCAAGTAAACAATGGAACAATAATCAAACATATCAAAGTAAAGGCCTTCTTTGTTTTCCTTCTTAAGGCTGCGCTAATCGGCAAATTTCCCTATAAATGTTGTGGGGTAATTTAATAATCTACTGTTTGACATCATGATGAATAACATTGTTATAGTTAACACTTAGCATAAGCATGATCAGCCTAAGTATAATGTTCCTACAGCTAAGACATAGACCTATCAGTGAGAGGGAGTTAACACTCAGTAACAATTTATATCGCCAGTGAGCCAAACCAGATAGTTACTTAGTCTGTATTTTGGCGCTGTGTATTGGCACTTAGACAATTCATTATCGTTACTCATGAGGACTATTCTTATATACATGTACGTTAACCCCCAGATGGCGGACCAAACAGCCTCGATGTGGGGTTCATGTTGCTTCGACATTGGCGACGTGAAACTGACGATGGGTACAGGGACATTCTTCAACATAAACACGGGTAGGGAACCCCACGCCAGTGTCTCGGGCCTCTACCCCATCGTCGGATGGAGGCTCGGTGAAGAACTGGTGTTCTCAGCCGAAGGCGCGAATAATGACACCGCTTCGATTATCAAATGGGCGCAGAATTTAGGTGATTATTTTTACTTTCTTCCGTTAGATTTTTATGGTTTCTGGAGTGTGGTTAAATGAAGTTGTTAACGTAGGTGATAAATGATTTTAGTTCTGTAAATAGGTTCATACAAACACTTTTCCACATCAATCATTCACCACATCGTCGGGGTTTCCTACCTGACTACTCTGAGAAGAAAAGCCGAAACAAACTCAGAGGCTACAGTCTCCTTTAAAGTCCAGACATAATCTTGGTCACATCATGTGGTCCAATATTCTAACAGTTAAGCTAAATGGATGTATATTGATGAGTTGTGCGTTTAAGGTGCCACTAGTCGATATTTTTTCCATACAAATTTCGGGAAAGAATTACTCCACTGTTTCACATTGTGCATCGAAAGTTAAACATGATATCGTTTTTTCTTATAATTAATGGTGTCTGTACGGAAACAGAATAGTAAAATAAAAAGCCATTAAAAAGTTATGAGCCAACAAAGATTAGTTTTTCTTGCTATTTTTAACGTAACTTTGGGTGTAAATAAGTAACAAAAGAACTGTAAAATATTCAAAACCAAGTCCGTACCGACAAAGCTCGATTATCGAAGAGTTCAGTAAACTGTATTTGTAATTGATTTATGCAGTGGTTTTTTTCATAAAACTCGATTTTCTGAAGCACTTATCGATTTTTTTACGCGCCTATCAGTTCAGAACGGTGTTTCTGTGCGTGAGAGACGTTGTTCGTGTAGACTAGCCTCTATCTGCTCATCACTCATACTAGCTCTGTCGGACACGAAGCCAGGTGAGACAGCGTGCTTTTTGGCCATGACCACCAGGGAGTTCGAGCTCGCGACTAGTTTACTCTTAATATTTAGAAGTATTTTCATGCTGATACCTAAAAAAGAGTTCGATGGATTCGGACGTCTAGTGGCCCCAATACTGTTGACCACCCGAGCATAATAAGCTACTAAAATTAATTATTTTTTTTAGCGTGCATATCCGCTTCCTAACGGTAGTGGATAGCGTGGAACGTGCACACTGCACATTGTGTTTTGCAACGAAGTTGTAGTAATTAACAGACTTCATGCATATTTATGCTTTTCGTATCGTACAAAATTCGGTTGCATAAATTCAATTAAGTACTTATAAATATTTGTAACATTTACGTTTATCGAAAAGTAAATTGTGTCAGTAAATATTCTTTGTATTTACCTTGGCCTTAATTGGAGCGTTATCTAATCTAAGTAGTCTTCACCAAAAGAATGTGGCACTACTAACGGTTATGGCGAATCTTAAGCAATATGATCCCAAACCAGCCTCCTAGTTCTAGCGTACCTGGACAGATTTCTTGGTTATATAGAATCCTCGTTAATACATAATATATTAGAAAATCTCTCTTCTATAAATTACAAACAATAACTGTTCCAGTTAAGTATGCAATGAAAGTATGGCTTGCTTCTAGATTAGTTTTATTTAAGAAAACAAACGGAGCACAACTAACTTTCGTAATGTCCACAGAGTAGTGAGCTAAAATAAAATTTACGGAAAAGAAACGAATTTTACCATAGACTAGCAAATATTAAAAAAATAACAATGCATACCTTCACCTGTTTCTAGGGCTGTTCGACAACCCTGAGGACACGGCCGATATCGCGAATTCAGTACCAGACACCGACGGAGTTTACTTCATACCGGCGTTCAGCGGGCTAGGGGTAAATATTTACAAACTAGTACCAGCACCCGTTCGCGCAGAACGGCCGCAACATTGCGTAACACACTATTACTCTCAATTTGAATCATTTTGAAGCATATTTCTAATCCATTGCTCCATATGTTCGAAAAATGTGACTGCTCAACAATGTAAATCACGCAATGAATGTTGATGAACTGTCAAAATGAAACGCATTGCTACTGATAGCGTGTTACGTAATTACCCTGCAAGTTATTATTGTCTCACTGCAAGGCAAGGCCTTAGGTCTCTAAGAAAAGACCTATGTATAAGTCCAAGTTTCCTCACGATGTTTACATACGAATTGGAAAAGTTGCATTAGAAGCGAG
Source organism: Mesoligia furuncula (assembly GCA_916614155.1). Taxonomy (NCBI): domain Eukaryota; kingdom Metazoa; phylum Arthropoda; class Insecta; order Lepidoptera; family Noctuidae; genus Mesoligia; species Mesoligia furuncula. Next base: position 13,851,123 of record OU744809.1, on the reverse strand, counting down.
ACCTTAACAATTAGGCCACCACGACACAAGATCTACATACTAGTTACCTGACAAAGCGCCTGTATTCACCGTAAGGGGCTGTCTCCACGAGTGAGAGAATCGCGGCGATAGTCTCGCCGCGCCATCAAATTTTCGCGGCGATGATATCGCCGTGTGGAGACACGTTCTAAGAGAGTGTATAGAAATACGTGGCACGACGATAATATCGCCGGGGTTCTCTCTCTCGTGGAGACAGCCCCTAAGGGTAGGTGAAAATTCAAGGGATGGGGCCCTCCCTCAATGTAAAGAAGCTCAACCAACGTTATAGTTTTTTTTTATTAGCACTTCTTCCGCGTACATTTCATATTTAACATCTGACTGCTTCTGTCCTTATGTTAGGATCCTCCTGTGCTCATGGCCCTCTCGTGCCGGGGGCATTTTGCCACCCTATAGTAACGCCACTGGTGTCTGGAATGCGGAGTAGTTTTGCTCCGCAAAAAATTTACCTTTTAAATCACATCAATGTATACATAATATCTATTATTTTTACCTTTCTAACAATTAGGTAACAATATTAAACAAAATCGATATATTTCTATGATAATGATAAATGAATTATTTCTGAAAGTAGGCTTGTACAAACACTTTTACACAACAATCATTTTTTTTTTAAACTATATGAGGTCCGTCGTGGTACTCGTCCAGGTCGTCTCGCAATCTCTTTCTGTGCCGGCCTTGGCGCGGGAAAAGAGTTCCTGAAAGGATTTGGGGGAGGCCTTTGCTCAGCAGTGGGACAGTATAGGATAACAAAAAAAAAAAACAAAAGATGAGGTCCGGCGTTTCCTCTACTCTGAGAAGAAAGGCCGGAACAAACTCAAGAGGTCACGGTCTCTTTTAAAGTCCGGACATAATCTTGGTCAGATCATGTGAAGAACATGTAGATTTGTGACTGAAATTGTGGTTTCGCACGGAAATTAAAGTTAAGTAGGTTTTAGTTGTATGAGCAACGAGTTTGAACAGCCCTGACCTGAGAGTGCGTTACTGTGAAAGTATGCGTCACTCACATTCTCCGCTATTGGTATAACTGTCACGTTTTTTTAAATCTCGTAATAGTTTGGCAACTCCGTCTCACCTACGGACTATTAGTTAGTGTTAGATTAGTTTGGGGTTTTTTAGTTTGGGTAGATTAGTGAGGGGGGGGGGGTTTGGGAGGGGCCCGTGGCTAAATAATAACAGCCGCACAGGTCGATCGATCAGGTTAAGCTACGCTTGCCGCGGTTGGTCTGTGGATGGGTGACCATCTTTACATACCGAGACCCCTCCGTGCCTCGGAAAGCACGTTAAGCCGTTGGTCCCGGCTGACATTCGTGGATCTTTGACAGTCGTTACGGGTAGTCAGAAGCCCGAAAGTCTGACAACCAGTCTTACCAAGGGGTATCGTATTACCCAGTAACTGGGTTGTGGAGGTCAGATAGGCAGTCGCTCCATGTAAAATACTGGTATTCAGCTGCATCCGGTTAGACTGGAAGCCGACCCCAACGTAGTTGGGAAAAGGCTAGGCAGATGATGATGAGTGAGGGGCCCGTGGCTAAATAATAACAGCCGCACAGGTCGATCGATCAGATCGATCGTTGGTCTGTGGATGGGTGACCATCAGTACATACCGTGACCCCTCCGTGCCTCGGAAAGCACGTTAAGCTATTGGTCCCGGCTGTCGTTCGTGGATCTTTGACAGTCGTTACGGGTAGTCGGAAGCCCGAGAGTCTGACAACCAGTCTTACCAAGGGGTATCGTATTACCCCGTAACTGGGTTGTGGAGGTCAGGTAGGCAGTCGCTCCATGTAAAACACTGGTATTCAGCTGCATTCGGTTAAACTGGAAGCCGACCCCAACATAGTTGGGAAAAGGCTAGGCAGATGATGAGATTAGTTTGGGGCTCGACATAAGATTGAATGACACCATGATTTGACAGATGTCCCTGCTCCCGAAGTGTTTTTACCCGTCCGAAAAAGTTAAGCTCATATTAATATACTTCAATGAATGATTCAGTCCATTTATATTCCAAATGTGACAGATAATAGAAAATTAAAATCTTGACGAAATATTTTTTAGAAATAAGTTTTTTGTGATATTAAAATATATCTTTATATTAATCTATACTAATAATAAAGATGAAGAGTCTGTTGGCTTGCACGCGCTAATCTCTGGAATTACCAGTCGGATTTGAAAAAATATTTTTGCATTTGGTAGCCCAATTGTTGAGGAAGGCTATTAGGCTACTTAGCATCACGCTAGGACGCTTAGGAACCGAGCAAAAACAAAAAAGCAGTAAGAACTCTGAGCGAAAACGGAGTAATAGCACGGGCGACGGATACGATACTACGGGGTGGGTCGGGAGAACAAGAAGTAGAAGCTAGTAATATAATATTTAAACCAATTATTTAAAGTGAGTGAACAGGCATCTCCTGGGCACGCTCGTTCCATCATAGTCCTCATCTATCGCTTACCATCTGGCGTGATCGGGATCAAGAGCGGGCCCATTTAAGAATAATAAAAAAAAAGTGACGCATACTTAATCCTCAAAACCGAAATAAACAACAGGTCAGTTAACAACAGCAAAACAAGTTTCTTGGTATAAGAAGGTAAACATGTTTGCCATCGATTTCAAGTTTATATTTCCTCTATACGGTAATGGTTATCCTTGAAGTCAAAGTCAAAACATTTATTTCAAAAATGCACTTTTGAGCGTCAAATCTTTTGTGACCGACCTTGAACCGAATTTTAAGGTGACCCAAAATCGACGTAGGTACTTATAAGTGCATAAATACGTCAATCGCTTGATTTTTTACAACATAAGATTTATATTTAATTTTATTTATGGAAATTTTATTTATTACAGTCGGTATATTACATCTTTTAAGCCGTTGGTCTCGGCTGTCATTCGTGGATCTGCCCGAAAGTCTGACAACCAGTCCTACCAACGGATATCGTATTACCCAGTAACATAGTTGTGGAGGTCAGATCTATGTAAACTACTGGTATTCAGCCCGCATCCGTTTTGACTGGAAGCCGACCCCAACAAGGCTAGGCTGTTGTTGAATTATTTCATTATTAAAAGTGCACCTGTAACCCGGCTTCCACGTAGTTTACAGAAATTTATTAGAAACAAGATGTTGATGGTTTCTATTAGTAATATACTACTCACCACCGTTAATTACCACCGTAAATTTATAGGGTATAAGCTGTTAGGGAAAGATCCAATTAAACAAGTACCTTCTTACACCATACAAAGTTTATTGTAATCCACAGAAATTAAGGTTCACATACAAATAATGTGGCGAGCTACTACCAGCATACCTTTCCCAAACACTTGGATATTCACACCAATGCAACCAGTCTCTATCTAGTTGAATCGGGGTAATCACCTGCAATGAGACTATCACAAAACTCATAGTCGCTGTAGCAAGTCCGTGAGAAGAACTACTTAATAACTTCTAGCTCAATCTTACAAGTACCGACCTATGGTTGTGCTCATATGGGAACATAAACATTATGCAAAGCTACCCGAGACTGCCGGGTCAGCGGGATTGTCCGAAAGGGTTACCGCTGGCCCGGAACATAAAGGGCTAAGGAAGGAACATGGGTGGGGTTTAGTCAGTAACAGTCTGACACTCCCTTCCGCTCCACCCAGAGCCGGTCATTTGATGATTTCCAACCCAAAAAAAAAACAAAAAAAAAGGCTACCCTAGACACAATAGTTTATAACAACTGGTCTTATCTTTCTTATTGGAAAAATCCGGTATTCGAAAACCCTAGTCACGAGCCTGCACAGACTCACGAAAGATGCCGCTACTTGTCGCGTTAAATATTTATTTTTGCAACGTCACACTATGTACTCGTATTTGAAACAAACGACGCGCGATATACTCGCGTTCTGAGATTTCTTACAGACAACTTTGATGTGCAGACCAGAGGGGCAGTTCTCGTAATATTAGAAACGTTGACAGTCATCTCAGTCTCAATCTGTCAAAAATACCTCTAATTTTGCTAAATTTTTGACAATGATTGTCGCTGAGACGAGATTGCGACTAGATTTTGAACGTTTTTAGAGTTCCGTACCAAAATGTAAAACGGAACCATTGCCGGTGACTCAGTCTGTCTGTCTGTCTGTCCGTCTGTCACAACCGGATATCTCAAGAACTACTAATGCTATCAACTTGAAATTTTGAATGGTTTTAGATGACGTTTGCCGAACTATTTTGCAAATAAGAAAGAAATAAAAAAAATGTTTTTTTGCAACATGGACTGAGAGGGGGTCTGAAAAATTCGAAGTGGGGCTACTAGGGCATGTGGGGTATCATATGAAAGAGCGCAGTTTGCACATTCTCAAACATTTTTTTTAGGCCGCATAGTTTTGACTTTTGATGAAAAATGTAAAAAAAAATACCGTTCCCCCCTCCTTATCTCCGAAGTTTGCAAAGAGAAAAATCTAAAATTATTCTGTGTGATAGAAGTTTATGTAAAGATTACAGGAAAAATAAAACGGTGTCTCTAAATAGTACATTTTTTCAGAAATCATCAATAAAAATTACATTAGTGCCACTATCGGTCAAGAGATGGCGCTGACCTAAAACTGCAATATTTTACACCGCAGTGCGCAGTGTTAACATTCTCTGACCAATGTAGGCCTCGCTGATGAAAATTTGAAAACATATTATTATGTTGGTACGGAACCCTCGGTGAGCGAGTCCGACTCGCTCTTGAGAGGTTTTTAATTACTGGAATTGGCCTTCAGATGGGTTTTGGATGGTTGACCTTTTGATGATGATGATGATTGACCTAAAGTTTAACTGCTTCTCACGTTCTCATGAATGGCAATTCTTCTGACAAATTCACACAATAAATTAACTAATTTTTGAACAAAACATGTAACGTACGTTTTTATGTTGTTGCTGCTACTTGACTAAACCAGTTATTTTTTACTTCAATGTAATTCGTACTTGTTTAAAGTTATGGTATGTACATTTTAGGATTGCGACTAACTTAGAAGTCATAAAAAAATAAATTCTCGCAGCTCTGAGGTCGATAGAACTACCATTAGGTAAAATATAAAATAATTCTTATGTTTTCCTGCAATTACGAGTTGTTTAACATAATTATCATGTAAATAATTGCTATGGATATGGTAGATGAGTATCTCGCACCTAGCAATTGAGATAATAGGTACTTGATGGATCTTATAAAAAAATAAATTACCTAAAGGTGAGGCCACGGCCCAACTAAACTATTCAACAGATAATTTCGATATATTCCACTGTAAAAAAATATTTTGTGTTGTTGAAATAATATTGAAAACCATAATTATATTCAAGACATTATAGGTGATTGCATGACAACCCGCATGTTCGTTTAACCGTACAATATAATTCAATGAAAAAATGGGAGTCCATTTCTAGATAATATAGTTTATACACAACAATAGCCCAAACATAATATGATGTGAAATTCGTGTAAACAAAAATTTCTTGTTGGTTAGCACCCAATAAAGAAATTTTGAACGGAATTGTTCATTGCCTCGTGGTTTAGTGGTCATAAGCGCTATTGAGGACATTGTGATGAAATCCTGGGTTTGATTCTTGGGTCGGGCAAAGTGTTATTGGGTTTTTCCATCTGGAATTTCTTTGTTGTTCCTCCCCCAAGTAATAGGGGGCAAAAGGGGGGGGCCCTTTTGCCCCCTATTACTTGGGACTTAAACATATCTGGCGAAATGAGGGTGCACTATAGGTACACGTCTGTCTAACCCTACGGGGTATACAGGCGTGATGTTGTGTTATGTTTACGTTCATTGTAACATAATATGAAATCACTAGCTTCTGCCCGCGACTTCGTCCGCGTGAAATTTCACCCTCCCCCCATTCACCCTCTTAGGGGTGGAATTTCGAAAAACCCTTTCTTAGTGGATGCCTACTCTTCACAAAGAACACACCCTCCAAATTTCATGTCTCTAGGACCAGTGGTTTAGGCTGTGCGTTGATATATCAGTCAGTCAGTCAGGACTTTGAATTTTATGTGTATATACATAAATAGGTACCGACACAACCAATTTCTTGCCCTCGGATGTAAAGTAAATAAATAAAACAACTTTATATTGTTCACAGCCTCCATACAACGACGGTTCAGCGGCATCAGGGTTTGTGGGCATGAAGCCGTCGACTACGAAGGCGCATCTAGTACGGGCTGTGTTGGAATCTCTCGCGTTTAGAACGGCGCAACTTTATAGCTGTGTTCTCCACGAGACTAACTACGCGTTTCATACTATCAGGTATTTAGAAAAATCGCATAAATTTATTTGCAAGGCAGATGTGATTGGGAAGGCCGGAAGGGGACGCCCAAGCTTGAAGGTCAATATTGGTGAAGTTGATCAGAAAAGTCAGTTGTGTAGTACTTGAAACTGGAGTGCGAGATGTATGAACATAAACGAAGCAAAAGGAGTATGTAAGGATCTACCTACCCTCATGGGAAAAAGGCGCGAATTTATGTATGTATCTTCTTTGTATCGCTGGCACGGCAGTTGTTGAAACCTTAACTTCGCCACTTCCACGGCGTTATCGGTGGCAGCGCAGAGGGCATTTTTGCTGTATGTTTTGGAGCACATTTATGAATATATGTACAGATGTACATCTCTCATTTCATCCTCCGTTCCTCAGCCTTACCTGGCTGGTTCCATGTTATGTGTCGCTTTGTCTCTTAATCTTTCTTTCTGTCGGTTTTAAAATCAAGTCAACTGTGGGTACTTACCACCTTTATAATATACGCGCCGCACTATGTAGGCACCATTTTGTTGAAACTCAGATGTGTCTTCTCGACATCCGTATGTCACTAACGGGATGGAGCAGAATACCAGCGTCAGGTATTGTACCTGGCATAATATATGCTGAGCTGGACTCCCATTTGGTGCAACCATAAGACATACACCGCCCAGTAGTGATCGACCGTTACAGATGTACAACATGAGTTAGGTGTATATGGGTCATTTTATCTTTTTAATCTTTGTTTTTTTTTCATTCACCTGTTTTTAATGTTTTTTAAAACGTTTTATCTATCTATCTATCTATTTGTGACCAGCGTAATATGTTTTTCTCTTGTATTCTCCTCTATCAGCCGTCAACTCTTCATCACACCTTTACAATTCGTATCATCCGTCATAGAGACCATCAATATTTTCTTTTGGTTTCCCCTTCCTTCTCCATCTATCAAAATTTTTATTCATCTAAGTCTCACGCTTTTCATCCCTTTGTCCACTTTATCCACCCTTACTACTTACTGGGGGAATTTAAAACCGGCTCACTAATCCGTTGTGTAAAATTATTTTATGAAACAACCAATATCATATCCCCTCAAAAATGTGTTATTCCGGGGTAAACTTACATCGGCTATAGCCATTTCGGCACGCTCGAGCAGCACTTTCAAACATAACTTTAGTTGCAATGTGTTACTTTCAGACTAGATGGCGGTGTATCAAATAACGACTTCATCGCTCAGTTAGTGGCAGATCTCACAGGGTTGCGCGTTGAACGACCTGTCCATGTGGAGATGTCGTCACAAGGATGCGCGCATATAGTTGGATATAAATTAGGTAAGATACTTTATTTCATGATTTATTTATTGTGATGTGCAGCTGTAAGTTCTGATGGTCGCCGCTAGATGGCGTACGTGACTACTTTACTATGCCGGTTGTACTCTTCTAATAACAGATTCAGCAATATCTGAGACACTATAAAATTGCATTGTCTTTGAAGAGTGCACTTGGAGTTTGGAGAGAAAATATTGAATTGTATTTTTTTACTTAATGGTTTTTTGACCCTATTTTTCTACCTCTCCTCGAATAAAGTAAATGTTTCCGTTTCAGGTATATGGAAATCAAAAGAAGAACTAAAGAAACTCAGACAAATCGACTGTGTATTCAATCCTCGAGCACAAATAAAGAAAGCGTACGAAGTAACATTCGCACGATGGCAGGACGCCGTCAAACGAATGTGCGGCTGGTACAACGGAGAGACGTCGCCACAGGTTACGATATCAGACTCGAGCAGTAGCACCGTCACGCCACAGAGTAGCTTCAAGGTCGCCGGAGGCCGGAAGAAGAATGGCAGTATATCCAAATAGCGGTGGCTTTTCTGTTTGCTCGCGATGTTCGCCGCGTGCTTGCCTCTCTGCAGGTGATACAGGTGTTGGATGGACTTCTTCAAGGTCCAATTAGTGTACTTGCAGGTTCCAGGTGCCGTGATAAAGGTTTGAAATGACTCGCTCACCTTTACCTTAGGAAGCTCATATTTTAATGTATAAGTAAAAATGTCCGTTTGACAAACGGCACGTCCGCATAGACTTGATAAATGTAAAACTACCCTGCATATAAACTTAAGTTATAATTACAAATTATATTATGGGAGCGCATACTACTCAATAGTTCGAGAAGTATCGTTTAGTGCCTGTTATGACTAGATTAAAGGTGATACTGTTAAGCTATATCAAAGATTTATTATGTGTTAAGATAATTAAATATTAATGAATATATGTATGTAATACTCTAAATGATACGCTTAGTCGTTGTGCGGGAGCTAAGTCTAATGTAGAAAAATGTGCAATATTTCTGCTCAAAAGTTGGTGACTGCTGTCAAATGCATGCATGTACTAAATGGTTGAAAGAGATACCATTTTAATGTCATTAGAATGATCTATTATAGAGGTAATTTAAAACTATAAGCCATGGCAGAATGAAGAAAACTTATATAATTGATCGTTAGAAAGAGGACAAATCGCACCTACGGTACAAAAACGTCACTTATGCAAATGATGTAATTTTTCAGGAGAAGCGTTTGAAAATTCGATTGGAAATTCGACATCCTAATAAAAATGTATAGTTCTTCTTGACTAAACAATAACGACACAACTGCCCTCTCGCGGAAAGTATACGCATTACACAAATGACAATTACTCACAAGGTAAAGGGGTACATTAGCTACTTTTTCTCATACTTACTCAGGTCAATTTTGACAAAAATTGCATAAGTGATGTTTTTGCACCGTAGGTGCGAAATGTCGGCTCACGGCAGCTATATAAGCATTCTGTGTAATAACTGGTAATTGCAAAGCATTGCTAGAATAATATCAACAGTAATATAAGATAATTCGCTGTGAACCTTAGTACATATAATTCAAAATCACGCTTCATGTGACTTATGTCGTTGTAATAAGGTCCAAGAAAAAAACAGAAACGAACCATGGCTTATTTTCTTTTTAACGGCTATTATCAAGTTATTTATCGGGCAACCTGTATAAGGTCAATATACGTTTAATATTGATTATAAATTAAATTATATTTCGGTATTATTATGGTGTTGTATGGTTTATGTGATTGAAGTAGGTGAAGGCTCAATGTAGGACTTGCCGTATTAAGTTATGCCGTTTTAATATTAAATTTGTGATATCAATCAGCTTATGTAAATAACAGCTATATAATAAATAAGACAACTGTGGAGAAGTATGGAGGAAAAAGACACGCGAACCCAAAAGAAATTAGGATAAGAACAAGAGAATGGTGATGAATAACAAGACAACAATCTAATGGTGAAAGTGTAAATATCACCCTGTATTACAGATTTTTTTTTGCTGTGAACAGGGTGATTTTGAACGAAGAACGTATCCGGGGCAGATTCCGTCTGCTAAGTTTAAAACGACGACTAAAGTCAAAATGTGCTCTTAATTATGTTTCTAAAAAAAATAGGTCAAAATATGTTCTTTTAATTATTCTGTTCTTACTATAAAACGCCCTGTATATTTTGGAAGACAGATTGTGGAATTCGGCATATCTCGATATCATGAAACGATATTCACACATGAGATTATATTATTCTTGATTCTCAATACTCAGGTTTTAAAAGGTGTTCGTTATTCAGAGTTTTTGGTAGTTCATACTAGCAAATTATCCGAAACTTGGCAGTATGCACTACTGCGTTACAAAGGAAAAAATCCTCAAAGTTGTATTGTTAGATATAGTCTAAAGGGTGGCACGGACATCTCCGCGCACAACCAGTTAGTTACCTTTACCTGTTACCTTGTATTCAGTACATGATTCTGGACCGTAAAATTACAACGCAGGGGGCGATGAAAATTTTCGTCGGTTATTACCAGTGATCGGAGTAGGTAGATTGAATTGGGGTCATTGATTAATTAATATTAATTAATTAATTAATATATCATGTATTCTCTCTTCACAATAAGTGGTCTTAAAAATAGTGCAAACTTAAAACTGCAAAACTTTTCCCACCTTTGTGAGAGACTGGTGCCTGAAGTAGGTTTTAGGAATAAAACCTGTTACAGGTCACCAGGACCCTCACCTCGGTAAGATTCTTATAATTGATCCGAAACGTATATATTAATATGGACATTCCTCCGGAATTTCGGAATTCGAATTGTCGTGAAAACAGATAAATATAAATACAGATAAATTTTGAATTGTGTAGTAATAATATCACTACCAACATTAACATTATTTAATTGGATCCGGACATACCGGAATTACTTTCCTGAAAAATGGCTTATCCATGTTCTTCTTTCTGTGGGCATTTATGATACAAGTACCAAAAATCAATCTACCTATGGTTATTACAAAAATATTTTGCTGTTCCATACATTTTGATCGCGTTACGTACGCGGTCAAAAATCCGTGTATGGTACAGCAAATTTTTTGCACTTTTCTATGAAACAGCTGTTTTTTTTTTGATAACCGACGGAAAATTTCTGCGTTAGTCTAGAATCATGTGCTGATTTCACGGTTACAGTTTGCGCATCCATGTTCCTGCCCCCTGTATAGGCTAATGTTTGTTTGAATAAAAAGAAGGATGGATTGTATGCAATAAATTTTTTGTCGATTGTTTGATAATTCTTGCTCATTTTATAGGTCTCATATTTATGTAGGGATCATCCCCATGCTACAATCAAGTGAATATAGAAAGACAATATTAAATATTTGTTTGTAAGTAGTGAATATAATTATATAGTAATGACACCGTTACCTCAGTTGTTGTCGTAGCTGCAAGTATAATTGTTCCTACGTGTTACTTTATTAGAATTGAGGTGAAGTTTTTTGTATGAAATCATCGTTTTTATATCTTTTTTAACCTTCCATGACATTTTATTGAAGTTACTGCTTCTAATGTTTTAGGTGTTTTAAATCAGTTTTTAATTGTGGGTTAAGTAAGTAGATTAAGCGAATCTAATTAATAATAATTTTGTATGATCTATAATATTTAGTAAGCGAATTGCATTCGTATAAGACAGTACATTATCTTAAGTTTTTTTATTCTCTGAAATAAGCAATTTTAAATATCGTTTAATATGAGAAGTACCTCCTAAATGCTTAAGCAAACATCGAAACCCAACAATATGGGCAGCTATGAATTGATAGATTCAAATGTAATAATGTTTTATTTGACATGACATTGTAAAAGAATACTTCAAACGAAATTCCATAAAATGCTGAATTTATGCTTGTGTTTTATTAAAATTATCCCAACACTTCGTTCACAGTTATTCTACCTCTGACAGCAGCAACCTAACAGCAACCTTATTGTGTCAAGAATAAAGATCGCAATGGTTTTGACAGACTTGTCAATGGCAGCAACCCAACAGCTTTCTAAGCTTGTCTAAATTTATATGATACCATTGTTTGTGAAGAGAAAATAAAATTATTTGATGTCCGTGACCACCGCCGGACCACCAACGCCAATCGCTTTCATATTTGGTAAATAATTAGTACTCAATTAAGTAGTACTCGAACCACAAAATTGGTACCTTAGTAGTTTTCGAGAAAATCGACATTGAAGGTGGTCCGGCCGTAGTCACGCTCCCTTCAGCAGGACCACCATGAGCGCCGAAAAAGGGGGCACGCTACAGGTATTCTAAGTATACAAATAATTAGTACCCATAAATGTGATTTATTACGTAAAAAAAACAGAACTGTAAAATTTGTATTTACCGAGAAATCAACGATGATAACTTTCTCGCAATTGTTCAGCAGGACCACAATTTTGAATGTTGATTCCAAGTTAGAGAAGCTTGTCGCTTTCCTCAAGCCTACATAGAAAATTAGTACCCTGCAAGATAAAATTAGTACCCAAACTTCGACACTAGTACTCCAGTAGTTTACGAGATATAGGTACCATGCCATTAGTGGGGTGGCGGTAGTCACGGTGCCAAATTTTCATTTCAAGATTTCCCTATTAAAAACTCTGTGATTTCTTCCCAAAGTACAAAAATTAGTACTCCTAAAGAAGTTAAAGCGACCAAAAATTCAGATTCCCAAGTGTTGTATTTTAAGAGAAATTAGCTTTCATAAGGTACCTACTTTTCCATACTAAATCTTCGCGTATAACCCGACCAAATTAATTTGTCAATGGTATTGAGCTGTTTAAAAGATGTACACTCTTACATAATTTTTTTTTCTTAAATACACTGTATGAAAAGATATTGAACATGTATGTGCACGAGTGTACCTCTCTTAAACAGCTCAATACCATTGACAACTTAATTTGGTCGGGTTATACGCGAAGATTTAGTATGGAAAAGTAATTAAAGCTTTGTTTCTCTTAAAATACAACACTTGGGAATCTGAATTTTTGGTCGCTTTAACTTCTTTAGGAGTACTAATTTTTGTACAAATTTGGGAAGAAATCACAGAGTTTTTAATAGGGAAATCTTGAAATGAAAATTTGGCACCGTGACTACCGCCACCCCACCAATGGCATGGTATTATCTCGTAAACTACTGGAGTACTAGTGTCGAATTTTGGGTACTAATTTTATCTTGCAGGGTACTAATTTTCGATGTAGGCTTGAGGAAAGCGACAAGCTTCTCTAGCTTGGAATCAACATTCAAAATCGTGGTCCTGCTGAACAATTGCGAGAAAGTTATCATTGTTGATTTCTCGGTAAATACAAATGTTACAGTTCTGTTTTTTTTACGTAAAAAATCACTTTTATGGGTACTAATTATTTGTATACCTACTTATAATACCTGTAGCGTGCCCCCTTTTCGGCGCTCATGGTGGTCCTGCTGAAGGGATCGTAACTACCGCCGGACCACCTTCAAAGTCGATTTTCTCGAAAACTACTAAGGTAGGTACCAATTTTGTGGTTCGAGTACTAATTAGTACCAATTGAGAGTAAGTACTCATTTTTTACCAAATATGAAAGCGATTGGCGTTGGTGGTCCGGCGGTAGTCACGGACATAATTATTTGAATTTGAATTTGAACAGCAACCTTATTACAACTCAGACCAACAAAAAAACATTTTTACAAAAAAAAAAACAACCGACTTCCAAATCAAAACACTACAAATTGAAAAATAACTTTAATTTCGGAAGTCGGTGTCTATGGTTCCGCATTTTCGTTTATTGACACCGACTTCCGAAATTAAAGTTATTTTTCAATTTGTAGTGTTTTGATTTGGAAGTCGGTTGTTTTTTTTTTGTAAAAATGTTTTTATTTTTCACGTTTTAGTGGGTCAGTTTGTAATTTATCTAAGTTACAATAGCCTAATGCCAACTGTTCATCACCTTTTACAAAATATTGCTTTTCCCGATCCTGGGACGTTAATTGTTGAGGAGTTCTCCCGGTAAGGACCAGGAGAACTCCTCAACAATCACTCATCATACGCATTGTGACGAGCATAAATTGCTTAGCAACCATATTAAAGTAATCGAATCGCAACCCGTGAAATATTTGTCATTGAGTTGTTCCGATGGCAATCTGTGGTCTTCATTATCAGCTCCACTTTACCAAATGATGATTTCCGAGAGCAAATGCTCAAGTTACTTTAAAAAATACCCAAATCGCTATAGGTTTGCCTATAAAATTTGAGGGTTTCCCTCGATTTCCATGGGATCCTCTCATGAGATTCCAACTTCATGATAATGAGACCACCTCGAGAGTATACCCTTTCAAATAAAAAAAGAACTTTTGGAATCGGTCCAGCCGTCTTCGAGTAATCGGTGAACATACACAAGGTAGCTACTGTAAACTGTTGAGTAGTTCCCTTAACTGTCCTTCGTCTTCATCATCAGACCCTTAATGACAGTCACAACCTATCTAGGTGTAAAGTTCACATCAACACAAATTAATCAAGCCCAAACACAAGGTAACTGCTGTAAATCGTTGAGGAGCCCCCTCGACTGTCTTTCGGCTCCATCATCAGATCGACTCCAGACCTTCATTAAATTGTAGTGCTTTAAAATACATAATGAAAAAAATAACAAACGCACTAGTCGCTCCTACGATTTTCGAATGTTCCCCTCGATTTCACTGGGATGCCATCATCAGATCCTGGTTTCCTTATCATGGGACCACCCTTGGCATATCTCCTTTCCAACAAAAAAAGAATAATCAAAATCGGTTCATAAACGACGAAGTTATCCGCGAACACACATAAAAAAAAAAAAAAATATATATATATACGGTCGAATTGAGAAACCTCCTCCTTTTTTTGAAGTCGGTTAAAAAAAGATAGACAGCGCGCCACGAACATTAAAACTGAAGCCACCTTTTTATCTATGTGTGTATCGAAGGCTTGCCATTTGTTAAATGTTTTCCCTATAATTTGGGGATATTTGTGCGAGTAGGAACTAGTATAATATTGTACGAGTAAGATATTGTTGAGTATGGTATTGCTATTAATGAGAGGTTTTTCTTTTCAGTATTTAAAAAAAAAAATAGTTCCCAAGAACCCTGAAGATGGCGTTGAACTGACTATGTTACTAGATGCCAAAGTCAAAACGCTTGGAAAAAAAACATTGCGTCACGTCATATACGCTCGTTGAGTGACAGTTTCGTTTGCTTTCGTTTTACGATCTTAAAATTACATCCAAGTGAATTAATAAAAAAATTATGTAACTTCCGTTCCTTGCAGTAACTTACCAAGTTCAGCGCCATCTATCCAGCGACTAGGGAAGCGTTAAAAAAAAAGAAAAAGAAAATCCCTCATTGGAAACTCAAAATATTCAATACATAAAAAAGAAAATAGGAATATAACTCGAAGTAACAAATCATTTGTATTAATCGAATGGGGAAAATTTAAATCGTATTATGGCAACCCCCGCACCTTATTTCACTACTATCGTTCGTTGAGGTTTTTTGTTCCAAGTAATCTAAAATTTAATATTATAGAAACGATATTATTTCAAGTACTTACAAGTGAAGTGATTCCGTGAGACTTTTTAAGTGATTTGCTGTTGTTTTTGCAACTTTACACTGCACAGGAAGGCATCATTATATTTTTTTAATCTATGTTAACTTGACGACGACTCGTGACGTACTAAGAGCGATGAGCATGGTTTTAGTGTAGGTGTGTGCGTGAGCGTGTATGTTTACTTGCAGGAGCACGGTTTTATGGCTTCACTTTTGATGTTCGCGGCGCGCCTTCTATCTTTTTTTGTTGGTCTGAGTATTACAATGACAATAACGATCTCTGTGATTTGGACAGTGGCGCCGATTCTGTTGATCACAAACTAAACTAAATTTAAGTTCATGCATCTTTTTCTTTCTATTTCATTAAGGACGCTATCACATTTTGAACTCGCTCAAGTTTAGGTATCTGAATCGCAACACAACAACATAACGCGCACGCACACATTGAACCCATTGTCCGCTCGATTTTATACGTAACTATAACTAATCTTGGTACTTGAAGGTATTATTTTTTAATTTTACTGGTATTTATTGAGTAAAGTTAGTTGTTAGTTCGCAATCGAATCGAATTTGGTAACTGTTATTAGTACTTACTATAATATGTGATAATCACGTTTTTAGTATTGTTGAAGTTCATCAGTCATTACGTACTACAATAAGTAGGTGCCGAAAAACGATCTTAACATTTTAGTATTACAAGGAACATCTACGTTTATCCTTCAGTCTGCTGTTAGTTTGAAAAGATGTAAGTACTTTTAAATATTATTCTTGATGACAATTGTTGGAGCATTACCTACATAATCAAATACTAGCCTGGGAGTTGTCGTAGAGTTTCGTTGTAATATTTAAAAATAATCATTCACTTATGAAAACAGTATTTTATTTACTGGGGCGAGAGTTCATTATTTTTTATAATAATTAAAAATCTTTGTAACAAAAAAAACAGACTTCCAAAAAGAGAAAAATAACTTTAATTTCGGAAGTCGGTGTCTTTGGGTCTGTATTTTAGTATTTTGCCACGGCGAAATTAAAGTTATTTTTCACTTTGTAGTGTTTTTTTGGAAGTCGGTTTTTTTGTTAAAAGGTTTATATTTCTCGCTTTTTAGTCGAGTCCGTTTATAATGTATCTAACTTACAATAACCTAATGTCAACTTGCTCATCGCCTTTTACAAAATATTGCTTTTCTCAATGCAGGGACGTTAATTGTTGAGGAGTTCACCTGGTATTCACCTATCAGCTCCATTTTACTATTCGTATTGTGACGAGCATAAATTGCTTAGCAACCATATCCACTCACGCGGCCATAACCACGAGCAGGTATTGAGGAAAATGTTACACTCGCTCGAGAGCCACGATCGGCCATTGATAAAACTGCGACAGCAAGCATTTTCCACACCGCAGTATTTTATTTTTAGTAATTTTGTCTATGGGAGTATTGCTCACGTTCCAGGTTCTTTAGTCGAGTGGTTAGATGAAGTACATTTGTGCCAAAGGCCGTGTGGTTATATCGGCATTACGAAATAAGTTATCTGTACTTGAAAATCACACTAATATTATAAAGGCGAAAGTTTGTGAGTGTGTGTGTGTGTGTTTATATGTTTGTTACTTCTTCACTCTCAAACGGCTGGACCAATTTTGATAAAATCTTGTATGGAGGTAGCTGACACCATGGATTAACATATAGGCTACTTTTTATCCCGATATTCCCACGTAATCGACATGTACGCGGGTGAAACCGCGGGGCGCAACTAGTCTTTAAATAAACAAATGAGACGGCGATGACGCATGCGTAATTTGATACTCGCGTGATGTTATTGTTATTGTATATCAAAACTTTGGAACAACAATGGTATGTATTATATGTCATTCGATTCAGTATGAATGGGGCTATTTTTTAGGTAAATAAAAAAATAGGGTCATCGCTTTCGATTTTGAAATAATATTATTTTAATTTTTAATTGTCGTAATGTAAACAAACATTAAAAATAAACAATTATTAAAAAAAATCAAAGTCTCTTAATGTTACGGAACAAGTTTTGTTATCTACACTTGTCTATCCACTTGAAGAAACAGCCATTAGTTTAACAGCGGTCCATAGAATTTTTTTCTGTACGAGTCGTGTATAAGTGGCGAGGGCGCTCCGCGGCGCGTCGAAAAAAATGTGCTAAAAACATACTTGCGTATAGGAAGGCGTTACCGCGGGGTACTTGCGCGTGAGTGGATATTAAAGTAAGCTAATCGAATCGCAACCCGTGAAATACTTATTATTGAGTAGTTCCGGTAGCCGTCTGTGGTCTTCATCATCAGTTCCACGTCACTAAACCCAAATCGCTATAGGTGTGTGTGCCTATAAAATTTCAAGAGTTCCTTCGATTTCTCCAGGATCCCATCATTAGATCTTGACTTGATGACAATGGACCTGACCACCCTGACCACTGTATATATCCTTTCAAACAAAAAAGAACAAGAAACAAACATTTATTTTTCAGTTTGTAGTTTTTTTTTTTTTAAATCGGTTGTTTTTTTTTTTGTAAAATAGTTTTTATTTTTCACTTTTTAGTTCTAACGACCTACTCCACACCAATTCATATAACAGTACTTGTTATGTGAATATCAGTGACAGGAAGCTATTGAACACATCCGCGTACCCCTTTAGAGGGTAGGCGTAATGTTATGATGTGTTTAGTTGCATAAACAATGCATAGATATGCGATAGCAGCAATCGCGGTTGATTTGCTGGCATTTATTGAAGAGTTCCGTTGGCTGTCTCCGAAACTCATCATCAGATCTTTACGAAATTTAAATGGGACCATTTTGGAATAAACCTCTTTCGAACAAAGAAAGAATTTTGCTAATCCGTCCGTCCGTATATGACGGAGTTATGCCCGAATACACAACCTCCTCCTTTTTAGAAATCGGTTAAAAATACACTCGCCATCTTGAATAAAAAAATGGATGTCATATTCGTAATCACCACCCCAAAATCGACTATAGTATCGAATATCAAAAAAAAAATTGTTTCCGTCATTTTTATTTGATTATAATTTATTAACATAAATATTTATACTACTCTTTATCTGTCATCTACATCCACTAAACAAAAAATTACAACTAAGTATTCACATCACAAACAAATTCCAAAAATCGTACTTAATTTTATTTCGGTTCGAAAAAGTATCAACATTGTATTGTGGAGTACTCAAAACCGAGCTCACTTTTTAACGTAATTATTTTTTGCGAAATAGCGACATAGTCGTGCTTTCACGAGCGCGTCTGAGCGCGGAATGACCGACCGGCAAGTGTCCGCGGGTAGAAAATGTATGGAGAAATTTGAGAGCGTTTCTTATTTTTCTCATAAATGAAATGTTATTTATTTATCTGCAAAATGTTTAGCTTATCTTTATAGAATTATATATGAGCAACAATATCTTCTTATTTTTAAGTTAAAATATGCATTGGATTTAGCTATATTGGTTCCTATTCAGACCCCTTTATATTTAATTTTTTGCGATTATTGAGATGGTAAAAACGTATTTGTGTGAAAACTTTGTATGGGGCTATTTAATTGCTTTGGGCCCAGTCTGGAGATGAATATATTATCTTTAATTTGAAACCAAGATATCCTCGCAGTTGTGACTCCAGTTTGTTAAAATGGTACCTGAAAAACAGTGTTATTCGTGGAAAAATGTGATAGCGTCCTTAAGAAAAGAACATAATAGACGAGATTAAAAAATTGGCTACTAAAAATACGTCAATTTACGCCAGGCGCTGACTAATTTGACAGGAATAAACTAATATTTATCTACTGTCCTTGTCTCAATGAAATAGAAAGAAAAAGATGCCTGAACTTAAATTTCTTTTAGTTTGGAAACAACAGAATCGGCGCTAGTGATGCAAAATCGGAGGTAAAATAACTAAACGGACTGTACCACCGACCATGATGTCTCCTTGCCTACTATTGCTAAACCAAGTTCATCGGGGAAAAGTAAGGCGTGGTGGTGGAGTTAAAGCAAACAACGTGACTGCACAACACGCGTTTATATTTTATAACTAGTGAAGTGACCCGTCCCGGTTTCGCAAGACATTCGAACTCCTCAAGACAGAAATAATGATGGTGAAAACTGCATCAAAATCGATTTAGTAGTTTAGAATATATATACACAGACAATCGATATACTCTTTTTACATAAAGGTTAGAAGTCAAACTACGTCATAATAACATTGATTAATCCAACGTTGTGTCTTCACGCTTCTCTTTCTTTTCTATGCAGTCCGACAAAGGCCGCGCTTTAGATCTTGGAGTCGCCTTAAGCTAGCATTCTTAGTTTTCCAGACTTTCAGGTATATCTACGTGACCCTAATTCATTGCTCTCGAGTGTATTTTTAAGATCTTCTCTTATACAGTTTAATACATAGACGCCTGCCTTTCCACATTTCAGCTGCGAACACCATTACAGACAGAATTGTACCAACAAATAGTATCACGAAAGCTACAAATTGGTCACATAACGTTATTTTAAAGAAAGCCCGAGGTTCGCTAGCGAGTTGGATCTTCGAATTCGGGATATCTAGCATTTCCCGAGTCCACTTGTAGTACTTAGTTGGTAGACCAGCTTCATTAAGCCGTTCTGAGACAACTTGGAGGTCCTCGTAGAATGGGAAACCTAAGGAAACGAAGAATAGAATTAGGTAACGCAATTGATGCTGGTTCAAATGCTTACTAAAGTCATCGACGACTAGCGTGGGACTTCTCCACACCCATTGGTTTGATTGAATTTTACCTGATCGGGTAATGTAGGACACGAAATAAGTGCCAAAACATTCGTCCACAATATCGATGAGAGGCATCCCGCTACTGTCCGAGTAGTGCTGGGAAATATCCGTTTCGGCATCCGCTTTCCTGTCCACAGTTGTTGCCCCTGTGTATTGCAGGATTACTCCTGGGCAAGTAGATTAAATTATATTATCTATTGACATTTAGGTATTTATTCAGCACGAATATTTCTGTGGGACCCAGATAAATCTTCTTTCATCTACCCTCTTTTGCTTACCGTTTTATAAACCTGCCGCTTCTCGTGCTTCGCCGATGCCTTAGCTACTTGCTTTAATAACGCTCACTTAGTACCCACCTACCGTCAAACGTGAATAGGGATGTAGGGGTGAATCGAAACGAAACTTTAAAAGGGATTTTATCATTGCAATAATACAGTTTGTTGCCAAAAAAAGGTCTCTAATGTGTTTACTGTATTTGTAATGTTCGCTGGGTTAATAAAACACACTTTGACAGATCACTTAGGTGAAGTAGTCTATGCGCAACCCAGAGAACGTCTGCACGCGCCTACGGCCGGTAAGCGACTGCCACGCCAATGCCTGCGCATACACTACAATATTATAATTAACACACCAAACTATTTCAATGTTAAAATCCATTTTAGAGTTTTGTCCCGATTCATCCCGTTTGTAGGTACAACCTACTAGGTGGATCGTCCTGCTACTGTTCGTGAGGTACCTACCGTATCTAAAACATTAGACTTACCCAGACCTTCCTGAGGTATCAAACGCGCTCGATCAAAAAATTCTGCTTGTAGCTTGTCTTCAGGTACCTGTAGATGTCTCATGAGTTCTCTTATTATAGGGGAAATGTATAAATCAACCCCAGAAGAATAAAGTTGTTCTAGAGTCTTCATTTTGTCATAACGTACCACAGTTGTGTACACTTTGCTCAGGTGACCCTGAAATAAACGTTATACGTGATAGCGCACCTTTCCTTGTATAAAATCACATATCGGTAACGGCGGCCAATCTCAATGTAGATAAACCTCGGCTCACCAACGCGTCATGGCTTTTTTCCTCAAAGTGGCCTTTCTCTGTTTGCCAGAACGCAACATGGCCGTTTTTATAAGTCCACAACGCGTTGTGCTCTCTTTAAGACCCACTGCGCGTTGTGACTGTTTTAAAGAAGCCGAAACCAGAATGATGAAATTTGAAGTTGTTAAAATTTTTTCGCTTATTGACCGTTTTCGGTTTTTGAGCCTAACTTATCCTAATCCTAACTATTAATAAATGCGATAGCAAGTTTGTTTGTTACGCTTTCTCGCTAAAACGGCTGAACAGATTTGGATGAAATTTGGCACATGGGTAGACCGTGACCTGGAGAAGGAAATAGGCTACTTTTTATCCTGGATCGCAGACAAAGTCACGGGCAACAGCTAGTACTTAATAATAATAATAAACCAAAACTAACCTGATATACTGCCAGAAAAAATATGGAACCCAATAAGCATGAAGTCCTCAAAATTTGGTATGTTCTTCTTTTCATCGGTGAATATCCAAAAAATGTCGTCATCACAGAGTTGTGAAGGTACCACCAAAAAGTCATTGTCCCTAGACCCGTCATTGTTTTGTTGATCATCGCCGTGGCCCACATGATGCCACCTATTGCTACTAATACCGCACCTATCAGGGTCCATAGCCACAGAGAGAACAAATTAAACACACTGTGCCAAAGCGGTATAATATCAGATTTTCTTACAAAAGCACATAATGTATCAGTCTTGACATAATTCACGTAATAAATAAGTTCGTCTGAATAAAGAGTCATAAATCGTGAATTGAAGGATATATCCAACTCGTTACGAATGATACAGCCCAAAGCACCGCTTACATTCCCCGGTAGCGTCTCACCGAAATTGTCACAATCTTTATTTTCAGAAAATGATAAATTAAATTTTAAATACGTGAGGATGTCGTGCATTACCATTCCGTCTATACCGCAATACCCACCCGTTAAGTTCAAGTTAAAATTCACATAGTAGTGTAATTCCTCACAATCTCTGATAGATGTAGGATGTCTGAAGAATATGCTCGCTTGTATAGGGTAATCATTAGTTAGCTTTTCTCCACTTTTCTTTATGGCTGTAGATAAGTCTTTGGAATGAGAAGCATTTATCAATTTAATAGATCTGTCGTATAAATTCCGAGTTGATTGCTTTTTACCGCTGTATATGACCATCTTTTGTTTACATGCAAAAGGGAATACTACCCCAACACGCATGATTTGAAATCTATGCCACAAAGTATTCATAATATTTTCCAACTTTGCAAATTCATTTGGATTCATTGTGTCATTCCTACATTTGAATTGTCTGTCACTGGTGACTATGATGTATAGTAAAGACCAATTGGATCTAATAACATAATGCCATAGAGGAGAATCAAATATCTTGGGTGTTAAATATTTTGTCATTATAATGACGTTAGGATTATTACTTGTCCGAATAAAATCCCTTGTAACATTAATATCTTTATCTGACCCATACACATTTAGTAACAGGACTGATTGGTTAGAAAGAGTGTTCTGCAGGATGCATGTCTTTAATTCTGGGTGAGCGTGAAGATCCATGTCGAAAAATACTGTTTGTGAAAAGTTATCTACTGGTAACAGTAGCGGACAATTTGTTACAACTGGTGCGAGCTTGTACTTCCACTGTGAGCTTGAAATTTCGAGAAACTTTGTTATGATTAAAAATGCAAGGAACTTCATTTTTGATGTCACAAAATCAAACTAATGGTGCCATTGTTCGTCAAACAATTCACAGAACATCAATACCTCCTCGATACAGTTAACAATAACAAGTACTTAATAAGAAGTTCTCCTTTATAGGCGTGATTTGATCATTATCAATACACATAACAATTTATCACCCTAAAGCGTTTGCTGTGTCAATCTTGTAGCGTGCCGTGCAAATATGAACTTTAACATTTCTTTATTGATGAAGATGTTAATCATTGGAAAAAGATAATATTTTATTTGTCAGCAAATATCATTATGTCGTTTGTAAAATAAACAGCCTAAGACTGATATAATAATTTTGGAACCTTATTTATGAGAGATCCGAAGAGTTATTTTTAAAATTAGGAACCACCTTTTGTTTCTACATGGCTAGAATGTTGAAATACATAACACTTAATTTAGCAATATTTAAAAGCAACCTGTCATTGCCCTTTAAAACATATAGTTGCATGTCTTCCTGTAGAGTTGCTGAATCAGTATCGTCTTTCATCTCGCGTTTAATACTGGCGACCCGCCTCTGCTCCGCATGGTTATTTATAACGACTTGTTAAAGATTTCTATGCAAGTTTAATATTAATGTATTCATATATTAGTATGGTTTTTATTGTAAAAATAAAGTTTTTAGAGGTATCTTCATGATTTTTTTCTATCGTATCAAATTAGTTGTATTATGTTTTTAACACACTATCAACCTAGCATAATTATATCCTGAAGAATATCATAAATAATTATTTTTCTGTTTTTATTTACTGTAGTCGATCATAAACTATTATTGTTTCTAAAACTTGCGTTTTTGCGTTTAGGTCCTGAACTTTAACTGATGGCAAAATTCGCATTAAAACCCGTTGGGTAATTTAGAAGAACAACACGGTCACATAGAGAAGAAGAATCGTGAATAGATAAGGTCATCTGCATAAAACAAACACCAAGCGTATTTGAGAACTTTCTCAAGGTTCAGGTCTTTTACACTAAATGTTACTATGCAGCCACTTTCCAACGATACTATAACCAAGGTAAGCCGCAGCACGGAAGGCCTCATCGCAGGTATGGGCTACAAAATGTAGGACAGTATTATCTGCGAAGGAGATTATTTCACCTTGAAAGTTTAAAACTTCTGAGTTGGTATATTAACCAGAAATAGGACAGGCCCCAAGATGCTGCCATGCGGAACTCCATGCAACTACTTTGTATAATTATTGCTATACAGAGAAAGCCAGATCAAAGGAGACGCTGGATGCAGTTAGATGTAGTGAAATAATACAGACTTGACTGCAAAGCACTCATTTACGTACCTATTTATTTAAGGAATCCACTACAGACAGTCAATACATTGCAATGGTAAAATACAATAAAAAATACACATAAAACATTAAAGTAAATGATTCCCGTCAAACGGAGACGGCCCTAAAACCACCAAGTTTTCGCGCTGGGCAATAACTACACGATAACGACAGGGTTAAGCGTGCGGTACAGCGATCTCATACCATTTATTGGTTAAAATGTAATATAATTTAGCTAGTGCATATCGAAGCCGAATCGGGCCACATCATGCAGCGGCACAGATGTCTGTGCCTATACACGTAAATACATGTATTTATAATAATTAATATGAGGTTGATTATCCGCCAATTTCGTACCTATCGTTATCGTGTTGAAGTCTTTATAGTCTTATGTAAAAGCGGCCAACACTAACATTATTTAAATTACATACTACATAGGTACCTAATAAAGTAATAGTTCAACTACAATTAAATTGATATTCGAATCAAACAATCGATCTTTTCTGACACAATACTATTTCGAAATTGTACAACAAAATGCATGGCCAGGGTTTGTCCCTCACCTTGACATCTGTGTGCCACTGTAGCTTTAAGGCCCATTAACGGTATGCAGGCACTTCTGCCACTTAGCGACTTGACAGTTGCCGATGTGGCTGCATCAGTCAAGTACTTAAAGCTGCATACAAATTACGATACACGCGATTTGGCTCTATTCCATAGTACAATTTTTTTCCACCGTTTTAATTAAAGGAAAATCAATCGCCGTAGATCAACGATAATATAATGAAAAGGTGCATGAGTATCAGGAAATTCCATTGAATCTTGATTAAGGTCTTCGCTTGTTCAGTTTACGAGATTTACGTCTGCCTATCCACATTTCAGCTGCGAACACGATGGCAGACACAATTGTACCAGCAAATAGTATCCCAAATGCTACACATTGGTCTCTTAACCTTATTCGAGAGAAAGCCCGCGGTTCGCTGTTATTTTCGTATATCCAATTTGGGATATCAAGCATTTGTTGAGTCCATTTGTAGTATATATTTGGTAAACCAGCTTCATTTAGACGTTCTGTAAAAACTTGGAGTTCTTCTACGAATGGGAAACCTACGGGAAGAAAAATACTTAGTTAAGAACATTTTGCTGCTGGGATTAAGGTGGGACGTTATTCCATGTCTTTCACAAAAATGAGTACCTCTGTACGCATTGCAAGCGGGATAGTTGATATATGACAGAGTGCGACCGTTTACAAGAATGACGCTAACATGCGTGACGCGCGCGTGATCGGCTTTGTTTTGCCAAATCATATCGTGGGAAACTCACCAACCAACACAAAACTTCAGAATAACCCAAAACACTACATGACAATGAATACTACCTGAACGTGTAATGCAGGACAAGAAATAAGTATAGAAACATTCGTCCACTATATCTATGAGAGGAGTTCCGTCATTGTCTGAGTATTGTTCGAGAATTTCCATCAAGGCGTCTGACTTCCTGTCCAGGGTGGCAGCGAATTTGTGTCGCAATACTACTCCTGAAATAAATATTAAATGGATTTTATTATTTTGTAGGTCTTCAACTTTAACTAATCTTCTTTCTTTTAATAGGGGTTGAGCTGGCACGAATAGTAATCATTCCCCAAACAAGCTCCTTCACAAGAAGCTCTACTGTAGTCTAGTACTCTAGTTAACTTACCAAGACGATCGCGGTCACCAGACATCACATGAGTTCGATCAAAGAATTCCTGTTGTATCTTGTCTTCTGATTTTTGAGTTTGTCTCAAGATATTTATCATTGAAGGAGACATGTATAATGTAGCTCCAGAATAATAAAGGTCCTCTAAAGTTTTTATTTGTTGAAATCGTTCTACTGTTGTGTACACTCTGCTTATGTGACCCTGAAATTTGTATTAGAATGAAAATAGATTAACTTATTAGATCTTTTAGACAGGTACCTAATTACCAAAATAATGACTTACCTGATATATAGCCAGAAAAAAAATGGAACCCAATAAGCATGCGCTCCTTATCATTAACAAAGTTCTTGTTCTCATCGGTGAATATCCAAGAATAGTCGCCTTGACAGAGTTTAAAACGTACCACCAGAATTTCATTGTCTCTGAACCTGTTATTGTTTTGTTGACCATCGCCGTGGCCCACATGATGCCACCGATTGCTACTAATACCGCACCTATCAGGGCCCATAGCGGCGGAGAGAACAAATTATACACACCTTGCCAAAGCGGTTTAACGTCAGGCTTCTTTATTAAAGCACACAACGTATCAGTTTTGACATAAGACATGTAATTAATGTGTTCATCCGAATACAAAGTCATAAATCTTGAATTGAAGGATATATCCAACTCCTTCCGAATGACGCACCCCAATGTGCCGCTTACATTTCCGGCATCTCCAAAACCATAATAGTTACATTTCTTACCTTTAGTAAAAATTATATTAAAATTTAAATGCGAGAGGATATCGTGCATAACCATTCCGTCTAAACCGCAATACCCATCCGTTAAGTTCAAGTTAAAATTCACATAGTAGTGTAAATTCTCACAATCTTTGATAGCAGTTGGGTATCTGTAGAACATGTTTCCTTGTATTGGATAGCCCCTAGTGAGATTTTCCCCACTGTTTTTTATAGCTACAGATAGGGCTTTGAAATTAGTAGCATTAATTAATTTAATTGATCTGTTGTATAAAATTCGACTAGATGGTATTTTGTCGTAATAAATAACCATCTTTTGTTTACATGCATATGGGAATACTACACCAACACGCATGATTCGAAATCTGTGCCACAAAGTGTTCATGATATTATCCAACGACAAGAAATCATTAGAATTCATCGTGTCATTCTTACATTTGAATTTCCTGTCACCGGTAATGATAATGTATAGTAGAGACCAATTGGATCTAATAACATAATGCCATAGAGGAGAATCAAATATCTTGGGTGTTAAATATTTTGTCATTATAATGACGTTAGGATTATTACTTGTCTTAAGATTTTTTTTTTTGCGATATTCTCTCTAATATCTACATCTGTATTTAGTAACAGAACTGATTGTTTAGAAATACTGGTTTGCAGAATACATGTTTTTAACTCTTGGTGAGCGTTTACGTCCATATCTAAGAATAATGTCTGTGAATAATTTTCTACTGGTAACAGTAGCGGAGAATTTATTACAACTGGTGCGAGCTTATTCTTCGGCTCAGAGCTTAAAACGAATGAAAGACACGTTGTTAAGATGAGAAATCCAAGGAATTTCATTTTTGATGTTACAAAATCAAACTATTTGGGCCCAGAGTTCGTCAAATTGTTCACTTCACTTCAATGCCTTCTTGATTTAGCTTTACTAACAATCGGTAGGAAGATCTCTCTTTAATATAGACGTATACCTACTTGATTATTATCAATACAGCTATCGAAATTAATCACTCTAAAACGTTTGCTACCTTCAATCTGTTAACGTTTGACAGTACATTAGGAAGTTGAATATTTCATTATTGATGTTGATGAAGTTGTATTCAGTGAAAAAAGATATAACATTTTATATGTCAGCAAATAGTATGCTCACACGTTTTCGTAATTGTTCCTCGAAAAATAAACAGCATTATTTGAAAAAATCAGGTTGCCTCCCGAATTCCCAATGCAGCTTTTTTTAAAACTCTGGTACATACTTTCTCTTCCCAGCGACGTCGTTGCATAGAAGAAGTGTCCTTACCTCTAATATTTACATATTTTTCCAAGGGAGCGTAATGAGACACACGTTATTTAATTTATATACAGGGTAATCCGTTGATATGGGACAGTTCAAACGAGCGCACATCGTTAGTAACACCATGAGCTGGCCTAGCGTAGCGTAGCGCAGCTATTAGAGTTCATTGTAGAATAATATTCCAGCCAGCTCATACTATTTGTGTTCCCACTGATGTGCGGCCTGGATTTTATCTAGCATCTTATTCCAATGGGCTTATAGTATTTCGATGGGAGGCGTTCGTGAGTTTAGCAAGGTAGTTAGTAAACATCAGCACATGGGTGAAATCAAATATACTTGAATGCAATGCACATCTTTATTAATAATACCTACATTATAAAAATTACACACAAATAAAATAGCTCAAAGTATTTTACTTATAGTGTTTTTATAAATGGACGTAGACTCGCAGTGCAAATGAAAGAGCATCGACGCGACGTTCCGCAAATCTATACTTAGAAGGTGCAGTAGCAAAAATGAATTTAATTTAAACTTTACGATCTTCAGTTAAATACGTTTTCAAATGTTGACGTCTGCCTAACCACATTTCAGCGTGAACATCCATATCGAAAAATACTGTTGTTGAATAATTTTCAACTGGTAACAGTAGCAGACAATTTGTTTCAACTGGGGCTCTATTCTCTATGACACAATGAACGAAACCGCGTGAAATGAACGCGACCTTAGCTAGTTATTGACGTGGTTTCGAGTAAGGAATCGTTAAGTGGTCATAGTGAATTAGGGCCCTGGTGCAAGCTTGTACTTCGGCTCAGAGCTTGAAACTGCGTGAAACTTTGTTATGATGTTTACTTCACAACCATGCCTTCTTAATTTAGTTGTCACTAGTCTTAGAAAGTTCTCCCATCAATATGCGTATTCGTGTACTTGAATGATTATCAAAATGACTATCGAATTTAATCAATCTTTAGGTTTGATAAGTCAATTTTTTGAGTCCGCGTACCACTGGTCAGTTTCCCTCAGTCGTCAGTTTATTTAATTCGCCAGTTTCGTTGATTAGTCAGTTTCACTGGTTTGTCAGTTTTACTGATTAGACATCAGTTGCGTCAACTCGACAGTTTCCAGTGTTTGCCAGTTTTCGTCGATTCGTCAGTTTTGTACACTCAAGGGAAAAAGTTTTTAAGTGTTTAAAAACACATATTGTGGATAATTTATGCTGCTGTAAGGAATATCTTGTAGCGGTATCTACATCGCCACATTTAACGTGTCAGTGAGCGTCGTTGATTTCATTTTATATAAAAAAATATATTACGTTAGAAACTGGTCCTCGGTAACTGAACAATCTATAACTTTGTTGTTAAATTATAATCTTGTGTTTCAATTTACGAGTGCTTCCATTTGCACGTACCTATTTGTATTACTTGAAATCCTGATTTCACAATTTTTCCGCAGTATGCACAAACATTTGCGTTTTGTATTATAACTCGAGATTTGCACTCCATACACATTTATCCGTTAACACGTTGCTGTATCAATAGAGTATCATCTATACATATAATAATACAGTAACGAATGAAAAACTGTACATTGAGAATTTTCGAGAAAAAATAAGTGGCTTTTGTTAGAAAAACGTAACTGATGTCAAAAAGTGACTTTTTAGAATTTTTGTCTGTTTGTCTGTTTGTCTGTGTGTATGGTACGGCTTCACGCCAAAACTACTGGATAGATTGAATTCAAATTCAGCAATAATGTTCTTTGTAAACCAAGGAAGGCTTTAGGCTACATATTATCACGCCGTATGTTATGGGAAGTAAGCAATATTGATTTTAAAAGGTTTTTGTTCGTAATTGAATGCACAAAATAATTGAATGCACAAAATGACATGTTATTTATTTAGTTAATAAAAATTTAACTCTGGGAACATAATAATCACGCAATTTTTATAAAGGAGCGGGGCAGTAATATTATAAATTGCAAGGGAACAGCTATCTATCTATACATATAATGAAATCGTAGGAAAGTCAAAACTGTACATTGAATATATTTTTTTAAAGAATACTTGGGGCGTGATCTACTACAATCGATATCGAAGCCAAAAATATAGTTTTTAGAATTATTGTCTGTTTGTCTGTATGTATGTCCGGGCTAAACTCAAAAAGTACTGCATGGATTTACTTCAAATTTTGCATGAATATTACTAAGAGGTCGGGTCAACATATAGGCTACATATTATCACGCTATCACCTACGGGGGAGGAGCTGTGAATCTTTATTTTTCTTACGCATTCTGTGACAGCGTGTAATCCTAATGATGCATATTTAAATGTTCTTTTTGAGTAAGCCATGCTATTATCTAGCTTTACACTATAAAAACTACGCCATTTGAGTAACTTGGGCAGAGAAACATAGTTTAATGCATGTTAGTAGTATAAAGACAATTTTGAAGCAGCGCCATCTATGAGATTTCATAAAAATCAAATCAAGTTACATGTTAACACTTTTTGACAATTAAAAAAAAAAAGTTATGTTCATTGATGATGATCATTTCTTCATCAATTTCATGTTGTTAGTACAAAATAAACATTGACTGTGGCATTTTTCAGGCTCTGTGAAGTCGACCAGTTTGCGAGATCCCTTACGTATGACGAGGTGCCTTCATATTACACGTACGACAAGCAAAGGGGTGTATTTAGCCGACGACGACGAGGAGGTGCTGTGGAAGGTTTTTCGGGAATTTTCAAGGACTCCGCATTGGGTAGGGTTTATACCGTGCATCCGAATAATGGTGAATGCTATTTTCTGCGGTTGTTACTTCGCACTGTCCGAGGACATTTGATGGCGTGGAGTATCCAACTTACCGCGCAGCCTGGGTAGCACGTCACCTTCTCGACGGTGATCAAAATTGGGATGACACCCTCGCGGAGGCGAGCGTCAGTGACAGTCCCAGCCGCATGCGTCATCTGTTTGCCGTCATCTTGGTGTTTTGTGAAGCCGCGAACCCGGTAGCTTTGTGGGAGAAGTATCGCCATCATCTGTCTGAAGATTTTCTACGAGCTATGAGGAGTGCTACTGGAGACGAAGTCGAAGGAACTGATGAACGCGTGCTGAACACCTGTCTCAGTTCACTTCAAGATGTGGCGGCAATCCACTGATCGAATACGGGTTACCAGCTCCCCAATCATCACCGTATCAAGACCGAGGAAATTGGGAGTATAACGCTGAGACAAATTACGATCCGGGCGAAATGACCATCATACGAAATGACCATGTCGCTTTGTTCTCTTCAGAACAAAAACAAATTTATGAGCCCGTCCTTGAAAGCGTTGGGCAAAACCAAAACAAAATGTTTTTCTTGGATGCTCCTGGTGGAACAGGAAAAACATTTGTCACCACTGGCATACTTGCAGAGGTCAGGTGGCAAGGCAAAATTGCTATTGCTGTAGCGTCGTCGGGAATCGCTGCCACACTGTTTCCGGGTGGCAAGACAGCACATGCCATGTTTAAAATTCCCATAGATTTAGAGAGCGCCGAAACGCCTGTTTGTGGTGTGTCACGTAACAGCGATAAGGGACACGTGCTCAAGGATTGTTCTCTGTTCGTATGGGATGAGTGTACGATGGCCAATAGGAAGACAGTTGAGGCCGTGGACAGAACCCTGCAGGACATCCGCAGGAACGAACATTTGATGGGTGGTGTCACAGTTCTGTTCAGTGGCGATTTCCGGCAAACGCTTCCCGTGGTGACGCGGGGATCGAGGGCTGACGAGGTGAATGCTTCGTTGAAACGATCTTCGTTGTGGTCACGAGTTCGTACGCTGCGCTTGACCATTAATATGAGAGCTCGGCTCGGCGGCGGCTCAATGCACGTGCTCAAGAATTCTCCGATGTCCTTCTAAGTCTTGGCGAAAACACTCTACCAGAAGAGAAAGGTAAACAGGTGGTGCTTCCAGAGTCTCTCGGTAGAGTGGTATCCAGTTTAGTAGAACTCATTCGCTGTGTGTACGGGGACATCAGTCGTATACCGCACCAGTGTAATTATTGGGTGTGTGAGCGGGTTATTTTGACGCCCAAAAATGATCAGGCTTCAGCAATTAACGAATGCATTCTCTCGGAAATTGAGGGGAATGAAGTGGTCTACACCTCGATAAACACTGTTGTCGAGCAAGATGACGCCACACATTATCCCGTGGAATTTCTGAACTCCCTGTCAGCAAGTGGACTTCCAGCGCATACCATCAAGCTGAAGGTCGGTGTCCCGATTATGCTTCTTCGAAACCTATCTCCTCCGAAGTTGTGTAACGGGACCCGCCTTTAATTCATCTCGCTCCACAGACACACTATTGAGGCGGAAATTCTTACGGGTTGTGGCGTCGGCGAGGCAATATTTATACCACGCATTCCCCTCATACCTCATAACTTCCCGTTTCAGTTCAAGCGCGTACAGTTCCCCGTGAGTGTTTGCTTCGCGATGACCATCAACAAGTCGCAGGGGCAGACACTGAAAGAGCAGCGGGTGTCGACCTCAGGACGAGTTGCTTCTTACACGGGCAACTGTACGTCGCTTGCTCCCGCGTCACGTCCTGACTCTCTTTACGTTTTGGCTCCTGGCAGCATAACTACCAACGTAGTTTATAGGGAAGTGTTGTAAGGTATGATACCTTTGTACGTATTTTTAATCTTTTGTGTCCTGGAATGTATTCCTGCATTATTTTCTCTATTTGCTTCAGTCACATCTTATGACTGAACTCAGCAGGATTCCCATATAACTCTCTTCACTTGCTTCGCTTGCAAAAAAAAAAAATATTTTAATGCTATTTTAAAAGTTGTTTACTTATAGTGCTATAGCGACACTGGCATCTTAGGTATTTTTGGTGCTGTAGAGCTTTCACGCAGATGACGTCGCGGGCAGCAGCTAGTGGTATATAAAATAATTTTGCTCTATTTCTAAGCCATTGTCACGAACAAGTCGGGAATGGTTCAACTATTTATATTGTTCTTAATATCGATTCTAGTGGTGATTTCTAGTGGACGCACATATAAATTTTTACTTATGTGTTACACATTGACAAATGTTATGTATTGAAAGATTTGATGCAACAACGGTTAGTTTGAAACTGTGGACTCGACAGTTTTTCTGGGAATAACAGTAGATGCCAAACTTCAGTGGAGACCACATATATCAAGTCTAGCAGGAAGGCTCAGTTCGGCGGCCTACGCCGTCAGGAAAGTAAGACAATTCACTGACGTTGATACAGCTCGTTTAGTCTATTTTAGTTATTTTCACAGCATTATGTCCTACGGTATTCTGCTGTGGGGCAAAGCCGCTGATATACAAAATATATTTGTCCTGCAAAAACGAGCTGTTCGAGCAATATACCAGTTAGGTACCAGAGTTTCTCTAAGAGATTTTTTTAAAGATATTGGAATTCTTACGGTTGCATCACAGTTCATCTTTGCCAACATCTATACCTACATATAATATAATCGTAGGAAAGTCAAAACTGTACATTGAATATTTTTTAAAAAGAATACTTGGGGCGTGATCTACAATCGATACCGAAGCCAAAAATATGGTTTTTAGAATTTTTGTCTGTTTGTCTGTTTGTCTGTATGTATGTCCGGGATAAACTCAAAAAGTCCTGCATGGATTTACTTCAAATTTTGCATGAATATTACTAAGAGGTCGGGTCAACATATAGGCTACATATTATCACGCTATCACCTACGGGGGAGGAGCTGTGAATCTTTATTTTTCTTACACATTCTGTGACAGCGTGTAATCTAACGACGCATATTTAAATGTTGTTTTTGAGTAAGCCATGCTATTATCTAGCTTTACAATATAAAAACTACGCCATTTAAGTAACTTGGACAGAGAAACATAGTTTAATGAATGTTAGTAGTATAAAGACAATTTTGAAGCAGCGCCATCTATGAGATTTCATAAAAATCAAATCAAGTTACATGTTAACACTTTTTGGAAATTAATAATTTAAATTTGATCATGTTGGCGAGGTTAGTAGTTAGTTATTCTTAAAATTCATAGATGGTAGTGTGCATTTTCTTCATAAAAGTTGTATCGTATAGTTCGTTTTGACAAATTCAAGTTCCAACAAAACCCTCAAAATCTTGAGCAGAGTTGAGGAAGACAATTTAAAAAAAATGCGGTGTTAAGTATTACAAAAAGTTATGTTCATTGATGATGATCATTTCTTCATCAATTTCATGATGTTAGTACAAAATAAACATTGACTGTTAATACTTTTGTTCGGTATTTATCTGTGTGATTATTGCTTGGTAATTAATATATTTTCATGTCGTATACCTACAACTGCTGCCCGTGACGTCGTCTGCGTGAAGGCTCTACAGCATCAAAAATGCCTAAGATGCCAGTGTTGCTATAGCATTATAAGTAAACAACTTTTAAAATAGCATTATAGCACGTCACCTTCACGACGGTGACCAAAATTGGGATGACACCCTCGCGGAGGCGAGCGTCAGTGACAGTCCCAGATGCATGCATCATCTGTTTGCCGTCATCTTGGTGTATTGTGGAGTCGCGAACCCGGTAGCTTTGTGGGAGAAGTATCGTCATCATCTGTCTGAAGATTTTCTACGAGCTTTGAGGCGTGCTACTGGAGACGAAGTCGAAGTAACTGATGAACGCGTGCTGAACACCTGTCTCAGTTCACTTCAAGATGTGGTCATTTCTATCGGCGGCAATCCACTGATCGAATATGGGTTACTAGCTCCTCAATCATCACCGCATCGAGACCGTGGAAATCGGGAGTATAACGCTGAGACAAATTACGACCCGGGCGAAATGACCACCATACGAAATGACCATGTCGCTTTGTTTTTTTCAGAGCAAAAACAAATTTATGACACCGTCCTTGAAAGCGTTGGGCAAAACCAGGGTAAAATGTTTTTCTTGGATGCGCTTCGAAGATGCTGCTTACGGGAGCAAGACAGCACATGCCATGTTTAACATTCACATCGATTTAGAGAGCGCCGAAACGCCTGTTTGTGGTGTGTCACGTAAAAGCGATAAGGGACACGTGCTCAAGGATTGCTCTCTGATCTTATGGGATGAGTGTACGATGGCCAATAGGAAGGCAGTTGAGGCCGTGGACAGAACCCTGCAGGACATCCGCAGGAACGACATTTGATGGGTGGTGTCACAGTTCTGTTCAGTGGCGATTTCCGGTTAACACTTGCCGTGGTGACGCGGGGATCGAGGGCTGACGAGATGAATGCTTCGTTGAAACGATCTTCGTTGTGGTCACGAGTTCGTACGCTGCGCTTGACCTGAGAGCTCGGTTCGGCGGCAATGCCCGTGCTCAAGAATTCTCCGATGTCCTTCTAAGTCTTGGCGAAGGCACTCTACCAGAAGAGAGAAGTGAACAGGTGGTGCCTCCAGAGTCTCTCGGTAGAGTGGTATCCAGCTTAGAAGAACTCATTTGTTGTGTGTACGGGGACATCAGTCGTATACCGCACCAGCAGAATTCTTGGGTGTGTGAGCGGGCCATTTTGACGCCCAAAAATGATCGGGCTGCAGCAATTAACGAATGCATTCTCTCGGAAATTGAGGGGAATGAAGTGGTCTACACCTCGATAAACACTGTTGTCGAGCAAGATGACGCAACACATTATCCCGTGGAATTTCTGAACTCCCTGTCAGTAAGTGGACTTCCAGCGCATACCATCAAGCTGAAGGTCGGTGTCCCGATTATGCTTTTTCGGAACCTATCTCCTCCGAAGTTGTGTAACGGGACCCACCTTAAAGTCATCTCGCTCCACAGACACACCATTGAGGCGGAAATTCTTACGGGTTGTGGCGTCGGCGAGGCAGTATTTATACCACGCATTCCCTTCACATCTCATAACTTCCCGTTCCAGTTCAAGCGCGTACAGTTCCCCGTGAGTGTTTGCTTCGCGATGACCATCAGTAAGTCGCAGGGGCAGACACTGAGGGCAGCGAGTGTCGACCTTAGGACGAGTTGCTTCTCACACGGGCAACTGTACGTCGCTTGCTCCCGCGTCACCAGTCCTGACTCTCTTTACATTTTAGCTCCTGGCAGCATAACTACCAACGTAGTTTATAGGGAAGTGTTGTAAGGTATGATACCTTTGTACGTATTTTTACTCTTTTGTGTCCTGGAATGTATTCCTGCATTATTTTCTCTATTTCCTTTAGTCACATATTATGACTGAATTCAGCAGGATTCCCATATAACACTCTTCACTTGCTTCGCTTGCAAAAAAATATTATATTTTAATGCTATTTTAAAAGTTGTTTACCTAAAATGCTATAGCGACACTGGCATCTTAGGTATTTTTGGTGCTGTAGAAGTGTAGAGCCTTCACGCAGACGACGTCGCGGGCAGCAGCTAGTTTTATATATTAGGCAAAGTGTACTTGTATACTAAAAACAGTAATATTCACAATGTTAACACTAGAAATAAGGACAAACTACGCGCTCCCTTTCACCGGCTTCATAAGGTTCATAACTCATTTGTTGGGCTTTTTTTTTTTTTGCGGATGGGAAATCATCGAATGACTCCTCCCGTTCTGGGTGGAGCGGAAGGGAGTGTCAGACTCTTACTGACTAAAACCCACCCGTGTTCCTTCCTTTGCCCTTTATGTTCCGGGCCAGCGGTAACCCTTTCGGACAATCCCGCTGACCCGGCAGGCTTCGGCCCTAAGGGGGCCCCTCCTCGATGCTGACATCTCTTTGAGGCGCGCGTGGAACACGTACGCGCCGTCTGGCACGGGCCTGGTCCTGATCGGACGGTGAGCTACCCATTACTCTCCGCCCGCAGGCCCGCGCCTACGGTGGCCGGGAGTCGTCACGCGGCTCCCGACGGCCGGAGCGTCTCCCGCGGCGGCTGGGACGGGAGGCTCTCTCCCTGAGCCGTCCCGCCACCTCCTTCGCTAGCATGACTGCTTCGCAGAAGGAGGTGACCGCCCCCCACTCCCTCTCGCCCCGGACCATGGCTTGCACCAGGGCCGGACGCGAGAGGTCGCCGCCGCTGCCGATCGCCTCTACGAGGACACGGCGGTGCTCTGCCCATGCGGGGCAGACCTCCACCGTATGCTCCACCGTGTCCTCATGTGTGTGTGCCCATGCGGGTCCTGGGGCGGTATTTTTGGCCTTCAGCCTACCTACCGCCGCTCTCAGTTCTACCCCGGTCACTTCAGGGATGTCGTCGTCGTCGTCCGCGTGGTCCGCTTCGGGCACCGCAAGTGGCGGAGCCATGGGCGGGGGAGTGTGCTCCCCCCGTGAAGGGAACAGAGCGCTCACCACCTCCTTAAGTTAGATTAGTTTAGTGAAAATTCCTAAGATTTGTTAATTGCAAGTTTAGTTAAAAATAGCCTTTACACATCTTAAATAAAGCTTATTTTGAACTTATTTAAGATTTTTCCCGAATTCCGTGAAAAAAAAAATGTCGTCGTAAGGAAGTCTCCACTTTTTGTCTCTGTTCTTCGAAGTTTAGGTAAATATAGTCTGCCTATTCCGATCACTGGTTATTATAACACGTTGTTTCGTTCGTTGTTTTTGTTGACTTGAGCACTTTCTGACTTTTGTTAAACGTAGGATTGGTCAGTCTAAGAGCAAGATTTTTATAGGGTAGCGGTAGCTGTGTAGCGAATTGGCGTATGATTGGAGAAACCTATGTTAGGACTTCTATAGACTGATCATGATCAACATCACGCATGTATATAGCCATTGTGTATCTCCCCGACGGATAAGGTAGAGGTGTAGGGGAAAACGGGGTAATGGGGATCAGCTGGCAATGGGGATCACCCAGACATCTACAAAACTAAACATCGGAGAGTCTCGTAAAGGACCTCTGCACCCAGCCCTGTGCTCCCCGCCATTGTTACAAACGACGATTTCTCCGCGCGCGCGTTTGCGAGTGGCAGCCGTGTGTCGATTTTGTTATAAATTTTCGTAATAATAAAACATAAGATAAGAAATTTAATTTACTATTGTATTTTAATAAGACTTTTATGTGTATTTAGTCTGTCACTGAAAATAGTGATTTGCAACTTAAATTGTGATAATAATTTGTAGTTTATTTGATGTTTTACTTTTTCTCATTCATCATTTCCCACAGGGTGATCACAATTGCCATCACCTCGGTGCAATGGGGATCAAAAAAAATTTTTTTTTCAATTTCTATTATTATCAAAGTGTGAGTTTACACAAAATGATTAAAAGTGATCTCAGTTGATAGATGAATAAGTAAATTATGTAATTAGGCGGTTGCAATAAACATTTCGTCTGTGTGGTGCCGGACTTAAAGAATAGCACCACCCCATACTTTCCGTGGGTGTCGTAAAAGGCGACTAAGGGTCTAACCGGAGAATGGGCAGCAGCGTTCTCTATGCATTCGACCACCATACCATACTGCGATCGCCAACCCGCCTGCCAAGCGTGGTGATTATGGCAAACCCTCCCCCTTTTGGGAGAGGCCTATGTCCAGCAGTGGACGTCTTTCGGCTGAAATTATGATGATGATGATGAATAAACATTTAATTTTAAATAAGCTTTTATTTCCCATTACCCCGTTTTGCCTTACTTACCTATAGCACACCCACATTTCGCCAGTTATGTTTAAGTCCCTAATAATACCAATCAAGACTTCGGGATCGAACTGACAAATTCTCTATGTGGACAAAAAAAAAAGACGAGAAACGCATGTTTTAAGTTTATAGAGTCGGTTAATTTTGATTAAAGGTATTTGTATTTAAGATTTGTTCTGTAAAAAATGATGAATAAAATTATTAAATACAATTGTTGTTGTCAGAAGTGGTTTTAACTAGTGTTACAACACTATTACCTGGTGGTATCGTTTAACTTTAAAAGACCCACCGTACCACCAGGGGCCGTACCCCTGGTGGTACGGTGGGTCTGCAGTGTGGAATAACTTGCCCGAACTGGGAATCGACCCAAGGATATTGTGCTCAGCAGTAGCGCTTGCGACCACTAGACCATCCAACGAGGAAATGCATTATAACAAACAGTTTTTATGAACGTCACGTACAGCAGTAGGTATTTATGAGGAAACCGCTATGACATTTTCGATTTTATGATCTTCATGTACAGCAGTAGGTATTGATGAGGAAACCGCTACGACATTTTCGACTTTATGATCTTCATGTATAGCAGTAGGCATTTATGAGGAAAGCTCTATGACATTTTCGATATTATGAACTTCACGTACAGCAGTAGGTGTTTATGAGGAAACTGCTAAGTATGAAATTTTCGATATTGTGACATGTGGCTGTTCTTATTAAGACCGAACTAATTGTACCTTGGCAATTACCTAAACCATTGATGATGTTTACAAACTTATACAAAGTATTTGCTTGACGCCATTACGTATAGTAAGAAACGTTATTTCTTTTCTGAATAATATGAAACCTCTATCTCAGGGTTTCTTAAACTTTTTGCAGTCGTCACGAACCACTAACCGAATTCAAAAACCTCCACGGACCCCTGTCAAAGAATATTTTAGGAAAAAAACAAACATTTTATGCATTTTATTAAGTAGTTTTATTGCACAAAAGACTTTTATTGGTATTTTACTTACACTTAGGCACTAATACTTAATTAGGTAAAACAAAACTAAATTAGTGAGAAGGATGCTCTTGTTTGGCCTCAATAAGCACGTTAAATTGTGGACTTGTCTTCGACAAGGCAAGGCGCATGTCATCTTTAACCTTTTAACCGCTTGTGTCGCATTTATGCGACACATATTTCAGTGCCCCTACTGCTCGTGTCGTATTTCTGCGACAGAGAAGATGCATGATTTTTTCGTTCTATTCAACGAGTGCTCCTCCTATTTGTTGTAGGTATTACTAGGCGCCAATAAATCGCGTCCACAAGCATCGCGCGATTTTAAAATACGCGCGTAAATCGCGTGCAGTTCGCTAGATTCTCGACTCGCGCTTGCTTCGCGCGTATTGCGCGTGAGTCGAGATACTAAAGACTCCTTGTTGCGTCCAGTGGACGCGCGAACTCCAGAGCGTTCCACTCCATGTTTTCTACAGTCAAATGAAATTCGAACCCAAATACTCGCGCGTTGGTACGCTCCTTGTGGACGCAACACTCGCGCGTAATACTCACTCTTTCTGGACAAGCTCTAAACGAGAGGCCGCGCGCCGGGCGACTCTTCCGAAACGCGCTATGTTCGTATTAGCGCGTTTCGGAAGCACGTGCACGCGCACACAGACGCGATCAAACAAGCGATGCGTGAGTTTACTGATTACTGCACAGTTTTCTGATAAATATATTAATGTTTACTGAGCTGCTGCGGACCCCTGGCACTCATGTTACGGACCCCTAAGGGGTCCGTGGACCCCACTTTAAGAAACCCTGCTCTATCTGATGGATACAATATTCTTTTAAGGTCACTGTTTTTAGTCTAGCATACTTAATGTTCCCACTGCTGGGACAGGCCTCTCCTCTCGGTGAGAGGGAGTGGGCCGTAATCCACCACGCGGGTCCAGTATGGATTGGTAAATGTCACATCAGTCACTTGTCTTCGAATTTTTGGTTCTAGGTCATGCCGGTTTCCTGACGATGTTTTCCTTCACCGTTTTGAAAGCAGTAGTGATGAAATAATTTACACAAAGTACAGGGTCTGCCTGGGTTCGCACCTAAGACCTAGAACTAGTTTGTGAGCCACCACTGCTCTGCTCTGCTGCTGCTGTTTTAGCTGTACTATAAAATAATAATACTTTGTCGTGTGCTTCTCGATAGTAACAATAACGGCCCATCAGTATTAATGGATTAATGTAATGGGTGATTTCATAAGCAAAATGCTTCCTTTGCGACAAATTTTTAACCCCCGAAAAAACAGAGGGGTGTTATAAGTTTAACCGATTTTGATGATTTTTTTTTCGTAAAAGATCACCAAAGAGATCAATCACGAACATTGTATGAACAAGTAACAGGCTGGCTGTATGATAAAGTAAAACGCACGAGAGCCAAATAAAAACAAAAGTTTGTGAAAAAATAAAAAACGCACGAAAAGCATTCTGTCTTCGCAGCTTCCTTCGTATTTTGTGTTTCACGGACTGTGTCCAAATAAACTTTATTCTTTCTTTAATTGTGTACTCATAATTG
Source organism: Mesoligia furuncula (assembly GCA_916614155.1). Classification (NCBI taxonomy): domain Eukaryota; kingdom Metazoa; phylum Arthropoda; class Insecta; order Lepidoptera; family Noctuidae; genus Mesoligia; species Mesoligia furuncula. The sequence goes on along the minus strand of OU744809.1, from coordinate 13,810,185 downwards.
TATGTAAATAAATAAGCGTACTATTCTTATTCATAAGTTACACTTACTTACTTTTTCATAGAGGATGATAAAAAGTAGAGTGTCCACCTCGGGAGCAACGCTATTTTAAGCTCGAGTGACGTACTTTGAATCCCTCGCTGCGCTCAGGATTCTACTTTAGAACCCCTCGCTGCGCTCGAGAATCTACTCTAGAATCCTTCGCTCTGCTCTGGATTCAAAGAAACACTCTCGCCTTCAAAATAGTTGTTTGCTCCCTTGGCAAACAATCTACTATTTTAAGATCTTCTCTTATACAGTTACACATAATGACGTCTGCCTTTCCACATTTCAGCTGCGAATACCATAACAGACAGAATTGTACCAACAAATAGTATCACGAAAGGTACACGTTGGTCACATAACGTTATTTTAAAAAAAGCCCGAGGTTCGCTAGCGAGTTGGTTCTTCGAAATAGGGATATCTAGCATTTCCCGAGTCCACTTGTAGTACTTAGTTGGTAGACCAGCTTCATTCAGCCGTTCTGAGACAACTTGGAGGTCCTCGTAGAATGGGAAACCTAAGGAAACGAAGAATAGAATTAGGTAACGCAATTGATGCTGGTTCAAATGCTTACTAAAGTCATCGACGACTAGCGTGGGACTTCTCCACATCCACTGGTTTGATTGAATTTTACCTGATCGGGCAATGTAGGACACGTAATAAGTGCGGAAACATTCGTCCACAATATCGATGAGAGGCATTCCACTACTGTCCGAGTACTGCTGGGAAATTTCCAATTCGGCATCCGCTTTCCTCTCCACGATTGTTGCCCCTGTGAATTGCAGGATTATTCCTGGGGAAATAGATTAAATTATGTTATCTATTAACATTTAGGTATTTATTCAGCACGTGGGATATTTGTGTGTGGTGGGTCCCAGATAAATCTTGTTTCTATCTTCCTTTGCTTAATGTTTTATAAACCTACCGCATCTCGTGCTTTGCCGATATACCTACCTACTTGCTTTAATAACGCTCACATAACCTACCGTCAAACGGGGTGAATAACGATGTAGGGGTGAATCGAGACGAAACTTTAAAGGGATTTTAATATTGAAATAATACAGTTTGTTGCCAAAAAGGGCTCTAATGAGTTGATTGTATTATAATGAACGATTAAGTGCCCTTGTTGGCAACAAACTATATTGTATTATTTCAACGTTAAAATAGATTACAAAGGTTAGTCCCCATTCATCCCGTTTTAGGTACTATTTCAATTTCTGTCACTGGCGACACGATTGTACTATTTGGTGGTTCGTCCTGCTACAGTTCGTGAGGTAGAGTCCCGTACGGTATATAGAATTACCCTTGAACGATATAAGTAATTGTCTACAAAAAATAAATAATAATAAATAAATTCTTTATTTTCACCAAATGCCATATCATAACAATATTCAAAGACAAGAGAGCGTAGAGGCTTTTAACTAGGTCACAATAATTTTAATACTCTGACTCCTAAATTAGGTGTAGGTGCCTGTGTCTTAGGAGTCAGTGATTCTTCGTTACAAACAAAGCCTTAATATACTAAAACGGGACGTTTCAACAATAAGCAAATGGTTAAAAGAAAAACAGGATATAATTTATGTAAGGGAAACACAAAAGAAAGACGTTTAACTATATTCTACAAAATGCATGGTACACCGTTGAACTGTAATACGAAAAAACTGGCCAAGTGCGAGTCGGACTCGCACACGAAGGGTTCCGTACCACAAGGCGAAAACGCCGAAAAAAAACACGTTTGTTGTATGGGAGCCCCCCTTAAGTATTCATTTTATTTTGTTTTTAGTATTTGTTGTTATAGCGGCAACAACAAAATACTAAAAACAAATATATAATTTGTGAAAATTTCAACTGTCTAGCTATCGCGGTTCTTGAGATACAGCCTGGTGACAGACAGACGGACAGACAGCGAAGTCTTAGTAATAGGGTCCCGTTTTTACCCTTTGGATGCGGAACCCTAAAAACTATTAGTCGATAGGTACCACTATTTAGCGACAGCACGTTTCGCCGAATAACGCTACAAAGAATGTATGTATAAGATGAATTCGTGTATTCATAAATTGTTCGTAAGGTACCTACCGTGTCCGGTGAGGACCTGCGTCAGGCGGTAGGTGAGGGCGCCGTGGCGCCTCTCTAGCCACTCCTCAAAGAGGGGTCTTATCGCCGCTATCGCGGCGTGCCCTGCGCTGGGTTGCGACAGTCGCTCTTTCCATGCATTTTGATTTGCCGCGGAAGCGGATCCTCCCCCCGGCGTAGTGCCTCCGCGCGCCACTCATACAGGCGCGCGAGGACTATCGCCTCCAGATCCCATGGCGGCAGTCCGGCAAGGAGGCTTTCCGCCTCGCCAGAGATCGTGCGGTAGCCCCGGATAACCCTTATGGCTACCACCTTCTGGGGCGCGTTCAGGTAGTGGGCGGCTCGCCGCCGCAGTGAACGCGCCCACACCGGGGCCCCGTATAGGGCCATGGACCGCACGACCCGCGCGTAAAGCCTCCGGCAGGAGGTGTTTGGCCCCCTCAGGTTGGGCAAGAGCCGCTTGAAGGCGGCCCCGGCCCGTTCCAGTTTGGGGGCCAACCGTCGGAAATGCTCCACGAAGTTCCACCGGCTGTCGAGGACGAGACCCAGGTATTTCATCGTCATCCCGACACCGATGTGAATCCCTCCTACCGTTAGTTGGGATCCCGATGGCGGCGCGTTCCGGGGCCCATGAAACGACATGGCCTCGGACTTGTGCAATGCCACCTCGAGACCCAACTGCCGAATCCTCTCCACGACTATCGCAACCCCGCGTGTCATCGCGTCAGCCGCCGCCTGATGCCACCTTCCCTGCGCCAGGACCAGCGTGTCGTCAGCGTAGCAAACCACGCTGACGCCATCAGGGAGGTCGGCGCGCAGCACCCAGTTGTACCCGATGTTCCACAGAGGCGGCCCCAGGACCGATCCCTGTGGGACACCGCACGACATCTCTCGCCGGTTCCACTCCCCATCGCGACCGGGGTAGCTGACGGCTCTTTCCGTCAGATACGCCTCGACTATTCGACGGAGGTAGGGCGGCACCCGGTGATACCGGAGTGCCTCCACAATGGTGCTCCAGGGCAGGGTGTTGAACGCGTTGGCGATGTCGAGTGACACCGCCACGACGACCTCACCCTGGGACACCGCGTCCCCCGTCGTGAGGGCCCTCACGCGCATGATGGCGTCCACCGTCGAGCGCCCCTTGCGGAAACCAAACTGGCTGTCCGCAAGATCCGGCCCCGTCCTCACCAGGTGCCCGACGAGGCGGCCCGCAATCACTCTCTCAAAGAGCTTGCCGACCTCGTCGAGCAGCACGATGGGCCGGTATGCGGACGGAGAGTCCGCAGGGCGCCCTGGCTTCCGAATGAGGACCAGCTTCCCCGTCTTCCAACGGCGTGGAAACTGGCCTCTCTCCAAACATGCGCTTAAGAACGCCTCCAGTCGAGGCCTGAGAGCCCTCGAGGCCAGGACCCAGGCTTTACCTGGCAAGCCGTCGGGTCCTGGGGCGGTATTTTTGGCCTTCAGCCTTCCTACCGCCGCTCTCAGTTCTACCCCGGTCACTGCAGGGATGTCGTCGTCGTCCCCACCAACCCCGTGCCCACCCCCACCACCACCACCACCACCACGCCCACCACACACCACCAGGCACGTGCACCAGGCCCGTGCTGGACGGCGCGTACGTGTTCTACGCGCGCCTCAAAGAGATGTCAAAATCGAGGAGGGGCCCCTTAGGGCCGAAGCCTGCCGGGTCAGCGGGATTGTCCGAAAGGGTTACCGCTGGCCCGGAACATAAAGGGCTAAGGAAGGAACACGGGTGGGTTTTAGTCAGTAAGAGTCTGACACTCCCTTCCGCTCCACCCAGAGTGGGAGGAGTCATTTGATGATTTCCCATCCGCAAAAAAAAAAAAAAAGGTACCTACCGTATCTAAAACATTAGACTTGCGGATGGGAAATCATCAAATGACTCCTTCATTTGATGATTTCCCATCCGCAAAAAAAAAAAAAAAGGTACCTACCGTATCTAAAACATTAGACTTACCCAGACGTTCGCGAGGTATTGAACGTGCTCGATCAAAGAATTCTGCTTGTAGCTTGTCTTCTGGTACCTGTAGCTGTCTCGTGAGTTCTCTTATTGCAGGGGAAATGTATAAATTAATCCCAGAAGAATAAAGTTGCTCTAGAGTCTTAATTTTGTGTTGACGTACTACAGTTGTGTACACTCTGCTCAGGTGACCCTGAAATATATGTTAGTCAATATGATAGTGGACCTTTCCTTGTATTTATAAAATCCTACAGACCACATATCGGTCACGGCGGCCAATCTCAATGTGGATAAGTCACGGCTCACTAACGCGTTTTGGCTTTTCTTTCACAAAAGAGTGGCGGTCGAATATCATAAAACTCTCGACCTGTGGCCTTGTTCAGTTTGCCAGAACGCAACATGGCCGTTTTTATAAGCCCACAATGCGTTGTGGTCTCTTTAAAACCCACTTCGCGTTGTGGCTGTTTTAAAGAAGCCGAAACCAGAATGCGATGTCGAATTTTTTTCGCTTATTGACCGTTTTCAGTTTTTAAACCTAACATATACTTATTAATAATATTGAACCAAAACTAACCTGATATACTGCCAGAAACAATATGGAACCCAATAAGCATGAAGTCCTTAAAATAAGGTATGTGCTTCTTTTCATCGGTGAATATCCAAAAAAGGTCGTCATCACAGAATTGTAAAGGTACCACCAGAAAGTAATTGTCCCTAAACCCGTCATTGTTTTGTGGATCATCGCCGTGGCCCACATGATGCCACCTATTGCCACTAATACCGCACCTATCAGGGTCCATAGCCACAGAGAGAACAAATTAAACACACTGTGCCAAAGCGGTATAATATCAGGTTTTCTTACTAAAGCACATAATGTGTCAGTATTGACATAATTCACATAATAAATATGTTCATCTGAATATTGAGTCAAAAATCGTGAATTGAAGGATATATCCAACTCGTTACGAATGATACAGCCCAAAGCACCGCTTACATTCCCCGGTAGCGTATAACCGTAATCGTCACAATCTTTACTTTCAGAAAATAATAAATTAAATTTTAAATGCGAGAGAATGTCGTGCATTACCATTCCGTCTATACCGCAATACCCACCCGTTAAGTTCAAGTTAAAATTCACATAGTAGTGTAAATTCTCACAATCTCTGATAGATGTAGGATGTCTGAAGAATATGCTCGCCTGTATAGGATAATCATCAGCTAGCTTTTCTCCACTTTTCTTTATGGCTGTAGATAAGTCTTTGGAATGAGAAGCCTTTATCAATTTAATAGATCTGTCGTATAAATTCCGGGTTGATTGCTTTTTACCGTTATAAATGACCATCTTTTGTTTACATGCAAAAGGGAATACTACCCCAACACGCATGATTTGAAATCTATGCCACAAAGTATTCATAATATTTTCCAACTTTGCAAATTCATTTGGATTCATTGTGTCATTCTTACATTTGAATTGTCTGTCACCGGTGACGATGATGTATAGTAAAGACCAATTGGATCTAATAAAAACTCGCCATATAGCAGAGTCAACTATCTTCGATGTTAAATATCTTGTCATTAGCATAACGTTAGGATTATTATTTGTCCGAATAAAATCCCTTGTAACATTAACTCTAATATCTATATCTGACCCATACACATTTAGTAACAGGACTGATTGGTTAGAAAGAGTGTTCTGCAGGATGCATGTCTTGAATTCTGGGTGAGCGTGAATATCCATGTCGAAAAATACTGTCTGTGAAAAATTATCTACTGGTAACAGTAGCGGACAATTTGTTATAACTGGTGCGAGCTTGTACTTCCACTGAGAGCTTGAAATTTCGAGAAACTTTGTTATTATTAAAAATGCAAGGAACTTCATTTTTGATGTCACAAAATCAAACTAATGGTGTCCATTGTCCGTCAAACAATTCACAGAACATCAATACCTCCTCGATACAGTAACAATAACAAGTACCTAATAAGAAGTTCTCCTATAAAGGCGTGATTTGATCATTATCAATACACACAACAATCTATCACCCGAAAGCGTTCGCTGTGTCAATCTTGTAGCATGCGCGACTTGTCGGTACTACAAATATGAACTTTAACAACACTTCCGGGTGAGATAATTGAGTTGTTCAGATATTGGTACGGTCATCAGTCTAATATGGTGAAATGGGAACTCGCTATCCGATCCGTATGTGCTGGAGTGCGGGGTCAGACAGGGAGGTCTGACTTTGCCGAAACTCTTCTGTTTGTACGTGGATCGGCTAGTTCGTGAGCACAGCGGGACTATGGTAGGCTGTTCCATTGACGGAACACTCGTCAAAAACATGGTGCTGCTGGCCCCATCGATGAGCGCTCAGGAAACTCATAATTATCTGTTTGTGAGCGAAATGCGGAGGCCCAGGGCCTCAGATATAACGCAAAAACAGAGCGAGTGTCTGGTGGTCAAGGCAGGCACGCGGGACTATTAGTGAAGTGCCGCCTGGCACACTCGTTGGGACTGCTTTACAATGGGTACAAGCTTTTAAATATCTGGGACATTGGGTTACTGCAACGCAGACGGATAATGTTGACATGGAGAGGGAGCGTAGGGCGCTGTCAGTCAGAAGCAACATGTTGATCCGTAGGTTCGTAAAGTGCTCGAGGGGTGTAAAAACTACTCTGTTTAGGGCATCTTCTCAATCTTTTTACAACTGCAGCCTGTGGGTCGACTACACGCAGAGGACTTACAGCGCCTTACGTGTCCAGTACAACAACGCATACAGAGCGCTGTTAGGGTTGCCACGACACTGTAGCGCATCAGGGATGTTCGCAGAGGCACGTATAGACGACTTTTTCGCAATCATGCGAAAGCGTGTAGCCTCTCTGATGCGGCGGGTGCGGGGCAGCATCAACAGCCTCTTTGAAAGACTAGTACTCAGGTACTGGACCAGGACACAAGTATTGCATTCAAATCGTGCCTTGAAATAACATTGCAATGTTGTTATTGTTCCTATTGCGTTGTTGATTATTGATGTTGTATTGTATTTGATTATTGTATTAGTAATGATTTTGACATAATTCATGGTGATTTTGACGTTATTAATGCTGATTTTGGTGTTACTATTAGTGATTTTGACATTATTATTGATTGTTTGACATTATTAGTAATTATTACCAATATTTTCCAGATGAAAGTACTAACATTAGTGTTTAAGATGTGTATGTAATTACTAACAAATTGGATTCTGTGATCTGGATAAATAAATGATTATTATTATATATTTTTTTATGACTTTACATATCCCGGGACCATGGGGAGGTCCTTTGGAAGGCGTACGAGGGGCCGAAGCCAACTCGCAGAGGCCCCTTAGGATTTTTTTATGAAATGCGGGACCAACCGACGATTATCCCTGTATGCACTATGCAAGTGCACCTAAGGATAACCTTGGTTGGTGTAGGACTATTGCAAGATATGGAAAAAAAAAAGTTGGACTATTGTTTTGGGTATCTAAAGTGGACAGGTTACCAAGAACTATAGAAGAACTATGACCCCTGCCTGATCAATGTTTTATATATACATGGATAAAATGGCAGGGGGTGACTTGCACACTCAATAATGGGCCCCCGGAAACGGTCGATAGCATATAGTGACGTAGCGAAAAAGGGGCAACATGTCCTGAGGTGCTTATGAGGAGTGGAGAGGTATTCCACGGCTATCAGGACAATCCCGGAAGTACGGTCAAGATCCCTACCAGCATCTTACTGGAATGCTTCCTTCCAATAAAGGCAAGAATGAGGTGAGGAACAAGACTTCTCCCGGGAGATAGGGTCCTTGGGGTTGCTACTGCCCAACAGCTCGCCGCCTGCTACCCTGCGGGTTTCTGTATATTATTATTATTTTCCTTTATTCAACTAAGTACACATAAATTATATTTTTAAATATTAATATAAAAAAAAAATAAAAACATTTAAAAATATAAAAAATAGTAGCCGACCGGTATCGGGAACAGGGTCCAAGCTACCGGCGGTCAGGGCTCCAGAGAGAGGAACCTCCTGACAATGCGAGCCGTGTCCAGAAGTACTGCTTTCTGAATCAAGCCCTTGATCCAGCTGCCCAACGAGAGCCTCTTCAGGTGTTGGTCGAGGCTCTTGGCTATTAGTCCATTGGCTGTTACGACTATCGGCACAATTATTGCTGAGTCAACATCCCACATGTCGACAACCTCGCGAGCCAAGTCAAGATACTTGACTTGTTTATCTTTCTCGGCTTTCACGAGATTCTCATCATGCGGGACTGTTATGTCAACAATCATTGCACGACGCTCTGATCGATCCACCACCACTATGTCAGGCTTATTGGCAACAATAGTCCTGTCAGTGATGATGGATCGATCCCAGTACAATGTGATATTTCCATTTTCGAGAACTGGGTCGGGCACATACCTGTAGTACGGAACCTCCGATTCCACAAGGCTGTATTTCAGAGCAAGTTGCTAATGGTTTATTCTGGCTACAAGGTTGTGTCTATGCAAGTACTTTCCGTTAGCTAGACGAGAACACCCGGAGATAATATGTCTGATTGATTCTGCCGGCCGGTGGCATGGCCGACATATGTCAACCGTGCCGTCTTTGACAATAAATCTCCGGTAATTGTTCGTCATCATAACTTCGTCCATAATTGCACGGACAAAACCTTCGGTTTCTCCAAAAAGGTCACCGAAACGCAGCCAGGCTACGGACGCTAGTAAATCTACATCGGGTCCATGTAGGGCCCGGAAAAAGCGTCCGTGAAGCTCCTTACTCTGCCATACCTCCATGCGATCATTAGTGTCAAGCACTACTGGTTTGCCCCAGTTCTCTTTACCCAAGGAGAGCGGGGTGAGGCCCTTGTCCACCGCGACTATATCCCGCCCGATGCATCCCCACGTCGGTTTCTAAGAAATATTCCCTGAGACTGCATATCTCGCGATTGTGGAGAGTCTTAGCGTTTTAAAAGCCTCGACCTCCACACTTTCGCGGGATAAACAGCCTCATTACCGATGACCGTGGGTGATGTTTTCGATTTGCAGTCAGTAGTGTACGGACCTTCCTATCCAGGGCGTCGAGTTCGGTCTGAGTCCATTTGAGTATGCCGAAAGAGTACATCAGAACCGGCATGATCCAACCATTGAAGGCGCGCACCTTGTTTCCGCCTGAAAGAAGACTATTAAATATTTTTTCAGACGGCCAAAGAAGCGCTCCTTCAATGATTGCTTCATGTCAGTAACATTGATGCCCAACGCTTCCGATATACCCAAATACTTATAGGCTTCGGATGCGGAGAGGGCTCGAAGGTTTGTGGAGTCCGAGAGTTGGATCCCCACGGATTCCACAATCTCCCCTCGCTTTACATGCATGACCGCACATTTGTCCACACCAAATTCTATCCTGATGGCGCTACTGAAAGTTTCAGTAATTTTCAGTAGCTCCATCAGTTGCAAATTGTTGGGAGCAAAGAGTTTTAGGTCATCCATGTAAAGGAGGTGAGATATAACCTGACCACCTCCCCTCAGCCGATAGCCTAGACCTGAATCCTCCAACAGTGTGCTTAGAGGATTCAAGGCTAAGCAGAACCAAAGCGGACTCAAGCTGTCGCCCTGGAATATGCCTCGCTCGATCCTTATCGGCTCGCTATTCCTCTGGATATTTCGACATCCTGGATAGCGAAGAACCGTCCTCCATTGCTCCATACACGACATCAGGAAGGTGCGTAGAGTTGTTCTACTTTATACAACTCCAGCACCCTCATGAGCCATGTATGCGGCACCGAGTCATAGGCCTTCTTATAATCTATCTAACATGTCGACAGATCCTTTCGGAAACGACGAACCTGTTGGCTAATGGTCATATCCATGAGGAGCAGCTCCTTAGTACCCCGGGACCCGTTCTTACATCCATTTTGAGAGACAGACATGATGGAGTTGGTGTCTATATGTTTGTTAATTTTAGCTCTCAAAATGGATGTAAGAACTTTATAGACCGTCGGTAAACAAGTGATCGGTCTATTTTTTTATTATTATTATTATTATTAACATTTCTTTATTAATGAAGATGTTAATCTTTTGTGCCAGAAAGCCTTTTATACCGCTATAGATTAAGTGTATTGAGGACGAAAAGGCCTGGGATTGAGCTGCTTCCTATTTCTGCATTTTGAATATTTTTTTTTATATACACATTGACATTATTATTTTTTTTATAAACAATGACATTTGCTTACTTTGTAAAGTATTATTTATTTTATTTATTGTGAATTTGAAGACGATGTATCATTTTATTAATTTTATATTTTTTTTATTATTCTCTCTGTTTTGTTAGTTTTTTTTTTTGATCATTGTCTGGCAGTTTGAGTAATTTATGTGGCCTACCCAAATATCCTTTCTTTGGTATTGTTCGTCGAATCGTTGAGCTCCTTAAGTTTTGAGTTGAGGTGCACGATTTCTGACAAATGCGTGCACTGACTGGACAGGTCCTCTCAATCTGTGTGGTTCTTTCCTCAAAAGACCATCTACATGGTCTTCATATAACCTGACCAAGATTTTGTCTGGACTTTAAAAGAGACTGTGACCTCTGAGTTTGTTTCGGCCTGTCTTCTCAGAGTAGTCAGATAGGAAACGCCGACCTCATCTAGTTTAAAAAAAAAACATGGTTGACGTGTAAAAGTGTTTGTACATACCTACATACAAAAATAAAATCATTTATCATTTAAAAATACAACATTTTATTTGTAAGCAAATATCATTAACTAACACGTTTTCGTAATGGCCGTTTGTAAAATAGACTGATATAATAATTTTGGGCCTATTATGAGAGATCCGAAGAGTTTAAAAAAAAAATTAGGAAGCATCTTTTGTTTCTATATGACTGGAATGTTGAAATAAATAACACTTAATTTATCAATAAGTATATAAATGCAACAGGTTATTCTCCTTTAAAACACAAAGTTGAATGTCTTCCTGTAGAGTTGCTGAATCAGTATCGTCTTTCAACTCGCGTTTAATAGGTGCTGGTGACCCGCCCCGCTCCGCACGCACGGTTATTTATTACGACTTGATATAGATTTCAATGCAAGTTTAATATTAAGGTATTATAATAGTAGATTATGCACCGAGGGGCTAAAGTTGTGTCTTATGTCACGGGCGTCATATTGAATCTCGAGCGCAATGAAGGATTCGGGATTTAACTCCCGAGCGCAGCGAGGGAGTTAATACAAGAATCCTGAATGCAGCGAGGGATTCAAGGTAGCCCAAGGCAAAGACACCTTTAGTCCAGAGGAGGATACCCTACTTTTTAAACCTACTGTGAGAAAATAATAGCCATAGTACGAAAATTCGCGCCTTTATTGCGTCTACCAATAAGTAGCCAAGACACGATCAATTCTATTTTCAAAAAAAAAGTCTCTTCTACGGTTTTGTCGTGTGTGTCTATTGATATCACTCTCATGGAAGTGGCGTTTGTGTAAACTAAGCTTTATACAGGGCTGGTAGAATGGTTTTGGATGATTGGCTGTATGCATTTTGAATTTAGAACGTCATTGGAGACGCTCGTGAAAATAGAGTATTTTGATAAAATGTGATAAATCGACTGTAGTATAGATAGGTTTTATTATTTATTTATTTATTCATAAAATCCACAGCAATTAACTAATGTTACAGCCAATTACTATTACGGTATTACGGCGCGGTACGGTATTTGTTATTATTAATGCCAGTTTTAATGTTATTCCATTCCTTTTAAAAAATGGTTCGGAGTTATCTAATTATTCTTACAATATTATGTCCTCGAAAACATGGCAACGATATGAAGAAGCAGTTGTTATGATTTTGTAGGAAATCGAGAATATCATCCACGCGTAGTAAGGGTTTCGAGAATAGCTTTCCTCTTTCTGGCACCAAAGGGTGTTTGTTAGTACTATACTGATTCTTTACCTTCCTGACTTCCAAATTCAAATCACATTATTGACCAGCGGGTCATAATGAAATCCAGTACAACATTATTGACCGGCTGTGCCCCCGGCCACTAATGATTCACTTTAGGGTAAGGTTGCTTGACATATAATTTGACATTTTCGAGCAGGTGGTGTGAAAATAATTTTTTCGTTTTCACATTGAAATCTAGCGTAATCGCTAATAAGTACCTAATTAATATGTAACTTAAGCTGCTAAGTAACTATAACATTAAGAAATCGTCCAATAACGATAAATCTAATTCACGTGTTCTTTAGTCAGGACTTTCACTGGTGCTAAGGCGCGGTCCCTCACTGTCGGACTACAAAGAAAAGAAAGAGAATCGCGATGACACAACATTAGTAAGTTATTGCAAAATATGAAGCAATTATTTAATTACAAAAAATCTATTGTTTGGACAAAAAATTAAAAAACTAGTATTTAATAGTACTTATATGTTACTCGTACAATAATCTGACAAAAATCAGAATTATTGTATGTATATTTGTATGATTTTTACTGTAAAAATAAAGTTTTTAGAGGTAGGTATCTTCATGATTTTTTTCTATCGTATCAAATTAGTTGTATTATGTTTTCAACACATTATCAACATATCCTGAAGAATATAATATACTTATAATTATTTTTTCAACACACTTACTTGCTCGTAAAGTGGGTCTTATTGAACCGCTTTTAGGTCCATAATGCAGTGTATTAAAAACGCGTGCTTTTTTAGGGTTCCGTACCCAAAGGGTAAAAACGGGACCCTATTACTAAGACTTCGCTGTCTGTCCGTCTGTCCATCTGTCTGTTTGTCTGTCACCAGGCTGTATCTCAAGAACCGCGATAGCTAGACAGTTGAAATTTTCACACATGATGTATTTCTGTTGCCGCTATAACAACAAATACTAAAAACAAAATAAAATAAATATTTAAGGGGGGCTCCCATACAACAAACATGTTTTTTTCGGCGTTTTTGCCTTGTGGTACGGAACCCTTCGTGTGCGAGTCCGACTCGCACTTGGCCAGTTTTCTTTATTTTAATCCAATAGTTTATTTCCAGAGATTACTATTCACTAGTCGGAGATGCGCGCTTTTTTAATCGCATCAATTCACTTTTTTTTAAATAGTCTGTATTTGGAAGACTTTTTGACAGCGAGTTTTACAAAATGCGTATGCTTTCATAATAATAATGTTCCAAATATCACGTAGTAAACACAAAATACACAAATTAAGTAGTTTTTCACGATTTAGACCTAAATCATCAGAGACGAAGTAAACAACTCAACGTCCATTTGAAAGAACGTGTCAATTTTAGTTCCTTGGGGCTTCGTGCGGGGCGCTTTGAATCGGCACAAAAAACAACTGTCATTTCGTAGAGTATCGTTAGTCCAGCGTACTTGTATTATAGAGGTCAGTGTGTCAAATGTATGAAAACCACAAAGTTTTTTTGTTTTTTTAATTTTGCCATGAGATTCTGGTAGACCGATATCTTGATCAAAATATGATTTGCAACTATAACAGGTACGTCTTTACAGAATGATAATCATTCGAATCACTAATACATCTTTCTGAAAAAGTTCTTAGGGAAAAAATCTAAAATGAAAGATTCTATGCTAATGACTATAATTATGTAAATACATCTATATTATAGTCGCGAATCATATTTGATCAAGATACAACCTGGTACTGACCTGCAAATTTCAAAAAAACGTAAGAAAATTTTAATTATCCACCTTAAATTGTCCGTGGTCCCTTCCGAAACCAAACAGAAACAGGCGTTCTATTATTGCGGATTCTCACTGTACTAATGTATATTTCTCTATGCCAATAGTACTTTCTAATTCCATACTAACTAAACTACAATTTGACATACGACAACACTACGATCGGTCTAAACTAATTATTATTACTAATCAAATTATTTTGTGTATTTATATTTTTTGTCTAGGCTGTTTAGATGTTTTGTCAGTGCCATAGACTAATATATTTAAAGTGAGAGTCAGTGCTTTTTTTTACACCTGCGCGCGCATCGCTAGTGCTGGCTAGCACGGCCCGCGGAAAAATAAAACTAGCGCGCCATTTTCCAAACAAGTTAATATTTAACATTACAAGTCTGTTTTTTCCTCGCAAGGGTGTTGAAAAACGTCGTATGAAACGCGTGTGCATTGATCATTAGACTCTCGGCTTTCTTATCTACCGCTTTAATAATACCGCCTCAAACATAATGATCAACATAGCACACATGTATCATAATGACCTGTTCTAATTTTATTTACTGTAGTCGATCATATACAAAACTCTGACACTCGGCCGACCGAAAGACTATTAAGATGGTCTATGGCGCATTATGCCAATCACTTATTGATTACTGCATCACATCTTGGGGAGGTGCCGCAAAAACACACCTCATCGAAGTTGAAAGGGCACAGCGTGCTATACTCAAGGTTGGAGCTGGACTCCCCTATCGTTTTCCGACAACTGACCTATACAAAAAATGGGACACTCTTACTGTCAGACAAACATTCATACTACTTACATTACGTAAAAAACATTCTCAATTGCAGTTTGACGCTAAGCTACCCGAAGACAACCGACGAAAGGGTAGGGTATGTCCCACGGCTCAATTCAAAACAACACTCCCTAAAAGATTCTATTGCTTCCTTGGGCATTATCTTTACAATAAACTGAATAAATTCCTAAACCTAAATCCAAAAACCCGATCAAGCTGTATGTATTAAAGAAATGAAAAAATATTTAAAAATCCTAGACTATCATAAAACTGAGAATCTTTTGACCGTTCTACAATAAAAGTAAATTTGACCAACCCCACACAATCAATCCTCCTTGAAAAACAACTCTCGCTGCACTAACTCCACAAAAGTCACCTTCACTCATACACTCCCCATCTGAATTACTCACATTCGTCTCCTACTTGTCAATCACTTCACACAAGATGAACACTCACTCACACATCATCTCACAACACGACTCAACAACTTCTGCAGAATTATAAGTAGGTATTTTTAATTTTTATTCCTTCATCTTTTATTTGTGTTATGCATATTGTTTAAATTCAACTCTTACACGGTATCTCTGTAAAAGCTAATTCTGGCCGTAGGCCTGGTGACCTGTAACACAGGTTTTTACAAAAAACCTATATCAGGCACCAGTCTCTCACAAAGGTGGAATACAGCTGAGACATTTTTTGTACCATTAACTTTAAGTCAGCTTTGTGAAGAGAGAATAAATGATAAATAATAATAATAAATAATATACTTTTATTGTTTCTAAAACTTGCGTTTTTTGCGTTTAGGTCCTGTAAGCCTCTTAATAATAAATTTAACTGATGGCAAAATTCGCATTAAAACCCTTTGGGTAGTTTAGAACGACAACACGGTCACATAGAGAGAAGAAGAATCGTGAATAGATGTCATCTGCATAAAACAAACACCAAGCGTATTTGAGAACTTTCTCAAGGTTCAGGTCTTTTACACTAAATGTTACTATGCAGCCACTTTCCAACGATACTATAACCAAGGTAAGCCGCAGCACGGAAGGCCTCATCGCAGGTATGGGCTACAAAACGTAGGACAGTATTATCTGCGAAGGAGATTATTTCACCTTGAGTGTTTAAAACTTCTGAGTTGGTATATTAACCAGAAATAGGACAGGACCCAAGATGCTGCCATGCGGAACTCCATGCAACTACTTTGTATAATTATTGCCATACAGAGAAAGCCAGATCAAAGGAGACGCTGGATGCAGTTAGATGTAGTGAAATAATACAGACTTGACTGCAAAGCACTCATTTACGTACCTATTTATTTAAGGAATCCACTACAGACAGTCAATACATTGCAATGGTAAAATACAATAAAAAATACACATAAAACATTAAAGTAAATGATTCCCGTCAAACGGAGACGGCCCTAAAACCACCAAGTTTTCGCTCTGGGCAATAACTACACGATAACGACAGGGTTAAGCGTGCGGTACAGCGATCTCATACCATTTATTGGTTAAAATGTAATATAATTTAGCTAGTGCATATCGAAGCCGAATCGGGCCACATCATGCAGCGGCACAGATGTCTGTGCCTATACACGTAAATACATGTATTTATAATAATTAATATGAGGTTGATTATCCGCCAATTTCGTACCTATCGTTATCGTGTTGAAGTCTTTATAGTCTTATGTAAAAGTGCCCAACACTAACATTATTTAAATTACATACTACATAGGTACCTAATAAAGTAATAGTTCAACTACAATTAAATTGATATTCGAATCAAACAATCGATCTTTTCTGACACAATACTATTTCGAAATTGTACAACAAAATGCATGGCCAGGGTTTGTCCCTCACCTTGACATCTGTGTGCCACATGAACGGCATGCAGGCACTTCTGCCACTTAGCGACTTGACAGTTGCCGATGTGGCTGCATCAGTCAAGTACTTAAAGCTGCATACAAATTACGATACACGCGATTTGGCTCTATTCCATAGTACAATTTTTTTCCACCGTTTTAATTAAAGGAAAATCAATCGCCGTAGATCAACGATAATATAATGAAAAGGTGCATGAGTATCAGGAAATTCCATTGAATCTTGATTTAGGTCTTCGCTTGTTCAGTTTACAAGATTTACGTCTGCCTATCCACATTTCAGCTGCGAACACGATGGCAGACACAATTGTACCAGCAAATAGTATCCCAAATGCTACACATTGGTCTCTTAACCTTATTCGAGAGAAAGGCCGCGGTTCGCTGTTATTTTCGTATATCCAATTTGGGATATCAAGCATTTGTTGAGTCCATTTGTAGTATATATTTGGTAAACCAGCTTCATTTAGACGTTCTGTAAAAACTTGGAGTTCTTCTACGAATGGGAAACCTACGGGAAGAAAAATACTTAGTTAAGAACATTTTGCTGCTGGGATTAAGGTGGGACGTTATTCCATGTCTTTCACAAAAATGAGTACCTCTGTACGCATTGCAAGCGGGATAGTTGATATATGACAGAGTGCGACCGTTTACAAGAATGACGCTAACATGCGTGACGCGCGCGTGATCGGCTTTGTTTTGCCAAATCATATCGTGGGAAACTCACCAACCAACACAAAACTTCAGAATAACCCAAAACACTACATGACAATGAATACTACCTGAACGTGTAATGCAGGACAAGAAATAAGTATAGAAACATTCGTCCACTATATCTATGAGAGGAGTTCCGTCATTGTCTGAGTATTGTTCGAGAATTTCCATCAAGGCGTCTGACTTCCTGTCCAGGGTGGCAGCGAATTTGTGTCGCAATACTACTCCTGAAATAAATATTAAATGGATTTTATTATTTTGTAGGTCTTCAACTTTAACTAATCTTCTTTCTTTTAATAGGGGTTGAGCTGGCACGAATAGTAACTATTCCCCAATCAAGCTCCTTCACAAGAAGCTCTACTGTAGTCTAGTACTCTAGTTAACTTACCAAGACGATCGCGATCACCAGACATCACATGAGTTCGATCAAAGAATTCCTGTTGTATCTTGTCTTCTGATTTTTGAGTTTGTCTCAAGATATTTTGCTGACATATAAAATGTTATATCTTTTTTCACTGAATACAACTTCATCAATATCAATAATGAAATATTCAACTTCCTAATGTACTGTCAAACGTTAACAGATTGAAGGTAGCAAACGTTTTAGAGTGATTAATTTCGATAGCTGTATTGATAATAATCAAGTAGGTATACGTCTATATTAAAGAGAGATCTTCCTACCGATTGTTAGTAAAGCTAAATCAAGAAGGCATCGAAGTGAAGTGAACAATTTGACGAACTCTGGGCCCAAATAGTTTGATTTTGTAACATCAAAAATGAAATTCCTTGGATTTCTCATCTTAACAACGTGTCTTTCATTCGTTTTAAGCTCTGAGCCGAAGAATAAGCTCGCACCAGTTGTAATAAATTGTCCGCTACTGTTACCAGTAGAAAATTATTCACAGACATTATTCTTAGATATGGACGTAAACGCTCACCAAGAGTTAAAAACATGTATTCTGCAAACCAGTATTTCTAAACAATCAGTTCTGTTACTAAATACAGATGTAGATATTAGAGAGAATATCGCAAAAAAAAATCTTAAGACAAGTAATAATCCTAACGTCATTATAATGACAAAATATTTAACACCCAAGATATTTGATTCTCCTCTATGGCATTATGTTATTAGATCCAATTGGTCTCTACTATACATTATCATTACCGGTGACAGGAAATTCAAATGTAAGAATGACACGATGAATTCTAATGATTTCTTGTCGTTGGATAATATCATGAACACTTTGTGGCACAGATTTCGAATCATGCGTGTTGGTGTAGTATTCCCATATGCATGTAAACAAAAGATGGTTATTTATTACGACAAAATACCATCTAGTCGAATTTTATACAACAGATCAATTAAATTAATTAATGCTACTAATTTCAAAGCCCTATCTGTAGCTATAAAAAAAAGTGGGGAAAATCTCACTAGGGGCTATCCAATACAAGGAAACATGTTCTACAGATACCCAACTGCTATCAAAGATTGTGAGAATTTACACTACTATGTGAATTTTAACTTGAACTTAACGGATGGGTATTGCGGTTTAGACGGAATGGTTATGCACGATATCCTCTCGCATTTAAATTTTAATATAATTTTTACTAAAGGTAAGAAATGTAACTATTATGGTTTTGGAGATGCCGGAAATGTAAGCGGCACATTGGGGTGCGTCATTCGGAAGGAGTTGGATATATATGGATATATCCTTCAATTCAAGATTTATGACTTTGTATTCGGATGAACACATTAATTACATGTCTTATGTCAAAACTGATACGTTGTGTGCTTTAATAAAGAAGCCTGACGTTAAACCGCTTTGGCAAGGTGTGTATAATTTGTTCTCTCCGCCGCTATGGGCCCTGATAGGTGCGGTATTAGTAGCAATCGGTGGCATCATGTGGGCCACGGCGATGATCAACAAAACAATAACAGGTCCAGAGACAATGAAATTCTGGTGGTACGTTTTAAACTCTGTCAAGGCGACTATTCTTGGATATTCACCGATGAGAACAAGAACTTTGTTAATGATAAGGAGCGCATGCTTATTGGGTTCCATTTTTTTTCTGGCTATATATCAGGTAAGTCATTATTTTGGTAATTAGGTACCTGTCTAAAAGATCTAATAAGTTAATCTATTTTTATTATAATACAAATTTCAGGGTCACATAAGCAGAGTGTACACAACAGTAGAACGATTTCAACAAATAAAAACTTTAGAGGACCTTTATTATTCTGGAGCTACATTATACACGTCTCCTTCAATGATAAATAGTATGCTCACACGTTTTCGTAATTGTTCCTCGAAAAATAAACAGCATTATTTGAAAAAATCAGGTTGCCTCCCGAATTCCCAATGCAGCTTTTTTTAAAACTCTGGTACATACTTTCTCTTCCCAGCGACGTCGTTGCATAGAAGAAGTGTCCTTACCTCTAATATTTACATATTTTTCCAAGGGAGCGTAATGAGACTGACGTTATTTAATTTATATACAGGGTAATCCGTTGATATGGGACAGTTCAAACGAGCGCACATCGTTAGTAACACCATGAGCTGGCCTAGCGTAGCGTAGCGCAGCTATTAGAGTTCATTGTAGAATAATATTCCAGCCAGCTCATACTATTTGTGTTCCCACTGATGTGCGGCCTGGATTTTATCTAGCATCTTATTCCAATGGGCTTATAGTATTTCGATGGGAGGCGTTCGTGAGTTTAGCAAGGTAGTTAGTAAACATCAGCACATGGGTGAAATCAAATATACTTGAATGCAATGCACATCTTTATTAATAATACCTACATTATAAAAATTACACACAAATAAAATAGGTCAAAGCATTTTATAGTGTTTTTATAAATGGACGTAGACTCGCAGTGCAAATGAATGAGCACCGACGCGACGTTCCGCAAATCTATACTTAGAAGGTGCAGTAGCAAAAATGAATTTAATTTAAACTTTACGATCTTCAGTTAAATACGTTTTCAAATGTTGACGTCTGCCTAACCACATTTCAGCGTGAACATCCATATCGAAAAATACTGTTGTTGAATAATTTTCAACTGGTAACAGTAGCAGACAATTTGTTTCAACTGGGGCTTTATTCTCTATGACACAATGAACGAAACCGCGTGAAATGAACGTGACATTGGCGGGATTAGCTAGTTATTGACGTGGTTTTAAGTAAGCAATCGTTAAGTGGTCATAGTGAATTAGGGCCCTGGTGCAAGCTTGTACTTCGGCTCAGAGCTTGAAACTGCGTGAAACTTTGTTATGATGTTTACTTCACAACCATGCCTTCTTAATTTAGTTGTCACTAGTCCTAGAAAGTTCTCCTATCAATATGCGTATTCGTGTACTTGAATGATTATCAATATGACTATCGAATTTAATCAATCTTTAGGTTTGATAAGTCAATTTTTTGAGTCCGCGTACCACTGGTCAGTTTCCCTCAGTCGTCAGTTTATTTAATTCGCGTCAGTTTCACTGATTTGTCAGTTTTACCGATTAGACAGTTGCGTCAACTCGACAGTTTCCAGTGTTTGCCAGTTTTCGTCGATTCGTCAGTTTTGTACACTCAAGGGAAAAAGTGTTTAAAAACACATATTGTGGATAATTTATGCTGCTGTAAGGAATATCTTGTAGCGGTATCTACGTCGCCACATTTAACGTGTCAGTGAACGTTGTTGATTTCATTGTATATAAAAAAATATATTACGTTAGAAACTGGTCCTCGGTAACTGAACAATCTATAACTTTGTTGTTAAATTATAATCTTGTGTTTCAATTTACGAGTGCTTCCATTTGCACGTACCTATTTGTATTACTTGATATCCTGATTTCACAATTTTTCCGCAGTATGGACAAACATTTGAGTTTTGTATTATAACTCGAGATTTGCACTCCATACACATTTATCCGTTAACACGTTGCTGTATCAATAGAGTATCATGGTATATAAAATCATTTTGCTCTATTTCTAAGCCATTGTCACGAACAAGTCGGGAATGGCTCAACTATTTATATTGTTCTTAATATCGATTCTAGTGGTGATTTCTAGTGGACGCAAATATAAATTAGTTTTACTTATGTGTTACACATTGACAAATGTTATGTATTGAAATATTTGATGCAACAACGGTTAGTTTGAAACTGTGGACTCGGCAGTTTTTCTGGGAATAACAGTAGATGCCAAACTTCAGTGGAGACCACATAATATATCAAGTCTAGCAGGAAGGCTCAGTTCGGCTGCCTACGCCGTCAGGAAAGTAAGACAATACACCCTGACGTTGATACAGCTCGTTTAGTCTATTTTAGTTATTTTCACAGCGTTATGTCCTACGGTATTCTGCTGTGGGGCAAAGCCGCTGATATACAATATTAGATTGTTATACAAGGGTCGGAAGGAATCAATTCCCATACGAGGCATTTAGATGCTCGAGCGCAGCGAGGGCGGCTATAGTCCGAGTGGGAATTGATGACTTTCACCCGCGTTAAACACTCTACTTTTCATTTCGAATTTAAGGAAAGTAAAAAATAGTAGTTTTTCTAAAATATTTATTGATAAAAATTACATGAATAATAGGTACCTATATATTAGTCTTTTTTAAATTTGAACTATGGAACACGCCACGTCACCCACATGAGTGGATTCTGTGTCACCACCGCGGGCCGTCCCGCTTACTAGGGCCCGTATTATTATCATTCTGTCTGCATTCTTACTTTTACCATTTTTCATAAATTACTTATAAAACACGATAATCTTGATAAAAATTACTAAAAATTGTGTTGCGACCGACGTGACACTTTTTAGTGCTGACCGTCCACCCAACTTTCTTATTTCGATTCAAAACTTGCATACAGCCTAATCGATACTCGCAATAAAAAAAATTGTAGAAACTGAATAAAAACTCTTTAAACTAACAAAATGTATTGAAATGTAAAAGTGTTTGCAAAATATCCAATCTATAGAATTAATTAATTATCATCATTCTCAAAAAAACTTCTGGTAAGCCTACCTAAAAAATGTTTACTGGGAATTCTGTAGTAAACTATTAGAAAGTATCAAAAATAAAATTCACAATAAATAATTGTCCAATAAATTAAAATAATTTTAAACAGCGAGCGCATTCCGAATATAAATTCAAATATAGAAGCATTTCGGCGCGAAATTCAGTAAATGAGGTACCTACCTATGCTATGGCCTGTCTGTTATTGACATGATATTAGAAGAGATTGAAATGATATTAGAAAAGCATAAATCATTATTATAAACAATGCTTATTGTACCTATTTATTGCTTAAAATAATTTTATTTTATTTTCAAATATCGATTACATTCGTCATGTTAATTACTCGAGTCAATCGAAATTTAAAAAAAAAAAATTTTGGAATAATCGCTTTCACACATCATTGCAATAAAAAAAAACAATAATGGTCGGCGATTTTGAACACAAATTGAGTAGTGGTAATGATTAATACGTATTATTGAACCTGTGTTTGAATATTACGTTAAAACCTGGGCATTTTCGTGTTGTTTATAATATTATCAATAACATTTGTCACAATCTTATCTACATCCGTGTGTGTGAAATTTGTGAAAAGTAAAAATGTAAACACACACGATTGGCGCGAAACTTCGACATTAGATATCAAAAAAAACTTCATTACCACTACTTATTTACCTTAAACTATGGATAAATTCGTCAAATAATTAAATGATGTATATTCACAGCCCCATGTGGTAAAGTCAGGATGTTCGAAATCCCCAATTTTTATGTTTTTTAGCCTCGACCACAACTGATATCAAAATGGCGATTATCGTACCTATGTATGTTGAATTTATTCAAGGTAAACTATTAACTTGTGCGCTAAATATGAAAGATGTAATGGCGTTAACATATGAGCTTTTTATCCAACTCTCCTAATTAACGCACATTCAAAAGATTTGATGGGTAGCATAATAAATATTTACATAATCAATTAAGGGTGTCGTATGTCTGACTGAGCTGACTACCTAACTAAATTTAGTTCTATTTTTAAATTTCATTCCCGCCCTAGGGAGGGAAGCAATTACTATGATTATTTCCCGCCCAAGGGTGGGAAGCAGCGTTTTCCACCCGCTTTTCGGATCAAACAAACACTACTTTCCGAGTATGAGAGATGAAAAATATATTTGTCCTGCAAAAACGAGCTGTTCGAGCAATATACCAATTAGGTGCCAGAGTTTCTCTAAGAGATTTTTTTAAAGATACTGGAATTATTTCGGTTGCATCACAGTTCAAATTTGCCAACATTTTATATATTAGGCAAAATATACACTTGTATACTAAAAACAGTGATATTCACAATGTTAACACTAGAAATAAGGACAAACTACGCGCTCCTGTCACCGGCTTCATAAGGTTCATAACTCATTTTTTGGGCTTGGTATAACCTTTTATAACAAGCTACCTTCTTCATTACTAGATTTGCCTTTTAACACATTTAAAGCTCAAATAAAATCCAACCTTTGTTCAAAGGCATACTATTCCATCAACGATTACTTAAACGATAAGAATAGTTGGTCGCCCTGATTAACTCAAGACAATGTTTATGTTCTTTCTCCAGAATTAGTTTACTGACAAGTTATATGAGTTCATATAATTGTTTTTTATTATTTTTTTAAATTCTATTAACCTCTTAAATAAATTGCAAACTATAGTTTTGTATAATTTAGAAGCATTTTTTAATTTTGTAAATGTAAGAACCATGTTTCCGTTTATTATGATTTTTTTTGATGTTGACTTGAAAGAGCATGCCAGTTGAGAACTTGTCATGCTCACTTAAATGTCTCACCGATGGTGGCGCGTGTGTTGGATCATTCGGTTCCGTACAAACTGGTTGAGCTGGATGGTGCTGATCCACGCGTCATGTTCGTGAACGGGCGCCGTCGGTTGAGACTGGTCATCTCTTAACTGCCAATGCTTATTTTTAATCTTATATTTTGAATTGTTTCTTCATTTGTGTCTTTTTTTTATATTGTTCTCACATATAGAAGCAACAAGAATAATGTACCCAGGATTTTGTAATATCTTGATTTAAAAGAGTGTCCATGGAGTTTCTTGCCCGTTCTTCTCCATAGAGATCTACGTTTTGGATTGGGCAACTAGCTTCAACTTTCGGACTAACTGACAGACTATTTAATTTTGACAATTCAAAAGTGCCTGTACAAGGTCTAATTGAAATAAATGCTTTGAGTTTTGAGTTTGAGTTTAAGGATAAGTCTAATACATGATTTAAGTTAGATTAGTTTAGTGAAAATTCCTAAGATTTGTTAATTGCAAGTTTAGTTAAAAATAGCCTTTACACATCTTAAATAAAGCTTATTTTCAACTTATTTAAGATTTTTCCCGACTTCCCTGAAAAAAAATGTCGTCGTAAGGAAGTCTCCACTTTTTGTCTCTGTTCTTCGAAGTTTAGGTAAATATAGTCTGCCTATTCCGATCACTGGTTATAACACGTTGTTTCGTTCGTTGTTTTTGTTGGCTTGAGCACTTTCTGACTTTTGTTAAACGTAGGATTGGTCAGTCTAAGAGCAAGATTTCCCTTTCATCATTTCCCACAGGGTGATCACAATTTCCATCACCTCGGTGCAATGGGGATCAAAAAAATTTTTTTTTTGAATTTCATTATTATCAAAGTGTGAGTTTACACAAAATCATTAAAAGTGATCTCAGTTGATAGATGAATAAGTAAATTATGTAATTAGGCGGTTGCAATAAACATTTCGTCTGTGTGGTGACTTAAAGAATGGCACCACCCCTTACTTCCCGTGGGTGTCGTAAAAGGCGACTAAGGGGCGTACCGGAGAATGGGCAGCAGCGTTCTCTATGCATTCCACCACCGTACCATACTACGATCGCCAACCCGCCTGCCAAGCGTCGTGATTATGGCAAACCCTCCCCCTTTTGGGAGAGGCCTATGTCCAACAGTGGACGTCTTTCGGCTGAAATTATGATGATGATGATGAATAAACATTTAATTTTAAATAAGCTTTTATTTGAATTCTAAGGGGGAAGCGCTAAGGTAGCCCGCGAAATTCTAATTTTCTTACGTTTTTTGCAATTTGCTGGTCAGTATTAAGTTGTACGTTGATTAAAATATGATTCGCGGTCGTAACAAATATGTATTTACAGAATCATAATCATTACAATCAGTAAAACAACTTGTTATGTTGGTATAATCCCCAAATGTCAAGATTTCATGAAATTGGGGATTACTTGGTCTTAGAGAGTTGTGTTGATGACTTTAATGATTATAATTCTGTAAATACATATTTGTTACGGCCGCGAATAATATTTTAATCAACTTACAACTTAATACTGACAAGCAAATTGCAAAAAACGTCAAAAAAATTGAATTTGGCGGGCTACCCTGGCGCTTTCGCCTTAAGTGGTTCCCATTACCCCGTTTTGCCTTACTTACCTATAGCACACCCACATTTCGCCAGTTATGTTTAAGTCCCTAATAATAGGAGGCGAGCCTATTGCTATCAACCTGATACCAATCAAGACTTCGGGATCGAACTGACAAATTCTCTATGTGGACAAAAAAAAAAAGACGAGAAACGCATGTTTTAAGTTTATAGAGTCGGTTAATTTTGATTAAAGGTATTTGTATTTAAGATTTGTTCTGTAAAAAATGATGAATAAAATTATTAAATACAATTGTTGTTGTCAGAAGTGGTTTTAACTAGTGTTACAACACTATTACCTGGTGGTATCGTTTAACTTTAAAAGACCCACCGTACCACCAGGGGTACGGCCAGGGGTACGGTGGGTCTGCAGTGTGGAATAACTTGCCCGAACTGGGAATCGACCCAAGGATATTGTGCTCAGCAGCGTGTATTCCCGTTGTCCCCGTGATCTGTGTCCCCGTTACGGGGACAACGGGACGTCATAAAATTTACTTACCGTTGTCCCCGTTATGACGTATGGGCAACGGGGACAACGGGACGTCATAAAATTTCCTTACCGTTGTCCCCGTTATGACGTATGGGCAAGGGGGACAACGGGACGTCATAAAATTTCCATACCGTTGTCCCCGTTATGACGTATGGGCAACGGGGACAACGGACAATTAAGATTTTACGTTCTCTGTATTCCCGTTGTCCCCGTAATGTGTGTCCTCATCACGGGGACAACGGGACGTCATAAAATTTACTTACCGTTGTCCCCCTTATGTACTTAAGGGCAACGGGGACAATGGACAGTTTAGATTTCACGTATCGTTTGTGGTCCACTTTAAATTTTTATTTCTTTTTTAAACGTGTGTAATTTAGCGCGGCAAGCCTAAAACTAAAATGAAAACTATTTTGTATATTAGAAATAGATTTTAATTTAAAATAAAGAATCAAATAAGAGATATTTACACACAAAACACAACTACATTATTAAATCATAAATCTTAAGTAATTTTTTTATTTAGTTTACACAATCAACATAGCAAGTAGGTACCCTTAAAGTCTAATAATAATAATATAAAAAAAATTGTTTGTGGTTGGTATGTTCAAATGATTAAAATTATTTACAGCACACAACAGAACAACAAATGACAAGATTTTTATTGAATTTGTATGTAAAAATCACGCGCCGCCCCCGCGCGTGATATTTTACATAAAAATTGCTATACATGCTGATTTTGGAAGCAATAATGAAAGTACTGCAATAACTCCATTAGTATATGCTTTAATGACGGACAAGAAAAACAAGAGCTATAAAATTCTTTTTTCACTTATAAGGTCACAAATTCCTAATTGGAATCCATCATATTTACTTGCGATTTCGAGGAATCAACTACGTCTGCAATAATGGAATTTTTTCCAGATGTAGATCTTCATGGTTGTTACTACCATTTTAATAAATCTGTATGGAGAAAGTGTCGTGAATTAGGCCTTACCAAAACCAAAATCTTACGTCGTACAGTTGCACTTAGTGCAGTGCTTCCATTATTGTCTGAGAACCTCATAATGGAAGGGTGGTTATATATTGCTGATCAAAGCCATGATGACAGCCAAAGCATTAAATTTAGAAAATACATGTTGGCACAATGGCTTCGCCCGGACTTTTAAAAGTGTGGTGTAGTTATGGTACTACTAACTACGTACCAACTTTGCAGAAGGTTGGCACTGTAAATTAAATAACGTAGTTAGCAAAAAAAAACCCCTACCATATTAAAACTTCTTACGGTTTTAAATCAAGATGCCAATTTATTCAGCGTTAAAACCAAGCAATCACCAAAACGCCGCACGCAGAATATATATAGTTTATTCCAGAAGTCCACACTGAAAAATTCCCACCAGAGGGGATTGTTTTTTTTCTAGAAATTCCCACTAGTTAAATTAACTCAGCGTAGTGGGTATTTTTGGAAAAATAAGTAACAATCCCCACCAGGTGTTGTTGTTTCTAAATTATTAAACAAAGTGTAGATACAGATATTGCGAGGCATGCGCAGCGCACGACGCTTCGATACACACATAGATAAATAGGTGGCTTCAGTTTTAATGTTCGTGGCGCGCTGTCTATCTTTTCTTGTTGGTCTGAGGTCACAATTCCCTCTTCACAATTCCCTCTTTTTAAAAACATAAAGAGTATTTTGTATAACCACAGAAATACAACGGCACAAGTTAAAATGAATTCAGGAACCTCGTAGAAGTTACAGTTTCTCCAAAATTTAAATAATTTCTCAGATAATAATAATAATACTCTCAAATTAATATTTGCTACCGAAAACGCTCGTAGTCGCATGAAAACTATAAAACATTTTTATGGAGATGGGACGTTCAAAAGCTGTTGTTTGCCATTTTATCAAGTTTGTACAGTACTAGCGGGGTTTTTCAAGAAAATGTCCTGTAGTTATTTCCGAGTTAATAAGTTGCATTTGGGCATCTGTTATAAATTTGCCAATCTCGATCGAATTCTGCGTGCGGCGTTTTGGTGATTGCTTGGTTTTAACGCTGAATAAATTGACATCTTGATTTAAAACCGTAAGAAGTTTTAATATGGTAGGGTTTTTTTTGCCAACTGCGTTATTTAATTTACAGTGCCAACCTTCTGCAAAGTTGTTTGTACGGTGACGTTTACCAAAACTGCACCATACTTTTAAAAAGTCCGGGCGAAGCCATTGTGCCAACATGTATTTTCTAAATTTAGTGCTTTGGCTGTAATAAATTAACGGGGTTAGCGTACGGGGACAACGGAAAGTAATTTTAATAATTTTATTAAATTCCCTTTGTCCCCGTTAAAGGGAACAGCGTACGGGGACAACGGGAAGTAATTTCAATAATTTTATTAAATTCCCTTTGTCCCCGTTAAAGGGAACAGCGTACGGGGACAACGGGAAGTAATTATAATAATTTTATTAAATTCCCTTTGTCCCCGTTAACGGGGACAGCGTACGGGAACAACGGGAAATCATTTTAATAATTTTGTTAAATTCTCTTTGTCCTTGTTAACGGGGACAGCGTACGGGGACAACGGGAAGTAATTTTAATAATTTTATAAAATTCCCGTTGTCCCCGTTAACGGGGACAGCGTACGGGGACAACGGGAAGTAATTATAATAATTTTATTAAATTCCCGTTGTCCCCGTTAACGGGGACACAGATAACGAGGACAACGGGAAATAATTTTAATAATTTTATTAAATTCCCTTTGTCCCCGTTAACGGGGACAGCGTACGGGGACAACGGGAAGTAATTTTAATAATTTTATTAAATTCCCGTTGTCCCCGTTAACGGGGACACAGATAACGGGGACAACGGGAATACAGGCACAGTAGCGCTTGCGACCACTAGACCATCCAACGAGGAAATGCATTATAACAAACAGTTTTTATGAACGTCACGTACAGCAGTAGGTATTGATGAGGAAACCGCTACGACATTTTCGACTTTATGATCTTCATGTACAGCAGTAGGCATTTATGAGGAAAGCTCTATGACATTTTCGATATTATGAACTTCACGTACAGCAGTAGGTATTTATGAGGACACCGCTATGACATTTTCGATTTTATGATCTTCGTGTACAGCAGTAGGTATTTATGAGGAAACCGCTATGACATTTTCGATTTTATGAACCTCACGTACAGTAGTAGGTATTTATGAGGAAACCGCTATGACATATTCGATTTTATGAACTACACGTAAGCAGTAGGTGTTTATGAGGAAACAGCTGAGTATGAACTTTTCGATATTGTGACAAGTGGCTGTTCTTATTAAGACCGAACTAATTGTACCTTGGCAACTACCTAACCCATTGATGATGTTTACAAACTTATACAAAGTATTTGCTTGACGCCATTACGTATAGTAAGAAACGTTATTTCTTTTCTGAATAATATGAAACCTCTAACTGATGGATACAATATTCTTTTAAGGTCACTGTTTTTAGTCTAGCATACTTAATGTTCCCACTGCTGGGACAGGCCTCTCCTCTCGGTGAGAGGGAGTGGGTCGTAATCCACCACGCGGGTCCAGTATGGATTGGTAAATGTCACATCAGTCACTTGTCTTCGAATTTTTGGTTCTAGGTCATGCCGGTTTCCTGACGATGTTTTCCTTCACCGTTTTGAAAGCAGTAGTGATGAAATAATTTACACAAAGTACAGGGCCTGCCTGGGTTCGCACCTATGACCTAGAACTAGTTTGTGAGCCACCACTGCTCTGCTCTGCTGCTGCTGTTTTAGCTGTACTATAAAATAATAATACTTTGTCGTGTGCTTCTCGATAGTAACAATAACGGCCCATCAGTATTAATGGATTAATGTAATGGGTGATTTCATAAGCAAAATGCTTCCTTTGCGACAAATAGTTAACCCCCAAAAAAACAGAGGGGTGTTATAAGTTTAACCGATTTTGATGATTTTTTTTTCGTAAAAGATCACCAAAGAGATCAATCACGAACATTGTATGAACAAGTAACAGGCTGGCTGTATGATAAAGTAAAACGCACGAGAGCCAAATAAAAACAAAAGTTTGTGAAAAAATAAAAAACGCACGAAAAGCATTCTGTCTTCGCAGCTTCCTTCGTATTTTGTGTTTCACGGACTGTGTCCAAATAAACTTTATTCTTTCTTTAATTGTGTACTCATAATTGTATGTAAATAAATAAGCGTACTATTCTTATTCATAAGTTCCACTTACTTACTTTTTCATAGAGGATGATAAAAAGTAGAGTGTCCACCTCGGGAGCAACGCTATTTTAAGCTCGAGTGACGTACTTTGAATCCCTCGCTGCGCTCAGGATTCTACTTTAGAACCCCTTGCTGCGCTCGAGAATCTACTCTAGAATCCTTCGCTCTGCTCTGGATTCAAAGAAACACTCTCGCCTTCAAAATAGTTGTTTGCTCCCTTGGCAAACAATCTACTATTTTAAGATCTTCTCTTATACAGTTACACATAATGACGTCTGCCTTTCCACATTTCAGCTGCGAACACCATTACAGACAGAATTGTACCAACAAATAGTATCACGAAAGCTACACGTTGGTCACATAACGTTATTTTAAAAAAAGCCCGAGGTTCGCTAGCGAGTTGGTTCTTCGAAATAGGGATATCTAGCATTTCCCGAGTCCACTTGTAGTACTTAGTTGGTAGACCAGCTTCATTCAGCCGTTCTGAGACAACTTGGAGGTCCTCGTAGAATGGGAAACCTAAGGAAACGAAGAATAGAATTAGGTAACGCAATTGATGCTGGTTCAAATGCTTACTAAAGTCATCGACGACTAGCGTGGGACTTCTCCACATCCACTGGTTTGATTGAATTTTACCTGACCGGGCAATGTAGGACACGTAATAAGTGCGGAAACATTCGTCCACAATATCGATGAGAGGCATTCCACTACTGTCCGAGTACTGCTGGGAAATTTCCAATTCGGCATCCGCTTTCCTCTCCACGATTGTTGCCCCTGTGAATTGCAGGATTATTCCTGGGGAAATAGATTAAATTATGTTATCTATTAACATTTAGGTATTTATTCAGCACGTGGGATATTTGTGTGTGGTGGGTCCCAGATAAATCTTGTTTCTATCTTCCTTTGCTTAATGTTTTATATACCTACCGCATCTCGTGCTTTGCCGATATACCTACCTACTTGCTTTAATAACGCTCACATAACCTACCGTCAAACGGGGTGAATAGGGATGTAGGGGTGAATCGAGACGAAACTTTAAAGGGATTTTAATATTGAAATAATACAGTTTGTTGCCAAAAAGGGCTCTAATGAGTTGATTGTATTATAATGAACGATTAAGTGCCCTTGCTGGCAACAAACTATATTATATTATTTCAACGTTAAAATAGATTACAAAGGTTAGTCCCCATTCATCCCGTTTTAGGTACTATTTCAATTTCTGTCACTGGCGACACGATTGTACTATTTGGTGGTTCGTCCTGCTACAGTTCGTGAGGTAGAGTCCCGTACGGTATATAGAATTACCCTTGAACGATATAAGTAATTGTCTACAAAAAATAAATAATAATAAATAAATTCTTTATTTTCACCAAAAGCCATATCATAACAATATTCAAAGACAAGAGAGCGTAGAGGCTTTTAACTAGGTCACAATAATTTTAATACTCTGACTCCTAAATTAGGTGTAGGTGCCTGTGTCTTAGGAGTCAGTGATTCTTCGTTACAAACAAAGCCTTAATATACTAAAACGGGACGTTTCAACAATAAGCAAATGGTTAAAAGAAAAACAGGATATAATTTATGTAAGGGAAACACAAAAGAAAGACGTTTAACTATATTCTACAAAATGCATGGTACACCGTTGAACTGTAATACGAAAAAACTGGCCAAGTGCGAGTCGGACTCGCACACGAAGGGTTCCGTACCACAAGGCGAAAACGCCGAAAAAAAAACACGTTTGTTGTATGGGAGCCCCCCTTAAGTATTAATTTTATTTTGTTTTTAGTATTTGTTGTTATAGCGGCAACAACAAATACTAAAAACAAATATACATATAATTTGTGAAAATTTCAACTGTCTAGCTATCGCGGTTCTTGAGATACAGCCTGGTGACAGACAGACGGACAGACAGCGAAGTCTTAGTAATAGGGTCCCGTTTTTACCTTTTGGGTACGGAACCCTAAAAACTATTAGTCGATAGGTACCACTATTTAGCGACAGCACGTTTCGCCGAATAACGCTACAAAGAATGTATGTATAAGATGAATTCGTGTATTCATAAATTGTTCGTAAGGTACTATCCACGCCAAAAGTCCATAGGCAATTTTAAAACTAATTGCTTAACGTTTAGTTTGACTTACGATCTTCTTTTAATGAGTAATTTGACACACACACCCGCATATTACTCGAATAATCACGCTTTTGAATATAGTTCCGTGTCATGTTCGTCTTGTTCACATAATTCGTAAAACTTTATGAGTATACCCACAGAAATCTAAATAAATAAATTAGGTATGGTAGACAGATGCAGGTAACTTACGGCTCATTCACCGCGTCTAATAGAATGTTGTTCGTTCTTGGTTGGTTTTTGATATTGTGGGTTAGTGACGTGTGTTTAATCTATTATAATAGCTGTGTAATAGTTCATTTTGAAATGTAAGCTTTGAGATGAAAGCGGATATTATCGCGCAGCGTAAAAGTGGACTTAATATTATATCACAAATAATTGAAGAAACCGGACTGACTGTGAGTATTATGATTTAATTATTTTATCTACCATTTAGCTAATTAAAGTTTAACTGCTGATCCTTGTAGTTATTTTATTAAACGTTTTATATTTACCATAGGGTATAAATAGAAGAAAAAAATAATATTTCCAAGAGTTTATTTATTTACTTTTGGAATGATGAATGTAGCATTATGTATAAATTATAATATAATCATTTTGTAACATTTGAACTATTTTCAAAATAATTTTGTTTTAAAAAGTAATAAGTATCTACTTAATATTTTATAATTTTGCTAGTAGCCTTACAATATTCCTTTTTACCCGACTGCGTCAGAAGGAGGGTTATGTTTTTCGAGTGTATGTATGTATGTATGTATGTATGTATGTATGTATGTATGTATGTATGTATGTATATTTCTTTGGCACGCTCTGTAGCCTAAACGGCTTGAACGATTTTAGCTTGAGAGGTGCCGTTAGATTCGTCTTAATTGTGAGAGTGACACTGGGTATATCAAAATTGAAAAAAAAATTAAAATGGCCGATTTTTGGAGCAATATTATATCTTCAAAAAAAATTTTTTTTCTCAAAACCTATCGAGTGGGGTATCAAAATAAAGGGTTTTAAAAGGTGATTACAAAAATATATACAACTTATACGGTTAAAAGTAATTCGAAGTGACAAATCGTAAAAAACACGTACCAAGAACTAAATTGTCTGCGAAATCTTTCACATTTATTTTGTAAACTAAAAAGCTGGAAATAAAAAAATGTTATTTAAAAAAATAAAAAACCCGACTGCGGTAAAAAACTAAAAAGCTAAAAACAAGCCCATTTTAAATTAAATAAAAGTTGGAAGCAGGCGGGACCCATATCATTTTTATTATATTTTCAAATTCAAATGGGTCCCGCCTGCTTCCAACTTTTATTTAATTTAAAATGGGCTTGTTTTTAGCTTTTTAGTTTTTTACCGCAGTCGGGTTTTTTATTTTTTTAAATAACATTTTTTTTTGTTTTAGAGAAATTACCTACTGTGAGTCGGAGGGTCAAAAGATATAAGGAAGAGTATAGTCAGTGAATAAGAAACAAGTGGTTTTAAGCAACCAGTTACCTACCAGATGAAGTTGCATTGCAAGGAAATATGAAGATATATGTTTAAACATTACAGGATCCATACGCCAGCGTTTACTTGATAGCATGGATAATAATGGGGGTTATACAACGTATTAAGTTATAAATTACAAATTGATTTTAGTAATATTAAAATATTATTGTGTCATATCCGTAATAAGGATTATTTTGAGGTTTATAGTTTCAATCTTCTTTTCAAAATGAATTTTGAAAATGAATACTTAAGCTATATCCGCAATTAAAGCACAATATTATTTTATTAGGTACTAAGATAGTTACAATATTTTAAGTCTAATGGTCGTAGCTCACTGATTACCTGCTTTACTTCAATAAATTGTTCTTTATGAGAAAATAAACTGTTTTAAAAGTTTATTTATCAAATTATAACGAATAAAATTTTTGAAATCACTTAATTATTTTTTTATTTTTACCCCGCATATTTCAATAACAATATAATAATACAAATAAAACAAATATTACATTATTATTCTCGTGTATTAATTTATCGAATAATAAAAAAAGATAAGATTATTGTTGAAAAGATAAATCAAAGTTCCATCTCGAGATTCGAACCCAGGGCTGCGTGTTTACTAATCCTATACGCTATGTTATCCGCTAGCATTACTTGTTATGAAGTTGTGTATTTTAGCAATGGTATGAACCAACCAAGGTCATACGTAATTACGCCGCGCGTGTGAAAAAGCGATGACGATATGTTTTGTTTCGTTTGACGTTAGCAAGTGTACACACACAGATGTAAATACGGGCCTGCGGCGCGGGCGCGGGGACGGCGCGAAGCATGTTCACAGAAATTTCAACCATACCGTGCCTAAGCAGTATTGGAGCGTACTGTACCTACCGTGTCCGGTGAGGACCTGCGTCAGGCGGTAGGTGAGGGCGCCGTGGCGCCTCTCTAGCCACTCCTCAAAGAGGGGTCTTATCGCCGCTATCGCGGCGTGCCCTGCGCTGGGTTGCGACAGTCGCTCTTTCCATGCCGCCATGAGATCGCGCCGGAGATCCGTCCGCTCCAAAGCGATTTGCCGCGGAAGCGGATCCTCCTCCGGCGTAGTGCCTCCGCGCGCCACTCATACAGGCGCGCGAGGACTATCGCCTCCAGATCCCATGGCGGCAGTCCGGCAAGGAGGCTTGCCGCCTCGCCAGAGATCGTGCGGTAGCCCCGGATAACCCTTATGGCTACCACCTTCTGGGGCGCGTTCAGGTAGTGGGCGGCTCGCCGCCGCAGTGAACGCGCCCACACCGGGGCCCCGTATAGGGCCATGGACCGCACGACCCCCGCGTAAAGCCTCCGGCAGGAGGCGTTTGGCCCCCTCAGGTTGGGCAAGAGCCGCTTGAAGGCGGCCCCGGCCCGTTCCAGTTTGGGGGCCAACCGTCGGAAATGCTCCACGAAGTTCCACCGGCTGTCGAGGACGAGACCCAGGTATTTCATCGTCATCCCGACGCCGATGTGAATCCCTCCTACCGTTAGTTGGGATCCCGATGGCGGCGCGTTCCGGGGCCCATGAAACGACATGGCCTCGGACTTGTGCAATGCCACCTCGAGACCCAACTGCCGGATCCTCTCCACGACTATCGCAACCCCGCGTGTCATCGCGTCAGCCGCCGCCTGATGCGACCTTCCCTGCGCCAGGACCAGCGTGTCGTCAGCGTAGCAAACCACCCTGACGCCATCAGGGAGGTCGGCGCGCAGCACCCAGTCGTACCCGATGTTCCACAGAGGCGGCCCCAGGACCGATCCCTGTGGGACACCACACGACATCTCTCGCCGGTTCCACTCCCCATCGCGACCGGGGTAGCTGACGGCTCTTTCCGTCAGATACGCCTCGACTATTCGACGGAGGTAGGGCGGCACCCGGTGATACCGGAGTGCCTCCACAATGGTGCTCCAGGGCAGGGTGTTGAACGCGTTGGCGATGTCGAGTGACACCGCCACGACGACCCCACCCTGGGACACCGCGTCCCCCGTCGTGAGGGCCCTCACGCGCATGATGGCGTCCACCGTCGAGCGCCCCTTGCGGAAACCAAACTGGCTGTCCGCAAGATCCGGCCCCGTCCTCACCAGGTGCCCGACGAGGCGGCCCGCAATCACTCTCTCAAAGAGCTTGCCGACCTCGTCGAGCAACACGATGGGCCGGTATGCGGACGGAGAGTCCGCAGGGCGCCCTGGCTTCCGAATGAGGACCAGCTTCCCCGTCTTCCAACGGCGTGGAAACTGGCCTCTCTCCAAACATGCGCTTAAGAACGCCTCCAGTCGAGGCCCGAGAGCCCTCGAGGCCAGGACCCAGGCTTTACCTGGCAAGCCGTCGGGTCCTGGGGCGGTATTTTTGGCCTTCAGCCTTCCTACCGCCGCTCTCAGTTCTACCCCGGTCACTGCAGGGATGTCGTCGTCGTCCCCACCAACCCCGTGCCCACCCCCACCACCACCACCACCACCACCACGCCCACCACACACCACCAGGCACGTGCACCAGGCCCGTGCTGGACGGCGCGTACGTGTACCACGCGCGCCTCAAAGAGATGTCAGCATCGAGGAGGGGCCCCTTAGGGCCGAAGCCTGCCGGGTCAGCGGGATTGTCCGAAAGGGTTACCGCTGGCCCGGAGCATAAAGGGCTAAGGAAGGAACACGGGTGGGTTTTAGTCAGTAAGAGTCTGACACTCCCTTCCGCTCCACCCAGAGTGGGAGGAGTCATTTGATGATTTCCCATCCGCAAAAAAAAAAAAAAATGTACCTACCGTATCTAAAACATTAGACTTACCCAGACGTTCGCGAGGTATTGAACGTGCTCGATCAAAGAATTCTGCTTGTAGCTTGTCTTCTGGTACCTGTAGCTGTCTCGTGAGTTCTCTTATTGCAGGGGAAATGTATAAATTAATCCCAGAAGAATAAAGTTGCTCTAGAGTCTTAATTTTGTGTTGACGTACTACAGTTGTGTACACTCTGCTCAGGTGACCCTGAAATATATGTTAGTCAATGTGATAGTGGACCTTTCCTTGTATTTATAAAATCCTACAGACCACATATCGGTCACGGGGGCCAATCTCAATGTGGATAAGTCACGGCTCACTAACGCGTTATGGCTTTTCTTTCACAAAAGAGTGGCGGTCGAATATCATACAACTCTCGACCTGTGGCCTTGTTCAGTTTGCCAGAACGCAACATGGCCGTTTTTATAAGCCCACAATGCGTTGTGGTCTCTTTAAAACCCACTTCGCGTTGTGGCTGTTTTAAAGAAGCCGAAACCAGAATGCGATGTCGAATTTTTTTCGCTTATTGACCGTTTTCAGTTTTTAAACCTAACATATACTTATTAATAATATTGAACCAAAACTAACCTGATATACTGCCAGAAACAATATGGAACCCAATAAGCATGAAGTCCTTAAAATAAGGTATGTGCTTCTTTTCATCGGTGAATATCCAAAAAAGGTCGTCATCACAGAGTTGTAAAGGTACCACCAGAAAGTAATTGTCCCTAAACCCGTCATTGTTTTGTGGATCATCGCCGTGGCCCACATGATGCCACCTATTGCCACTAATACCGCACCTATCAGGGTCCATAGCCACAGAGAGAACAAATTAAACACACTGTGCCAAAGCGGTATAATATCAGGTTTTCTTACTAAAGCACATAATGTGTCAGTATTGACATAATTCACATAATAAATATGTTCATCTGAATATTGAGTCAAAAATCGTGAATTAAAGGATATATCCAACTCGTTACGAATGATACAGCCCAAAGCACCGCTTACATTCCCCGGTAGCGTATAACCGTAATCGTCACAATCTTTACTTTCAGAAAATAATAAATTAAATTTTAAATGCGAGAGAATGTCGTGCATTACCATTCCGTCTATACCGCAATGCCCACCCGTTAAGTTCAAGTTAAAATTCACATAGTAGTGTAAATTCTCACAATCTCTGATAGATGTAGGATGTCTGAAGAATATGCTCGCCTGTATAGGGTAATCATCAGCTAGCTTTTCTCCACTTTTCTTTATGGCTGTAGATAAGTCCTTGGAATGAGAAGCCTTTATCAATTTAATAGATCTGTCGTATAAATTCCGGGTTGATTGCTTTTTACCGTTATAAATGACCATCTTTTGTTTACATGCAAAAGGGAATACTACCCCAACACGCATGATTTGAAATCTATGCCACAAAGTATTCATAATATTTTCCAACTTTGCAAATTCATTTGGATTCATTGTGTCATTCTTACATTTGAATTGTCTGTCACCGGTGACGATGATGTATAGTAAAGACCAATTGGATCTAATAAAAACTCGCCATATAGCAGAGTCAACTATCTTCGATGTTAAATATCTTGTCATTAGCATAACGTTAGGATTATTATTTGTCCGAATAAAATCCCTTGTAACATTAACTCTAATATCTATATCTGACCCATACACATTTAGTAACAGGACTGATTGGTTAGAAAGAGTGTTCTGCAGGATGCATGTCTTGAATTCTGGGTGAGCGTGAATATCCATGTCGAAAAATACTGTCTGTGAAAAATTATCTACTGGTAACAGTAGCGGACAATTTGTTATAACTGGTGCGAGCTTGTACTTCCACTGAGAGCTTGAAATTTCGAGAAACTTTGTTATTATTAAAAATGCAAGGAACTTCATTTTTGATGTCACAAAATCAAACTAATGGTGTCCATTGTCCGTCAAACAATTCACAGAACATCAATACCTCCTCGATACAGTAACAATAACAAGTACCTAATAAGAAGTTCTCCTATAAAGGCGTGATTTGATCATTATCAATACACACAACAATCTATCACCCGAAAGCGTTCGCTGTGTCAATCTT
Organism: Mesoligia furuncula; assembly: GCA_916614155.1. NCBI lineage: Eukaryota > Metazoa > Arthropoda > Insecta > Lepidoptera > Noctuidae > Mesoligia > Mesoligia furuncula. Next base: position 13,771,366 of record OU744809.1, on the reverse strand, counting down.
GTAGCATGCCGACTTGTCGGTACTACAAATATGAACTTTAACAACACTTCCGGGTGAGATAATTGAGTTGTTCAGATATTGGTACGGTCATCAGTCTAATATGGTGAAATGGGAACTCGCTATCCGATCCGTATGTGCTGGAGTGCGGGGTCAGACAGGGAGGTCTGACTTTGCCGAAATTCTTCTGTTTGTACGTGGATCGGCTGGTTCGTGAGCACAGCGGGACTATGGTAGGCTGTTCCATTGACGGAACACTCGTCAAAAACATGGTGCTGCTGGCCCCATCGATGAGCGCTCAGGAAACTCATAATTATCTGTTTGTGAGCGAAATGCGGAGGCCCAGGGCCTCAGATATAACGCAAAAACAGAGCGAGTGTCTGGTGGTCAAGGCAGGCACGCGGGACTATTAGTGAAGTGCCGCCTGGCACACTCGTTGGGACTGCTTTACAATGGGTACAAGCTTTTAAATATCTGGGACATTGGGTTACTGCAACGCAGACGGATAATGTTGACATGGAGAGGGAGCGTAGGGCGCTGTCAGTCAGAAGCAACATGTTGATCCGTAGGTTCGTAAAGTGCTCGAGGGGTGTAAAAACTACTCTGTTTAGGGCATCTTGCCAATCTTTTTACAACTGCAGCCTGTGGGTCGACTACACGCAGAGGACTTACAGCGCCTTACGTGTCCAGTACAACAACGCATACAGAGCGCTGTTAGGGTTGCCACGACACTGTAGCGCATCAGGGATGTTCGCAGAGGCACGTATAGACGACTTTTTCGCAATCATGCGAAAGCGTGTAGCCTCTCTGTTGCGGCGGGTGCGGGGCAGCATCAACAGCCTCTTTGAAGGACTAGTACTCAGGTACTGGACCAGGACACAAGTATTGCATTCAAATCGTGCCTTGAAATAACATTGCAATGTTGTTATTGTTCCTATTGCGTTGTTGATTATTGATGTTGTATTGTATTTGATTATTGTATTAGTAATGATTTTGACATAATTCATGGTGATTTTGACGTTATTAATGCTGATTTTGGTGTTACTATTAGTGATTTTGACATTATTATTGATTGTTTGACATTATTAGTAATTATTACCAATATTTTCCAGATGAAAGTACTAACATTAGTGTTTAAGATGTGTATGTAATTACTAACAAATTGGATTCTGTGATCTGGATAAATAAATGATTATTATTATATATTTTTTTATGACTTTACATATCCCGGGACCATGGGGACCCGGTCCTTTGGAAGGCGTACGAGGGGCCGAAGCCAACTCGCAGAGGCCCCTTAGGATTTTTTTATGAAATGCGGGACCAACCGACGATTATCCCTGTATGCACTATGCAACTGCACCTAAGGATAACCTTGGTTGGTGTAGGACTATTGCAAGATATGGAAAAAAAAAAGTTGGACTATTGTTTTGGGTATCTAAAGTGGACAGGTTGCCAAGAACTATAGAAGAACTATGACCCCTGCCTGATCAATGTTTTATATATACATGGATAAAATGGCAGGGGGTGACTTGCACACTCAATAATGGGCCCCCGGAAACGGTCGATAGCATATAGTGACGTAGCGACAAAGGGGCAACATGTCCTGAGGTGCTTATGAGGAGTGGAGAGGTATTCCACGGCTATCAGGACAATCCCGGAAGTACGGTCAAGATCCCTACCAGCATCTTACTGGAATGCTTCCTTCCAATAAAGGCAAGAATGAGGTGAGGAACAAGACTTCTCCCGGGAGATAGGGTCCTTGGGGTTGCTACTGCCCAACAGCTCGCCGCCTGCTACCCTGCGGGTTTCTGTATATTATTATTATTTTCCTTTATTCAACTAAGTACACGTAAATTATATTTTTAAATATTAGTATAAAAAAATATAAAAACATTTAAAAATATAAAAAATAGTAGCCGACCGGTATCGGGAACAGGGTCCAAGCTACCGGCGGTCAGGGCTCCAGAGAGAGGAACCTCCTGACAATGCGAGCCGTGTCCAGAAGTACTGCTTTCTGAATCAAGCCCTTGATGATGAGAAAAATGTAAGCTAATATCATTGTTTCAATCATTTAATTTAAAATGTATATTTAATGAAGCGACTAGAATAACAGCAACTTCAGCTTCATGCATCGACTATGTATTTACTAACTGTAAAATAAAAGACTCGTCCTTAATTACTGGCGTCAGGTCTGACCATACGGGTCAACTTGTATCATTTGACTTAGGTAAAAGATTACACATAGATAAATCCATTCAATTAAGACCTCTAACTAAAAATAAATTGAAAATGTTTAATAATAATGTTCTTAGCAATCTTTCCACAGCTAGTTTTGATTCACAAGACCCCAACATAAACTATGGTACATTATTTTCTACAGTATGCCAAGAATTCAATAAAGCATGTCCTGTAAAAAAAGTTACTATAAATACTAAACCAAAATTTAGTGAATGGGCCACTGCTGGCATTAGAAAAAGCAGAGATATTTTATATAATCTGTATCACGAGAAATCATTAACTTCTGATCAAGCCCTTCATAATTATGTAAGGAACTATTCTAAAATATTCAAAAGAGTCTGCGCTGAGGCTAAATCTAAATTAATTAGTAACAAAATTAGTATGTCTAATAATAAAATAAAAGCTGTGTGGCAGGTAATAAACAAAGAAACTGGAAACACAAAACAGCGAGATCAGAATGAGTTGTCCCTAAAAATTGATAATGAAACCATTTCAGATAAGTTAAAAGTTGCTGAGACACTAGAAAATTTCTTTACCAATATCCCAATAGAGGTTACAAAATCTCTCCCCTCATCACCTATATTAGCTGAAGCCCTTCTTAAGGAAAATTTTAATAGGGAAATTCCAAGCTTTGAATTCAAGCCCATTTCTGTTGACACAATTAAAAAAGCATTTAAAAGTCTTAACATAAAAAACACTGAAGACTTGTGGGGGATATCTGTTAAGGTTCTTGAAGATATTATTGACACAATTGCCCCTGCCCTAACAGGCATATTTAATCAATGTTTAGGCAGCGGTACGTTTCCTGACTTAATGAAACATAGTAAAGTAGTACCGATATTCAAATCGGGTAGTAAGTTTGATCCCTCCAATTATAGACCTATATCTGTGCTACCAGCATTGAGCAAAATCTATGAAAAAATCATGCTGGACCAGATGTTGTCACATTTTAATTCAAATGGGATTTTACATAGTCGCCAGTTTGGTTTCACGAAAGGTAGGTCGACGACAGACGCGGGAGTAAAACTCATCAGTCACATTTTGGAATCCTGGGAGAAGTCCTCAGAAGACCTCTCAAAAGAGTTTGACTGCGTTGACCATAATACACTGATCTGTAAATTATACCACTACGGAATTCGTGGACAAGCTGCTGATCTTGTTCTTTCCTATCTGTCAAAGCGCCAGCAAAAAGTAAACGTTAACGGGGCGACGTCTTCGGGGTCTCTAGTTAAGATGGGCGTGCCTCAAGGCTCAATTCTTGGCCCTTTCCTATTTCTAGTTTACATTAATGACCTTCCTTACATGATGGCTAACTTGTCGGATATCATTTTATTCGCTGATGACACTTCCCTTATTTTTAAAATAGATAGAAATGAAAAAAAAAGAAAATGTCTATTAACTGCTCTCAAATTACGATGTTTAATTTTTATTTCATTATATATATTTTTTTTTTACATACTTTTTGACATAATTTCTTTATTATTTGACATTATATACTTTTATACATAATTTCTTTATTAATTGACATTATATACAGACACTTGAAATTTTTCACCTCTTTATTAGTGGTTTTTATGAGAATCATAACACTTGGTTTTAGTAGGTTTTTATTATTATTTTCCTTTTTTTATTATCTATCCTTTTGATAGATTCTTATTTTGTAAATGTGAGGACTTTGTAGGCCTTATTGACTTTAGATCTGTAGACCATTTTCTATTTTATCAAGTAATTGGTACTTGTTGACAGGCCTGCGCTGTCCTCCCATACCTACTGTAATCTGGAAACATTGTAAAAGCCAATTATTTTTAAAAAGAGTAACCATGGAGTTTCTTGCCGGTTCTTCTCCATAGGAAACGACCAATTGGAACCGTGCACCTAGCTTCTGACGTTTCATAAGTGCCCATGTAGGTTTATGTGAAATAAAACATTTTGATTTTGATTTTGATCCAGCTGCCCAACGAGAGCCTCTTCAGGTGTTGGTCGAGGCTCTTGGCTATTAGTCCATTGGCTGTTACGACTATCGGCACAATTATTGCTGAGTCAACATCCCACATGTCGACAACCTCGCGAGCCAAGTCAAGATACTTGACTTGTTTATCTTTCTCGGCTTTCACGAGATTCTCATCATGCGGGACTGTTATGTCAACAATCATTGCACGACGCTCTGATCGATCCACCACCACTATGTCAGGCTTATTGGCAACAATAGTCCTGTCAGTGATGATGGATCGATCCCAGTACAATGTGATATTTCCATTTTCGAGAACTGGGTCGGGCACATACCTGTAGTACGGAACCTCCGATTCCACAAGGCTGTATTTCAGAGCAAGTTGCTAATGGTTTATTCTGGCTACAAGGTTGTGTCTATGCAAGTACTTTCCGTTAGCTAGACGAGAACACCCGGAGATAATATGTCTGATTGATTCTGCCGGCCGGTGGCATGCCCGACATATGTCAACCGTGCCGTCTTTGACAATAAATCTCCGGTAATTGTTCGTCATCATAACTTCGTCCATAATTGCACGGACAAAACCTTCGGTTTCTTCAAAAAGGTCACCGAAACGCAGCCAGGCTACGGACGCTAGTAAATCTACATCGGGTCCACGTAGGGCCCGGAAAAAGCGTCCGTGAAGCTCCTTACTCTGCCATACCTCCATGCGATCATTAGTGTCAAGCACTACTGGTTTGCCCCAGTTCTCTTTACCCAAGGAGAGCGGGGTGAGGCCCTTGTCCACCGCGACTATATCCCGCCCGATGCATCCCCACGTCGGTTTCTAAGAAATATTCCCTGAGACTGCATATCTCGCAATTGTGGAGAGTCTTAGCGTTTTAAAAGCCTCGACCTCCACACTTTCGCGGGATAAACTGCCTCATTACCGATGACCGTGGGTGATGCATTCGATTTGCAGTCATTAGTGTACGGACCTTCCTATCCAGGGCGTCGAGTTCGGTCTGAGTCCATTTGAGTATGCCGAAAGAGTACATCAGAACCGGCATGATCCAACCATTGAAGGCGCGCACCTTGTTTCCGCCTGAAAGAAGACTATTAAATACTTTTTTCAGACGGCCAAAGAAGCGCTCCTTCAATGATTGCTTCATGTCAGTAACATTGATGCCCAACGCTTCCGATATACCCAAATACTTATAGGCTTCGGATGCGGAGAGTCCCCCCATCCTTAGTACCCCGGGACCCGTTCTTACATCCATTTTGAGAGACAGACATGATGGAGTTGGTGTCTATATGTTTGTTAATTTTAGCTCTCAAAATGGATGTAAGAACTTTATAGACCGTCGGTAAACAAGTGATCGGTCTATTTTTTTATTATTATTAACATTTCTTTATTAATGAAGATGTTAATCTTTTGTGCCAGAAAGCCTTTTATACCGCTATAGATTGTATATTGAGGACAAAAAGGCCTGGGATTGAGCTGCTTCCTATTTCTGCATTTTGAATGTTTTTTTTTATATACACATTGACTTTTTTTTTTTTATAAACAATGACATTTGCTTACTTTGTAAAGTATTATTTATTTTATTTATTGTGAATTTGAAGACGATGTATCATTTTATTAATTTTATATTTTTTTTATTATTCTCTCTGTTTTGTTAGTTTTTTTTTTCGATCATTGTCTGGCAGTTTGAGTAACTTATGTGGCCTACCCAAATATCCTTTCTTTGGTATTGTTCGTCGAATCGTTGAGCTCCTTAAGTTTTGAGTTGAGGTGCACGATTTCTGACAAATGCGTGCACTGACTGGACAGGTCCTCTCAATCTGTGTGGTTCTTTCCTCAAAAGACCATCTACATGGTCTTCATATAACCTGACCAAGATTTTGTCTGGACTTTAAAAGAGACTGTGACCTCTGAGTTTGTTTCGGCCTGTCTTCTCAGAGTAGTCAGATAGGAAACGCCGACCTCATCTAGTTTAAAAAAAAAACATGATTGACGTGTAAAAGTGTTTGTATACATACCTACATACAAAAAAAAATCATTTATCATTTAAAAATACAACATTTTATTTGTAAGCAAATATCATTAACTAACACGTTTTCGTAATGGACGTTTGTAAAATAGACTGATATAATAATTTTGGGCCTATTATGAGAGATCCGAAGAGTTTAAAAAAAAAATTAGGAAGCATCTTTTGTTTCTATATGACTGGAATGTTGAAATAAATAACACTTAATTTATCAATAAGTATATAAAAGCAACCGGTTATTCTCCTTTAAAACACAAAGTTGAATGTCTTCCTGTAGAGTTGCTGAATCAGTATCGTCTTTCAACTCGCGTTTAATAGGTGCTGGTGACCCGCCCCGCTCCGCACGCACGGTTATTTATTACGACTTGATATAGATTTCAATGCAAGTTTAATATTAAGGTATTATAATAGCAGATTATGCACCGAGGGGCTAAAGTTGTGTCTTATGTCACGGGCGTCATATTGAATCTCGAGCGCAATGAAGGATTCGGGATTTAACTCACGAGCGAAGCGAGGGAGTTAATACAAGAATCCTGAATGCAGCGAGGGATTCAAGGTAGCCCAAGGCAAAGACACCTTTAGTACAGAGGAGGATACTCTATTTTTTACACCTACTGTGAGAAAATAATAGCCATAGTACGAAAATTCGCGCCTTTATTGCGTCTACCAATAAGTAGCCAAGACACGATCAATTCGATTTTCAAAAAAAAGTCTCTTCTACGGTTTTGTCGTGTGTGTCTATTGATATCACTCTCATGGAAGTGGCGTTTGTGTAAACTAAGCTTTATACAGGGCTGGTAGAATGGTTTTGGATGATTGGCTGTATGCATTTTGAATTTAGAACGTCATTGGAGACGGTCGTGAAAATAGAGTATTTTTGATAAAATGTGATAAATCGACTGTAGTATAGATAGGTTTTATTATTTATTTATTTATTCACAAAATCCACAGCAATCTTAGCGCAGTTTACTTAAAATAAATTAACTAATGTTACAGCCAATTACTATTACGGTATTACGGCGCGGTACGGTATTTGTTATTATTAATGCCAGTTTTAATGTTATTCCATTCCTTTTAAAAAATGGTTCGGAGTTATCTAATTATTCTTACAATATTATGTCCTCGAAAACATGGCAACGATATGAAGAAGCAGTTGTTATGATTTTGTAGGAAATCGAGAATATCATCCACGCGTAGTAAGGGTTTCGAGAATAGCTTTCCTCTTTCTGGCACCAAAGGGTGTTTGTTAGTACTATACTGCCAATTTAGCTGAGCATATGAGATTCCAAATTCAAATCACATTATTGACCAGCGGGTCATAATGAAATCCAGTACAACATTATTGACCGGCTGTGTCCCCGGCCACTAATGACTCACTTTAGGGTAAGGTTGCTTGACATATAATTTGACATTTTCGAGCAGGTGGTGTGAAAATAATTTTTTCGTTTTCACATTGAAATCTAGCGTAATTGCTAATAAGTACCTAATTAAAATGTAACTTAAGCTGCTAAGTAACTATAACATTAAGAAATCGTCCAATAACGATAAATCTAATTCACGTGTTCTTTAGTCAGGACTTTCACTGGTGCTAAGGCGCGGTCCCTCACTGTCGGACTACAGAGAAAAGAAAGAGAATCGCGATGACACAACATTAGTAAGTTATTGCAAAATATGAAGCAATTATTTAATTACAAAAAATCTATTGTTTGGACAAAAAATTAAAACACTAGTGTTTAATAGATGTTACTCGTACAATAATCTGACAAAAATCAGAATTATTGTATGTATATTTGTATGATTTTTACTGTAAAAATAAAGTTTTTAGAGGTAGGTACTGGTATTCAGCTGAATCCGGTTAGACTGGAAGCCGACCCCAACATAGTTGGGAAAAGGCTAGGTAGATGATGATGTTTTCAACACATTATCAACCTATCCTGAAGAATATAATATACTTATAATTATTTTTTCAACACACTTACTTGCTCGTAAAGTGGGTCTTATTGAACCGCTTTTAGGTCCATAATGCAGTGTATTAAAAACGCGTGCTTTTTTAGGGTTCCGTACCCAAAGGGTAAAAACGGGACCCTATTACTAAGACTTCGCTGTCTGTCCGTCTGTCCATCTGTCTGTTTGTCTGTCACCAGGCTGTATCTCAAGAACCGCGATAGCTAGACAGTTGAAATTTTCACACATGATGTATTTCTGTTGCCGCTATAACAACAAATACTAAAAACACAATAAAATAAATATTTAAGGGGGGCTCCCATACAACAAACATGTTTTTTTCGGCGTTTTTGCCTTGTGGTACGGAACCCTTCGTGTTTAATCCACAAGTTTATTTCCAGAGATTACTATTCACTAGTCGGAGATGCGCGCTTTTTTAATCGCATCAATTCACTTTTTTTTAAATAGTCTGTATTGTCCTTGGTCCCAAAATTAACTAATATTTATTTACCTTAAGGTGAATGCGCAGGGACCACGGACAATTTAAGGTGAATGCGCAGTGGTAGACCGCGAAATTAAAATTTTCATAGGTTTTTTGCAATTTTCAGGTCAGTGTCAGGTTGTACAGGTCTACCAGAATCTCATGGCAAAAAAAAAAAAACAAAAAGACTTTGTGGTTTATTACATTTGACATTGCCAATGTTGTCAAATGTATGAAAACCACAAAGTTTTTTTGTTTTTTTAATTTTGCCATGAGATTCTGGTAGACCGATATCTTGATCAAAATATGATTTGCAACTATAACAGGTACGTTTTTACAGAATGATAATCATTCGAATCACTAATACATCTTTCTGAAAAAGTTCTTAGGGAAAAAATCTAAAATGAAAGATTCTATGCTAATGACTATAATTATGTAAATACATATATATTATAGTCGCGAATCATTTTTGATCAAGATACAACCTGGTACTGACCTGCAAATTTCAAAAAAACGTAAGAAAATTTTAATTATCCACCTTAAATTGTCCGTGGTCCCTTCCGAAACCAAACAGAAACAGGCGTTCTATTATTGCGGATTCTCACTGTACTAATGTATATTTCTCTATGCCAATAGTACTTTCTAATTCCATACTAACTAAACTACAATTTGACATACGACAACACTACGATCGGTCTAAACATTATTTTGTTTATATTATATTTTTTGTCTAGGCTGTTTAGATGTTTTGTCAGTGCCATAGACTAATATATTTAGAGTGAGAGTCAGTGCTTTTTTTTTACACCTGCGCGCGCATCGCTAGTGCTGGCTAGCACGGCCCGCGGAAAAATAAAACTAGCGCGCCATTTTCCAAACAAGTTAATATTTAACAATACAAGTCTGTTTTTTCCTCGCAAGTGTGTTGAAAAACGTCGTATGAAACGCGTGTGCATTGATCATTAGACTCTCGGCTTTCTTATCTACCGCTTTAATAATACCGCCTCAAACATAATGATCAACATAGCACACATGTATCATAATGACCTGTTCTAATTTTATTTACTGTAGTCGATCATATACAAAACTCTGACACTCGGCCGACCGAAAGACTATTAAGATGGTCTATGGCGCATTATGCCAATCACTTATTGATTACTGCATCACATCTTGGGGAGGTGCCGCAAAAACACACCTCATCGAAGTTGAAAGGGCACAGCGTGCTATACTCAAGGTTGGAGCTGGTCTCCCCTTTCGTTTTCCGACTACTGACCTATACAAAGAATGGGACACTCTTACTGTCAGACAAACATTCATACTACTTACATTACGTAAAAAACATTCTCAATTGCAGTTTGACGCTAAGCTACCCGAAGACAACCGACGAAAGGGTAGGGTATGTCCCACGGCTCAATTCAAAACAACACTCCCTAAAAGATTCTATTGCTTTTTTGGGCATTATCTTTACAATAAACTGAATAAATTCCTAAACCTAAATCCAAAAACCCGATCAAGCTGTATTAAAGAAATGAAAAAATACTTAAAAATCCTAGACTATCATAAAACTGAGAATCTTTTGACCGTTCTACAATAAAAGTAAATTTGACCAACCCCACACAATCATAGCTGTTCCTCGCCTCCTTGAAAAACAACTCTCGCTGCACTAACTCCACAAAAGTCACCTTCACTCATACACTCCCCATCTGAATTACTCACATTCGTCTCCTACTTGTCTATCACTTCACACAAGATGAACACTCACTCACACATCATCTCACAACACGACTCAACAACTTCTGCAGAATTATAAGTAGGTATTTTTAATTTTTATTCCTTCATCTTTTATTTGTGTTATGCATATTGTTTAAATTCAACTCTTACACGGTATCTCTGTAAAAGCTAATTCTAGCCGTGGAAGGGGCCTGGTGACCTGTAACACAGGTTTTTACAAAAAACCTATATCAGGCACCAGTCTCTCACAAAGGTGGAATACAGCTGAGACATTTTTTGTACCATTAACTTTAAGTCAGCTTTGTGAAGAGAGAATAAATGATAAATAATAATAATAAATAATATACTTTTATTGTTTCTAAAACTTGCGTTTTTTGCGTTTAGGTCCTGTAAGCCTCTTAATAATAAATTGAACTGATGACAAAATTCGCATGAAAACCCGTTGGTTAGTTTAGAAGAACAACACGGTCACATAGAGAGAAGAAGAATCATGTATAGATAAGGTGATTTGCATAAAACAAACACCAAGCGTATTTGAGAACCTTCTTAAGGTTCAGGTCTTTTACACTAAATGTTACTATGCAGCCACTTTCCAACGATACTATAACCAAGGTAAGCCGCAGCACGGAAGGCCTCATCGCAGGTATGGGCTACAAAACGTAGGACAGTATTATCTGCGAAGGAGATTATTTCACCTTGAAAGTTTAAAACTTCTGAGTTGGTATATTAACCAGAAATAGGACAGGCCCCAAGATGCTGCCATGCGGAACTCCATGCAACTACTTTGTATAATTATTGCTATACAGAGAAAGCCAGATCAAAGGAGACGCTGGATGCAGTTAGATGTAGTGAAATAATACAGACTTGACTGCAAAGCACTCATTTACGTACCTATTTATTTAAGGAATCCACTACAGACAGTCAATACATTGCAATGGTAAAATACAATAAAAAATACACATAAAACATTAAAGTAAATGATTCCCGTCAAACGGAGACGGCCCTAAAACCACAAAGTTTTCGCGCTGGGCAATAACTACACGATAACGACAGGGTTAAGCGTGCGGTACAGCGATCTCATACCATTTATTGGTTAAAATGTAATATAATTTAGCTAGTGCATATCGAAGCCGAATCGGGCCACATCATGCAGCGGCACAGATGTCTGTGCCTATACACGTAAATACATGTATTTATAATAATTAATATGAGGTTGATTATCCGCCAATTTCGTACCTATCGTTATCGTGTTGAAGTCTTTATAGTCTTATGTAAAAGTGCCCAACACTAACATTATTTAAATTACATACTACATAGGTACCTAATAAAGTAATAGTTCAACTACAATTAAATTGATATTCGAATCAAACAATCGATCTTTTCTGACACAATACTATTTCGAAATTGTACAACAAAATGCATGGCCAGGGTTTGTCCCTCACCTTGACATCTGTGTGCCACTGTAGCTTTAAGGCCCATGAACGGCATGCAGGCACTTCTGCCACTTAGCGACTTGACAGTTGCCGATGTGGCTGCATCAGTCAAGTACCTACTTAAAGCTGCATACAAATTACGATACACGCGATTTGGCTCTATTCCATAGTACAATTTTTTTCCACCGTTTTAATTAAAGGCAAATCAATCGCCGTAGATCAACGATAATATAATGAAAAGGTGCATGAGTATCAGGAAATTCCATTGAATCTTGATTAAGGTCTTCGCTTGTTCAGTTTACAAGATTTACGTCTGCCTATCCACATTTCAGCTGCGAACACGATGGCAGACACAATTGTACCAGCAAATAGTATCCCAAATGCTACACATTGGTCTCTTAACCTTATTCGAGAGAAAGCCCGCGGTTCGCTGTTATTTTCGTATATCCAATTTGGGATATCAAGCATTTGTTGAGTCCATTTGTAGTATATATTTGGTAAACCAGCTTCATTTAGACGTTCTGTAAAAACTTGGAGTTCTTCTACGAATGGGAAACCTAAGGGAAGAAAAATACTTAGTTAAGAACATTTTGCTGCTGGGATTAAGGTGGGACGTTATTCCATGTCTTTCATGAGTACCTCTGTACGCATTGCAAGCGGGATAGTTGATATATGACAGAGTGCGACCGTTTACAAGAATGACGCTAACATGCGTGACGCGCGCGTGATCGGCTTTGTTTTGCCAAATCATATCGTGGGAAACTCACCAACCAACACAAAACTTCAGAATAACCCAAAACACTACATGACAATGAATACTACCTGAACGTGTAATGCAGGACAAGAAATAAGTATAGAAACATTCGTCCACTATATCTATGAGAGGAGTTCCGTCATTGTCTGAGTATTGTTCGAGAATTTCCATCAAGGCGTCTGACTTCCTGTCCAGGGTGGCAGCGAATTTGTGTCGCAATACTACTCCTGAAATAAATATTAAATGGATTTTATTATTTTGTAGGTCTTCAACTTTAACTAATCTTCTTTCTTTTAATAGGGGTTGAGCTGGCACGAATAGTAACTATTCCCCAAACAAGCTCCTTCACAAGAAGCTCTACTGTAGTCTAGTACTCTAGTTAACTTACCAAGACGATCGCGGTCACCAGACATCACATGAGTTCGATCAAAGAATTCCTGTTGTATCTTGTCTTCTGATTTTTGAGTTTGTCTCAAGATATTTATCATTGAAGGAGACGTGTATAATGTAGCTCCAGAATAATAAAGGTCCTCTAAAGTTTTTATTTGTTGAAATCGTTCTACTGTTGTGTACACTCTGCTTATGTGACCCTGAAATTTGTATAATAATAAAAATAGATTAACTTATTCGATCTTTTAGACAGGTACCTAATTACCAAAATAATGACTTACCTGATATATAGCCAGAAAAAAAACGGAACCCAATAAGCATGCGCTCCTTATCATTAACAAAGTTCTTGTTCTCATCGGTGAATATCCAAGAATAGTCGCCTTGACAGAGTTTAAAACGTACCACCAGAATTTCATTGTCTCTGGACCTGTTATTGTTTTGTTGATCATCGCCGTGGCCCACATGATGCCACCGATTGCTACTAATACCGCACCTATCAGGGCCCATAGCGGCGGAGAGAACAAATTATACACACCTTGCCAAAGCGGTTTAACGTCAGGCTTCTTTATTAAAGCACACAACGTATCAGTTTTGACATAAGACATGTAATTAATGTGTTCATCAGAATACAAAGTCATAAATCTTGAATTGAAGGATATATCCAACTCCTTCCGAATGACGCACCCCAATGTGCCGCTTACATTTCCGGCATCTCCAAAACCATAATAGTTACATTTCTTACCTTTAGTAAAAATTATATTAAAATTTAAATGCGAGAGGATATCGTGCATAACCATTCCGTCTAAACCGCAATACCCATCCGTTAAGTTCAAGTTAAAATTCACATAGTAGTGTAAATTCTCACAATCTTTGATAGCAGTTGGGTATCTGTAGAACATGTTTCCTTGTATTGGATAGTCCCTAGTGAGATTTTCCCCACTTTTTTTTATAGCTACAGATAGGGCTTTGAAATTAGTAGCATTAATTAATTTAATTGATCTGTTGTATAAAATTCGACTAGATGGTATTTTGTCGTAATAAATAACCATCTTTTGTTTACATGCACATGGGAATACTACACCAACACGCATGATTCGAAATCTGTGCCACAAAGTGTTCATGATATTATCCAACGACAAGAAATCATTAGAATTCATCGTGTCATTCTTACATTTGAATTTCCTGTCACCGGTAATGATAATGTATAGTAGAGACCAATTGGATCTAATAACATAATGCCATAGAGGAGAATCAAATATCTTGGGTGTTAAATATTTTGTCATTATAATGACGTTAGGATTATTACTTGTCTTAAGATTTTTTTTTGCGATATTCTCTCTAATATCTACATCTGTATTTAGTAACAGAACTGATTGTTTAGAAATACTGGTTTGCAGAATACATGTTTTTAACTCTTGGTGAGCGTGTACGTCCATATCTAAGAATAATGTCTGTGAATAATTTTCTACTGGTAACAGTAGCGGACAATTTATTACAACTGGTGCGAGCTTGTTCTTCGGCTCAGAGCTTAAAACGGATGAAAGAAACGTTGTTAAGATGATAAATCCAAGGAATTTCATTTTTAATGTTACAAAATCAAACTATTTGGGCCCAGAGTTCGTCAAATTGTTCACTTCACTTCAATGCCTTCTTGATTTAGCTTTACTAACAATCGGTAGGAAGATCTCTCTTTAATATAGACGTATACCTACTTGATTATTATGAATACACTATCGAAATTAATCACTCTAAAACGTTTGCTACCTTCAATCTGTTAACGTGTGACAGTACATTAGGAAGTTGAATATTTCATTATTGATGAAGTTGTATTCAGTGAAAAAAGATATAACATTTTATATGTCAGCAAATAGTATGGTTGCACGTTTTCGTAATTAAAAAAAAAACAGGTTGCCTCCCGAATTCCCTATGCAGCTTTTTTTAAAACTCTGGTACATACTTTCTCTTCCAGTCCACTTTTACGCAGCGCGATAATATCCGCTTTCATCTCAATATTTTTTGTTTGCATTTCAAAATGAACAACACCGCTAATAGATTAAACACACTTCGCTAACCCACAATATCAAATTATTATCAACCAACAAAGAACCACAAAATTCTATTTAATCGCGGTGAATGGTGCATCTGTCCACCTTATAATTTATTTATTTAGATTTCTGTGGGTATAATCATAAAGTTTTACGAACTATGTGACCAAGACAAACATGACACGGAACTATATTCAATAGCGTTATTATTCGAGTAATACGCGAGTGTGTGTGTCTAATTACTCATTAAAAGAAGGTCGTAAGACAAACCCCCATACTTCCCGTGGGTGTCGTAAAAGGCGACTAAGGGTCGTACCGGAGAATGGGCAGCAGCGTTCTCTATGCATTCCACCACCATACTATACTGCGATCGCCAACCCGCCTGCCAAGCGTGGCGATTATGGCAAAACCCCCCCAAGAATGACAAGCACAAAAATCACAAGGCCCCTAGTACCCGGCGGCCCGCCTACCCTTGGTTACGGTAGCGGCCAAGGCCACGGTGAGGCAAGGGGTGCTAAGAATCCCCGGAAGAGATCCGGCTACCACAATCACCGAAAACTGGACCTGGCAACATACAACACGCGTACACTCCGTACCGACGAGAAGATCACCGAACTCGAGGAAGAATTGAGCAAGATACGATGGAGTATAGTGGGGTTATCTGAAGTCCGAAGAGAGGGGGAGGACTCGATAATCCTTAAATCCGGAAACTTGCTCTATTTCCGGGAGGGCAACCAGCAGTCCCAAGGGGGTGTCGGGTTTATCGTCCATAAGTCCCTTGTGAGCAACGTGGTGAAGATCGAGAGTGTGTCGACCAGGGTGGCGTACCTTATACTCAGAATATCCGAAAGGTATTCGCTGAAGGTCGTACAGGTTTACGCCCCGACCTCGTCACACCCCGACGATGAGGTGGAGACCATGTATGAGGATATTTCCAGAGCCATGCATGGCTCTAAAACTCACTTTACCGTTGTCATGGGGGACTTTAACGCGAAACTGGGTAAACGTAACGATGATGAGCTGCGAGTGGGGCAATTTGGAGTTGGATGCCGGAACCACCGGGGCCACCTACTGGCCAGTTTTATGGAGAAGGAAGGCCTCTTTATGATGAATTCCTTCTTCAGAAAACGTGAGCATAGAAAGTGGACCTGGCAGAGCCCGGATGGTGCAACTAAAAATGAGATTGACTTCATTATGTCGACGAAGAAGCAAGTATTCAATGATGTCTCTGTGATCAACGCGGTGAAAACCGGAAGTGATCACCGTATGGTAAGAGGCACATTGAACTTAAATATCAAGCTGGAAAGATCTCGACTGATGAAGTCTACGCTCCGTCCAGCACCGATCCAGATCCAAAACACCGAGAGCTTTCAGCTCGAACTCCAGAATCGTTTCGAATGCCTAGGGAGCTCCGTGGACGATTATAACGATGGGTTCGTGGAAACTGTCCATACGGTCGGGTCTAAGATCTTCAAGACCCGCCGTACGAATTCAAAAAAGAAGTTCTCTGATCCTACTTTGCGGCTCATGAAGGAGAGGCGCGATATGATCCTGCAGTCTACGGATGATGCGCTAAATTACCGGCAACTCAATAGACGGATCTCTAAGGCCTTGAAAAGCGATCTTCGCCGTTTTAATACAGATCGTATTAAGGACGCGATAGAGCGAAATAAAGGCTCCAAGGTCTTTGCTAGAGATCTGTCTATTGGGCAGAGCCAGCTTACGAGACTGAAGACCGATGATGGCAGGATCGTATCCGACAAACCTGAGCTGTTGAGAGAGATCGAGAGGTTCTATGGACAGTTATACACATCAACAAATAACCCCGCTATGAATCTGGCAAACGACCCAAGAGCTAGATTGACCCGGCACTATACCGAAGATATCCCGGACGTCAGCCTGTACGAGATTAGGATGGCTCTGAAGCAGCTCAAAAACAACAAGGCACCGGGTGATGACGGAATTACGGCCGAGTTGCTGAAGGCCGGCGGAAAACCCGTTCTGAAGGCCCTTCAGAAGCTGTTTGGTTCCGTCATACTCGAGGGCAAAACACCACAGGCATGGAACAGGGGTGTGGTGATACTTTTCTTTAAGAAGGGCGATAATGCCCTCCTTAAGAATTATAGGCCCATCTCACTCCTGAGCCATGTCTACAAGCTGTTTTCGAGAGTCATCACGAACCGTCTCGCGCGCAGGTTTGATGACTTCCAGCCTCCCGAACAAGCCGGATTCCGTAAAGGCTTTAGCACCGTAGACCACATACATACGCTGCGGCAGGTTATACAGAAGACCGAAGAGTATAACCTGCCTCTCTGCTTAGCGTTTGTGGACTACGAGAAAGCCTTTGATTCGATCGAGACATGGGCTGTGCTGCAGTCTCTTCAACGGTGCCAGATCGACTATCGGTACATCGAAGTGCTGAAGTGTCTGTACGAAAACGCCACTATGTCAGTCAGACTCCAGGATCAGGCCTCGAAACCTATCCTTCTGCAGCGAGGTGTGAGACAGGGAGACGTTATCTCTCCGAAACTGTTCACCGCTGCACTGGAGGATGTCTTCAAGGTTCTGGACTGGAAAGGGGCTGGCATCAACATCAATGGCGAGTACATAACTCACCTTCGGTTTGCCGACGACATCGTAGTCATGGCTGAGACTATGGAGGACCTCAGTACAATGCTCGATGACCTCAGTAGAGCCTCCGAAAGAGTGGGTCTTAAAATGAACATGGACAAAACGAAGGTCAATGCAAATGCCCATGTAACACCCACTCTCATAAAAATCGGAGACGCTACACTCGAAGTCGTGGACGAGTACGTTTACCTAGGACAAACCGTCCAGTTAGGTAGGTCTAACTTCGAGAAAGAGGTAAATCGACGAATCCGACTCGGCTGGGCAGCGTTCGGGAAGCTACGCAATATCTTCTCGTCCCACATACCGCAGTGTCTCAAGACGAAAGTCTTTGACCAGTGTGTGTTGCCAGTGATGACTTATGGAACGGAAACGTGGTCGCTCACAATGGGCCTTATAAGAAGGCTAAAAGTCACCCAAAGGGCAATGGAGAGGGCTATGCTTGGAGTTTCCCTGCGTGATCGAATCAGGAATGAGGAGATCCGCAGGAGAACCAAGGTAACCGACATAGCCCGAAGAATTGCCAAACTTAAGTGGCAGTGGGCAGGGCACATTGCTCGCAGAACAGATGGCCGATGGGGCCGAAAAGTTCTGGAGTGGCGACCGCGTACCGGAAGACGTAGCGTTGGAAGGCCTCCCACAAGGTGGACCGATGACCTTGTGAAGGCCGCAGGAACCCGTTGGATGCGGGAAGCACAGGACCGGTCGAAGTGGAGGTGCTTGGGGGAGGCCTATGTCCAGCAGTGGACGTCTTTCGGCTGAAATGATGAAGACAAACTAAACGTCAAGCGATTGCTTTGCGACTTTGCTTATGCACTTTCGGTCGACACTGAACATCGAAAAATAAAAATGATGATGATTACTGAAGGAAAATTATCGGGTTGATTGCCCACTTTTTTCTTTTGATAATTTTTGACTGCCTACATTTCTCAACTTGTTCCTTGGGTCCAATGTTTTCATTTGGTTTCATTTAACTCCTTTGAACGGCAACAAAGCAAACACACGCCGTGTTTGCTCTTGTTGCCGTGTTGTGGCTTCATGACATGACACAGATATACACACGCATGAGAATATATTATTATTATTGACTTTATAATAACTTTAGCTCCAGATTTTTAGCACGTAGGTACTAGTTTATTGTGATATCATCAACATAAAGGTTGGGAGTGACTTTCAACCGCTGTCTGACTTTTAGAGATCACGTTTCTACCCTTATGAAATGTTTCAGGCGCTTGGGATTTGTTTTGCGAAAAGCTCGTGACTTTCGCAATTCAAATGTTGTTGAAAATCACTCTGGTTTGTAAGCAAACTCGAGTCCGATGCCTGTGTTTGAGACCCCTATAACGTGACCCAAACACTGATGCTAGAAAAGGTGCAGAAAATTTCTTATGATGCTTCTTTCAAAGGTTTATACAATTTCTTTCCCTACATGTACCCTACCAACTATCTTTTAGGGACGTTGGTCTTTAACTCGTTGGAGATGAGAAGAGGCTTTGATCACGGTAGCCTGTAGGACCTTACGTTGAGGTATCGACTGCCCAGAGCTCTATGATCTTTTCTGCTGATTATTTTTGCCCGACAAATACAATGGACACCGTCAGAGCCGCTGGCACAATCTGTTTGCGCAACTGCCATCCAAAACTATAGCGAGAACCGAATTCCTAGTCTGTCTAAGTCTAAGTCTACTCTAAAGGTGCAAAATGCCCTTCTTGACTACCAACCCTGAATGTGATGTGTTTGCGGATAAATGGAGTAAGTTTACCTATGCGTATTTAAGTATTCTGTGAGAGAAACTATGCAACGGGAGCCCATTTGAAATTATTGTTAACGTAATAACTGTCTCTATGTTAATTCATGTAATTGGTGTTATACCGTTTTATTTTAATTAACTATAAATAAATAAATCTTCTGCGCAACTTGGTATTAGCCCAATGCCTTACATCGTAGAAAGTCAATTGCTTGTGCAGTCAGCAATAGTGGCGTTGACTTAGGCAAATCCTAACCTTGTGTAATTTCGTCCATGGCATAATAGCTCTTAAAAATGGGAAAGCTTTTAAAAATCGATGACCTACCGGTGGAACAGTTCAAACACCGAGCTGTATTTGCTGCTTTTATTTTTAGTAAGTAAATACATTTCGTAAATATCTAAGGATCAAGAAACTGATATAATAGCGCTGCAAAAACCTATGAAATCAATTTCTGGTCCTGAAAGCTATTGATCAATCTCTCTTTTATAGTTTACATCAAAACTTTCTGAAAAGCTACTGTGGAACCATCTAACACCATTAATGGAGCGAAGCTAAAACAGGCTGATTTCAGATCAGGGGGCATAAAAAGGCCACTTTGGCAGAATCATAAAAAGATGGAATGGATAGTTAGCTGATAAGTTAATCGTATCAAATCCCATTGGTGAAGCATTTTTCAGTTATTTTATTTTGTCTGTGCTAAAAACACAGACTGTCTTCGCCATTTTATATTTCATAAAGTTATCCTTTTATGATTTTCCAAAGTAGCCTTTTTAGGCCCCCAGGTCTATTCTCCAGTTCTCTTTTATCTCACCTTATCTTTTCTAATAAGCTCGTGTTCGTATTCATTAAGCTGATATTGAATACAAACACGAGCTTAATAGATTTTCTGGAGTCGTTTTGTTGAGCTTTCGGAAGCATATGATACCATTAATATGAAAAAAACTGCTCAATAAAGTAGAAAACTTAACGTAAGATCATGAATTTTCTCCAAATAAGGTAAACTTTTTTCAGTGGCCGTATTCTAGATAACTTTCAACCTGGAAAGGTTAGATAGTGTTGCCAAGACGAAGGTCTTCCCCAAAGGAGCATAATGGGACTGACGTTATTTAATATATACACAGGGTAATCCCTTGATATGGGACAGTTCAGACGACCGCACATCGTTAGTAACACCATGAGCTGGCCTACCGTAGCGTAGCGTAGCGTAGCGTAGTTATTAGAGTTCATTGTAGAACAATAGGCCAGCTCATACTGGTTGTGTTCCCACTGATGTGCGGCCTGGATTTTATCTAGCATGTTATTCCAATAGGCTTATAGTATTTCGATAGGAGGCGTTCGTGAGTTTAGCAAGGTAGTTAGTAAGTATCAGCCTACGGGTGAACTCAAATATACTTGAATGCAAAGGACATCTTTATTAATAATAATAATAATAATAATAATAATAATCGTTTATTTCGACCAACACAGGATCATATTAGGCACAAAAATTACAAAATATAAAAAAAACTAAAACAAAATAAAAAACACACAATATTAAAAAGAAAGACCATACCCAAAACATACTACATACTTCGATTGCTCAGTATGTGAACCATACAGCAATGGTTCAAGTACTGGCAATCGAACCTCTGCGCGAATGCCCTCAGGATACCGCTGGAGCTAGCCCGAACCCTGCGCACCAGGGATGTGCATCGTTTTCGCATAGTAGAATAAAAACAGTCTACTCGCGACTCGGCGAACATACCTGACGCGCTACAGAATCGGGGCAGCCCCATCAGCACCCTGAATGCATTATTATATTGCACACGCAAGGCGTTGTACTGTCCGCGCGTGTATGAGACCCACAGGCTGCTCGTGTAAAAAGATGTACAGTATGCTCTGAACAACGTTGTTTTTACTTCTGTGGTACAACGAGCAAACCTGCGGGCCAACATATTCGCCCTTACAGACAACGCCCTGCGTTCTCTCTCTATGTCTACATCATCTTTCAGATCAGAGGACAACATATGCCCAAGATATTTAAAATGTTCCACCCTCTTCAGTGGTGTTCCACATAATTTTATGACAGGTATTGTTGTCGGACATTTTCCTCTGGCCTGAAAGACCATGCATTCACTTTTTCTGACATTATAAATCAAGCCATGTCTGTGAGCGTAGTTTTCACAGATGCCTAACAGTTTTGAAAGGCCACATACAGACGCACTCAGCAGCACCATGTCGTCCGCGTAACTGATATTATTGAGACATACATCATCAATATGGCAGCCGACACGGGTTCTGCTGAGCTCCTCTATCAGCGCGTTCACGTACAAGTTAAAAAGTTTGGGCGAGGCTAGCCCCCCCTGCCTCACCCCACATTCCAACCTGTACGGCTCGGAATATGCACTCGACCATCGCACGACATTGACCTGGTTAAGATACCAAAATTTAAAGATAATACCTACATTATAAAAATTACAAACAAATAATGCAAAGCATTTTATAGTGTTTTTATATGGACGCTCCACACGCAGTGCAAATGAAAAATCACCGATGCGAAGTTCGGCAAATCTATACTTATAAGGTGCAGCAGCAAAAATGAATTTAATTTAAACTTTACGATCTTCAGTTAACCACTCACGCGGCCATAACCACGAGCAGGTATTGAGGAAAATGTTACATACGCTCGAAAACCAAGATCGGCCATTGAAAAAACTGCGACAGCAAGCATTTTCCACACCGCAGTATTTTATTTTTAGTAATTTTGTCTATGGGAGTATTGCTCACGTTCCAGGTTCTTTAGTCGAGTGGTTAGATGAAGTACATTTGTGCCAAAGGCCGTGTGGTTATATCGGCATTACGAAATAAGTTATCTGTAGTTGAAAATCTTTAAATAAACAAATGAGACGGCGATGACGCATGCGTAATTTGATACTCGCGTGATGTTATTGTTATTGTATATCAAAACTTTGGAACAACAATGGTATGTATTATATGTCATTCGATTCAGTATGAATGGGGCTATTTTTTAGGTAAATAAAAAAATAGGGTCATCGCTTTCGATTTTGAAATAATATTATTTTAATTTTTAATTGTCGTAATGTAAACAAACATTAAAAATAAACAATTATTAAAAAAAATCAAAGTCTCTTAATGTTACGGAACAAGTTTTGTTATCTACACTTGTCTATCCACTTGAAGAAACAGCCATTAGTTTAACAGCGGTCCATAGAACTTTTTTCTGTACGAGTCGTGTATAAGTGGCGAGGGCGCTCCGCGGCGCGTCGAAAAAAATGTGCTAAAAACATACTTGCGTATAGGAAGGCGTTACCGCGGGGTACTTGCGCGTGAGTGGTTAAATACGTTTTCAAATGTTGACGTCTGCCTATCTACATTTCAGCGTGAACATCCCTAAAGAAAAATACTGTTGTTGAATAATTTTCAACTAGTAACAGTAGCAGACAATTTGTTTTAACTGGGGCTTTATTCTCTGTGACACAATGAACGAAACCGCGCGAAATGAACGGGACATTGGCGGGATTAGCTAAAGAATTGACGTAGTTTCAAGTCAGGAATTTAAGTGGTCACAGTGAATTATTTGCCCTGGTGCAAGCTTGTACTTCGGCTCAGAGCTTGAAATTGCGTGAAACTTATAATGAGTAATGCAAGGAACTTAATTTTTGATGTTACAAAATATTTTTTCACTTCACATCCATGCCTTCTTAATTTAGTTGTCACTAGTCCTAGAAAGTTCTCCCATCAATATGAGTATTCGTGTACATGAATTACTATCAATATGACTATCGACTTTAATCACTCCAAAAGGTTTCATAAGTCAATTTTTTAACGTGTCAGTGAACGTCGTTGATATAATTTTTTATGAAAAAATATATTACGTTAGAAACTGGTCCTCGATAACTGAACAATCTATAACTTTATTGTTAAATTATAAACTTGTGTTTCAATTTATGAGTGCTTCCATTTGCACGTACTTATTTGTATTACCTGATATCCTGATTTCACAATTTTTCCGCAATATGGACAAACATTTGCGTTTTGTATTATAACTCGAGATTTGCACTCCATATACATTTACCTATTAACACGTTGCTGTATCAATAGAGTATCATGGTATATAAAATAATTTTGCTCTATTTCTAAGCCATTGAAACGAACAAGTCGGGAATGGCTCAACTATTTATATTGTTCTTAATATCGATTCTAGTGGTGATTTCTAGTGGACGAAGTTTTGATGGACTGCACTTGCACCCAGAGATACTGAAGACTGGAATAGAACTACGTATGGGTAATGATTACATGGATTACAGTCCTTACCATACGTTTTTGATAAAAGAAGAGGCTGATGTTCTTGTGATACCAGCCAACGGTGTGTTGGAAATTATGACGGACCCTATAAACCAGAAATAAAATGGATCTAAAGTCGGATTGCGCAAGATGGAAGAAAAATGAAACGAATCTTAAAATGAATGAAGGATTCAATCAACTATCTGTTTCTACTTCTAACTGTAATTGCTTTTGTACGGTTCATACAATGTTGCGGAATATTGTTTTAAGATAATAAATACTTTTAAGATAATAATTACGTTGTTTCACTGACGTTTTGAGCACTTTCTGACGTTTGTCAAACGTAGGATTGGTCAGTCTTAGAGCAACGATTTATAGGGTAGCTGTGTAGCCAATTGGTGTATGATTGGAGAAACCTATGTTAGGACTTCTATAGACTGATCATGATCAACATCATGCATGTATATTTCCATTGTGTATCTCCCCGACGGGCAAGGCAGAGGTTTACCTATAGCACACCCACATTTCGCCGGTTATGTTTAAGTCCCTAATAATAGGAGGTGAGCCAATTGCTATCAACCTGATACCAATCAAGACTTCGGGATAGAACTGATGAATTCCATATGGAATAACCAAATAACACTTGGCAAAATGGCAGTGCAGCATGCACTGGCTGACGTCATCACGTCAACGCCGGCTGTCGCTGAAAACCTGCGCTGGGGCTCTGTCTCGTAAAGGGTCTTAGCATTATGCTGAGCGATGGCCGTTTTGCGTAGATGTGACGCATACTATCTCCCTAATTGTTATTTTGTTTTATTTTTTGTTTGTGTTTTTATTTTTATGCGTCATGTTTGCCGTAAATAAACGTATTTTCTTTCTTTCTTTTCTTTCACTTTGCCCGAACTGGGAATCGACCCAAGGATATTGTGCTCAGCAGTAGTGCTTGCGACCACTAGACCAACGAGGAAATGCATTAAGTAACCTGCTTTATAACAAGTAGTTTTTATGAACTTCACGTACAGCAGTAGGTATTTATGAGGACACCGCTATGACATTTTCGATTTTATGATCTTCATGTACAGCAGTAGGTACTTATGAGGAAACCGCTATGACATTTTCGATTTTATGATCTTCATGTACAGCAGTAGGTATTTATGAGGAAACCGCAATGACATTTTGGATTTTATGAACTTCACGTACAGCAGAAGGTATTTATGAGGAAACAGCTAAGTATTAAATTTTCGATGTTGTGACCAGTTGCTGTTCTTATTAATACCGAAGTAATTGTAGGTTCAAACCTTGGCAAGTACCTATCCCATTGATTATGTTTACAAACTTATACAAAGTATTTGCTTGACGCTATTACGTACAGAGTAACGGTTCCTTTTCTGAAAAATATGAAACCTCTATCAGGATATAAAATACAATATCCTGTTAAGGTCACTGTTTTTAGTATAGCATAATGTTCCCACAGCTGGGACAGGCCTCCTCTCGGTGAGAGGGAGTGGGCCGTAATCCACCACGCGGGCCCAGTGTGGATTGGTGAATGTCACATCAGTCACATGTCTTCCAATTTTTGGTGGACATGCCGGTTTCCTCACGATGGTTTCCTTCACCGTTTTGAGAGCAGTGGTGATGAAATTAATCATTTACACAAAGTACCTACAGGGCCTGGCTGGGTTTGCACCTGCGACCTAGAACTTATTCGTGGGCCACCACTGCTCTGCTCTGCTGCTGCTGTTAAGACTAGACAATGTTTTAACTGTACTATAAAATAATATTTTTTTTGTCGTGTGCTTCTCGATGGTAACAGTAACGGTCCATCAGTATTAATGTAATGGTGAATTCATAAGCAAAATGCTTTCTTTGCGTCAAATTTTTTAAGATGTAAGTAACCATAGCCGAACATATACGGAAATGTAAGGCACTGTTTTTGGCAAATAAACACACATAATCACAATGAAAAGAAATAAATAAAATTCAAATGCAAAAAACACATTTATTTCATAAAAAATAATAATCACATAAAACAAAAACAAATAGAAATCATTACACGTTTCAATTGAGCTGTTGTAACGAGTGGGGTAATAGACAAATTTGACATTACAAGTATTTTGAGATTGTCAAAATAATAAAATCTTTAATTAAAGATTAACCTGCCCAAGTGGGGAGGAACTTTATCCTGCGGCCACCGATACCGAAGCCCGCGTTGTCGAAGGCGAAGCCGTCGTAGTTAGCCAGCAGGTCGTTACTAGGGTTGTCCCCTCGCAGGGCCGACCTCTTCGCTACCTTGTGAACTGGCTCTTTGGTTTCAGCTTCTGGAGTAGTAGTAATGTTCACGAGTCCCACCAGAACTGGTACATCCTCGACCACTTCTATTACTTCGACAACAGGAACATCTTCATCAGCCACTGTCGTTGTTTCAGCTGGCTGCTCTTTATTTGCAGGAGCTGCGTAGGCGCAACTCAGGAGCGCCAGCGAGAGAAGGACGATCAATTTTGAAGCCATGGTGTTGGAAGCCTCTTGGTAACTTCTCCGCGATAATAAGGGAAATATTCCCTGGAACTTGTATACGTTAGCCGTCTTCCGATGGTAAAATGTTTATGATGGTAGAGCGTGCATTCTGGTTATATACCAATAATAAAATTGTGCTAACTAACATTATCCAGAAATGGGCATAGTTGACGCGCATTGTACCCGTGTCGCTAATGGGAGAAGTAAATATTCTCAATAACATAATGACCATGAATAACTATTGTTATGCACTTATTGAAAAAAACAACGACAAACACTTAGTTTACTTTAGTGATTTTTAGTAAAAAAAAGCGCATTTTGTAACGTGACAGACGTATCCTTCCGTTTATTGATGAGTAAGGCTGAATGACTGTTGTTGGATCTTACCTATTGCATAATAACTAGGTAATCTTCTCTTTAATTCTGATAAAAAGGACTGAGTCATATTGAGATTGTAATCCTTTGTACTGGAATTGATTCATGCTTCCGTAAACATGATTCTGAATATTTCTATGTTTGAAGAATGAACCATCATGTAAGTCCAATTATTATACCTGCTGTTTTGTTTGTTATTGAATGAACGACTATTTGCTCAAATAATATTGTATGTATTGTACTTTTTCAGAGTGTTTGGTGACCAATACCACTATTCCGTCTATTCTTCTATCAACGTTAGCCTGCATCATCGCACTGCTGGGCAAAGGCCTCTCCCCACGACTTCTTCTATTCTTTTAGGAATCGTAAAATATATGTCAAGAAAACAGGTAGCAGCTCCCACACTACGCCACTACGTTCTTAATTCCGTCAATATCATTCTTGCTGTTCTTTAAAGGGTTCAAGCGGAGGCCCATATTCAGTAAATGACTTTATTTGGATCAAGGGATGAAGAAGACTTTCTACTATACGCAGGATTCCTTCACGGATTGTTTTGACACGGTTTAAACTTGAGAAGTTCAGGTAGCCTGGTAAGGTCCGAAGCTCAGGTTATAAAGGTCTTATTACACTACGCGATATTCCTGCGTTGGTAAGAACATCTCTTGAGAACGGCTCGACCGATTTACTTAATTTTCTTTTTCAAATGTTTATAGACCGAATAAGGTTTTGAGGGGAAGAACATTTTGGGATATTTCCCGGAAAAGTTGAAAATTGTTTTTTCTATGAGATTTTTGTACCTTTTAATATTTGGACAAGACAAGAAGGATGAATATTGACAAACAGGATGTTACCTTGTTTGTATTCATAGACAAATCTGAAACTTTTATCCAAATAAAGACATATTTAATAAGAACCGCCCATTGTAATTACTAGCATAATTACTAGCTGCGCCCCGCGGTTTCACCCATGACCTAAAGCGCAGTTACTGTCGGACTGCATAGAAAAGAAAGAGAAGCGCCATGACACAACCCTGATAATTTATTACAAAATATGAAGCAATTATCTATTTACAAAAAATATATTGTTTGGACTACAAAATAAAAACCTAAGCTTTAGTATGTTTCTTGTAGAATAATCTAACAAAAAATCAGAATGATTGTATGTATAAAAGTATGGTTTTTATTGTAAAAAGAAAGTTTTTAGAGGTAGGTATCTTCATGATTTTTTTCTATCATACCAAATTAGTTGTATTATGTTTTCAATACACTATCTAACTAGCATATATCCTGAAGAATATCATATCTTTTTCTGATTTTTAACCGACTTCAAAAAAGCAGGAGGTACTCAATTCGACGGTATGTTTTTTTTTGTTTGAAAGGGTATACTCTCGAGGTGGTCCCATTATCATCAAGTTGGAATCTGATCCCATGAAAATCGAGGGAAACCCTCAAATTCCCTTTATAGGCAAAGCTATAACGATTTGGGTATTTTTTAAAATAACTTGAGCATTTGCTCTCGGAAATCATTATTTGGTAAAGTGGAGCTGATGAAGAAGACCACAGATGGCCATTGGAACTACTCAATGACAATATTTCACGGGTTGCGATTCGATTACTTTAATATGGTTGCTAAGCAATTTATGCTCGTCACAATGCGTATGGTGAGTGGTTGTTGAGGAGTTCTCCTGGCCTTACCTGGAGAACTCCTCAATAATTAACGTCCCAACATCTGGAAAAGCAATATTTTGTAACAAGTGATGAGCAGTTGATATCAGGCTATTGTAACTTAGATAAATTACAAACGGACCCACTAAAAAGAGAAAAATAAAAACTTTTTACAAAAAAAAACAACCGACTACCAAAAAAAAACACTACAAATTGAAAAATAACTTTAAATTCGGAAGTCGGTGTCAGTAAACGAAAATGCGGAACCAAAGACACCGACTTCCGAAATTAAAGTTATTTTTCAATTTGTAGTGTTTTTTTTGGAAGTCGGTTGTTTTTTTTTTGTAAAAAGTTTTTATGTTTACCATGGTCGATCATATACTTTTAGGCATTATAAAACTTGCGTTTTTTGCGTTTAGTTGCTGTAGTCCCTTTAACGTTTGCGCTCCTTGACCGTACCGACATGTTAAATAAATCTGTGAATTAGGTCCACCTTTGATCAGTTACAAAAGTGTGTTGAAAACATGTCCTCGGTTCGCTTCCCAGGTCGGGCAAAGTGTTATTGGGTTTTTTCACCAGGAATTACTTAGTAGCAGCCCGGAGACTGGATTTGTGCCCGGTTTATGGCACTAAGCTCGCCTCCTATTACAGGCGAACTGGTGGGGTACTACAGGTACACCTTTGCCTGACCCTTCGGCGATTACAGGTGTGATGTTATGTCAGGTTTGACAAGTGCTAATGTGATGTGTTCAATTTTGTTATCTACAATGTAATTTGCCAATACAATGTAAATTATGGTGTTCAGCAGAACAGTCAAGTTTGATTGTCCCTTGTGCAATTTTTGACATTGACGAAAATTGTGTAACAAAAGATATGTTTATAACTTGTCTTGAATACCAATTTGCATGTAGGTATGTGTTAAGTTGTTTTGTTGCTCTTTATTTTTATCAGTTATCAGTAGTGTTTGGCATCTCGTTAGCATGTTGCCCATAGCCAAGGCTCATAATGAAAGGATCACTAACGTATGTTTTGAGATCTAGTGTTGTGTGTTCGTGCGTCAGTACTGTTCTAAAAATAATAACGCACATTATCTAAGTTTACAATTTCAATAAAATATAATAATTTCTGTCAGCAACATATTCACATATAAGGTGCTTCGACATCAGCTAAGGCACAGTTCAGTTACCAGTAAAAGTAAGAGCAAGATAGGATCTTTCGGGAATGCATTCAACATTATTTATCGTCGCGTCGTTGGCGCTGCTGGCGCTCTGCGTGTGCGCACCCGCCGAGCAGGATGTGATCCAGCAAATCCCGCAAAAAGCCGAGCAAACACCATCAGTTACAGGAAGAGACGCTGCGGTATCTGGTGCTTCGGCAAAGGCTGCTGGTGCGTCTGAGCACGTAGCGCGTGCTCGCCGTGAAGTGGCCGGACAGGAGAGCGACCTGCTCCCCGCTATCAATGATGTGGACGTCTCACCCTTCGGAGAAACTTCTCAGCTGGAGGGCCGTGGCCGCATCAGGGTGCTGCCTGCCTACCTTGGCTGAACCACCAACAACAACATCGACACACGCTATCGCAACATCGGACAAAACGTTATCGTAGAAGTTATTTAAGGTTGTATCAATGTATTATTTAAAACATTAAACAAGCTTTTTGGTTACAAATGTACATAATATGTTCTGTACATTTTAATTTAGTATCTAGCAATAAAGAATAGTTAAGAATGACTGGCTGCATTTCATTTACAAACTTGTTCTCGGTAACACAGTGAGTAGGTAATGACATCACTTCACAGAAATATGGTAAAAGATAAAGGGGTTGCTAAGTTAATTAATAAAATTAACATGAAGCCAATAATTAGTAGCCATTACTATAAAATGCATAACTTCCTCTCAAACTAATTCAATCTTCTTTGTTTTCACAATGTTAATAATTGTAGTTACGTTAGCCGTGGGCGTGATTAACTTGGTGTCATCTTTAAGTATTGTGCAAAAAGGTAATGAACTGGGCATTACAAACATTACGATGTTGGAAGACAATGTTGAAACTCCGGATAATATAGTAAAAGAAACAGAAACCAAAAGGAATGCAATTGACGTAAATGACGGAAACAAGGAATTGGTTGAAGCAGCAGAAAGCAGTAACTTAGTATATCGACCCCTGTTCGTGTACAGAAGGATCCAACACAGTAAAAGAAGAATCACCATGTACAATTCGTTTGCAGGATAAGTGAATATTTCTAAGGTAATTATTTTGTTGGTCCATGCCGTTATGTGATATAGCAAAGTAATAAAACTCTCCCCAATTTAAATTAATAAAACTAACAAGTCAATCAAGCAATAACGATACAGTCGTGAACTGCGGAGAGTAAAATTGCGGTTTAGTTTAATCCTAGCAGTTGGAGTATCAAGGACAATGATTTTATTTCGAATATTGGCTGTGGTTTTGTTACTTATTGTAAGTAAATTCACATTTCCCCTTTATATTTTAAGCTTGTAACTCAATAAATTAAACATTTTAGATTCCTGACTCGTACGGGGGAATATCACCAGTACACGATTTTAAGGAAAAAATGTTAAGAACTACTAATAATAATATTAATGAAAGATTTTTGCTGACATCTCCACATAATGTTTTGAAACATTTAGACAATACCATTTCAAAAGCAACTAAAAATATTACTCAGAATCCGGAAATGGACGATATTCTTTACCAGATTTCAAAGGACATGGTTTCGGCTATTTTATCAAAGTTAGAAATACAAGATAAAATTACCAGAATTACTACAGAAGCACTCGAAGCTCCTGGCAAAAATAAAGGTATTACGGCTATAGAGACAAGGCGCATTTTGGATTATATTTCAAGAACATTGTCTGGTCATATACTCAGTATTACTAGAGCTTCAACAGAACCAGAACTGCATCGGTTGGTATATGGATTAGCTCAAATTGCAGCCGAGGTGTCCATCGTATCAGCATTAAAAGATACCACATACGCCACAGCGCTTTCTAAGAAGCAATCTGTTGATTTATCTCTAAGAAGGAAAAGAGCGATTGCACCCGGCAAGGAAAATGTTCTAGTGACCCCGTCTCCTGTTTCCTCAGCCACGGTTTATAGCGTTATTCTGAATAAAACTGTCCATACTGCCCTTAATGCTAAAAATAAAACATCAGCAAAAGATTTTCCTTCACCGTTCTCAGTGATATCTAGAACAGAAAAGAAAGTTCTCCATGTCCTAAATAGTAAGCATAACGTTCCAACTGAAGTGAAAGGGTTCTTGAATCAAACAGCCTTAGATATCGAAAATAGAGAGCGCGAAAGTAATAACACAGATCCAGTTATCTTGGAAAAGACAATAAATGGAACTCATTATATGAAAGAAACACAAACCCTGGATACTCAAGAATTAAGTGCACCAGGGCTTATAGATGACTGGGTTGATACCAAAGAAAATGTTTATAAGCCCATCAATTCTGATGTTGTTGCTGATATAGAGATAGATCAGCCTGAATTTGAAGACGAAGCTGGTAATGAAAAGAAATCTAAACAAAAATTGGAAAGAATGGAAGTAAAAGCCAAAAAAGCTATTTTATACGCTGGTGATGTGGCGTATTTGACAGCTGCAAGTGTTGTTGCTCTAAGACGAGCTTTAACTGCATCCATCGAAGTTCAAATGTCTGTAAGGTACGCGAAAAATGGTATGTCAAATCACCAAGAACTAATGATGAACCTAGCGAAGACTGCTGCCCAACAAGCAGGAAAACAAGCAAAGAGTGCTACATCTAAATCTTTAGCTTGCGAGCGAGTTATTAAATTGGCACTGAAGTACACAGCCCAGTCACATGGAGCTCATCTGAACCATGTCGCGAATAGAATTGTGATGGATACTTTATCATTGGCGACACTAGCGAAATCTATGGCATTCGTTGCTTCAGATATAGCTATCAATTCTTTGTATCAGGCCACTGATGTGAAACCTCCGACATGACAATTTGATGACAAAGACATTTCAAGAAAAAGGTAAATGGAAATATTTTTCCAACCTCTACAGAACTATTTTTTAATTGAACATTCATGTTAAAATTCATCTCGTAAAGGTTAAAAAATAAATAAAACAAGGTAACGTCAGAATTATCTCATTTATTTGACCAATTTCAACGTAGTAAACTTTCCCGCAAATCCCATATTTTATATTGAAAAATATTATTTAAGAGTATTCTGTACTGCATTAGTGAAGTCAGCTAATAATAAGTTTTCCAGTAGGTCTTGTAAACAGGAACACTGTAACAAAATATTTGTGACTTATTAGAAAATAGTGTCTTTTAGTGCTGGTGCATGGAAGCTTTAAAGTGACTATCGTGGCCGTTAAGCCTTCGTTTCGATTTTCGATGTGAGCCGCCGGTTAATCAGATAGGCTGATGCTAAGTAATAACTGACAAAAACACTTGAATTGTATCTGAGAATTTTTAGAAACGTTGATACATTAATTCTTAGCGTTTAATCTACAGGGTTTCCAGTGGCAGAAAACAAAGATTTTAAAAAATTGTAAAAAAAAACTACACCTCTAATACAAAGAATGTTCATTGTTATTTAAAAACAATAAATCCGGATTTAATTTTTTGAAAACCAAGTTCTCCATATGTTGACCATCGAGCCTAGCACACTCGTCAAGTCTAGCACGCATGTTAAAAAAAAAAAGCGTTTACAGAGCGACTGAATCGTGTAAATCTTAAACGATTTGAATTTTATTCGGATGGAACTTGAGTTTTTTCGCATTATAACCTGGGGCCCTAGTCTGCTATTTTTATAAATTCTTCATTCCAACACGATCCCACCACCATTCCATTGTCATTTTGCTAAAAGTTCGAAACCTGCTAAATTCATAATGGTTGATCATTGGTCGGTCAATGGCACACAAATTATACGATACTCGTAACGAATTAAAAGCAATGACTGCACAATGACGTTCTAATGGTAGGTTACCGATCAAAGGAACTCAAAATTTTGCAGATTACCGCGTAAGTCAGTTTAATTCATTTTTCATTTTGTACGAGATTACCATTTTACGCCATTTCTTTCAATGGAGTGTCAGTGGTTGACCATTGGAAAGTCATAATGACGCCATTACATTAGTAGATTACCAAACTTGTCAAAATCAACAATTATGAAATCAATGATAGACCATTCTGACACTATTGTAATAGCAGACTTGAGGCCCTGTAAGGTTGATTTCGATGAACGTGCAGTACACAGAAATCATAACACGTTCAACATTTTCGTCCGTGGCTACCGCTGGTATAGGTCCTGGCCAGGGGCTGTTTAACGCTGATCCTTTAGCTCTAAACTTTGCTACCCAATACTAAATGAGGTTGATCGATGGTCCACGAATGATGATAGTCGACGAATATCGTAACGATTATTAAGTCGAGGACGTGTTTCAGTAAGCGAAAATTCACTTGAAATTACGCCTCGATAGCAAAAGCGCGGTGCACTCCACATCACAGCTCCATGGCAGCTAAAAAATCCGTAGAGCTTACGCTCTCAACGACGCCTCCGCGCCACTCTAACGTGTTGCGTTCAGAAATTACGTTTGTTCAAAATTTGAATTCTACCACTGGACACCCTGTACTTACATCATCATCATCAGCCTAAGAAATATGATACATTATGAATTTATTGGCAGTCCACATAGGCCCCTTCAATCTTAGGTCATTAGACTCGATTGACTTCGATCGACTTTATAACTTGCTAATAATAGTCCTCCAGACCGAACTACGATCATGGCGTTCAATTTCAGAGGAGACTGGCCTGGATCTACGATATTACAGTGCACAGTGTGTGTGCAGACACAGGTGTGCTCTCTCTTTCTTCACTCTCATAGTCCGATTGCACGGCAATCCGACCGGGGAGAGATCAGGCGCAGGACCAACGACATCAGCGGCGGCGGCGGCAGTCTCATCTTGCTATACGACTGTAGTCGCTCCACCTAGTGAGACCCTACTTCACCTTTATTGAATTAAACATGAGCATAATAAAGTTACTACACAATATTTGTATACGTAGATACCCACCGCCATAAATTGGCACTTAAGAGTTGAGTTTTCGGAACTGTGTTAATAACTTCATAATTACGGCGTTCCCCATATTAAATGCAAACGATTAGTTCTTACCTATCCGAGTAGTAGACTACTACCGGTTTTTCGTATTGGTACCAACTATGCCACCAGGTGCTAGCATCCGTCTTCAAATCTGAGTCGTCAGGCTTCGGTGCGTTCGGTAAACCTTCGACTATTGCAGGCTTCGGTTCCAAAGGAACTATTCCAGAAGCCGGTGCGACTTCAGCAACATTTGGATCATCCACTGGTAGACAATAGCAGACTCCCAACAGAGTGACGATTGCAGCGAGTTTCAAGAACTGTGAATATTATAGTATTATTGCTTGGTAGGATTTATAATATGATACATTTTTAGAATAAGTACCTAACGCTAATTTACAACTGGCTTAATTATATGTCTTGATGGAGTAGAGGGAGCTGTAGGTACTGTTATATTGTGGTTACATTTCGCCGATGCTGGTATATTTCTTACACGGTTACACATGAACGGACTTTAGGTGGGCGGCTACTGAGAATGTCCCCTCATCATCCCCTGGCCCCCTTTTTAATCTATCGAAGGGGGGTCTTTAAAATATCGCTCTTAGCGATAAAACCGCCCATTGTCACCATTTGTAAAATTCCTACGTTTATATGGTGTATATAATAAAGAGTATTCTATTCTATGTCTAAATCAAAAAGGCTAATTATTTTCCAGGCAACTAATAACTTAAAGGGTGACTAACTATTTGCTACTAAAAAAATAACTTAACAGCGATTAAATATTTTAGCAATAATTATATTAGATGAGCTTCAAAATGCAAGGAATTATAAATACTAAATAATGGCTGCTACTTTAAGGTAGCGAACATATTAAACAGCGCCAATTGAAATCATAGGCGAGGTACTATACACTAGGACATGGCGACTAATATTATCCGTGGGATAACAAACATTGTATCATAGGCAACTATAGGCATCTCTGAAGACTCATTCCCAGAAACACACAAGATTGAACTAGAGAATTTAGCATGCAAGAGCGAGCTCGAGACTTGGGGCACCCCGACTCGGACAGGTTAGGTTCAAAGGAGATGACGGGGGCTCAAGTGAGCGAGCAAAGCGAGCGAACGAGCCCCCGTCATCTCCTTCGTCTTAGGTTCCTTTCCGTTTACCTTTCCGTCGACGACGTCTTATTATGATTAAAGATAATTAGTTAACTTTATATACAACCTCATTATTTAAGTTAAGAATGCCTTTTTTCTACTTTTCATCCGCCGTCAAGTTGTCGCCTAACAATAAATTCAATTGCCACACCAAAAATTCACTGCTAATTTAAATTTAAACAAAGCTTACAACTCAAAATAAAGCTACTACTTTATACTTAAAAATGCTACTTCACTGTAGCTGCCAACCTATTACTTTTGGTACCCATTTTAATTATTTTTATTAAAACTCTAAATCAGCGGTGCTATTCTGTAAAAATCTCACCGTGAAAACATAGGTGAAGTGAGCGTGGAGTGAGCTGTCAATAGTGTCAATTCCTAGCAAAACAAACTCACTTCACCTAAGTTTTCACGGTGAGATTTTTACAGAATCGACCGGCTGATTAGTTTGTCGCCGCGTTAAACACATGCCAATCAAAAACACAGCATAGAAAACAAATAAAAACTACGTGATTAACTTACGCGTTTTGCGTAAATGTACATTATTCTTTTAATCATTTAGATTCTTCAGATAGAGATCTGAAGAATCTTCAGATAGAGACTTAGATTCTTCAGATAGAGATCTGAAGAATCTAACTGTCAACTGCGTACCTGCTGTGTATAGAGTACCCAGCAGGTACGCAGTTGACCAATGAGGTAAATCGCGATACGATAATACATTCTAATTGCGTTTGCCCTTAGAATACTGACACTTCGGTGTCAAGCCGAATCGGGCGAGAGATACTGGTGAAGAGAAGATTTATCGAGTTGAATACTATGCCAACGACTAATACTTTTCCTTAGGTGTACATAGCAAACAAGAAATAATCGCACCTCGTCAATTTGGTTATGGTCACATGTTTTTGGGCCCCGTAAATGGCAAATTGTATGATAATTTGATGCTAAAAGAACATGAGATCCTGTTTAATTTGCTGGATACGTTGCATGATTACTCCCTTTTATGGCAAGACGAGCGAGGTGATAATTTGAGATATTCGAAAATCGACCAATTGCGCGTGAGATATCATGTGGTACACAAGGCGACATTTCAAGCTATACATTTCCAGTTTTAGCTGACCTCGCATTGTGTAAGTTTTTCGTAAAATCAGAAATCAGCTTATACTGGTTATGTATCTGGAGGCACGGTAGTGCCTCAGCCAAGACGGATCAAGCGAAGCGCAAGGGCACTACCTACCTTTTCTCGAAACGCTACGTTTTACGCTTCGTTTTTTTGAACCTTCATAACTTGGGTTTGGGTAACAGTCACATGGGCGTAAGGTGAACAGTTATTCGCTGATCATTACTTTTCTGTTACACAATACTTCTTGTAGTAACGAAACGGCCAAGCCTCATATTTTGACTAAGGTGTAGAGTTTCTCTCACTCTCATTGTCTGATGGGACGGCAATCCAACACGACCGGAGAGAGAAAAGGTGCAGGGCCAACGGCTTAACGGCGGTCCGAGGCACGGGGGTATCACGCCACCGCCGATTTCTAAACTCCAGGCTGACCCGTTGGCCTGCCGAGCGTCCCCCACGCTAGGCAGACCAGCGGGTCTGCCTGGGTTCGATTCCCGAGTCGGGCAAAGTCATATTTATATTTGGAACATTATAATTAGGCTGATTATGACCGCCTATCTGTCCTCCACAACCCAGTAACTTGGTAACATGATACGCCTTGGTAAGACTGGTTGTCAGACTTTTGGGCTTTACCTACCCGTAAAGACTGTCAAAGAACTACGTATGACAGCCGGGATCAACGGCTTGAAGCTTCTAACAAGGTGGTAGAAGCTTTGGCTTTTTTATTAGACCCATGAAATAGAATGTAGAACAACTATTGCATAGTATAATAGGAATTTAATAATACAAAACATAACTTACCATTTTGAATATTTTCCAAAAGCAAACTTGAGTTCGGTTAGACGAATTTAGGATTTATGCTGGTCCCTGTTATGGGATCACTTTATATATCCTAAATTTTTGTGAGAGACAAGGACAAAATACCTTGTATTATCTTATTTTGATACTGCTGGTCACCTTTGTATGTCATCGGCGCGATGATATACCTAGCAACTAATCTGAGCCATAAATTAAGCCTCTTTGACAATTTTGTTTTTACAAATGACTAAATATTTTTATAAAAAGGGTTTAAAAAGAATTTCAATTTTGGAAGTGCTGCATTATGGTAATTTTATACGGATTAACATGCCTGAGCATTAAGATCATTTGCCTACTTAAGACGTGGTAGTTACCATAAAACTTTTATGGAGCAGTTTGATTTTGAAGTAGGTACACACGGCGATGCACCAAGCTATGTATTTCCACTTTAAGCTGACTTCGCATTTTATAGGTTTTTTGTACAATCCGAAGTCAGCTTATACTGGTTTTGTATAGCTTGATGTGTAGCCTTGTGTACCTTATCATACCTCCTTCTTTTTAGCAAAAAAATACGGCTTCCATCAAAAATTCTTCTTAAATTCGTGCGAATCAACTAATCCATTTCCATACTACATACTAATATTATAAAGGCGAAAGTTTGCGAGTGTGTGTGTTTGTTACTTCTTCACGCTCTAACGGCTAGACCAATTTTGATAAAATTTTGTATGGACCTCCATATATGGAGCTGACACCCTGGATTAACATTATATAGGCTACTTTTATCCCGATGTTCCTACGGGTTCGACACTTATGCAGGTGAAACAGCTATACAGGGTCCCATTAAAATAGATGGACAAATTTTAACACAGTGCGTCTAACCAAAGATACCCAAGCAAAAGAAAACACTGATTAAAGTGATTTTATTTTGACCTAAAATAATAAATTGTCGGCACATTAGTGTATTTTCGTTAGCTGATTATTTTTCCTATAAGTATGTAATGCGTTTTTCTTATATTTATTTTTCCATCGTCCTTATTTTGGTGGTCTGAATGATTTCTAAAAGTTTGTCCACCTATTTTAATGGGACCTTATATATCGTGATACCGCCTCAGCAAGGTTTCCAACTGTGATCTCTCTTACACATACCTACTTAAATAAACCGAAGTATTTATTTTTTACCGATTTAGTTACGTCGATACTGCTTTTACAATCAGAGATAATAGGTAAGTAGGTATATCACAATACATGGAGAACTAACGGCTAAAATATATATTTATACAGGCGAAGTCGCAGGCTCTGCTAGTATTGTAAGTAAAAATATACAGCGTTTTGGAGACTGATATGTCAAAAATCTTAAAATACGAACGTATCGGGGTAGCAAATAAAAGAGAGAATGAAATACATTAATATTAATTAAAAGTAATATTAATGTATTTCAAACTGCGATTTATCGACTTCGGTAAGTAGGATGCTAATTCTTTTTAATTATAAATCTAAAATACTAAATTCAAAAGTAGCTCTGTCTGTATGTTACCCTTTCATGCCTAAACCACTGACCGGATTTCGATAAAATTTGGCAAGGAGATAGATGGCAACCTGGGGAAGAACATACCTACATATCGCTCATTTGGAGAAACATTTGTCCCAAAAATGAGTTAAATATGACAAAGCACTTAGAAACGTAGGTATTTACGTTAAAAAAACGACGTAAAAAAAAGTAAAATAGCAGTTACGTCGATGTTTCTTCAAATGAGCGATATGCTACTTTGTGTCCCGCTAGCACATTCCCGTGGGATAATTTCCAACGTCCACGCGGGCGAAGTCGCGGTCAGAAGCTAGTATATTAATAAAGTATCGATATCGCACGAAATATCTTTTACTTTATTTGGGTAAACTTTTTATGGCAAAGGTCATTTGAAAAACTTTTGGCTAAACAACATGATTTAATTTATGATGATTCGTAAATTGTAATAAAAAGTATAGGTATAGCGTTACAGGGTTATTGTTATTATGGCGCATGGTCAAAACCGAAAATAACGCCGCCATTTTTTTTTGTTTTTTTTTTTATTTGAAATGGGTTTGCTCTTGACTCTAGTCTAGGTCAGAGGTGACAGAGACAAAATCGACGATGGAGTGAGCTTACCCAGAAGAAGCCTGTTCACTCTTACTTTGAAGAGAATCGGGTTATATGCGCTCGGAAACACAGACGCAGGAAAGAGTTCCACTCTTTTGCTGTGCGCATTATAAAAGACATTTGAAAA
Organism: Mesoligia furuncula; assembly: GCA_916614155.1. Lineage (NCBI taxonomy): Eukaryota > Metazoa > Arthropoda > Insecta > Lepidoptera > Noctuidae > Mesoligia > Mesoligia furuncula. Next base: position 13,731,733 of record OU744809.1, on the reverse strand, counting down.
CGCTTAGTGCGAATTTTCACAAAACAATTGCATAAAATATCATCAACTGCCCCTTGTGAGCCCCTGTCAATATTATTCGAGCGCCAAGATATCCTTGGTAAGTTGAAAGTTCTATGTAAGTATGTACAGTCACCAGCATAAGTATGTATATGTTACGGGCAACGTGATTAACTGGGCATTATTAATAATGACCGGCCATTATTAATAATGCCCAAGAGCGATGGGCAAAGTGATTAATTTATCACTTTGACCGGCCATTATTAATAATGCCCGACGGCCCATGGTCCATGTAATAAGTCAGTGTTTGAGATAGCTTGAATTTATCACTTGGACCGGGCAGTATGAATAATTCCCTACTTGTAGCTGGGCAATGTGATAACCCTCGACCTGACGATCAACAGCCTTCTTCTGAGCTGGAACAACATTCTGCCGATAGTCTACCAGAAAATCAGCAACCCACTGTGAGTGTTGACATAATAAATGAAAACCCGCGAGCAGCTGATCAACAGCCTTCTGCCGATATGAGCAATCATTCTCCTGTCCTTATCCCAATTTATTTGGGGTCGGCGCAACATGTCTTTTTCTTTCATACTTCTCTATTAGTCGTCATCTCGGTATTCACCCCCTTTCTAACCATATCATCATTCACATATTCCATCTATCGTTTCTTTGGTCTTCCCCTACTCTTATAGCCATCGACATCCATACATAAAACTCTCCTCACGACATTTTCCTCATTTCTTCGTAACACATGCCCATACCATGACAACCGATTCCCACGCAACTTTTCAGTTACCGGTGCCACTTTCAAACTTCCGCTTATGTACTCATTTCTTATTCTATCCATTCGTGTTACACCACACATCCCTCTTAGCATTCTCATCTCTGCTGCATGCAATTGCCTTTCATTCATCCCTTTTGTGGCCCAACATTCTGATCCATACAAGACAGCAGGTCATGGTTTTATATATCTTCCCCTTAAGTTTAAGGGGAATGCGGGAGTCGCAGATTGTTCCCGTGACCTGCCGCCATTTCATCCATCCAGTGTTAATTCTGTGCTTAACCGTCCGATCTACTTCGCCATCGCTTTGCACGAGTTAACCGAGGTACCGAAAGTCGGAACAGACTGGAAGAAGTTCACCATCAAGTGCTATAGCTCCAGAACTGGAGAGACCGCCGAAATCGCAGAACATATATTTGGTTTTAGTTCTGCTGATTTTCAAGCCAACATTCTTCTGTTGCCATTTCTCTAATCTGCTCTGGATCTCAGGTCCATCTTCACCGACAAGGACAATGTCATCGGCAAACAACATGCACCAGGGTGCCTCCTCCTGGATGTTTGAAGAAAAAAAACAAAAATGTTTATTGCAATTACATACAATTATAACATACGTACGTCTATATCTAGTCGTAGTCGTAGTCCATAATCAATAGGAAGAGGTAAGGACTTAACTCTTTGCGGGACACTTAACGCCTATAGACGTAATAACAATAAAACTTCTATTGTGTCTCGTTCAGTGTCCTTCAATGTGTTAAAGCCGATCCCTGGTGCAAGCCTACAGCCACACTGAACTCGTCGGTATTGCCGGCAGCCGACCGCACGTAGGTACGAGATTGACTGTACATAGCATTTTTAAAAACAAAAACACTACAGTTCACCTAATTTATTACTTTGCCCAAGATAGGGTGGGCATTATTCATAATGGCCGGGAAAAGTGATTAATCATGCTGTTTTAATCACATTGCCCAATTGAGTCGGGCATTATGAATACAGACCGGCCATTATTAATAGTGCCCGGACTTATCAAATTGCCCGTAACATATACACTTGCCTTTATTCAAAGACGATTTTCTCCTTTAGTTTTGAATTAAATTTTATGTTATTACTAACAAAGTTGAGCAGTGGTGGCCAAGTGGTGACGGCCGCGACTTACGAGTTGTAGGTCGTAGGTTCGAACCCAGACAGGAGCTTTACTTTGTGTAAATTATTTCATCACCACTGCTCTCAAAACGGTGAAGGAAAACATAGTGAGGAAACCGGCATGTCCTAGAACCAAAAATTCGAAGACATGTGACATCGGCCAATCCGCACTGGGCCCGCGTGGTGGATTACGGCCCATTCCCTCTCACCGAGAGGAGGCCTCTGCCCCAGCAGTGGGAACATTATAGGCTGATTATGGTTACTAACAAAGTATTTTCGAACCTATAAGTTTGTGTAAAGTGTCGTATTTCAACGTTGCAACCGTTAACTTACGAAAAAATCGACATTGAAAGTTGCCAAGTGTTGACATATTATTGGTGGTCGTGACTGTACGTATCAGCCTATATTGTTCCCACTGCTGTGATACAGGCTTCCCCTCGGTAAGAGGGAGTGGGCCGTAATCAACCACGCGGGCCCAGTGCGGATTTGGTAGATGTCACACTTCTTTGAATTTTTGGTTCTAGGACATTCCTCACGATGTTTTCTTTCATCGTCTTGAAAGCAGTGGTGATGAAATAATTTATACAAAGTAAAGCGTCTGTTAGGGTTCGAACCTACGACTTATACAACGTTATTTTTAGTATATGTGAAACCTGAATATAGTTTGTTCAGAATAAGTAACTGAATCGATTCCAATAATTTTTACCCCATGTTATATTTTGCCCCAAAAATATTTAAAAAAGGTTAAAAGTTGGACACCGAGCGACACTAAGCCGGTTATCCAATCTCCGCGCCGAACGGTTAAGTACCTAGGTACTATTATCAATGAGCGCAAGACCGGCGCGGCGCGAGCGGCGCGGGTGAGCATGTTTTCGTACAGACAAACAGGTCCTCAAGTCTGCTATTACAATAGTGTCAGAATGGTCTATCATTGATTTCGTAATTATTGTTGATTTTGACAAGTTTGGTAATCTATACATATAATAAATCTGTAGAAGGGTCAATTCTGTACATTGAAAATATTGAAAAAATAAATAGCGGGGGGTGTTGCTGGATCGATACCAAACCCAAATATGTGATTAAAAAAATTTTTGTCTGTCTGTCTGTCTGTCTGTATATGCAGGCATCACGTGAAAACTAACGGTTCGATTTCGATGAAACTTGGTATAATTATACCTTATTATCCTGGGCATAAAATGGGATACTTTTTATCCTGGAAAAATACATAGAAAAAAAAATCTTATTTTTCAGTTTTATTCATAGACGTTGTTCTGTAGAACCGCGAACACACGTTGCGTTTGCCCCTGGCTGGAGGCTTTGAGTTTACTTAAGGCAACCACAGGATAGTCCGGTTAAGTAGTCACGACCTCTCAAGGACACCTACGAGACGCCATTCAAAAAAAAAAAAAAAACGCCGCGCGATGCATATAAATTCTGAATTTTGATGCGAGCGGTCGTCCGTGGATGCTTTTCAGCGCAATCTTTTTGATTACTGTTCCGATCAGTTATTTGTAAATACTTTTGTAAATATTATAGTACGTACGTAGTTTAAGTTTTCATCGTAAATTGGTTTATTTAGGTTGGTATTTTATTTTCTTTTTGTTTATCTTTGGAAACATAGGTATAGGAATTAGGTTATAAGGTAAAGTAGGTTAGTTATTAATCTCATATTTCTCTCTCTCATCTCATTTCATTGTATTTCTGTATATTTTTAATACAGTTTTATTGTAACACGATGCCTGCCAGAAACCGACCTTCTCTTACTAAAACATCGAAAAATGCTAGGCGAATGAGACTAGCTAGATCACAAGAATCAACTGAAGAGCGAGAATCCCGGTTAAACCGCATGCGAGACGGAACGGCTGAAGCAAGAGCACGTGAAAGCAGTACCGATCGCGAATTGAGGTTAAGTGCTGATCGTCAACGTCACTCACTATCTCGCTCCTCTGAAACATTTACTGAAAGGGATATACGCCTCACTGCTGACCGTGAACGTCACATGCTGTCACGGGAATCTGAGACCTACACCCAGTACCAAAATCTCCTTAATTATTATAGGCTTAGCCGTATTTGGGTCCAATAGATATTTATAAGATGTCATTGTCAGAGTTACTCAAAATGGAGAAATAAACCATCCACGCGAAGACCGACATCCGCGCGGACGGAGTCGCGGGCGGAAGCTAGTCTACTAATATAATTGCGTCATTATGACTTTCCAATGGTCAACCACTGACACTCCATTGAAAGAAATGGCATAGAATGGTAATCTCGTACATAATGAAAAATGAATTACTGACTTAGGCGGTAATCTGCTAAAATTTTGACAGCCCCTTTGATTAGTGACCTACCATTAGAACGTCATTGTGCAGTCATTGCTTTTAATTCGTTACGAGTATCGTATATTATGTGCTATGCCATTGACCGACCAATGATCAACCATTATGAATTTAGCAGATTACGAACTTTTAGCAAAATGACAATAGGGTGGTGGGATCGTGTTGGAATGACGAATTTATAAAAATAGCAGACTTGGGCCCCTGGTAACAAGCTTATAAGTTTGTGATTTTTCATGATACAGTTTTCGGTGTAACGAGATATAAGACATTTTAGGTGAACATTCTGGTATGATATTTTGAAGTTTAAATACAGTTGGCATGTACAATGTCATGATGGTCCAGTGGTTAATGCCTTGCTTCTCATGCACGAGGTTGTGGGTTAAATTCCGGTCAAGCACTAGTGTGACTTTTTCCAATTTTTATGTAGTTTCGGAGCACGTTAAGCCGTTGGTCCCGGCTGTCATTTGTGGATCTTTGACAGTCGTTACGGGTAGTCAGAAGCCCGAAAGTCTGACAACCAGTCTTACCAAGGGGTATTGTATTACCCAGTAACTGGGTTGTGGAGGTCAGATAGGCAGTCGCTCCATGTAAAATACTGGTATTCAGCTGCATCCGGTTAGACTGGAAGCCGACCCCAACATAGTTGGGAAAAGGCTAGGCAGATGATGATGATGATGTAGTTTCGGAGATTTTCTTGGACATTACTGACATCGGTAAAGAAAAAACATCGTGAGGAAACCTGGATTTCTAGTTAAAATAAGTCTGATATTGTCAACCCTGTCTTGAGCGAACGTGCAATGCTCGTGTCTCTTCTGTACAAGATGACACAATACTAGGCTGGTATTATTATTATTTACTTTTAACGTGTGTACAATAATCTATAGGTATCACATAGACCGGTCCTGTGCTTCTCGCATACAATGAATTCCTGCGACTTCTACCAGGTCATATATTCAGCATATTTTATGACCTGGCTTGAGGCTTACGTACTTATGAGCAGTAGTGGACTTCTTTGGCTGAATGATGATGATGACTATTATTAAGTAAGTACTATTATTATTATTACCAGCAATAATGGCACACTTTATCAGACGCAGTGACCTAAAATAAACAACCTACATATAAACAAATAGCTACACCCTTAAAAGACGTGCTGAAGACGTTACTGAAAACTCACGCGTGTTAAAACTCACCAATCGCGGAGTAATCCACTGTCTTATAATAGATTGAATTTCATCCGAATCCAAGAAATGCCTCCTTGTGCAAAACGTTGCTATACCACAGTTAGTGCGGCGCTGGTTCTCCATCAGAAATAGGGCAAAATCAGTTGTCTAAAGTGCGAGTTGGCTACTCGCACTTTGGACAACTGATTTTAAGGTAAATCGAAATGAGAAGATGCAAAGTCCGTGAAAGCCGGGGTCGGTCGAGAGCGCAGTAACTACAGATATCCAGACACAAAGCCAAAGATCGTCGTAAAACACCACATGAAACTACAAGAAAACATTAAATAAGCGAGCCACAAGAACCTACACAGGAATGACAGGGAATGACTTAAATTGTCAAATCATTAACGAAAGACAAATGTCTTGACTTTGTCATGACAATCGACAAAAAACCCTTAACACACGTACCTAACTATAATATGTATACAAACATAAATAAACTCCCTGCTTTTGCCATGCGGGAAGGCAGAAACCATAAAACGCCCTCTACTATTATGAACTTTACCTGTTTACTCGTTTTGCTTTGTCCACGTTCCTACATCTAGTCATTTAGGCGCGTCATAATAATAGAACTAATATATTGTGTTATATACATAAGGTGCAGTCAAATATATAAACATATAATTGTAAGGTATAGCTTTGCATGTGTTTATTACAAGAGAAAGTATAATATCGTAAATGTCACAAAAATATGTCAAAATATATTTTAAATCACCTTACTATAATAATACAATACTGTGTCCTGCACTAAATATCTGTTAGACACTTACTATGTAATTATGTTACGTTGTAGTGAGTTTCTCAGTAGCAGCCCGGAGTCTGGATTCTTGCCCGGTTGATGGCAATAGGCTCGCCCTCTATTTCATGGGACTTGAACATAACTGTTGAAATGGCGGGGTTGGGTGTGTGTGTCTCAACCTCTGCCTAACCCTTCGAGGATTACAGGCGTGATTTTATGTGAATATTGGGTCAAACACTATATCGAATTAAGATTTATTTTGAAACATTTATTGCTTCGTCTGTAACTGCCTTAACAGAAGAAGATAGTGTTGTGTGATCCATTATTTTGAAGAACCAAATAATCTATCAATTTTTAATTAAAGAGATAAATAAAATGTGTCTTTTTTACTTTTACTTCCGTTATCACTAAACGCGCATAAAAATATATTTTTCTTACTCTATTATCTAAAATACAGGTAAATACATGTTGTTTCGAACGATAAACATGTACTAATTACCATTGTATTTTAAATATTTGCCACATTTGAAACTCGTGGACGGAAATCAAAATAAAACAAACAAAATAATACTCTTTTTCACACCACCTGCTCGAAAATGTCAAATTATATGTCAAGCAACCTTAACCTTAAGTGAGTCATTAGTGGCCGGGGGCACAGCCGGTCAATAATGTTGTACTGGATTTCATTATGACCCGCTGGTCAATAATGTCATTTGAATTTGGAATCACATGCTCAGCTAAATTGGCAGTATAGTACTAACAAACACCCTTTGGTGCCAGAAAGAGGAAAGCTATTCTCTAAACCCTTACTACGCGTGGATGATATTCTCGATTTCCTACAAAATCATAACGACTGCTTCATATCGTTGCCATGTTTTCGAAGACATAATATTGTAAGAATAATTAGATAACTACGAAACATTTAAAAAAAGGAATGAAATAACATTAAAACTGGCATTAATAATAACAAATACCGTACCGCGCCGTAATACCGTAATAGTAATTGGCTGTAACATTAGTTAATTTATTTTAAGTAAACTGCGCTAAGATTGCTGTGGATTTTTGTGAATAAATAAATAAATAATAAAACCTATCTATACTACAGTCGATTTATCACATTTTATCAAAAATACTCTATTTTCACGAGCGTCTCCAAAGACGTTCTAAATTCAAAATGCATATAGCCAATCATCCAAAATCATTCAACCAGCCCTGTATAGTTTAGTTTACACAAACGCCACTTCCATGAGAGACACACACGACAAAACCGTAGAAGAGACTTTTTTTTTTGAAAATCGAATTGATCGTGTCTTGGCTACTTATTGGTAGACGCAATAAAGGCGCGAATTTTCGTACTATGGCTATTATTTTCTCACAGTAGGTGTATAAAGTAGAGTTTCCTCCTCTGGGCTAAAGGTGTCTTTGCCTTGGGCTAGCTTGAATCCCTCGCTGTATTCAGGATTCTTGTATTAACTCCCTCGCTTCGCTCGTGAGTGAATCCTTCATTGCGCTCGAGATTCAATATGACGCCCGTGACATAAGACACAACTTTAGCCCCTCGGTGCATAATCTACTATTAAATTGATATTTTCCCACATACATGTGCGGAGAAATGAAAGTCATGATAGAAATTCAAGTATTATAAGTATTTTTTTTAAATATTATTAAGTCTTTGTCCGTGCAGGGCCACACTTTATCCATGTCCTTTATGTTATGTCTTTTTTATAAAGAAAAAACGACTGTAGGTACCTAATTCAATTTTCTATTGGAGACAAGTCTGAATATCTCTGAACTTCTACATCGTTTTCACGTAGTATTTATACCAAAAAGGTCTCCAATAGTTGCTTAACACTGACCTCTTGTATTATAGAGGTCAGTGTTGCTTAAACAATATCAATAAAAAAAAAATACTTTGATATTTAATAAAAAAAAAAAGTAGATACTATATTTCACTGCGCCGGCGGAGATGCGCGTTCGCCTTGGCTGGATGGAGGCTTTAATTTATTGAGGCATCCACACGCACAGTGTAGGGTTCCGTAGTAGCCCGTTATCACAATGTAGTACGATTCTGTTGTTCTATAGTCTGAATATAAAAAAATTAAAATAAAAAAATAAAATTTTTCATATTTTGTTTTTCAATGCAAGTCTTTACCCGTTATAAACAAGCAACTACTTCATCTTAGTCACTTTAAAGGATCAATGCTAAGGATTTTGTATTTGGTACAAAATTATCCAACAGCCAAGTTCAACGACTATTACCGCTAAACTAATAAAGTTATCTTAACCGCTATACTTTTCCTTTAAAGTTCATGAAATGCACTATCATCGTGAACTTTTCCAGATTTTTCAAGCCAGCAGTTTAGGTTTTAGAGGGGGGGGGGGACGCCCTACGGCCTACTGGAACAAAAATTTGTACTTTAAAGTTTAATATTTCGTAAATGGAGCATTAAATCGAAAAATAATTTTAGCAACCCCCAAGTCATTTTAGAAGACCTATTTCAACGATACCCCACACGATGGGGTACACGACGAAAAAAATATTCATCCCCACTTCATATGTAGGGGAGCTACCCTAAAAAAATATATTTTCCAAAATTTTATTTTACCACTTTGTCGGCGTGATATATGTACATATTGGTACCAAATTTCAGCTTTCTAGTGCTAACGGTCACAGAGATTAAGCGAGGACGGACAGACAGACAGACGGACGGACAGACAGACATGACAAAACTATAAGGGTTCCTAGTTGACTACGGAACCCTAAAAAAGAGATGGGCGCTCAGCACCGAAATGTAAACGGATCTACTAGAAGATAGGACATGATATACACACATCAAAAGTGTCTAGGGATCAAGCATTTTTATGCGGATTTCTTGAGATTGAGATGTGGCTTTGTAATAAATTTATGATTTTATAAATTTATATGGATCCTTTTTGGTGCATTTCATAATTTGAATCAGGAACTGTGAATCAAATTCGAGTAAAAGATGAAAACCAGCTGTCAATATTTTCCCTATAAAAACATACAACGCATTGAAGACATTATTAGTGCTACTGTTTCCCTACTACTGATTAAAACCAACGTTATTATGGAGCGGCGACGTCATTTAAGCAGGGAAGAAATGCTCAGAGCCGTGGGAATGATAGAAGCTGGTTCCCGGCAACGTACTGTGGCTTTAGCTCTGAATACAAGTCAGAGTGTTATCAGTCGACTTTGGACACGTTACCGAAGCACTGGTACCGTGGCTGAGCGCCATGGAGGACGGTATCGCTGCACCACACGGAGACAAGACCGATACATTCAAATCTTAACTCGAAGAGCTCCAACAATAACCGCCATGATGTTAGCCGTGAGGCTTCATCACTCTTCAGGGAACTTAATTAGCGACCAAACAGTCAGAAACCGCTTGCATGAAGTGAACCTTCATTCCCGAAGACCGCTACGGGTACCACCTATAGCAATGCACAATCGTAGGATTCGATATCAATGGGCTCTTGAACACAGAAATTGGGCAGAAGAACAATGGCGTTTCGTGTGCTTTTCTGATGAGTCTCGTTTTGGTATGAGACCGGATACAAGACGTATACGACACTGGAGAACCCCTGGACGCCAACAGCGATTAAAATCCTGCCAGGAAGTCCATCCTTATAGTGGTGGAACCATCATGGTATGGGCGGGTATTTGGATCGGCGGAAGAACTGAGTTGATTTCGATCAGAGGCAACCTCAACGCTCAAATTTATGCTGAGACGATTGTATCAGACGTCATCGTTCCCCTACAAGTGCAAATCGGTCCCTTATTTCAGTTAATGCATGATAATGCACGACCGCACACCGCAAGAGTTGTAAGACAGACTCTCGCCGCAGCTAACATCAATGTCCTGCCCTGGCCTGCTCAGTCGCCAGACTTGAACCCGATTGAGCATGCATGGGATATGCTACAGAGAAGAGCTCTGCCGAATATGGAGGGTATCCAGTCGCAAGAAGACCTTTTTTTGTTGTTGCAACGAACATGGGCGGCCATTCCACAGCGTGATTTGGATGAACTCATTTTGAGTATGCCAAACCGATGTTCTTGTGTTGTTAGTGTTCGCGGTAGAAACACGGATTATTAATTGTTTAAGTTACCCAATAAAATTTTAAAGAAAACTGTTATTTCAGTCTTTTTTTCGAACTTTTGTGTTAGTGGTTCAAATGTCAAAAATCCCTTTATTAGGAAAATGGCAAATTTCTTTATTAATGCAAAGGTGACTTGGTTTATCGTTACTGTGACAAACGAAAACACTTTATTTGATGAATCCTTAAAGAAAATTTTAATTAATATCAATCAGGAGAAAAGTTATTGCAAAAATATATGTTGATCCCTAGACACTTTTGATGTGTGTATTATACAAATACTCATTATTACTCAGTAGGTACCTACTAAGAACAGAATATTATATAGTGTTGCTGCAAGTAGTTACTATAAACTATGTACTTACATATCAGTGTGGACTGGAGAGGCTCGTGGCTAAGTAATAATTGCCGCACGGGTCGATAGATCAGGTTAAGCTACGTTTGCCGCGGTTGTTCCGTAGATGGGTGACCATCATTACATAACGACTAACGAGACCCCTGCGTGCCTGCCGTTGGTCCCGGCTGTCATTCGTGGATCTTTGACAGTCGTTATGGGTCGATGAAGCTCGAAAGTTTGTTTTACCAGTTTTACCAAGGGGTATAGTGTTACCCAGTAACTGGGTGGTGGAGGTCAGATATATCATCATCATAATTTCAGCCGAAAGACGTCTACTGCTGGACATAGGCCTCCCCCAAGCACCTCCACTTCGACCGTTTATGTGCTTCTCGCATCCAACGAGTTCCTGCGGCCTGCACAAGGTCGTCGGAACACCTTGCGGAAGGCCTTCCAACGCTACGTCTTCCGGTACGCGGTAGCCACTTCAGAACCTTCGGCCCCATCGGCCATGTATTCTGCGAGCAATGAGCCCTGCCCACTGCCACTTAAGTTTGGCAATTCTTCGGGCTATATCGGTTACCTTGGTTCTCATGCAGATCTCCTCATTTCAGATTCGATCACGTAGGGAAAATCCGAGCGTAGCCCTCTCCATTACCCTTAGATAGGCAGTCGCTCCACATAAAATACTGGTATTCAGCCGCATCCGGTTAGACTGGAAGCCGACCCTAAACATAGTTGGGAAAAGGCTAGGCAGATGAGATCAGTGTTGAATGCTTAGTTGGTCGCAAGCGCTACTGCTGAGTCTTGGGTTTGGTTCGCGGGTCGGCTAGTGTTATTGAACTTCTCCATCTAGAATTTGTCAGTAGCAGCCTGGAGTCTGGATTTCTGCCCTGTCGATGGCAATAAGGTCGCCCCCTTATGACATGGCGAAATCTGGGTGTACTATAGTACACCTGTCTATCCCTACGTGGATTACAGGCGTGATGTATGTTTATCAGTGTTTGTCTATTAGCTCAGCTCATTACTTTGCCTTACGTGCTAACTGAAAATGGTACCTACTAAAAGGAAAAACTTGATGTTGCAATATTTGATGAACACTTAACTATAATGGAAGTAAAACAATATCTTCTGCGAACTTGACTAGAATTGGATAATACGGGTATTTCCATAAACCTCATGTAATCTGGTTGTAGATGACTCTCTTTCATCTATGGCAGGGCTGTCCAAACCACATAATTATGATCCCGGGCCATATATAGATTGGAGGGTCGCAGAAAAAAAATGGAAGTGCATTGATGCCTATGCTGCGCTTAAGAGATCCTGGGGACCGGAATCGATGAACTTATGAAAGGTGCTTTTCACAGACTCATTGCCTAAGAATTTAGTGTTTTTTTAATAGACCAATTTTCCAAAAAAAATGAAGTTAGTTGGCGCTAGGTCTGACGAGTATGGTGGGAGACGAAAAGCTTCCAGTTGAAGCATCTGTAATTTTGACAAGATGCTTTGTGCGGTGTCGGTGTCTGACAAGCATAACCTATAAGAACACTGACCTCTATAATACAGAGGTATTATAGAGGACAGTGGGAAGAGTCACTGACCTCTATGTATTATAGAGGTCAATGGAAGGAGTGGACAATAGCCATTGAGTTTTTTTTCTATTTTTTATTGGTTTTCTCTGTCACCCATCGTATTCGCCAGACCTTAAATCAATCTACTTTAAAAAAATCGGAATTTAGATACCTTTTTAAACACGCTTTTATTATGTCGATCTGTATGTAACTAACTAGGTAATGGAATCTAAGGTGACTAATTTAACCATCTTCCAAGGGTCGTAGCGTAATGAAAATTGGCAGCTATATGTAGTTCTGATTACAATACAATAATATGGTATGGTCGAAATGATCTGATGATGGAGCCGGAAGATATGAACTGGAACTTCATGATGGAAAATCGTATCATAGCTGTTTTGGATTTCTTAGAAAAGTCTTGTAAGCGTGTTTTTCTAGTGTTTTTTAAATTATTAATTTATTACTTTTTAACCCCGACGCAAAAACGACGGGGTGTTATAAGTTTGACGTGTCTGTGTGTGTGTGTGTGTGTGTGTGTCTGTCTGTGGCATCGTAGCTCCCAAACGGATAAACCGATTTTGATTTTGTTTTTTTTTGTTTGAAAGGTGAATTAGTCGGGAGTGTTCTTAGCTATGTTTGATGAAAATCGGCCCAAGATGGCCGCCGCCACAAAATGGCGGATTACATATTTTTTTACAACTTCCTCAATATGGGTATCAAATGAAAGGGCTTGAATAGTAGAATACTATACACTATGATAAATTTCAAATCCAAGATGGCCGCCACCACAAAATGGCAAATTACATTTTTTTTTCACATCTCCTTCAATATAGGTATCAAATGCAAGGGCTTGACAAGTAGAATAATGTACACTAAATTGAAAGGGAATGAGGCATATTAACTAACGAAATAAAAACTAAAACCTTGAAAATAATTATTTTGTCTGATCAATGCTCTAGATTGAAGAGGAAAGTGCAGTGACAACTGGTACCTACGACCACTGAGTCCCTTCAAAAAGCATGAAATTAAAAATTTAAAAAAAACCCCGACACAAAATAATAATAATACTAAATGTAATTGGAAAAGGGTAAAATAATTAAAAAACCCCCGACTTAAAGAATTTAACCAATTTAAAAAAACCAACATAGATAAATTTGTGTCGGGGTTTTTTTTTTATTTTTAATTTAATTTTTTATTACAGGGGTGAACTTCAATTCCGAAGCGTTGTGACATATTTGTCACAGGTAAGGTAGGAAAGGTATTCCTTTCAAGAGCTCATCGATTCCCGTACCCTGAATATCTGTGTTAGTACGACTAAATCAATGCACTCTCATTAAAATGGCAAATGTGCATCAATCGTAATAGCCAAAAAAAAATCGATTAACAAAAACTTTTTCAACAAACTCGAATCAACTACTGAACTGATCTAAGGCATCAAAAAGTAAATGACATTGAAGGATTATTGTTACCCAAGTACTTTTGCTTACATACGAGTACATAGGGGTTAGGCAGAAATTACAGAACGCCAACTGCTACGATCCTTACACATACTCTTTTCGCTTCGTTTACCTTTGTTTAGTAATAATTAAAAAAAAAACCGGGCAAGAGCCGAGGGTTCTGTAACATCCGGGTTTCTGCATAAGGTTTATGTTTATGAAATTAAATGTTTTTTTTTAAGTATTTTTATATTTGAGTTGATTGAATGAAAGGTAAATTGCGGTTTACGATTTATGACGTATTAAAAAAAACTACTTACTAGATCTCGATCAATCTAATCAATAAAACAAACTAATCAATTTTCGGTGGAAGTTTAGATAGTTAATGTACATCGTATATTTTTTTATCATTCTCTTATTTTAGAAGTTACAGGGGGGGAACACACATTTTACCACTTTGGAAGTGTCTCTCGCGCAAACTATTCAGTTTAGAAAAAAATTATATTAGAAACCTCAATATTATTTTTGAAGACCTATCCATAGAGATCCCACACGTATGGGTTTGATAAAAAAAAAAATTTGAGTTTCAACAGTATAGTTCTTATAGTTTCGGAAAAAAGTGGCTGTGACATACGGACGGACAGACAGACAGACCGACATGACGAATCTATAAGGGTTCCGTTTTTTGCCATTTGGCAACGAAACCCTAAAAACAGCGTATGTTCCATCGTCTTTGTATTTTGTTCAATGATGAAAGACACTACGTGATTTTTGCGGAACGTATTGGCTTGGAAAATAGCCATTTCACATTTTTAATTCGACGTGTTTTATTCTGACTGTACGTTTTTATCGTTTCGTGTAGAGTTGGAACTTTTTGAATCGTGTAGAGTCGGGATCGGTGAGAGTAGGGACCAAGCCCTTGTTCATACTACGCGCCGTAGCATACTATAAGCATCACGCCCCTTCCAGTGTAAATGTCTCTATTAATATGCATAACATCCAATTTCTATTTATTATCCCTAATTATACGCCAATTTGATATATTATCTTAGGCGTAATATCATTATCACCAGCATGGATAAGCAAGCTGGAAGAATGATTTTTCTGTAAAGTTGTTGTTTAACGATGGCATAGCATGCATGGCATAGCATGCATAGCAGAGCATGCATAGCATAGCATAGCTTGCATGGCATAGCGTGCATGGCATATCATGCATAGCAGCATAGCGTGCATAGCATAGCATCCATAGCATTGCGTGCATAGCATAGCATGCATAGAATATTAGCATGCATAGCATCGCATGCATGGATAGCAGGCATAGCATAGCGTGCATAGCATAGCATGCAAGGGTGTGCTAACCCTAAAAGCGAGCGTCGATTAGGGAGTTCTATTTTTGATAGCTTTTGCCGTTGCGGCATATGAGTATACCCGCTGGCGGCGGTGATGTGAACAGTCAGCTATCAACTATTACTATATGTATGTATCTCTATTAAGGTCAATGGGGCGAAGACCGTCTGTAGGGCAAGACCGTACAGTAAGAAATACGAGGAATTCTGAATACTTACAAAGATGGCAACCCAAGATACATAAACGTCAAACTGTTTTAGTTTCTATTTTTTGACACCGGTGGCGCTCTATAAGACTCATAAAGAAAAAATGACATTTCAAATTCAGTCGGGTTACCAACTTCAATTACGACCAGTACACGCTGTCGAAAAAAAATTTTTTAAGTGGTATTTTAAGAGTTTTCTAAATATTTGTGTAGGTAAGTTCATTCATGATTAATATCTTTACCTAACTATTATATTCGAATTGAATAAAACACGTTTTTCACGAAATTACATCTGATGAAAAAAACGTAACTTCAAATTTCAATAGTGGAGAAGTCCGTCTACTTCTTGGAGGCGAAGATCGGCATACGCCGGTCTTCGCCGATTCCAGATATCATAAACCTTTTAATACTAAACACATTTTCAAAATTAAATTATCTAATGGGTAACTGATTGCCTAAAACTACTGCTTTCTACGATATTTGACAGTTTACTAGTAACTTGACATGTGTGACAGTTGAATATAGAAAATATTAATATGAGCGTATACCAGGTACGGCATTTCATACTAACTTTCAAGCCCTTGTTTTTCGAATCGATTTTAATTAAACTTGATACGCATAAGTAGGATACAAAGGTCTAAAAAGTTCCTTAAGAACATTTTCGAAATATCTTATTTATAAAAAGATAACTGGAAATCTCAGTTTCTATGGAAAATTTAAAATTGGTCTAATTAGGCTGCAACACTATTTTTTGAAAATGTTCTTAAGTAATTTTTCAGACCTTTGTATCCTGCTTAGGCGTATGAAGTTTCATTAAAATCGATTCATTCATTTCGAAAAACAAGGGCTTGAAAGTTTGTATGAAATGCCGTACGTAGTAAGCGCTCTTAAACAAAAAATATTTTTGAGCTTCCTTTGTGAACCATTTGTCTAGGCCCGACTACACTTGAAAATTCCTTTTGGATGACCCCTTGTTAGTTCATTCTTCAATATTACGTTTTATTGCTTTTTTCATGTAATTCTATAGGGCAATTTAAGTACCAAAGAAAATCCAATAGAGGATCATACTCTAAGTAGAAATTGAGAGAAGTTATACAAGAAGAGCTATACTAGAAGCAATTATACTTTTGACTACTACTACTACTACTACTTCTGAAGTATAATTAGGCTACCTCAATTTTTTTTAAAAATAATTGTTTATCTTTGTCAGTATATTTAAATATGAGTTGCGTCTCATTTTTTCCTACTTTCGTTAATTAAATAAACTTTCGTGATTTCTATTTTCTAAATTTCTACCTGAAAATATTATTTATTATATTAAGTAGGTACCTAAATAACGGTTGATTTACCAATGAAATTGTTTTTTACCCCTGAATCGCGAAGTATGCCGAACTTACCCGACAAACGCTTCTTTTTGCAATGTATGCCGATTGGAACCTTTAATTAAAATATCGACAGCACACATTGAACTGCTGTTGAAAGACACACGCGTACCCAATTTCTATATTCGTGTAAACCGTCGATTTCTACGTTTTTTTCACATTAGACGGTTTTATCCGACATGGCAGTGAAATCCGTCTATTTTACCATTTTTTCAAAACTAGTGTCTAGTTTATAAACTGATAACGTATAAGTAAATCCGACAGTTTCTACTAATAGTCAACTAAATGTTTGATCACCCAATATAATCAAACTTTTCTAAAACGTTATAGAGATGGCCAAATTTGGCTAATGAAGTAAATTTTTAATGAAGTATGCCGGGGTCTTCGCCCCATTGACCTTACCTACAATTTTTCTAGGGACATCTACATTCATTCATTCAACATTCATTCATTCAATTTTGTACGTTTCTTGAGCGAAAAAAAAGCGGCTCCGGTCAAGCAAAGTGAGAGTGCGTTTTTCGTCAGGAATTTTTAAGTAGCAGCCCAGAGTCTAGATTTGTACCCGGTTGATGGAAACAGGCTCGCCCCTGTTACATGTGACTTAAACATAACTGGCGAAATGTAGGTATACTAGGAACATCTCTGCCAAACCTTTCTGGAAGGTAAAAGCGTTATGTTGCTATGTAAATTCATCATGGGACACCTACTATCTCTTCAATAAGCTAGATTAGTGATTTAACAAGAACAGTCGCTGTGCTACGACGCTACGCAGAATTGCTACGAGCTACGCGATCCCACATGTCCCTTCTATCCCGGAATTACCATTTCTCAGCTACCACTTTTTTGTCATTGGAAATTACTCTTCAATCGTTGCGAAATTTAATATTAAGAATTATATTGAATTTAATATTTGACTAGGTTGACGTGTTCTGACTGTTATTATTTTTGTAATAATTAATTAATTTAAATAATTTTATATTAGACTTATTTAATTTTTGTGTATCCATGGTTAGCATTATTTATAGCTTTTTACTATGACGATGGTGAACCTACATTTCACATTAACTCCAGAGTCTGAGGCGCCATCTTTGCTGGAAAACGCGTGACTTAGATACTACAGTGCTATCGAGTATCGAGCGTCAGTATTCACACAGCGCCAAAAGATCGACACTACAAAATCTTGAAGTTTCCTCAATTTTCCTCAAGATGTCGCTACGCTACCATCGATTACGAGAATAGCATAATTGGGTCTTCTTGGAAATGGTTGAAAGCATATAACGTCGTTTCTATCATTTAACACTAGATGGCGCTAGTGTTAGATAGATAACTTTTGCTGTATTTGAGATATCAATGTGTTTCTATGTCAGGTCAACAACAAACAATACAGTTCGAGTAAACATTTAGCATTATTATAATTCAAATAGTTTATTTAGTCAAGTGCGTAGTACTTGCAACCGGGGTGTGTGCATGACCAGATGTATGAATGTACAGTCAACAAAGAAGATAAGTATACAGGAGCGTCGGATATAGTTGAAGTTTACTAAGAAACCGATGGATGTTCTCGAATAAAATTTAATTTTATTAATAGAAAACAAACAGCTCATTTATTAAATTAAATTTCAGCCCAGAACATCCATCGGTTTCTTAGTAAACTTCAACTATATCCGACGATCCTGTATACTTATCTCCTTTGTTGACTGTACCTAAACGAGGCAAAAGGTGGCGTTCTGTAGTTTCTGCCTACTCCCATGGAAAGAAGGCGTGAATTTATGTATGTATAGTCTATTCAAACTTAATTTTAAAATTAATATTATTTCAAGTTAAACAAAATAATGTCAACTTAATTTCAATTGTAGATATGTTGATTTCAAAGTAACTAGCACTAAAAAATCTGCTGTTTCATACATTTTGGTCAAGTAGGTATTGAAGTTTTGTATGAAACAGTAGATTTTTTTTTTTCGTGATTTCAGGGTTGGTCCCATAGTGAAAGTTGTTTATATTCATGGGTAGAACACCATGTAAAAATTTGGATGGGCTTTGAAAAGTAACCCTGTACCTATATATTTTTTAAATTTCTATGATTGAAACAGTTATAAAAATGTTTGAAGTTGTAGCGTAAACTGAACTTTATTGTGTAGGATTTAAAGTTATTTTTCCATAAACTCATATTTGTTTACATTTTTGGCAAATAAAAGCGAATGCAGATTATGTGTCTATTTAGCCCGATTCAGTTGTAAATTAATCATTTCTGGATTCAAAATTAGTCATAAATTTTAAACAGTTGTTTTTAAAGAGGGTAGGTACTAAAAACAAGTAGCATAAAGAACGTATTACGTGTTTGCAAATAATAGTTTTATGTAAGCAGGTACCAACTGTGTGCATAGTTAATCTACGCATCAGAATATTTACCAGATGACGTGCACATTTTCCGTTTACAGAACAAGTAGTCATTCATTACTAAGGACTGATCTTGATAAATGTGCCTATAATTATGATCTAGCCAAGATGTCATTTTGTCCGAATGTTGGCCCAAACACAAACCCATAAAATTGGCACGTAGAAACTTCACAGTAGGTACCTAGACATAAAACGGACAGATGAGAATGTAATGTTGTCTACTATATCATCATATTTGAAACTAGCTTCCGCCCGCGACTCCGTCCGCGCGGATGTCGGTCTTCGCGTGGATGGTTTATTTCTCCATTTTGAGTAACTCTGACAATGACATCTTATCTATTGGACCCAAATACGGCTTAGCCTATAATAATTAAGGAGATCCCTCTATTGAGCTACTGTTGTTGAGCTCGCGTTCTGTAGTAAGTATTTTTTTCATAGTAATTCCGACCTTGATAAGTAGCATGTAGCAGTAAATTACTGACAGTGACGAAAAGTTTGCAATAATAAAAAAGTGATCGTGACAATGCGACAGAAAGTAAATTGAGAGCTTCAGCATACACAACATTGTTAGTGAGCTCGTCCGGAATATGAACATGAAGATTTCTTGGACTGCTCACACGGGAAAGAGCTACGTAAAGTTGCCCGTGTGAAAAACAACTCGCGGTAAGATCTACGCCAGCAACTCCTAGGGTCTGACCTTGAGCCTTATTTATTGTCATGGTTGTAACACAAAGCTACAGGAAACTGTATTCTCTTAAATTGAAATGGAAAATTATCCACTGCGGGTAATGCAACGTGTGTTCGCGGTTCTACAGAACAACGTCTATGAATAAAACTGAAAAATAAGATTTTTTTTCTACGTATTTTTCCAGGATAAAAAGTATCCTATTTTATGCCCAGGATAATAAGGTATAATTATACCAAGTTTCATCGAAATCGAACCGTTAGTTTTCACGTGATGCCTGCATATACAGACAGACAGACAGAAAGACAGACAGACAAAAATTTTTTTAATCACTTATTTGGGTTTGGTATCGATCCAGCAACACCCCGCGCTATTTATTTTTTCAATATTTTCAATGTACAGAATTGACCCTTCTACAGATTTATTATATGTATAGATAATATGACTACACATCTATTGCACTTTGATTGACATTTATATAATCAAAGCTATTGCAGTGTTATCGATTTCACTTTTTATCGAAATTTGTTCGTAAGTTATCTATATTTCCATCTAAATGATAACACAGTCAGACAGGTAGTAGGTATTTTATTTTAAGGCGCCATTCCATATCTCGAGTACTTACTTACCTTATTTTTGGAACATGGTCTGCAAATCTGCAGATAATAAAATATGTAGGTACTTACCTGTGCTGTTAGTTTTTTAACCGTGAGCCTGCAATTCTTTGTTTGGTTAAAACATTTACGACGCGATTCAGAAGCCCCAGTACGAACCCGCGACGTAAACATCAGGCTAGGCAGAATTTACCTAACACCGTTTATTTGCCTAAACCGGTTGGGTAGACTGCAGACAGAAATACCTAGGTTTTTTTTTAAAGAACATAATGTGTAAATAACTAAATCAGTGCACCCATACCTATACAGGGGGAAGTTCCGTATGTCATTACTTCCCAGAATTCGATTCTTATCAACGACACTATAGAATGGTGTAATAATAATACCATCAGTATATAGGTACCATAAATAATACCATCAACAGTGTGTTTTTTTTTCAAAATAAACGGGTTCGATTCCTGGCTAGAAATATTGATTTAAAAAAAATCCGATGATGCAGTTTTAGTTTTCATCAAAGTCGAGCCCACGACTCCTTTTAGTACTTTTCGATATTCCTCAGTTTCGGATTTGGCCATCCACGCCCACTTGGAAAATTCACTACCTATGAAATTGCCGTTTTGTATGAAAAAATTTAAACGAATTTTTTTCATGTATTTTGTATTTGTACCTATTAATCGAAGTAATCACCCATGCAATCAATGCATCTTTGCCAACGCAGTGGCAGTTTATTGATGCCCTTCTTAAAAAAATCAGCTGGACGGGAGGCAACAAATTGTTCAATGACATTTTGTACTGCCTCTCGGGTATTGAATTTTTTTCCCGCCAAGAAGTTATCCAAATTCTGGAAAAAGTAGTAGTCTGTAGGCGCAAGGTCTGGTGAGTAGGGCGGATGACGGAGAGCTTCCAACGCCAGTTCTTGCAACTTGGAGACCGTCTGCTGTGCAGTATGAGGTCGCGCGTTGTCGTGCAGGAGCAGCGGAGACGAGCGATTGACCAATGCTGGTTGGAGATGTGCCAGCTTGTCCATCATTGTGTTCAGTTCTTCACATTACACATCTGCAGTAATGCTCACCCCGTTTGGTAAGAAGCTGTGATGAATCCAAACAGTGACCATCACTTTTCTAGGGGTAAGTTTTCGTTTAGGGCATTGTTTAGGTGCTGAACCAGGATCCAACCAACTTGCTGAGCGCTTGCGGTTATCAAACAGAATCCATTTTTCATCGTAGAATTCCTTCATTTGTGTGTCTGTTGAGCAGTGCAATGCACGTCTCGACGCGTACTTCGCTCTGGCGATCATTGAGTTCGTGGGGCACCCATTTGTCAAGCTTTTTTACCTTGCCAATTTGAGGCAAATGGACCAATATTGTTTTGACGCTATCGTCGAAAGCTGCTGCTAATTCAGCCGTAGATTATGTATCATCAGCTTCCACAATCGCCTTTAATTCGTCATTGTCGACCAAAGTCTTCGGACGACCGCGAGGTTCATTTTTTAGGTCGAAATTTCCAGAACGGAAGCGAGCAAACCAATAACAGGTGGCGCGTTGGTTTGTAGTGTTAGCTCCGTAAACGTCGTTGATGTTGCGTGCCGCTTGTGCCGCGTTGCTGCCACGACGGTACTCATATTCCATATTAGGTACTCGAATTTTTAACGTATCCATGATGACGAAAAAGATTGAAATGCGATGAAAATGTAACACTAATCAATAAACAAATTACTACTTTTGGAAATAAAATCCATGTTTTTGAAATAAAATTAATTTGAAATTAGAATTCTAAGCCAAACAAAAATTATTTTGATTTGAAATGGCCAGTACCTACTGCAGAACGGCAATTTCATAGGTAAAGACCTATTATTTACTATTAATTAACAAAAAAAATTATAAGCCTGCACCCTAATTGCGTGACACACTAACAATCACAATCGTAATCTTTTTGAAGGATTTTGCTAATCCATTGCTTCACATGTTCGGAAAATTTGTCTGCTCAACAACGTAAATAACTCAATAAAATTAATGTTCATTAACCGTCAAAATGAAAGCCATTGCGTACTATTATTGATCGAAGGCCATTGCTACTGTGTGTTACGTAATTACCCCGCTGGTACCTATAGTCCCACTGTAGGGCAAAGGTCCTACTTTCCTTTTTCCACTCAACCATTGAGTTGAGTTTTTTGAGGAATTGGTTTATTTTGACTCAGGATTGCCTGAGCCAAAATACCAATCCCTCAAAAAAATTGAAATAAAATAAATAAACAGGCGTTATGTTATGTTATAGGAATATGTTTATTTAGGTACTATTAAAGTTATCTTTTCCGTGTAGGTCGTAAACAGCTTATCGGATTAGAATAAATAAAATATCTCCTCATACTGGCCTCCTAACGCAGTCGTAGTACAATCGCAATCGAGGTGGGCTGCTCAAAGTCCAAGTTTTCCCAACCGATACGACAGTCTTGTATGTACCTTCTCGAGCAGGTACGTCACACAGCCGTGACTTCTTCCACACAATACGTCTTTAGTAGTACGTGCTTATCGGCTTAATGTGTAGACAATTAAAGAGGTGTGCTGCAACGCCTCAAATTGATAATATTGCCGCGACGCGTGGCCTTTGTTTAAGCGATTATTCGACTCGTTTAGATAATTTATGCCATTTTTGGTCGTAACTGTGAGGTTTTACCGTGTTGTGCACAAAGGATTTTGCTTTGCTACAGTCATTCAGTAAAACTATAAAATTTTAAAGTCGTCTTTTGTGAGCAATGGGTGTGTCAGTCCCGCAGTCTACGCAATTACAGGTGGCGTTTTGCCGGCGGCCTTGTTCGCATTCTACTCGTACTACCTATACTTCTTCTGTCTTTTGGGGGGGAGGTCGTGAAACTTCTATCGACGCCGGTCAATGCCCTTCTTAGAAACTATACCGTCCGCTTGTCGATCAATCGATGTCTACTGAAAACGTATTTTCGTAACCGATTATGTAGGTATAATTATGATAAGGTGTGAGCTCTGTCTGGAGTTTCAAGTTCGTTGCAGTAGGTAGCGATGAGTGGGTTTCTATGGATTAATAACTTCCGGGAAAAAAGAAGGCGCGTCACTCACAATGGGCAGTTAAAAATCAAGGGCAAATAACTGCACATGAAATGAAAATTAAATGAATTGAAGTAAGGTGTGTCTATGTAGTGCCTAGTCATTTTTATATTCGAGCTCTTTTATATCTACAGTGCAGCCAACGAGAGAATGCGTTCTTAACACCTGTCAGTTTCATACAAACGAATACGTGTTTTGCGAATTTGATCGTTATTTGCTACTAGCATTGTCGCACTGCCAGGTGTCGGGAACGCATCTCTCGACGAACGGACTGTAGTATAGGTATTTATTCACTACGGATATGAAGAAACAAAACAAGTCAACAGAAAAAATACAGTCCGTATGCGGAAATACCCGCATTAAGTAGGTATTATTTTAACAACTAATAGACGCTTACGCTGTTCTTATTCGCATATTTTTCATCCGTGGGTAAATAACAGGTTTACATAACGACATCGTTATCAAGAAAGACGTAAGCGACTGCGGCGCAAAGCCCCTGTTTGCCGTGATTTGTCACACATGATCGGTAAACTTGACGTTTTGCCAGTCAAACTTGTTTGCACCACGATATATATCGCAAACAACAATGTTAAATACATTCTGTTTAAAGTTTTAAACCAATAGAGCTAAGCAATTAACTATAGGTTACAAGGACTCATTAACTAGGTAGTACAGTACTGTAGGTACTTATGACTTTGTAGAATGCGACAGCACTTAGTGAGTGCATTTACGCCTTAATATCTAGGTACTAAGGCGCATCGGTATTGCAGTAGTTACTGTTGCAGGTTGCTCAGAACATTCTAGAGACGAAAACAGGGTCAATGCCCCACTACTACAGTCAACTCATTGCATTCATTCTATCACATTAGGTACATGTTTCGTTTCCAATGCGTTAGGTTATTGCTAAATGAATTAATTGCAGCTGTTTCAATGGTTATCCAATGGATTAACATTGGATGACCATTTACACAACTGCAATTAATTCTGCTGCAATCAATTTCGATCAAGGTTAAAAGTTTTGCCCGCTCTAAGCGTTCGTATATTGAACGGATAAACATATTCAAAAATTATATTTTATACTAGCAGCGCGCCGCGGTTTCACCAGCATAAAGTGTCGATCCCGTGGGAATCTCAGGATAGAAAGCATCCTATGCCCTTTCCCGGGACTCAAGCTATATTATATAGGTACCAAATTTCATCTAAATCGGTTCAGCGGTTTAAGCGTGAAGAGGTAACAGACAGACACACACACTTTCGCATTTATAGTACTGTTATCTGCTAATTTTAAACTGGTTTGCCCATCGCTAGTTAATAACCTAATCATTAATAGTGACCCTGATTGTAGTAAGATATGCCATTCTTTTGGATTTCAGTTTTTATTTGCAAATAGTTTACATTGGAACAATTTGTTCTGAAAGAAAGTATGTATACCTACTTAAATTGGTTTTCTTTGTAGGTAGGTATGAAGAAAAACTTATGTTAAGTATCATCTGGAAAGTCATGCAGGTGCTTACTTAATATATTCAATTCAACCTAATAATTACCTAAGTGTAACGACGTCTTTTGTTGAAGTGTTATCAAATCATACTTACTTCTTCAAGAATATTCTTTGGTACAGGTCTACCTACCATCTTTGTTGGATAACCGTGTCGTACAGACGCAAATAATATTGAGGACATTTTCTATTTTCCACCAACGTGAATGGTGACATAGTGTACGTACGCATGACGACATATCAAGTCATACATTTCCAGTATAAGCTGACTTCTCATTATAAGAAAAACCTTTACAATGTGAGGTCAGCTAAAACTGGAAATGTGTATGTCGCCGGGTGTACAAACGACCGAGCACTACTCTGCAACTCTTTGAAGTTTTAAATTTTCATTCATGAAAATAAATGTGTATGTACTTTGTAAATGGTTAATACGTACTTTGCCATTAATTGAAAAAAAACTACACAAACAGTTTTCTTATTAACATACAACATGGTTACGTATGTATAGTATAAATAATACAAAACAATGGAAAACAATTGATCAATTACCTACTACGTTTTTATTTTATCGATTAATTGTCTTGGCATATGTACGCTGATTAACTAAATTACTTGTGTTGCCGACTACTCTACAGATACTACTATAGGCCGACCGCTTAAGTGAGACGTTACCCTGAGGTAGCAGCGGGGTGCGGGAGGGATGTGGTGACGCGATGCGAGAGCTCAACGTCGATTCGTCAACTCGTGACAACTATCATCCCTCCCGCATCGCGCAGCTTCCTCAGGCAACGTCTCGCCAGGGCAGACCGCGCAATTCAAATTTTCTTACGTTTTTTGCAATTTGCTGGTCAGTATTAAGTTGTACGTTGATTAAAATATGATTCGCGACCGTAAAACAAATATATATTTACAGAATTATAATCAACACAACTCTCCAAGACCAAGAATGAACAACAACAACAACAACAGCAACCTTTAGAATGACTATTTCATGAAATCTTGACATTTAGGATTATACTAACTTAACAAGTTGTATTACTGATTCTAATGATTATAATAGACTTACAGAAGATGAGACTAGTTAAATCTTCTTATAGGTCTTCCACCCTGGCTCCGCTCCGCCAACGCTCCTTCTATTCACCCTTGAAATGAAAAGTGTTTATAAAGTTGGTATTTCTATTTGATGGTATCCGGTTTAGCATAAATAAAAGCTGCTAAACTAGGCAGGGGATTTACCCTTCTAAAGATAAGTAATAGCTAGCGTCTACTAGCACCCGTACGTGGCTACGAAAGTTGTTCAGTAGGTTTTAAAAGCAGTTACACTCGAAGTCCACGGGCGAACGCACCCAACATGTGACTTACAGTTGAAACATATTCTCGAACTTTTTGCCTATATTAAGGATATTTACAATGATGTTGAATATCGAAATCGAAACGATATTCATGCAGACATGCTATAAAATGCAGTTTTTAGTGTGACGTATGGCATAGCACGGTACCAATGCCGACGTAGCGGTGTTATTAGCACAGCTTTTACTTTATTTGATGGGACAAAGGTCAGGGAAATCCTAGATATTTGAAAGTTGTCGACGAAAATTGAATAGGTGCATTTGCACTAACCTTGCTATGTTGGGGTCGGCTTCCAGTCTAACCGGATGCAGCTGAATACCAGTATTTTATATGGAGCGACTGCCTATCTGACCTCCACAACCCAGTTTTACCCAATACAAGTATTGGGTTTGACAACCACTCTTACCAGGAGGTAACGGTACTCCTGGTAAGAGTGGTTGTCAAACTTTTGGGCTTCTGACTAGGTACCCGTAACGACTGTCAAAGATCGGACCAACGGCCAAACGTGCGTTTTGAGGCGGGGAGGGGTAAAAATGGTAATAACTACTTGGTAAATGTTAAGCGGAGTTTACAGAAAATTCTTAGTGGAAGATTCGATAACATCAAGTCGTTTGCAAGAACATGAAAACCAATTGATTTAACAAAACACAGGTATTACGCAGTAGACTCTTCAATTCATTAACAAAAGTGTGTAAACAATTTGTAAAATGTTCATCATCTAAATATGGGTATGGTTGGATTGTTGATTGCGGTGTAAGCAGCCGCCAGCCGCAGCCGGTCCGAATGCGACGCAAACCGAAATTGGACTTTGACCGACCTTGTTTGAACTCGTGAGAGCTGTGAGCTTGTGCGCCGTTTATTTTTTAATGCAAACCGCATTTTTGCAGCACCTTTTGATATATTTTTAAATCGTGAATTCGAAAGTCCGGTTATGACTGGGTTCTAAGCTGCTTATTAAAAGGTCTTATAAGAGAGCGATAAACATGATAAGGGAAGTAGGCTTTAGTAAAAACTAAAACCTACCGAATTACTGACTTAAATCATCATTATCATCACTAAGGCTTTACAGCCTCGGGTGGGCCTTTACCTGGTTAAGTATATTTTTCTCCACCGTGACTTATTCCCGTCTTCGCCTCTCCAATTTCTCACTCCAACAGTTCTTAAATCTTGGTCTACAGGCTAAAATGCCAGAGGCTTATGATGTTCATAAAATGTTAGCTGAGTTAAGATGATTAGTTACAAAGAGATTTTCTGCTTCCCAATGATGGGTCCTGTCATGAAATTGTTTAAAAAAATGAAGGTCATAAGGATAATAAATTACAAGTAGGTATAGGTACCTACTGCAAGCAGCTCTACACTTTCGAAACGTTCTGAATATAGTATTCATACAGTTGGTTGTGCGTCACAAAAATGCTATACAAATGCATTTAATTAGGTAAGTACCTACCTGTTCTGTACTGTTTGACATGTATACTTTTTGTAACTTTGTACATATACATTTATATGCTCAATCTGCAAAATGTAAAATCAATAAAACGCCATATGTGACCAAATTATTGTGGGCTGTGGCCATTCTTTCCGGACTTAACGTACGGAAATTTTGTTTATCAAATAAATAGTCATCATTATTCATTAGTTACATCACCTACCGTCTTAAAACCGATTTGGCTACTGAAAATATGTACCTAATAGCAGCGTCGCGCGGTTACACCCGTGTATCTTTCGATCCCGTGGGAATATTGGGATAAAAAGTATCATATGTGTTAATCCAGAAAATGGTCTATCTATGTATGTGCCAATTTTCATCCAAATCTGTTCAACGGTTTATACGTGATTGAGTAACAAACATCCAAACATCTTGACAAACTTTCACATTTATAATATTGGTAGGAATAGGATACATCAGAATAAAACAAGTTCAGGGATTTCTAGAAATTATTTTATATACTGGTTTTTATTGTCCATGGTCCATACTTGCAATTATAATGTCTGCGCACGAGTTGACAAGTTTTACTTGTTTCCTCGCTAATTACATACCTACACAGTCCTACACGTTATTATCCATATAACCTATTCTTGTCCTATGTAGGTACTGAGATAAATTATTGCGAATAATTTTTTCTTTTGCTACAATTTCAATGCAAAGATATCGCAAATGAATAATTTTAGAAAAGTTGACTTTCAATTATTTTTACACCAAAAAATAATTGAAAGTTAACACCTTTGTATTGTTGTTATTGCACATTGTATGGCTATGTAAATCTAGAACCTTATCGAATAGGAATGATATACCTATCATTCCTATTCGATAAGGTCCTAGGTTTAGATTTCATTACGATATATTTTTCTTGTAAAAGGTTTTTCCCACGTAAAGTCCAATTTGATGATGCTTGTTTACCAAAAAACCGTATTAAATTATTTAGGCAGCACATTTTGATTCGTCATAAAAGGTCGAGAGAATGTTCTGGAACACAAAAAACAAAACAAAATCAAAGAAAACACGTGAAGGGTGTAGGTATAAAGTTCAAGTAGGTACCTACCTAGCTACATTTATGCGTGATAGCAGGTGCATGCGCATACACATCTTTACATTTTACAAGTCAAACGTAGGTCAATGACTGCTATTGACGTAGGCCCCAAGACGCAAGAGGTTAAAAAAACTGTGTATTTATAGCAATGCAGCTATATTTGGAGGTTTATTATCATATAGGTACCTATTTGGGTTTTTCGCTAGGTATGCCATTATGCTGGAAAATTGGTAGGCACTTTTTATGCGATCTCATCTAAATCGAAGAACGTAAAGTCATTCAACAAATTATTTCATTTAAGTACTTATAGCAATTAATTGCGTATTCAGTGATTGATTATGAAAAACGTCTAAACGATTACCTACATAGGCTACTCTATAATAAGTACCTAATAATATTTAGCTCTGAAAATACTGATTGATGACGTACGCTTTTATGGATGGTAATATTGTGTGGGTCAGTTATTAGAAAGTTTTCTTCCAAAAAAACCTGAATTAAACTTTACCTACCATACCATGCCTCACATATACATCGTATTCAAAACTTTCCTCACGACGATGCCGCGATGGTGACAAAGGTGTAAAATTATTTAATTTACGCATTGGCTGTTTGAGGTATTGTATTAGGGTCGGTAGGTAATAAGATAAGGAGTCTAGACTTAGCACAAACTATAACTGGGATACAAGGACTGATAACAAAATTGTTGCAAAACATGCAATCAAAAGCGGTCGAAGTCGAAGGATTCATAACAACATTAATCTTTAGTACCTACCTCCCTTGGTGCCTACGCAGTTACATTATCTTTGGTATTCTGTTGTTATTTTGTGACTGCAAATAGTGTGTCGATAACAGATTATCAGAATATTATATTCAGACATGACATATTATACCTACTAAATAATGATTGTATATTTTTTTTATTTTTTAAGATCTCCAACAAAAGATGTACACAATACATGACACACAGGTACCTAAATAATAATATTCATCGTGTTGACCTTATTACATATTTATTATTTAGGTACTAGCTGACCCGACAGACATTGTCCTGGTCCAAATATCAATAGTTCATACAAAAATCCAATAGAAAAAAGACTTTCAGTTTTTCCCGAATTTAAGAGTTTTCCTGGAACTTTTTCCGATTTTTCTTTTCACAAAACTAAATTCTGACTGTTACGTTCATTTAAAAAGTAAAAAATAGCCAATTTTTCAGTCCAGGCGTTCTCAAGTGCTACTGGTACACATCAAGCTAAACATAACCAGTAATATAAGCTAATGTCTGATTGTACGAAAAACCTATACAATGGGAGGTCCGCTAAAACTGGAAATGTAATTATTATAACTTGATGTGTCGCCGTGTGTACCAACGAACATATAAATACTATTAGCAGCGCCCTGCAGTTTCACCCGCATAAGTGTCGATCCCGTAAGAATATCGGGATAAAAACTACCCTTTCGGCCTTTGTCCTTGCCCGGGACTCAAACTATCTCTATACCAAATTTCATCTAAATCGGTCCAGTGGTTTAAGCGTGAAGAGGCAACATACATACAGACTAACACACCGTCGCATTTATAATATAATATATAAATATATACAAACATATTTATGTGTGTACCTACGTATTTAGAAACAAGTCGAGGAACATTGAGTGTTCTTTACGGTATTTACGACTTGACAAATTATCTAGATTTCTTTACTACGTGTACGTTTAAAGTTAATGTATTATACACATAATCCCTCTTAAGAAAATTCTCTAAAGATGGCGATAACCGCATCTAAATCAGTTGCGTAGAACGCGGTCGCACAAACAAACATAGATTAATGTCAGAGTTTCTATGCTAATGTGGCAGCTTAATATAGGTATAGGTGCTTAATTACCGGTTTTGGCTCAATTTCTCGATAACAAACCTGAGCGATAACAGTAGGTATCAAGACATCACACTAATACCTATTATATAGGCGAAAATATGTGTGTGTTTGTATGTTTGTTACTTCTTCACGCACAAACGGCTGGACCAATTTTGATAAAATTTGGTATGGAGCTAGTTGCCACCACCATTAACACAAAGGATACTTTTTATCCCGATATTCACACGGGATCGAAACATATGCGGGTGAAACCGCGGGGCGCAGCTAGGAATATTATAAACGCAAAAGTTTGCGAGGATGGATGGATAGATGTTTGTTACACTTTCACGCAAAAACTACCGAACGGATTTGGATGACAGGCACACAGATAGTTTATAACTAGTATTAACCCATAGGATATTTTTAGGGTTCCGTACCCAAAGGGTAAAAACGGAACCCTATTACTAAGACTTCGCTGTCTGTCCGTCTGTCTGTCACCAGGCTGTATCTCAAGAACCGCGATAGCTAGATTGTTGAAATTTTCACAAAGTATGCAAGTATTTCTGTTGCCGCTATAACAACAAATACTAAAAACAAAATAAATATTTAAGGGGGCTCCCATACAACAGACGCGATTTTTTTGCCCTTTTTTGCTCGATATCAAAAATGGCAACAGGTAGGCACTTGAAATATTCACAAAATACTCAGTTGTATTTTAACTTTAATAATAAGTAAATAATAAAATTAAAATAAACTAAATATTTAAGGGGGTTCCCATACAATAAACATGTTTTTTTCGGCGTTTTTGCCTTGTGGTACGGAACCCTTCGTGTGCGAGTCCGACTCGCACTTGGCCAGTTTTTTATCTCGATATTCCCACGAGGTCGATACTTATGCGGGTGAAACCGTGAGGCGATGCTAGTTGATAATATTCTTAAAATAGTAGACATTCATGAATCTTGAATGCTACATGCCATAATTTCATTCTACCTACCTGAGTTGTATGCCAAACATGCTCTACGTCGTCGTCGGGAGGTGTGGCACATCAGTTGCGCAATATAATATTATTATCTATACCTATAATAAAAGTAGCAGAAGCCATCTTGCTTAGTCAGAGTCTAGATAATTGTGTTTTGTTGTGATTAATACAAACAAACGGGTCAGTAATTTGTATTCGTAATTAATATTATATATGCATAGCATGCTGCTTGTGTAATTAGGTTTAATGAACATAGCGATTCCAAATATGGGATCCGGCAAAAATGACGAACTTCCATACAAACGTTCATCCTTTATTATGAACCCGCGATTCAATTCAAATTTTCTTACCTACGTTTTTTGCAATTTGCAGGTCAGTGTCAGATTGTATCTTGATCAAAATATGATTCGCGACAATAATAGCAGGTACATATTTAGAGAATTATAATCATTAGAATCATTAATATATCTAACTTAGAAAGATGTATTAATGATTCTAATGATTATAATTCTCTTACTAAGTACCTGTTATTGTCGCGAATCGTATTTTGATCAAGATACAACCTGACACTGATCTGCAAATTTCAAAAAACGTAAGAATTTCGCGGTTTCAACTTTTAAAAATACTTCCTTCCATCTTCGTTATGTATCTGTCGCAGCCCGCCTGGCCTTTGGAAGTAGTGCTCGCCTTCTCTCGGCTGGCACGCGGAACCGATTACAGTTCTAACCTAACCTAATCCATTTGGTCGGGGTGCCGGGGGTGCCCCCGGCTTTGTTACTGCGACCAATTAGGCTCGCGCGTTATTGGTTACAGTTCCAACCTAAACTATAAGTAATAATTGAATATCATTTAGGCCGTTTTGATTAAACGGCCGCCGGCCGTTTAGTTAAAAGGCTAGGCAGTTAATTAAGCTAATTAAAGCAGTTGGCTGCGACATACCTATGAGGAACTTTTGTGCAAATTTTTCTTGCCTCTAGAGCCACCGTTTCAATCTGGGCGTTGTCCGTCAGACGTATTCCACATTGGACACCCGCTTAAATGTGGTACCTGATGAGTGAATGCACCTGACACACAGCGGCACATTCACTCGGGTGCCATTAAGCCAATGTGGAATACGTTGTCCGTCAGTAAATTTAAGATTTTTATCAAGTACAGAGAGAGAGTAGAGCAGTGGTGGCCAAGTGGAAACGGCCACGACTTACGAGTTGTAGGTCGTAGGTTCGAACCCAGACAGGCGCTTTACTTTGTGTAAATTATTTCATCACCACTGCTCTCAAAACGGTGAAGGATAACATCGTGAGGAAACCGGCATGTCCTAGAACCAAAAATTCGAAGACATGTGACATCTGCCAATCCGCACTGGGCCCGCGTGGTGGATTACGGCCCACTCCCTCTCACCGGTGAGGAGGCCAGTGTCCCAGCAGTGGGAACATTATAGGCTGTATATGGTATGGTATGGTATCAAGTACCTAGATTATTTTATGTTTTTTTTTTTTGTTTCTGAATCAATGCAAAGATGTTTCATAAAGACTATCATGTGTGTTAAAAGACAAGGTTTTTATAATTGGAATGTCAATCGGCCTAGCGGTCAAAAACAATGCAAATCTCTAACTTGTTAAACCGGTATTCGTGATACTTAAGCGTGTCTGCGGTTGGTATAAAAGTACGTAAATGATTTCCGTGACACATATAGAAATACGTGACACATATTATATAGAAGCAAACAGGTGTTGGTCTGCGTCACTCCTACCTAATTAATTAAAATATTTAAAGATTGTTTACTACATAATATATCAATCACGAGTAGGTACTAGATTATTCTAAATCAACAACAGAAAGTGCATGCTGGCAGCTCACTGTTTTGCATGCGAAGTCCCTAGGTAGGTACTAATCCATACTAATATTATAAATTCGGAAGTAACTCTGTCTGTCTGTTACGGATTTCGATAAAATTTTGCAGAGAGATAGATTGCATCCCGGGGAAGGACATAGGATAGTTTTTATCCCGATATTCTCACGGAATCGACACTTATGCGGGCGAAACCGCGGGGCGCTGCTAGTTTTATTATAGTTTTGCAAATATGCACCTATCATTATGTAAATTCTTGAAAACTACAAACTTAATCTGTCCGTAAAATCATGCACAACTGTCATAAGATGACAGTTAAAAAATCAAAAAAATCAGCTCGACAAAAAAATCAGCTGTTGCCTACATTTATATTCGTACTAGCTTTTGCCCGCGGCTTCGCTCGCGTTAAGTATTATTAAAAAAAACTAATACTTTTACATCCGCCATCATCCCTTATTTTATCTCCATGGGGGTTGAATTTATCAAAATCCTTTCTTAGGGGATGCCTACGTCATAGTAGCTATATGCATGCAAAGTCTCAGCCCGATCGCGATCGGTTTAAAATTGACAAAGTTTCATACAAACTTTCATCCCCTATTTTATCCCCTTGGGGGTAGAATTTATCAAAATCCTTTCTTAGCGGATGCTTACGTCATAACATCTACCTGCATGCCCAATTTCAGCCCGATCCCTCCAGTGGT
This sequence comes from Mesoligia furuncula, assembly GCA_916614155.1. Lineage (NCBI taxonomy): Eukaryota > Metazoa > Arthropoda > Insecta > Lepidoptera > Noctuidae > Mesoligia > Mesoligia furuncula. The sequence continues at coordinate 13,697,598 of OU744809.1, read as the reverse complement.
ATGGGCTGTGCGTTGATAGATCACTATGTCAGTCAGTCACCTTTGAGTTTTATATATTTAAGATAACTCGTCAAAATGTAGGGAACAGCTGATTTTTTTTCGAGATTTCAGGTTTGGTCCCATAGTAAAAGTTGTTCATAATAATGAGTAGGGTGAACTCATCTAACTTCGTGACAAAGGCATTTGAGTAATAAAATACCAATAAATTATTAATTACTTTAATTCAGACTTAGCATGAGTTTTAATCAGTCTTTTATGAGGAATATAGGCACAATTAATCACCTATTTTTCTAGAATTCTAAGAGTTATACCAAATTTACTAAAGCAAGTCAACTTGCCTAATTCCGTGGTGACCTCTTTAAGTCCGTGATAGCTACTACTTTAATTCTGATATAACGGAATTAGGCAATTTAACTTTATTAAAGTTGTTTAACTTTATAAAATTAATATCATAAAATTAATATAGGAAAAAACAAAACAAACATAAAAAACAAGATTTTCAACGGCGGTTTTGAGATCGAACTCCGAGTACTTTCTGTTCTTCTTGTTGGGGTCATCCATGGTATCTGAAAGTAAACAAGTAAATTATAATAATAAATACATAGGTACCTGCTTAGATTTTAGCGTTTGTTTAAATTTGCAGCTCGTATTAATAAAACAAATGCTGTGAAATTTGGTAATAAAATAAAACTTCTCACGTAATTACGTGACAAGTCCAAGAAGTGTCACTCAATTCCGTGATAGCAAAATATATAATATTGGCTCAAAGTCGTCATTTTAATTAAGACAAGATAAAACTAATAAAATAACATCAATCTTGTCTAATAAACTCAAAATAAGTTAATGCTTTCAGTTAAAACCATAAATAATTGTACAGAACTACTATAATTCTGTGATAGCACAGAAACCACTCAACCGCTAAAACGCTAATATTTTTGACGAACAAAATAAGCTCTAACACTAAAACGACGCAGAATTATGACGAATTTTTTACTGCCACATCAAGGGAATATCAATTACAATTCACATTATTATAAAAAAGCTAAGAAATCGGTTAAATACTTACATAAATACTGCAAAGTTCGCCACCAATTCACAAACACTGCCGAAACCGGCGAGATTTACGCGCGAACTGACAAAACCGTTAGTTGTTACTATCTCGCTCACTCGAGCGTCCCCAAACTTTACAGACGAATTTGAACTTTATTACAGAGGCATAAGGTAGTATTTCAAGTCATTGATTTCACTCGTACAGCCCTATGATAGCGCTCAAACCAAATATCACCGAATTATTTTTTTTTATAGGCGAGTCACAGAATTAGATGAGTTCACCCTACTATGACCTCTTAAGAGGTTGTTAATGTTTTACCAATAACCCTGTATAGTGTGTTACGCAATTACTCCGCAAGTCTTCACTCCACATTATTAGGTACTCTTTTAAAAATAATTTGCTTTTGCAATGTTTTCAAATTACTGTGTTAATTGTATGTATAGGAGGACACTGTAATCATGTCAACAAATACCAAGTACTTAACAAAATAAAAGATGGTAGCTACAAAAGTACAGTCTTCAAAGCCTACAAATCTGCAATCTGCCTCTAGGTTTTAATAACTGGAATCTGAGCAAGCACCTACCTTGCTACCAATCGAGAGAGACGGTTGTAGGTCTCAGACCAAATAAATAAGAAAAAAACATGTTTGTTGTATGGGAGCCCCCCTTAAACATTTATTTTATTTTAATTTTATTATTTATTATTAAAGTTAAAATACAACTGAGTATTTTGTGGATATTTCAAGTGCCTACCTGTTGCCATTTTTGATATCGAGCAAAAAAGGGCAAAAAAATCGCGTTTGTTGTATGGGAGCCCCCCTTAAACATTTATTTTGTTTTGTTTTTAGTATTTGTTGTTATAGCGGCAACAGAAATACATCATCTGTGAAAATTTCAAATGTGTTCTTGAGATACAGCCTGGTGACAGACAGACACACAGACGGACAGACAGCGAAGTCTTAGTAATAGGGTTCCGTTTTGTACCCTTTGGGTACGGAACCCTAAAAACCAAGACTGAGGGGGCTGTCAACAGTAAAATGAAGCTGGTTTCGTAAGCATGTGTGCACATAGTAAGGTGTAGTTTGATTGTAAGTATGCACAGAGCGGAGGTGTATGTTTTGCATGCTTCACTGTATTATTCTCATCGCTAGGTCTTGAGTTTTTATTTGGTCGTAGTTAGGTAAGTTAAAAAACCGGCCAAGTGCGAGTCGGACTCGCACACGAAGGGTTCCGTTCCACAAGGCAAGAACGCCGAAAAAAACACGTTTGTTGTATGGGAGCTCCCCCTTAAATATTTATTTTATTCTGTTTTTAGTATTTTTTGTTATAACGGCAACAGAAACACATAATTTGTGAAAATTTCAACTGTCTTGCTATCGCGGTGGTTGAGATACAGCCTATTTGCAGACAGACGGACGGACAGACAGCGAAGTCTTAGTAATAGGGTCCCGTTTGTACCCTTTGGGTACGGAACCCTAAAAACAAAAAGGATTCTGAACATTATCGCCTACTGCGTATATGCCATAGAATCCTGTTTCCAGTAAGTGCCTACGTGATAAGAATATAATCATCATGTTATTTTTCCACTTGTAGGTGTGTTTACGTTTTGGCGATAGGAAATGTAGGTATGAACTGTTTTTGTAGAAGTAGTGCCGAATTAAAAAAAAAACCCCTGTATGTTTCGTAATCCAAAGGGAGATAGAGGGAATTATTCCGTTCTGATCCCCTGAACCCCCCTCCACCCCCGCCGCCTCGATCCCCTCCTAGATCGTCTTATGTTTTAATCTCTGTCTTATCCACTAAAAACTTTCTTGTATGGTAGGAAAAAAATGGAGTAGGTACTGGTAGATACCACAATTACAACACAATTTATTTATACAATCGTCCATCTTCCTTTAGGCTTGTGCTATAGGTTTGAAGCTACTAAAATCTGAGCAAGTAGTTACCAATCGAGACGGTTACCTACAACCGTCTCGATAAGATAAGATCGACTTATAAACAAAAGGATTCAGAATATCATCACCTAATGCGCATGCGCTTTAGAATCTGTTTAGAATAGATACCTACGCAATTAACTTTGGTGGTTTAGGTAGGTACCTACCATCCTTCAATTATGTTATTTTTCCACTTGTAGCTGTGTTTACGTTACGTAGAAGTAATGATGACGGTATTTTCCTTGAATACTTATAAACTTAAATGCAGAGTAGAAAAGGAACGTACACATTAATGTTTTTGTTTTAAGTTTAAATACTTAGATAACCTTTTGTAGGCACCTATTATAGGTACCTACAAAAGGTACCTACCTAGTACATACCTTCCTATGCTATCCATACTAATATTATAAATGCATAAGTGTCTCTGTCTGTCTGTTACCACTTCACGCTTATTGGTATTTGGCGATGAAATTTGGTATAGAGATAGTTTGAGTCCCGGGAAAGGACAAAGGAAAGCTTTTATCCCGATATTCCCACGGGATCGACACTAATGCGGGTGAAACCGCGGGGCGCTGCTAGTAATATTATAAATGCGAAAGTGTGTCTGTCTGTCTGTTACCTCTTCACGCTTAAACCGCTGAACCGATTAAGATTAAATTTGGATAGAGATAGTTTGAGTCCCGGGAAAGGACAAAGGAAAGTTTTTATCCCGATATTCCCACGGGATCGACACTAATGCGGGTGAAACCGCGGGGCGCTGCTAGTAATATTATAAATGCGAAAGTGTGTCTGTCTGTCTGTTACCTCTTCACGCTTAAACCGCTGAACCGATTAAGATTAAATTTGGTATAGAGATAGTTTGAGTCCCGGGAAAGGACAAAGGAAAGTTTTTATCCCGATATTCCCACGGGATCGATACTAATGCGCGTGCAACCGCGGGGCGTTGCTAGTAATATTGTAAATGCGAAAGTGTGTCTGTCTGTCTGTTACCTCTTCACGCTTAAACCGCTGAACCGATTAAGATTAAATTTGGTATAGAGATAGTTTGAGTCCAGGGAAAGGACATAGGATAGTTTTTATCCCGATATTCACACGGGATCGACAATTATGCGGGTGAAACCGCGCGGCGCAGCTAGTATTTAATATGTACGTCAATTTGCCGTAGGTAGAATAGAATAGAATAGAATACTCTTTATTATGTACACCATATTACACACACACACACTACACACACTTACACTATATTCTATAAACTGTCAAAGAATGACAGTTGTGATTTGAGTATACCGTCAATTTAAATGGGTCAGTAGTCATTTTTCTTAGGTAACAATTTAATTCCCTGACCTTAAATACATGTTAGTAAAATCTATTGCTTAGAACTGCAGTGGAAATGAAGCAATATGTACTTAGTAATGTAAATTACAATAATTGTGCGTTGTAAAGGTCGCTGACCTTTGAATCTAGTTTTTCCTCGTGAAACTATTATGAATAAGTACCGTCCTACCTACTCGCAAAACGGTGAAGGAACACATCGTGAGGAAATCGTCATGGTCATGTCCTAGAACCGAAATTTCGAGGACATCGGGCATCCAGCAACCTCTCCCTCTCATAGAGAAGAGGCCTGTATCCCAACAGTGGGAACGTTATATGCTAATTATGATGCCTGTTCGATGGAAGTAATTTCATAATCAGTTAACTTGTGAAATCTTACGTGATCTAATACGTAGTTCCTACCTAGATAAAAAAGAGCCTCTATTATCTATTCTATGAATACCTTTCACGGATCTACATGTATTTAGAATGACTTATCATCATAGTTGCGACACATATTAGGGTGACATAACGATAATATATCGACCATCAGTGGTGCGACAGCACAGCACCACATAATACAGATAGTACAGAAGGCAATCTACATACAAAGTGCGCTCGAGCAACGCACACATAGACACCTCTCACGGACACGTTATCTCGGACGGGTTGGGAGTAGTGCGAGCGCGGGTGCCATTCGCTAGAGACACGCGTCTGTGAAGTGCAAAAATGGAGCAACAAAAAAAAAATGGCTATCTAAGCTCGATTTATATAATAGTTTCCTATTTTGAATAAACGAAGTAAGTAACGAAGTAATTCACGCCACCAACGTAAGTTGAAAATATGATTTTTTGTTTGTGTAGATATTGTGTTGTGTTGATAGGTTTAGGTCTAAAACGGATAGGGCCAAATAAATAGGGTAATCCGTTTTGAAGTTATTAGGGATTTTTAATAGTGAAAATTGATAAATGTAAAATTTTATGTTTTTGTTCTGTAAACTTTTTGTATTGTAATACTATGTTTATTGTTTTGTTTTAATATTGTAGAATAAGCTCAACAATAAATCAAACAACTAGATACGAGTGCCACTACCACGGTAGTTTTTTGTGCATAAGTCAAAGTTGACAGCGCGACCGCCGAGCGTAGGTATGAAAAGTGAAGTAGGTACATACATGTGTTTGCCTGTACTATCTGTATTTTGTGACAGCACATCAGCTCGACGTAGTACGACTGATTGTTTTCTCGACAAGACGAGGCGCGAGGGTAGATTTTATTACTTAATAAACTCAAGTATCGGGGGGCCCGTGGCTAAATAATAACAGCCGCACAGGTTGATCGCTCAGGTTAAGCTACGCTTGCCGCGGTTGGTCTGTGGATGGGTGACCATCTTTACATACCGTGACCCCTCCGTGCCTCGGATGGTCCCGGCTGTCATTCGTGGATCTTTGACAGTCGTTACGGGTAGCCAGAAGCCCGAAAGTCTGACAACCAGTCTTACCAAGGGGTATCGTATTACCCAGTAACTGGGTTGTGGAGGTCAGATAGGCAGTCGCTCCATGTAAAATACTGGTATTCAGCTGCATCCGGTTAGACTGGAAGCCGACCCCAACATAGTTGGGAAAAGGCTAGGCAGATAATGAAACTCAAGTATCGAGAAGAACTTTAGTCTGTTCCAAAAATATATACTTACTAATATTATAAACAGGTAAAGACGACCTATCTATTATTGACTATTGTGCCTGTAAAGGTTATGTATTCGGTAGGTATGTTTACATACGGTGTACAAACAGGTACCTACGTCACACAGCTACCTGTACGATTGACGTCAGAGAGGCTCCAATTAGCTAGGTACTTTTATTAGTTTTTTTCTGCATCTTTATTTTTTACAATGTCTATTTCTGTTTGGTCATTTCTTGGTTGTTGTTTTCAGAACTACCTTGATCTTTAAACATTTTTATGTTCAACCTTCACGCCTTGTTCCTCTGAAGGGATGGTTAGAGGTGTAGGTACAGTTTAGTACACCCATATTTCGCCCAGACTCCGGGCTGCTACTGAGGAATTGCAGCTGAAAAACCCAATAACATTTTGCCCGACATGGGAATCGAACCCAGGACTTCTTGCGCAGTAGTAGCGCATGCGGCCACTAAACCAACGTAGCAAATACCTTGATCTTGTTGATAAAAAACCGGCCAAGAGCGAGTCGGACTCGCGCGCCGAGGGTTCCATGTTAGGGTTTATGCATAAGGTTTATGTTTATGAAATTAAATGGTTATTTTTAAATTTGAGTTGATTGAATGAAAGGTAAATTGCGGTTTACGATTTATGACGTATTAAAAAAAAAACTACTTACTAGATCTCGTTCAAACCAATTTTCGGTGGAAGTTTACATGGTAATGTACATCATATATTTTTTTTAGTTTTATCATTCTCTTATTTTAGAAGTTACAGGAGGGGACACACATTTTAGCACTTTGGAAGTGTCTCTCGCGCAAACTGTTCAGTTTAGAAAAAAAATATATTAGAAACCTCAATATCATTTTTGAAGACCTATCCATAGATACCCCACACGCATGAGTTTGCTGAAAAAAAAATTTTGAGTTTCAGTTCTAAAATTTATTGTTTTTTTTTTTTTCTATTTTTGTGTGAAAATCTTAATGCGGTTCACAGAATACATCTACTTACCAAGTTTCAACAGTATAGTTCTTATAGTTTCGGAAAAAAGTGGCTGTGACATACGGACGGACAGACAGACAGACAGACATGACGAATCTATAAGGGGTCCGTTTTTTGCCATTTGGCTACGGAACCCTAAAAATGAAAAGATATCATTGACACTGGACTTGGATTTGGTCAATTCGGAAACAAACTGCTACTAAATTATTACCTAACCCAAATTGGATTATGTGGTACTGTAGAGGCTTTATGTGTAGCACTACGTTTAGTATGACAGGCTGGTTATATTTGTATGATTATTCCATTCGAATATTCAAACAAATATATGTCAGGTATCTTAAGATGGTTTTTTTGATATAGGACGTCGTAATTATTATATTCAAATTCAAATTCAAATTCAAATTCAAATTCAAATTCAAATTCAAATATTTATTTGCCAGAAAATACATTGTTAATTTGGGCAAGATCTTAAAGCCTAAAAGTTATTGTATTCTGCCTGCAAGCAAGCGTGCAAATACATTCAATATAGTCATTAATTTTCACCCAAAACGCAAACGCAACATTAAAACAAATAAAAAAAAAAATATATATTAAAAAACAGACCAAACCAAAGTAACTTTCATGCATTTCAAAAGGTGCTTTAAATTGTCCGATTACAAAAATTAACAAAAAATAAAATATAAATGTCAATACAATAAATTTAAATGTCAAACAATAAAATTAAATGTCAATACTTAAAATCTAATATCATTAAAATAAATTTAAATGTCAATAACTGTAATTAAAAATGTCAATAAAATATAAATAAAAACAATTATTTTTTAAAGAAAATTACTATTATCTGTCCAATTACTCATAAATAACAATTAATTCATTATTTAACGACTATGTCTATGTTCTATAAATTCCTTAAGGCTATAGAAGCAACTATTTTGTAGCCACTCTGTCAATTTGATTTTAAAATCATTACCCTGCAATAATTTTAATTCTATTGGTATGTTATTATAAATCAATATACACATATTATACACATTTTTCTTGTAAATATCTTTATGACCAGATGGATGATATAATAAGTTTCGAAACTTAGCCCTTTTTTGTCTTGGCACAACTTCGCTATGTTGCCTAAAATAATGCATATGTTTCTTTGTAAAGATGCAGATGTCTCGTATGTACATACAGGGCAGTGGAAGAATTTTACTCTTTTTAAAGAGAGGTTTACAGCTATCTAAAAACCATGCCTTGTTTATGACCCTGATGCAACGTTTCTGGAGCTTGAAAACTCGGTCGATATCGGTCGAATTACCCCACATGATAAGCCCATAGCTTAGGACAGATGACACATAGCCATGGTAAGCTGAGAGAGCCGCTTCTACAGAAACATTTTGACGTAGCTTTTTTAATGCAAACACAAACCTATCAAGTTTCTGACATACATGTTCTACATGGCTTTTCCAATTGAGATTTTTGTCTATATTAATACCTAAAAATTTTATTTCATCCACTTGTTCTACTTTTTCATTTTTATAGCTAATATCTAAAGCTAATTGTTTAGTATTATACGAGTTAAATTCTATTAATTTGGTCTTACTAACATTTATATTTAAGTCATTATTTCCCATCCAACTAATTATAGCTGACAGGGTCTCTTCGGTAACTGAATTGTAATTGGTATATTTTCTGTAAAGCTGCGAGGTTCCTTTTATCAATACAATAGTTCCAAGTCTAACGTGTTCTTATTTGAGTACCCCCCAGAGGTACTATAGAGGACCCCTCAGGACCTCTACAGTACCGTCAAACGGGGTGAATAGGGATGCAGGGGTGAATCGGGACGAAACTTTAAAAGCGACTTTAACATTGAAATAATATACCTAGTTTGTTGCCAAAAAGGAGTCTAATGTGTTTATTGTGATTAAGTGTCCTTTTCTTTCTTTAAAATCCATTTAAAACTTTTGTCCCAATTCACCCCTGCATCCCTATTCGCCCCGTTTGGTTGTACTTAGTTGTTTTTCCACTACGTACTGCTTATTTCAAAACGAACTATGCCATCTTGGTGACCGACTAAAATTTTACCACTGCATGAGCTGCATTGACATTGGAGTTACCTTACTTACATATTAATTAGGTACCCCGCGTGAAATTCCTTGTTTTAGCAATAAATGTATCCTACAGCCGTGCCCTGTTACTTCGTTTTCGCTTAGCGTACCTACTTTCTGACTTTTCTTCTTTTTGCTCCTTCGAGCAAATTTATTAACCATAATTTGACAAGAATAGAACAGACGGTGACCACCAAGCTAGGCACTTGCCTGTAGATAGGTATCTTGGGAGTCAGAATTGCGACATTTTCAAAGTGTGGTACATAGCGATTATTGCAAGACAGGAAAATAAAAATAAAAACTAACTAAACTAAAATCAATTAGAATAAAAAACTTACAATATCTACATACATTGCCATCAGCATGAGATCAAACTAAGTTTTGTGTTTCTATTAAAGGGCTATCAAATGCAAAAGATAAGCGCGTTCAAATAAACTGTTCAGCCACACAAAAAAAAAACAACCGACTTCCAAAAAAAACACTACAAATTGAACAATAACTTTTATTTCGGAAGTCGGTGTCTTTGGTTCCGCATTTTCGTTTATTGACACCGACTTCCGAAATAAAAGTTATTTTTCAATTTGTAGTGTTTTTTTTTGGAAATCGGTTGTTTTTTTTTGTAAAAATGTTTTTATTTTTCACTTTTTAGTGGGTCACTTTGTAATTTATCTAAGTTACAATAGCCTAATGCCAACTGTTCATCACCTTTTACAAAATATTGTTTTTCCCGATCCTGGGACGTTAATTGTTGAGGAGTTCTCCCGGTAAGAACTAGGAGAACTCCTCAACAATCACTCATCATACGCATTGTGACGAGCATAAATTGCTTAGCAACCATATTAAAGTAATCGAATCGCAACCCGTGAAATATTTGTCATTGAGTTGTTCCGATGGCCATCTGTGGTCTTCATTATCAGCTCCACTTTACCAAATGATGATTTCCGAGAGCAAATGCTCAAGTTACTTTAAAAAATACGCAAATCGCTATAGGTTTGCCTATAAAATTTGAGGGTTTCCCTCGATTTCCATGGGATCCTCTCATGAGATTCCAACTTGATGATAATGAGACTACCTCGAGAGTATACCCTTTCAAATAAAAAAAGAACTTTTGGAATCGGTCCAGCCGCCTTCGAGTAATCGGTGAACATACACAAGGTAGCTACTGTAAACTGTTGAGGTAGTTCCCTTAACTGTCCTTCGTCTTCATCATCAGACCCTTAATGACAGTCACAACCTATCTAGGTGTAAAGTTCACATCAATACAAATTAATCAAGCCCAAACACAAGGTAACTGCTGTAAATCGTTGAGGAGTCCCCTCGACTGTCTTTCGGCTCCATCATCAGATCGACTCCAGACCTTCATTAAATTGTAGTGATTTAAAATACTTAATGAAAAAAATAACAAACGCACTAGTCGCTCCTACGATTTTCGAATGTTCCCCTCGATTTCACTGGGGTGCCATCATCAGATCCTGGTTTCCTTATCATGGGACCACCCTTGGCATATCTCCTTTCCAACAAAAAAAGAATAATCAAAATCGGTTCATAGACGACGAAGTTATCCGCGAACACACATAAAAAAAAAAAAAATATATATATACGGTCGAATTGAGAAACCTCCTCCTTGTTTTGAAGTCGGTTAAAAACCTCCTCCTTTTTTTGAAGTCGGTTAAAAATACAGAGAGTACCTACTTCAGCTTTATTATATAGTAAAGATAACCAGGAGCCAGCCTTATGTACATACTTAGGTACCTATTTAACGTCAAAGGGAAACTATAAGCTTGTATGAGTGGCGCGTGGAGGCACTACGCCGGGGGGAGGATGCGCTTCCGCGGCAAATCGCTGCGGAGCGGACGGATCTCCAGCGCGATCTCATGGCGGCAAGGAAAGAGCGACTGTCGCAATCCAGCGCAGGGCACGCCGCGATAGCGGCGATAAAACCCCTCTTTGAGGAGTGGCAAGAGAGCCGCCACGGCGCCCTCACCTACCGCCTGACGCAGGTCCTCACCGGACACGGAAGTTTCGGGAGGTTCCTGCACATCATCAGGCGGGAGGAAACGCCCGGGTGTCACCATTGCCAGGATCGCCCAGAGGACACGGTGGAGCACACGGTGGAGGTCTGCCCCGCTTGGACGGAGCACCGCCGTGTCCTCGTAGAGGCGATCGGCAGCGGCGGCGACCTCTCGCGTCCGGCCCTGGTGCAAGCCATGGTCCGGGGCGAGAGGGAGTGGGAGGCAGTCACCTCCTTCTGCGAAGCAGTCATGCTAGCGAAGGAGGTGGCGGGACGGTTCAGGGAGAGAGCCTCCCGTCTCAGCCGCCGCGGGGACGCCCCCGGCGTCGGGAGCCGCGTGACGACTCCCGGCCACCGGCACCGTAGGCGCGGGCCTGCGGGCGGAGAGTAATGGGTAGCTCACCGCCCGATCAGGACCAGGCCCGTGCCGGACGGCGCGTACGTGTTCCACGCGCGCCTCAAAGAGATGTCAGCATCGAGGAGCTTCGGCCCTAAGGGGGCCCTTAGGGCCGAAGCCTGCCGGGTCAGCGGGATTGTCTGAAAGGGTTACCGCTGGCCCGGAACATAAAGGGCTAAGGAAGGAACACGGGTGGCTTTTAGTCAGTAAGAGTCTGACACTCCCTTCCGCTCCACCCAGAGCGGGAGGAGTCATTTGATGATTTCCCATCCAAAATAAAAAAGGGAAACTATAAGGATTGCCTTATAATCAAATATCTAATCACATGACTTTGTAAATAATAATATCTGAATGTATCTAGGTACTTTAGTACTTATATTAACCTTAATTATTTAAACAGTCTCTTTCTCTCTCAGTATAGTCTATCAGATCTAGTCAGTGCGTCATAAAATATTGATAAATCTGACTTGTTCCTGACCAATTTAGAAGCTAGAAGAAATAGTTTTAATATACCTAAACGTGCACGGCAAAATAACACTTGTTGACATTATACGTAAATGTAAGGTAAGTAACAAGGCACATGTATACCTACATATGTGATTTCCGCATATCATTAGAAAAAGGAATGAACGTTACCTATTTATTTTAAACAATGGAAATAGCTGTGGACTCTAGAAATTACACAATTTGAATTGAAATGTAAAAGAATTCACTTAAGCTAACTTAGTTCAAGCTATGCAAATGAAGCGATGTTATTGGTTGGTTTCACACACATCCTCCGCTACGCATCCTCGCTCATCTCTGGTGGAAAACCAGCCTTATAGTAGGTACCTACCTCAGGTAGGTACAGACAGTTCATACGTAAATGCTCTTGCAGACAAGGTCATGCATTGTTTGAGATTCTCACAAAATCTTAATATCTAATAATTATATTGTTTGGGGACTTTCCTCTGAGTTCATTTCGGCGTTTCGTCTCAGGGGTCAGTCGCTAGGCAATACTATCTAATTTTAAAATATTACCAAAAAATTGACGTGACAATTTTTGGTCAATAAAAACAAATTATATTTATTTTTACTTTTCATCGAATTAATATCTTTTTCGGTCTGAGTTAGAGACAAAAATACCCATCAGCTTGATTGTTTCACGAATCAGTTTAGGTCAGCGAGTCTATTGTTGTTGTAGCTGTATATTTTACTGCAGTGTTCGGCAATCGTGGTTGTTTAATGTAATTCCAAATTTATTTATTCCCGGAGCTCGCGTGCCGACTGAAAACGATTACACGAGTTTGCATTTCCCGCGTGGCCATGTGATTTATGTATTGTTGTGTTGGCATTAGGCATACATACTTACGGGGAACTAAAAACGAAACCCGTTAGGTATGTAACGGCACCAAAGAGCGTCTTTGAACGGCACTAATGCCCGTTTTCTCTAATACTAGAAAATACCTAAATGAACGGCTCATTTTTGCATTTTCCCACTTTGAGGCCAGGCCATTAAAAAGGTTTTAGGTTGAACTCGATATTGGTCAAAGGTGTACCTACTTAATGCTGTTTTGGTCTTTGTTAAGTATCATAATATAAGTTATATCATAATATCTTTAGTATCAATATAGTTTTCGTACCACTTGCTCAAAAAAGTGACATTCTATGCCACAAAAAGCGAACATAACAATAGTCATTTTTAATCTGTTAAAAACAGGGAAAGAAAATTGTACTGAATTTTATTCATCCTCTAGGGGGAGAATGTGATTTAAATTTGGAATACTTACCGAAAATACTGAACATCTTGTTTACACCATTGAGTTTGTATAAAAAGCATTATACATCTTTTTGAAAAAGGAATACGCATTTATTATGCAGTTATGATTATTAAATAAAATTACGAAAACCGACGAGGCCGTATGAGCTTGATGCCTTTGCTTTTCCGACAAAAAAATATTAGTCTAGGAATTAGCCGCGTTTTTGTTTTCTTCAAATACATAAACGTTAAGTTTATTTTTACTTTTAATTGTCATTCTTTTTAATAAAGGCTTATCTCATATTATTATTGTGTAAATTTTTTCGCAAATGGTAGGAAAAGTAGAGTATTTTCCTCGGTGACAAAGCTGTCTTAGTCTTGGGTGAACTTAAATCTCTCGCTACACTCAGGACTCGTCTTAAATCCCTCGCTTCGCTCGTGATTTAAGTTTATAACACCCTCGCTACGCTCGGAAGTAAACATCGAGTCCTTCGTTACGCTTGCGATTTAAATCGTCACCCGCGACAGAAGACACTGCTTTATCCCCTTGGTTAATAATCTACTATTTCTATGTATTAGGTAGTATGCTCAGTGCTTCTTCATCTTCGTGTCGCTGGCACCACTGTATTTTAGATCTTGGTTGCCCAAAACTTTGCCACTTCCACGACGTCGTCGGTGGCAGCGCAAAAGTCACTTTGAATGCATGTTTTAAGACACAGAGGGCAGGATAGAAGGTTTGCGACATAGCTCCACAACGACACCCTTCTGCCGTTCCGTCGAGGAACCACTTTACTAGGTTTGAGTTATATCTTCCCACTTGTGTCCGGAGACGGTTCCATGGACTTCCAAGTGGACCACGAAAGGTTACACCCTACAAGGATATGCTTTTTTGGTGGTAGGTAAATAGTAGGAGAGGCAAAAGTATTCTGTGTCTTGTATTGATATGGGCAAGAATTTGAAAACTGACGAAGATGTAAAAGACTTGGCTGTTGTTACCTACATAGAATAGAATCTTTGATTTATATAGATATTACTAGCATAGAAAATACAAGTTGCAAACGATTGCCGAGCAAACATAAACATAAAATACTTAGTAAAGCAAGCCAAGCTATTTTACAATGTAAAAAACTGTTTAGTAAGTCGTTTCTTACTTACTTTAATTACGTAGATACCTAAATATTGACCTGTTTTATTACATAATTATTATCTTGCAATTTAATTACCTACGCGTCATTTAGTTGAATGAGACATTAGCTAGGTCTAATTTATTATAGCATTATTAGATTGCAGATTGAATGATTTTGAAACTTTACCTATTTATACCCTTATAAATAAAACATAACAATTGACAAAGAATTAAACATTATTATTGGGTGTTTTGTACAGACTATGGCAGGGGTCTTACACCTACTTATAGAACATTTGCGCATAGGCACATTGTTTTTGGTAGCCTACATTGTGTTCCACTGCTGGGCAAAGGCCTTCAAAGGGCAAAGCAAAGGGGTTCTTGCCTCTAAACATCTCTATTTTGTGCGATTTTTGGCCATGTTTGCCCCGCTTTGCCGCGGTCTGCCACGACGGCAATGACAATCTTTGACCATCTCTTTGCTTGCATTCGTGCGATCGAAGCGCGACGTGGCCAGCGCACTCCTAATTCGGTCTGGTTGTTTTTCTCCAACATCCGGTTCTTGGGTTTTGGAGCGTATAATTAAGTAATTTGAAAACTACTTACTTAGTTGTTAATGAATCAGAGGTATGTATGTACTTGTATTACACAAGTTACGTTAGATAAATAGATTATTGTAAGTAGGTACCTACGGCACGATGATTAGACACAAACGTATAATTTGTTGCGCCATTTTATCCAGCAGTGGACTTCTTTCGGCTGAAATGATGATGATGATGATGAAAGCACTAGGAAGTGGTGAAGGGCGTTTTGGGGGACTGTCTCTTATGTAATTTTGACGTTCAAAAAGTGCTGATTCTCAGCCTAGTTTGAATAGATGTTTTCTCTCCTTCACAAACCCACTTCTCCTTCTTATCTGACTTCTCTCTGTCAATATTTATGCTCTGCACACAGCAAGAATCTTCGGTCCGAGAATAATCGTCTTCTTCGTTGTCCTTCTCATCGCTCTGGTTTTATAAAGTCTTCTTTTTTTTGTCTTTGTCCAGGCGGTTTTCCTTTGGAATGCGCTCCCTCAGAATATCAGGACGGTAAACAATCAGTTCATATTTAAAGTGAAAGCTCGAGAACACATACACAAGAAGTTGGCAGATTCGTCTCAGAATTAAGTTGTTGTAGGTTTTCTTGTTTATCTCTCCTAACTTTTTTTTTTGTTTTATTTTTTGTTGTACCTATGTATGTATTTATTCTTATATTCTAGTTATAATTTTTTTATTATAAGTTGTTTTCTGGTATTGCACCTACTGTGTATTGTCTCTGCATCACCCTAAGGTAGACTGGTAGAAAATGCCCAAGGCATTAAGTCCGCCTTTTACAGTTTTTACTAGTGCATAAAGTTTTTAATAAAATTAATAAATGACTTTTGATTTTGGTTATCAAATAAAATGGTTAAAATATATTTTTACTTTAATAGAATTGAGTAGGTACCTATACCTACAGGGTTATTGATAAAACATTAACAACCTCTTAAGAGGTTGTTAATGACGAGTTATACGAACATAAATGTAGGGAACAGCTGATTTTAATTTCGCGATTTCAGGTTTGGTCCCAGTTGTTCATAATGATGAGTACAATGACCTCTGAAGTGGTTGTTAATGTTTTACCAATAACCCTGTATAATTAGGTTATTGGTTACGTCGCGTAGGCACGTAGCAGTCGTCATGACGGGCAAGTCAAAGAGCGCCCTTGTATGGTGTAGCCGGTGTAGGTACCTACCTACCTAAATCTACATAATACCCTATTGAATTTGAAGGATGTTTTGTAGTTATAGGTAGGTACTTAGCTACACATCGGTAAAACATCGACTATATCAATCACAGCAAAAAGTCTAATTAAGTAGGTAACAGAAGAAACGCTACTGTACTACGCAGCTACTAAGTAGCTACCTACCTACCTACTATAGGTATTGTTTTCCGAATCTAAATACCATGGCTTTGATAAGAGAGAATTCTTACTTGCATAGGTAAAAAAAAAAAAAAAAAAAAGGTATACCTGGGTGCTACCTACCTTCCCAATAGCTCTTATCAGCAAGTGTACCTATAGCGGGACTTCGGCTGTAATACGGGCAAATAAAGTTGGTAGCACAGTTTACGACTATCGATGAGTGGTTTCGTTATAATTCGATCGTGTTATACCGCCACCGCCAAGGCTGTGTATAGCACTACTTTGTTTTGACTCGCGGTCATATCTCGCAACGAAGCGCTATCGATCGTACGCTCACCGTGTTTTCCCGCGAAAATCGTTTTTACCTTTTACAAAAACATATCAATGAAAATGTACTCCATCGCTGAAGTTACTTTGGCTTTCGCTGTCCTCTATCTCTTTTCTTTCTTGTTCGAAGTGGTAGCAGGATTAGTTGTTTAAACAGAAAATGAATTTGTAATTTACTTTCCAAAATGTGATATTTTTTATTTTAAGTTAGATGATTTAGTTAGTGTTTAAGTTAATTAGTCAAAACATCAATGCAATTTAGGTGTAATAAGTTAGGTATTATTTATTTATGTACGATAATAATAAACATCAAATATTTTGAAGAATCAATTATACCAGGACCAATTAAATAGCAGCACTTGGGTAAGTGTTTTTGCTTCATTCACATAAACTCTATTAATTCTTATTTTCACAGTTACTCGTTAAATATTTTGTACGACTACCTATTATTTTATTTTTAAATAAAAAAACATTGCCCTATTTCTGAGGGAGTCGGGTAGAACCAAATCGATCACTTTGCCCTACATTGTACAGCGCCATCTGGTTTTATATATTGCATTTATTTTGTAGTTGTACTACTTGGTAGTTGCGGACTTGAACATGACAATTTAGAAAGTTCCTCCAAATATTTTAGCAAACAATTTATAAATTGTGATAAAAACAAATGAAATAATTTGTAAAATAATTTTATGTTATCTGTAATCTGTCTCGGTTACTATCAGAGTAGGTATCAGTCAAGTCATTGGGATATTTATGTCAATGAGTCAAGTCAACTGTGAACTGTCAATCAATGTCACAGTACTTACTTACAGTGTCAAAATAAATCGTTTAGTGAGTGAGGAAGTGAATGTAAATAAAAATATTTCACAATGAAATTTACCAAGATATGTCGTGGATTAAGTTACCGACATGGGACTGTATCTGCACGTGGTCTTTCTACTGCGTCTGATAAAAAGTGGGAAAGTGTAGTAGGCTTAGAAGTGCACGCACAGTTGAACACACAATCAAAACTTTTTTCTGGTGCTCAGAACACTTTTGGCGGTGTAGTGAATAATTGTGTATCGTTATTTGATGCTGCCACTCCTGGTACATTACCAGTACTCAACAGAAAATGCGTGGAATTAGGTATAATGACCGCTTTAGCCCTATCTTGCAAAGTCAATGAAGTATCAACTTTTGATAGAAAGCACTACTTTTACGCTGACTTACCGACTGGATATCAAATAACGCAGCAAAGAAACCCACTAGCTAGCGATGGCGTTATTAACTTTCAGGTATATGACTTATAAAGCTAGATAACCTCAAAATAAGAACTGAACAGAAAACTGACTATGTTTACATAACATTACAAGTTGCTTTTAACTGTTTCACTTTAATTTATTGTTCTTTTCTCTTAATTCCAGGTATTCACACCAGGAGTACACAAGAAACCATACAGGAAAAGTTCAAAGATCAAGCAAATACAGCTAGAACAAGACAGTGGCAAGTCGTTGCATGATGCGGAACTTAAACGGAGTCTTATTGACCTCAATCGAGCTGGAGCCCCACTCATCGAACTGGTCTTTGAGCCTGATTTAGAGGTAAATGCTGTTTCTTATCTTTTATTTTACAGCATTGTTATCTTTGTCTTATCAGCTTGTTAATGCTCTCGACTGCCTAGCATAGGTCTGAAATAAGCTTTGAATGTTTTTTTAATTAAACAATTAGGTAGCGGCTTATTTAGTAACAACGCTAGTATTATATTATCTGTGGTAACACGGTACAAATCTATCTATGGCATGATAGCAACACTCAAGATAAGTGTGTTGATTTTATGTACAATGTAAATTTATTTTAGGATGCTTACAAAACTTCTGTCTTTATTAATTACATTTTGATAAAAATACTTACTTAAATCATCTTCATCTGCCTAGCCTTTCTCCAACTATGATGAGGTAGTCTTCCAGACTAACCGGATGCAGCTGAATACCAGTATTTTACATGGAGTGACTGCCTATCTGTGAAAATACTTAAATAACCATTACTTATTGCCAGACTAAGGACATACTACAAATGCACATTATTTGAGTACTATAGAAAGAAAAATAAACAAATGAAAATGTCTTACAACTTAGAGCTGATTGTTCACTCGACAGATAATTTTTATTCATGGAATAAAATTGACACCTGAGTTTTTGTATGGAAGAACTGTCAAAAATTCAAAATTATTCCTCCGATAAAATTATTTGGCACTAGAAAAATCAGCCCTGAACCTGTTGACTTCCGTGCCCCTACTGCTCATGTCGTATTTCAGCTACAGAGAACTTGCATGATTTTTTAGTTCTATTCAACTATTGTTCCTCCTTATTTATTGTAGGTATTACTTATCTATTTGTAGCCGCGTGGGAGGCAATTACTATTTACCCAAGGCAATTGATATTTAGCCAAGCGGTTAAAAGGTTAACATTATTTTAAAGTACTTATTAGGACATTATCAATGTATTTATTCATCAATATTGCCAATATGATGAATAAAGTAACACATTTCATAGTCAAGATTAACAAATAATTCATTAATTTTAAACATGATGTAGTAGCTGACTGACCTTCATTCCTTTGATACAAAACACATTGAGTAAGCGTAGTTCAAATGAACAATCAAATAAATCTAAAGAATACATTACTTTGTTATTTTGTAGTGCTTTTCAAACACTGTCCTTGTTACATTTTAACTAATTATATTATAATTTAAAGAATGGAAATAAACTTATTGCTAAATGATGATAAATGATCTAGTTACAGTCCATATTATATATGCATATTAAATAGCAGTTTGTTTGTACAAAAGTTTAACCATTAACATTGACAAGATGCTTCAAATTAATTTTTGATGAAGACAATAACTTGTTTTCTGTCTAAAAATAGACAGCATTTAAAGATCACTTATGCATATTAATAGTATATAGGTATATTAATTGTTATTTAACAGGTTCACTGTCCACAAAGTCGACACAATAGTTAAACGATCAACATGATTGATTCATGGGACAGGTAATGGGTTAATATAGGTACAAATCAAGTTGTATTAAAAACACTATCAGACATCTGGGTTGTAGCAAGTTGATATAAACAAAATAAGTTGATTAAAGCTTGAACAAGCTTTAATCAAGCAAGAAGAATTAAAACTTGAACAACAAATAATTCGTTTTGAAAATGCTCGTATTGTATCATCCTGTGACGTAATTATCTCGCCTATTGCTTGTATTTAATTTATTTATTAAATTTCAGGATGGAGAAGAAGCAGCTGCACTGGTGAAAGAACTGGTGTTGATCGTCCAGAGGCTCGGTGCGTGCACGGGCCGCATGGAAGAGGGCGCACTCCGGGTTGACGCCAACGTTTCGCTGAGGCGGCCCGGGGACCCGCTCTCTACTCGCACAGAGGTACATTTTTGCGTCAAATTCAAACCATCATCTTCTTGCCCTTGTCCCATGTATCCCACTGTGGTCGGCGCAACTCGTTTTCTTCTATTCTCAACCGTCACGATATCATTCACTAACTTTCCGTTCATATTTCAAACTCACACCAATAACACCACCAATTTTTATTATACTTTACAAAAGGCTATAAGTATCCGATAGCGCGGACTAAAAATCAACCAAGCGCATACGCACCGATCAAATGGAAGCCGATACTCTCAGAGCCAAAGCCGATTGTCGTAAAGTCTGTTTCAGTTTTAACCAATAATAAAACAAACCCCTTTATTTTGACGACCAAAATCACATGCAATATTTCAACTTGGTTCTATTCCATCTCTGGTAGAAGTCGCCTCCTTGGCTTAGACCTCCCCCAAGTCTCTCCAAAGTTTTCTGTTCCTTGCTGCTTGCAACCAACTTGTTCTTACTCTTTTATAAAATATTTCCCGCTATCTTTTCTTCTGCCTTGCCTTCTTTACCTTTCTCTTGGTAACGATATTCCTTGACTTTCTTTGTAACGAACAGTTTTTACCAATACAAAATGTTTAACCGCCATCTGGCAAAAAGTTGACCATAGTCTGGTTGTTGACCACGACTGTCATACTGAACTTCGAAGTTCAAAATACCGATGTACTGTATTCATAAAGTTTAAAATTACGAATTACGTGAGTTAGAAGGTACGCTATAACGAATTACTTGATTTAGAATGTTCATGATCGCGATGTACGGAACTTCGAAAGTTTGTTATGACGAATTACTTCATTGAGAATGTTCATCTTCGCGATGTACGGAACTTCGAAAGTTTGCTATGATGAATTACTCAATTTCGAATTATCATTATCGAGAACCAAAATGTAGGCACTGCATTTATGCACAATAGCAATTTATAATTTCATAATTGTTTATTTTTCGAATCCATTATTCAATTTTGTTATGCATATTAGTAATACACATCAATTACTAACAAGAAAAATAGTGTCTAATTACGAAATTGAAAAATGATCATTCGAAATTGAATAATTCGTCATGGCAAGCTTCCGAAGTTCCGTAGATCGCGATGATGAACATTCTCAATGAAGTAATTCGTCATAACAAACTTTCGAAGTTCCGTACATCGCGATCATGAACATTCTAAATCAAGTAATTCGTTATAGCGTACCTTCTAACTCACGTAATTCGTAATTTTAAACTTTATGAATACAGTACATCGGTATTTTGAACTTCGAAGTTCAGTATGACAGTCGTTGACCACACACAACAAACGGTGACACAAGCAGATCTTTGTAGAGTCTGACCGCGCTGAGAAACGTCGTTAATGTCGATGAACAGCGATATCTATAATAACCACATTAGCACTTGCTATTGCTCATCATAACGTGATATCATTTAATAAATAAACTGTAGTTTTCCTAGAAGAGGTAATTGCCTACACTCGTCGCTATTGCAAACATCTCGTCATGTGAATTATTATAATTTGAACCTTCTTGAAGTGCCATAAAAAACTAGTAAAGACTACAAATCATACAAATATGGAAAAACCATTTACGTTGCAAGCGCGTCGGTTCTACCTATATATTTATGTTTTAACAACACAAGCCATCAAGCGTGCTTCAGTAAAAACGAATAGGTACATCTCTCTTTTTGCCCTAGCTTGATAATTCTATTTTTTACAAGTTCTTGGTACATTGACGTCTGTAATGACGTTAAGTCCTATCATGTTTATTTCTGCTAATACATAAAAAGTGGGGTTAAAGTCTCGTTTATGTATCAAAGCCGACAAAGTACACACTTACAACTATTAATATGAAACCAGAAACAGTTTTTAGGGTTCCGTACCCAAAGGGTAAAAACGGGACCCTATTACTAAGTCACCACTGTCTGTCTGTCTGTCTGTCACCAGTCTGTATCACATGAACCGTGATAGCTAGACAGTTGAAATTTTCACAGATGATGTATTTCTGTTGCCGCTATAACAACAAATAATAAAAATAAAATAAAGTTAAAATTTAAAGGGGTATAAAAGAAACGTTTTTTTTCGGCGTTTTATGCCTTGTGGTACGAAACCCTTTGTGTGCGAGTCCGACTCGCACTTGGCCGGTTTTTTTTTTAATTACAGTAATTTAGCCGCCGATACATTAATTTGAGTTTAATGGATTATATTACCCAAAAATGTAATTAAGTTAATGGTTAGTTAGTTGAATGTGTGCGATTAACTTTCACATTATTTTGTGTAACACATTATCAGCAGCAATGAGTTTCATTTTGACAGTTTAATAATAACATTCACTGCGTTATTTAGGTTGTTGAGCAGACACATTTTTCGAACAATGAAGCAATGGATTAGCAATATCCTTCAAAAATGATTCAGATAGAGATTGATAGGTTGTTACGCAATTAGGGTGCAGCTCATCATCGATCGTTAGTAAATGAGAGCGATGCGCGATATTAATGAATGCAAATGTCGATTTGAATATTTCGTCAATAAAACTGTGTTTTCGAAATATTTCTTAAATAAAACTTTATGCACAAGTATAAACAAATGCTTCAAAGGCGGACTTAATGCCGGGGGCATTTTCTATCAGTTAACCCTTAGGCGATTATCACACTGCCACGCACCACGCTGCATGTTGCGTGACTGCGTGTTTTAGGCGATTATCACACTGCCACGCACCACGCTGCATGTTGCGTGACTGCGTGTTTTAACGTTACTTGTAAGTATCTCCGTTTGTATAGAAAACACGCACAGTCCAACACACTGAAAACGCAGCCATGCGCGTTCATGCGGATCACGCGCATACACGCGGAGAAACATGCACCCCCGCGCGTAGGTGCGGGGCGAGACGCAAGGTATGGCACACCGAATCCCGCAGTGCCGCGCGTGATTTTGAATGGGCGTGACGTGTGTGACAGAGAACGGCGAATAAATGAGAGCCGCCGTGCGTGAATCTACAAAACGCACCTACGCGCGTGATTGCGCAAAAAACCCGCACGATGATGCAGATCTGCACTCCCGCAGGAACGCGCGTAGGTGCGTCGACACGCAATATGCAGCATGATGCGGGGCAGTGTGAAAACCGCCTTAACGTTACTTGTAAGTATCTCCGTTTGTATAGAAAACACGCACAGTCCAACACACTGAAAACGCAACCACGCGCGTTCATGCGGATCACGCGCATACACGCGGAGAAACATGCACCCCCGCGCGTAGGTGCGGGGCGAGACGCAAGGTATGGCACACCGAATCCCGCAGTGCCGCGCGTGATTTTGAATGGGCGTGACGTGTGTGACAGAGAACGGCGAATAAATGAGAGCCGCCGTGCGTGAATCTACAAAACGCACCTACGCGTGTGAGTGCGCAAAAAACCCGCACGATGATGCAGATCTGCACTCCCGCAGGAACGCGCGTAGGTGCGTCGACACGCAATATGCAGCATGATGCGGGGCAGTGTGAAAATCGCCTTAGTGCCTTTTCACACGTCCTTGCAACCGGATAGCCGGTGCCGACTATCCGGTAATATTGTCAGGCAAACTACGCTGGAACGTGTGAAAGCTAACGTACATGGCTATACCTACACTTCGCCGCCGGGTACCCGGCACCTCGGCTACCCGGTTGACGGGACGTGTGAAAAGCGCCTTACGCTCGTGCAGTGACAAAACATGCCAGGTGCAACATACGGGATACTCCGACTAGTTGCCGTCCTGATGTTCGGTGGGAGTGCATTCCAGAGAAAGACGCAAAGAAATATCGCGCTGGTGATGTCAATTCTCCTTTCCCTTATGTTTTGCTCATAGTGTGTCTGATTCAGTTGCACATAGGAGTGAGTCTGCCAGCGACAGCAGAGAACTGCACTGCTATCACCAATCACCTGTTCATTTTCACAAACGGTTCGTTCTTTTGTTTCAGATCAAGAATATTGGGTCAGTGCGCGGCGTAGCAGGAGCGATTCGGCACGAGATCGACCGACAGCAGACGATCCTGAACAGCGGGGGACGCATCATCAACGAGACCCGCGCGTGGGACGCGACTGCCAGAGTCACCATACCAATGAGGGACAAGGAGGTCGTACAGGATTATAGGTAAGACATTGAAGATACCTGTGAGTCTGTGACGTAACATTTCTCTGTGTCATTGTGATATTCAACAGTTTGATTAAATTGGTAGGTGACGTAAATGCTTAATACAATATTGAAATCACGTTAAGTGGTTTGACGTAAAGTAGTATCGATAATTAAATTAGTACTTACGTGTAAATAAACAAGCCCGTACTAAATGTTGTCATCAGTTATTGGACGTAAACGGTACTAATTGTAATTTTATTTTTCCAGGTACATGCCCGAACCGAATTTGCCTCCGCTACGCGTGAACTTAAAGACCAACAAAGATCACAAAAACGTTTTAAGCGTACCTCTTATACAGGACAAAATACCAGAGCTTCCAGAGCAATCGAGGAAACGACTCATTGAACAGTTCCAACTACGTCCAGAAACAGCAATTCAATTGGTCAATGAGCCAAGCCTATTGGAATATTTCGAACATTTAACATCAGACAAGGCCAGAAACCCAACTAAAGTCGCTAATTTTCTAATAAATGATCTATTAACTGTACTTAATAAGAGAAAGTTAGACGCAGATGACTGTCCCATTACTGTTAAGCAACTTAAAGAACTGACTGACATGCTTTTGAGTAAAGACATTAATTTAGAAATTTGTAGAAACGTACTAGATGAACTGATTGCGTTATCTGATAGTGATGTATCGCCATTAAGAGTGATAGAAGAAAAAGGTTGGAAATTGACAAGCAATGAGGCAGAACTAACAAAATTATGTATGGAAGTTTTAGAGAATAATCCTAAGTTGGTGAATCAGTATAAAAGTGGTAAAACCAAAGTATTTAAAGCACTTTTAGGAATATTATCTAAGAACAACAATAAAATTGATATGTCTGTAGCATCTAAGATTATGGAAGGGTTATTGAAAAAGTGATAATAAATTAAAAATCAATATTTTTATCTTTTATTTTTAATTGTATGAATTGCCTTATGAGTTACCTTGGCATTTGTGTTGTAATCTCTAGCAATAATACTGAACACTATTGCATGTAAATGATGACTTATTTAAGTGTCTCTATCGGTTGCATGAAAACAAAATGGTCTCGATTGATCTGCCTAAAGCGTTCGATTGCGTTCCCTATCTCCTAAGTGCTCGTAAAGTTGGCAAATAGTATCAAGGCTAATAAAATGGCTTAGATCCTTTTGCTAGACTTCTATACCTATAATGTTCTCTTGGCGTAAAAAAGGCGATACGAGCCTGGTCTTTTCAGTGGTTCTGGACTGCCTCAAGGCTCGACTTTTGGACCGTGCCAGTTTCTGGGCTACATTAGACACCGGGCGACTGGTGTATCACTTGTTGGTAAAATTTAAAGTAGATTATGATTAGCGAACATTTGCTAAGTGTGACTTTAATAGGTAAGCTATGTTATGATGATGCAGAAGCTAGGCAATGAGCTAAGTAACGCTCTCGGACTTACTAGACTAGGCAAGACTATTTAAGTACCTGCCTTCAGGGCCGTCTTAACCATATTGGGCGCCGGGGTGCGAAAATCAGCTTCGGCCTCCTTGCCAACAAAAATAAATTTAATTTAATTTTTGTGTTCCATTTTTAACACGCTTTTATTAGCTTCTCTTGTTACTAACAAACAATAAACAAATCTTAGGAGTCAATTTTGACTTATTTCTAATTGTCGTATCGAAATGAAACTTTGTATGTAAGTATACGTAGTTTGGATGACAAAACTATAATTTGGTATCTTGGAGATGATCTGATGATGGAGCCAGGAGGTAGATAGTGAAACACTTCAGTGGCTACTAGTAAACCCCTCGAGTTCGGGGTCATAATGATTTGTTTTGACGAATCCAATATATTGCACTTGGTGTCGAGGGTCTGTTGGTGGAGCCAGGAGCTGGTAGTGGAACTCTTTGGGGGCTACTAGGAAACCGTTCCAGTGGGTTCATATGATTCATTTTGATGAGTCCAATATCATGTACTTGGTGTCGAGGGTCTAATGATGGAGCCAGGAGTTGGATAGTGGAACTCTTCAGGGGCTGCTAGTAAACACCTCGAGTTTACTAGTATCCCCTAATCATCATAATTTCGTTAACTTGATGAAGAAACACCTGCAAGCGGTAAGCATGCCTTGCCGTCCGCGCGGTTATCCCTCGCCGCCCGTGCGCGGACCTCGCACCGCTCGCACGCAGTGCCGGATTAAGACTAAGTACTTGATGCCCTAATCAATCCACACCTGCAGGGCTAGCATGGGCTGGGGATAAAACGTTTCTCCACCGGTTATTTCCACTGACAAGGGATAAAATTATTATATCCACCTGCAAAAGCACCACAACAGGGGGAAAGAGAATTATATCACTTTTTGACATTAGACGTGGATACTCACCCCCCGTCTATAGCATGGCGACTAGTGGAAGAGAAAAATTACAGATATTTTGACATAAGTGACATAACAAAGGGAGAAATTTGTCCTCGTCCTTAGATGGTGGGTTTAAGTATATCTCTTGGAGAAAATATAATTAATTGTACTATAAAAATGTCTCGTGCTTACTGCCACCGTGAATAGTTTATCCACCCATGTCGCAATGCTCGGAGGGTGGACAAAATTGACAGAGGGGAATAGTATTTTCTCCTCTCCCCGTGGATAAAATGTCTCCAGCCATGCTAGCCCTGCTGGTTTGTCCACCGTGAATAGTTTATCCACCCATGTCGCAATGCTCGGAGGGTGGACAAAATTGATAGAGGGGAATAGTATTTTCTCCTCTCCCCGTGGATAAAATGTCTCCAGCCATGCTAGCCCTGCTGGTTTGTCCACCGTGAATAATTTATCCACCCATGTCGCCGTGCTCCGAGGGTGGACAAAATTGACAGAGGGGGATAGTATTTTCTCCTCTCCCCGTGGATAAAATGTCTCCGGCCATGCTAGCCCTGCTGTAGGCTCTCCTATCCACTAGTCGCCTCGTATTTTTCCAAAACATCGACGAGCGATTTGTAAAGATTGGCGCACATCTCTAGCTAAAGTATGACTTTTGGGTCTTGTAATATCTTGCTGATGTTTATCAGCAAGCCTTGCCTTTCATGTGCTAGCAAATACTGTTTTGGTGCTGTTTCTGCCTTATGGTGCCCCCCGAGACGTGATGCCCTAAGCAATTGCTTAATTTGCTTGTGAGCTAATCCGGCATTGCTCGCACGGCTGTCTCCCCAATCGCGGTCGCTCACATATGTATTATTATCTTCTCCATTGAGTGCAATAGCCATAGAATTAATAGGCAATAGCTATGATTGCCAGTTCGCGTAAAGTAAACTGAGACATAATATGAAAACGCGTACTTCTCAAGCGAGATTACTCACTGACACACAATGTTCGCAAACGGTCTGTAAGCTGAAACTAGCCATTGGTACGTCGACGGTGAGCTACCAACTAGTAAGCGGTGCGTGAACCACAAGCTGTCACCTCACCGATGGCGTGCCAGCAACGAGCAGTCGTCTTGCTGACGGTGCATTGGTGGCAAGCGTGGGATTTTATTCGAGGCGGTGACGTGCGGTTACAGCGCTAGAGCGTTGCGGTTATAATGAGTGATCAGTGACGACCTGATCGGCTTGCGCCCCTTAAGACCCTGCGCCGGGATGCCACGCACCCCTTGCACCCCCGGGTAAAGACGGCCCTGCCTCCCTTTGTATAATTGATTTTACTAAAATAACCCAGAGCGAATAAGCGAGCTCGAATATTTCGCACCTTTGAAACGTTAGGCTTTCTTTTGATTATTGATACAGAAAAGTAATTCCTTACTTGTTTGACATAATCTATGCAGAAAAGTACAAGAGCGAGCGAAGCGAGTTCTAACATTTAACCACCCCCTCGGATAGATTAGATTTTCTTTAGACTATCCATAGTGTGGCAATTCGGTAAGTAGATACCGCCACATCACTCCGCTCCGGAGACCGTAGGTCGATTGTGGGCTAAGATTTGTATCTTGCGATGCTTGCCAGGCCAGCTGAAGTTCCAGTGAGTCGGAACCGGGTGCCGCATAGTTCACGATGAGTCCGAACTGTCTGCGAAGGTGCAGTGAGTCGGGGTTGCGCTCTGCGTTATGTTCCAGTGCGTCGGATATGGTAGACCGTCGGATTGAGACTGACTGCTTCGACCAAGAGAGGAATTATGAACTCTTCTTGTTGACCGGCCGATAGTGCAGTGTGCTGTGCCAAAGTTGCTGATGACTTTGTGGCGGAGTTGTTTACTCGATGCGCTCATTGCTGATCATCTTAGATAATTGTTACGTGAAATATTTCACTGTATGACTTTGAAACGTCAACATCCACAATTTATTTACATACCTACAGCACTTGGTATGCAGCTCAGATGAAGGTTGTTTGTTGACGCGCGCCCCGAATACGACACAAAACAGTTAACACAGGGGTGCGACGTCGATTGTGAAGATTAGAATTTATTGGTAATTTTGGGTCATACTTAATCTCTGTTTCTAAGAACACAAATTGTAAAGGACACTACTGTGTCCTTTACCTTTATTAAGAAAAAATCTTTAACTTTTAACCTAACTAGGTTAAAGGTTAAGGATTTTTTTTCTTATACTTAATCAATAATTTATTGGATCACTTACCTAATCACTTGAGTTGATTATAAAGTTCGTGTACTGACACACACCTCACTGGACAGGCAAACCCTGTTATCAAGACGTTGTTTAGTAAGTAGCTCATCGTGCGTGGTCTATTTTGATAGGTAGGTATGTACCGGTAGGTACCCGTAGCTCGTGCAACACTATCTCCTCTCGGCCCTAAACTTGATCA
The DNA here is from genome assembly GCA_916614155.1 of Mesoligia furuncula. Taxonomy (NCBI): domain Eukaryota; kingdom Metazoa; phylum Arthropoda; class Insecta; order Lepidoptera; family Noctuidae; genus Mesoligia; species Mesoligia furuncula. The sequence continues at coordinate 13,668,672 of OU744809.1, read as the reverse complement.
ATCATATAAACGGAGAACGTAGAACATACGACGATGACGTAAAAGTCTAAAGAGTCTCTTGACGAATACTGGAAGAGCCGTCTCACTGATTGCTATAAAATTAGTAACCAAGGTCGGATTCACAGACCAGGAAAAGTCGCTCATCATTCAAAACAAAAAATATACATATGTACGCATACGCACTTAGGTACCTACCGTGAGTGCCTATGTCTGACAACCCTAATTATATTGTTGAAAGCATAAATCTATCCAATAATTAAGCAGAAACACGCACAGTTGCGAAACATCGGCCCCGCCTTCTAGCTCCATCCTGACATTGGGTCGACCAGCAGTCTCATTGAGCTCAGAGTAATCAACGACTTCGATCAATCACAATGTGGACGCAAGGAATTACTTTTTCTGCTATTGTGACAATTGTTCTGGGAAACCCAGAAAAGGCTGGTATACAAAGAGAAATGAGTGAAGGAGTCCAGAGCATGGGATACAAGATCATCTACGGCGACGAAGATTTGACTATTATCAATCAAGTGGTATCTGAAGTAGAGAAAGGTAACGTGTTGAAGCACAGAATTAACTTAAATGAAGCTATAAAGCCACTGCCACCCACAGATGTCAAGTGCTTGATGTCTGTCGATCGATATTGTTCCAAGCAGATGGGAGCTATGAAAAGTGAGTAAAATGCACATTATTTATATTCATATTATGATTTATTAATATAATTATAATCCGAAGATGTTTGAAGTAGATATACTGTTGTGTATCCAGATAAGTACCTACATCACTGAAGATGCCAATGTTATTAAGTGGGACTGGGAAGAAACCTAAAATCAGTTCTTCTATGGGGATATATTGTAACAATTTGTTCTAATTTGATCCACAGGTGTTTTGATCCAAGCAATTAAAGAGGACTGCGCGAAATGTTCTGTAAATCAGAAAAACGAGGCGGGTAAGGTGATCGCATCAATGATGGCGCATGACCCAGTCGCATGGAAGCTCTTCCTCACCAGGTACGACGGCCTCGATAAGGTTGAGAGGATACTTGGATAGAGAACCATTAGAACATTTTTCTAAGTTATATGAACTAGATTAGTAACCTATGGTGCAAACCATTGTAAGTGAACTCATGTAGTTAACAAAAATGTTGTTCTTTGGAATTGTTTGTTATGTGTACGTATAATATAAGGTATTTGACTGTGACTCTTTTCTTAGGTTATTGGATAGGTACCATGATTAACATAGTGACCTATACTCGTTACACCTTTGTCAATTTCTCCCATTATAACATTTAAATAATTACAACTTTCATGTTGATTTCATGCCTAAGTATGGTACAGGATCAATATAAACGGAGTTCTCTAAGGGTTTTTTTAAATCAAAATGATCCGATTTGATATTGTTATAGATCTGCACTTCAGATAAAGCCAAGAGAAACGTCTAAAAAAATAGAAGAGGTTAAATTGAGAGAGATAGGTGAGCCAGAAGAAATAATACGATCATCCAAAAATAGATACATAATGCCCGGTGCCCGAGTTAGAGTTAAAAGATACGTTTCTGAAAAGATACCATAGTCTAATGTGTGTACCTATCTCATATTCAATTGATTTGTACAGTAGGTGCCAAGTGAATAAACAATTTAAAGAAAACCGATTTTTATTGTGATCACGTATTGACTAACGACAGCTGAGATGCATCAATCTTCGAGGTTGGCGCGATTATTTTCTACGAGACCTCCCTGTCCCGAAGTATACCTGCGAGGCTGAACTGATGATCCTGGTTCTTAAACAAATGTAACAGTAAACAGTTGAACTGAACCGTCCAAGTAAAATATTTAAACAAAGCTTATGGAACGCCAACCTAGTTGAGGAAAGGCTGGGGATGAATGGGAAAGACCACAGAAAGACAAAGGTTGCTCCAAGTTTTAATATTAACGGCTTCCTAAGAATAAAAATATTGTATTTCATCTAATCCGTTGTGAATTGGTAATTGGTTTGTTGTAATATCTCTCGTTTATAGGTACGTTTACCTATTCTTTAGAAGCATTTTTAGTATCTTCATCAGACTTTGTGACCTTTGTTTCATTGTTGTCTTCAGTTGGCTTACTTGATAGATATTTCATTTTATAGCTTCCATCGGAATTATATCTGAAAAAAAATTACAAGAATTTTGTATGCCTGCAATCTGCGTAACCAAGTATTTTACTTATAGAAATAGTGAGAGGGTCATGGATTTAGGTACACTTGTACTTGTGATTTGACGTAGGTTCAAAATGGCATTTTATATGATTAACAGCGGAGCCGACTGCCCAGGATGACGTTCTTAAATGTCCCAATTATTACCTACCACCATACAGGGTCAAATTAAATTTGTTAGTGAATCTCCGCCGGCCCGTGGCTAAATAATAACAGCCGCACAGGTCGTTCGATCAGTAAAGCTACGCTTGTCGCGGTTGGTCTGTGGATGGGTGACTACCTTTACATACCATGACCCCTCCGTGCCTCGGAAAGGGCCCCGGCTGTCATTCGCGGATCTTTGACAGTTGTTACGGGTAGTCAGAAGCCCGAAAGTCTGACAACCAGTCTTACCAAGGGGTATCGTATTACCCAGTAACTGGGTTGTGGAGGTTAGATAGGCAGTCGCTCCATGTAAAATACTGGTATTCAGCTGCATCCGGTGAGACTAGAAGCCGACCCCAACATAGTTGGGAAAAGGCTAGGAAGATGATGAGTGAATCTTCACTGGGTATCGATATAAAAATACAATAAACAAAAAAAAATGGTTTATAACAATAGGGTCGCCCCCTGTTACATGGAACGTAAGCTTTTCTGGCGAAATGTGGGTGTGTAAGTACTATAGATACGACTCTGCCTAACTTTTCGGGGAATAAGGCGTAATGTTATATTAAGTAGAAATAAAAAATAAAGATTTCCTCAACTTACACTTCAAATAACTACACTACCAGCAGTAGTTTACTCCAAAAATAAAACGTCGCTAGCAAATTTAATTTGACCTTTTAGTACCTATTATGAAGATGAAGAAAGAAGAGAAGTATCCATAAATTGCGAATGTCTTACTTTTCCTCTAGTTTGACCCAGTCATTAGGTCTATGATCGATGAGGTAGTGCATCACTCTGTTAGAACCATCGCGTTGTTTGTCGGTGCACTTCTTACAGTCATTCTCTATAGCATCGGGAATATTCTCTGTAATAGTAGATAAGTACAATGAAATGAAAAAAGAACGAAATTGCAAAATAAAAAGTTTAGTGTCTTTTTTTGTATTTTATATTTTATTTTCGGTATCTCACTTATATTCTTCCTATATTCTTGCTTTTCGTTATTTGAAGCTAACTCAAAAACCACTCGTTAGAATTAGACCAAAATACAATGAAATAACCATCGAAATCGGTTGTCGTAGTAAACTAACGCTGAACATACCTACACATAATATAAAAAAAACAATGCTCCTCTTTTTTAGAAGTAAGTTAAAATAGGTAGGTACTAAGAAACCATTGACAAGAAACGTGGGTAACCAAAGCATAGTAGTCATTAATAACATCAAAGGCAATTTGATGAAAATCTATTTGGTAACTAAACCGTTAATTATTTGGATACAGAATAATGATGCACCCTGTCCAGCAAATCAAAGCAGTAGTTGTATGTAAAGGTATCCATCAGATTTTTATTCATTAACAAACCGTGTGTTTGTTAACACACTCGCGACACGCGTCGACGACACAGGCAACTGCAGCCGTTGACGCGTCGACAGCTGCCGTCGACAACATGCCGCTCGTGTTTAAGCACCGTACTCAAATACACGAGAGGCCCTTTACGGTATGAATTTTCAAAAGTCCTAACTCATTGCTCACCTTCGTTACAAAAGGAACTCTAGTAATACTACTAGACCTAGCGGTTTAGGCTGTGCGTTTGTCTGTCAGAGAATGAATGATTAAGATTTTTTATGGTAGATTAACAAGGCGCATAAAGTCTAAGCGCCTTGTCAATTAATGAATAGCTCTAAGTCTTAGAACTATCTGTCTGATGAAGTTGTAGTACCTGCCGGTAATGATGGAGCCACATATTCCGAATAGACAACATGTTGCTTTTAACTTTCAGCTCCCCTTCACCAGTAAGTGTTGAAGGCACTTACTTTTCAACTCCTTTCCATCCGCCGTGCAGGGTCCAAGGTCCATCAGGCAATTGACATAGCCGGTCAGCAGACGTTCATTGTTCAGGATCTCGTCTAGATCAATGCCATCGTACTTGGTTGTATAAGTTGCTGTCTCGGTCGCGTTGCTCTGGATTGTCAAGTATATTAGCAGCATCATGGCTAATGCTGAATACATCATCATTCCTGAAAGAAAAAAATAGTTTAATTTCTGTGTTTTGTTTTTTCATCACAAGCTGTGTGTGGTTTCATCGGCAAAAATTTAACAAAAACCTATCATCTTTCATAAGCACTTTAGGGGACATATTTTCAAAAATCCTTGCTCATTTTATAGAAGAAAATCTTGAGTTAAACTTCATGCTCTTAGACTGTGCGGATTTATTCCGTTGTCTATCATCAAATAGAAGAAGATCGGTTTTTCCCATATTCTGAGTTCAAAGATGATGACCCATACGATACAATACAAATAAAGAAAAATATTAATTTAGGCATTTAAACATACTTATTCTATGGTGTATTTTAGGGCAACTGGGAATTTTCAAAGATAAATTCTTAAGTGCCTACTTTAAAGTCCTTGCAATGTAGTTATCTTTGCACGTAGCTAGTTGTACATTTTTGAGCGCCTGAAGTTGTAAAGGTATCTTGCCTAGATATAAGAAAGAAGGTATCACTTGTCTCTCATATTTCCAATAGGCGCGCTATCTATCTCACACTTAGAACCACCAACACTAGTAGGCACTTAGGCAGTGCCGGATTAGCCCATAAGCAAATTAAGCAATTGCTTAGGGCATCACGTCTCAGGGGGCAACATAAGGCAGAAACAGCACCGATACAGTATTTGCTAGCACATGAATGGCAAGGCTGTTTATCAGCAAGATATTACAAGACCCAAAAGTCACTCTAGAGATGTGCGCCAATATTTACAAATTGCTCGTCGATGTTTTGGGAAAATACGAGGCGACTTAGTGGATAGGAGGGCCTTCAGGTGTGGATTGCTTAGGGCATCAAGTAGTCTTAATCAGACACTGCTAGTAGGTACCTACCACCAATTCATCATCATCATCATTTCAGCCGAAAGACGTCCACTGTTGGACATAGGCCTCCCCCAATTTTGGTTTGCCATAATCGCCACGCTTGGCAGGCGGGTTGGCGATCGCAGTATGGTATGATGGTGTAATGCATAGAGAACGCTGCTGCCCATTCTCCGGTTTCCCTTAGTCGCCTTTTACGACATTCACGGGAAGTATGGGGTGGCGCTATTCTTTAAGTCCGGCACCACACAGACAATTACAGGTATGAACGCCCTTGCATTGAAATTTTTAATCGGGTGTTAAAATACCACTGCTGGGACACAGGCCTCCTCTCTTCGAGAGGGAGTGGGCTATAATCTACCACGCGGGCCCAGTGCAGATTGGTAGATGTCACATATCTTCAAATTTTTGATTCTAGCACATGCCGGTTTCCTCACGATGTTTTTCTTCACCGTTTTGAGAGCAGTGGTGATGAAATAATGTACACAAAGTAAAATGCCTGTCTGGGTTCGAACCTACGACCTACAACTCGTAAGTCGTGGCCCTTACCATTGGGCCAACACAAAAGAAAAATAAAATTCTACGCTAGGCGGTCTAAAATTTTGTGCCGAATTCATATTTACTGTTTGTGCGGCCATGTTCCCGCCACCCTGTAAAATAACTATAGTTCAATATTCCTACTTACCAACTATAGCTGAAGAAGAGACAACTTCGTTCACTGGACCGTAAATACTGTGTGATATCAGGGAGTCATTCTTTTATAGTTTATGGGAAATAGCTTAATGAGGATAAATCAGGCGTTGTTATCTCAAATCATTGGACATACTTAGCGTAATAATCTTAACAACATGTTGTTAGTTATTGATGCTGGTTACCTATTTAATAGTTTCAGGAATATTGGTTTTATGGTTCACTTCCCTACTTGGTTCTTTTGGCACGTGGTCAAAATCTGTCAACGTCGCCATTTTGTTTTTCAATACATTTTACTAAACGCGTTTATCGTCATTAAAACGTCAAACGATCCTTTTGTCATTGTAGACACTTTTGATGGTGATCACTGACCTCTATTAAACAAGCGTAGGTACTTGTATAATACAGGGTCAGTGATGGTGATGATGGTATTAGGGAGGGCCAAACTCCAACGCTAATGGCGCCGCCGCCGGCACCCGGGCTGTATGGAACCCAGTTACTGTTGTCGAGGCCTACAGCTACCAACAAAAATTTGTATATTAGGTAGGTACTAAATAGTGTTTTATATTCCAGGTTACCGATTCTCGTCTGAATTTATGAATGTTTATTTTTGAACATGTAATGTTATGTTTGGTTGGAAAATCTTATTTCCTTAAGTATTATATTATTTTCAGCGTGTATTTTCCTATTGCTGGAGAAAGCCTCTCCTATTAAGGGACCACACACTTTATGTAGGGCTACTTGAGACTACTTATAAGAAAGAAAACTTCATGGAATAAAAGAATACATTTCTAAATTCTAGAGCCTTAAGTTTTATGGTTGAGGCTGTTGTCCTGCAGTGGGACTGTTACAGCACATGAGTACACAACTGACTGGTATTATTATAAATTATTTCTACACAATTGTAAACAAGACCTATATTAATAACTAGCTGTGCCCCGCGGTTTCACCCGCATAAGTCTAGACTTATGCGGGTGAAACCGCGGGGCACAGCTAGTTATTAATATAGGTCTTCCGTGGGAATATCGTGATAAAAGGTATGTCCTAATCCAGGTCACGGTCTACCCCATGCCATTCAGCGGTTTTAGCATAAAAGTGTAAGGGGCAAACATACAAACAATCAAATCTTTTCTCTTAATATTAGAGATCGGATATTCGGATGCATATTTACCTAAATTAAATTTTGCTATAAAAGTATGGAAGCGGCATCTTAAAATATTTTTTCTGTAAAAAAATCCCGGGATGTCAGGAACACCGGGAATGCATAACTAGTCGGGTGTATAGTACCTATGGAAGGAAGGAAAAAAAAAAAAATTATTCTAAATATAATTATGTAGTCCGTTATCTTATCTTAACGTTGTTTGCTATTGCAGTTTGGTATACACCTACCTACTTTACAATATTAGGTAGGTAGATATGCATCCGATTCTATAGTCAGAAAAAAACACAAAATTCCGGAATCGCGGGATTTTTACAATCGATACAAAAGTGCATTCCATTATATGGAATGCACTTTTGTATCGATCGCCAACATCTGAAAGTAAGTAAAGACTTACATCCGATTCTATAATCAGAAACCTAAATTTGTCGGAACCGCGGGATTTTTTTCGATACAAAAGTGCATTCCATATTAGCCAACATCTCAACTTTAGGCGAATATGCATCCGAATATCCGATCTCTACTTATTATTATTCATTTAAACAAGTGCGGTAAGCTGGCTAGTTTTTTGTGAGTCTGTTTTTATACAGTACGTAACCCAGTAGTCACTTAGGGCTGATTTTTCCATCGCCAGATAACTTTTATTCCAGGAATAAAATTGACGTTTGACAGTTATTGTATGAAAGAACTGTCAAAATTTCAAAATTGTTCCTCTAATAAAGTTATCAGATGATTGAAAAATCAGCCAGTGGATCAAAACCAGTTGCGGTGATAACTGAGCTTTTATGATTTATAGCATTGGAAAGATGAAGTCTTTGGCATTTATATATCTACTAATAATAACGCTGAAGAGTTTGTTTGTTTGAGCGCGCTAATCTCTGGAATTCCCGGTCGGAATGAACAAATATTTTTGCATTTGAAAGCCCAATCCTTCAGGAAGGCTATACCAAGAATAATAAAAAAAAATTAAACCGACTTCAAAAAGAAATTAACTCAAAATTATGAAATAACTTTAATTTCGGAAGTCGGTGTCTTGGGATCTGTATTTTAGTTTTAGTTTTTTTGCTACCGACTTCCGAAATTACAGCTATTTCATAATTTTGAGTTAATTTCTTTATTTCGGTTCGGTTTAAGCCGGTTTATTTTTTTTTAAATTAGGTTCTTTTTATTTCGTAATATTTAGTTTTAAGTAAAAACTGGAATATTTGTTTGTAATAAGTAGGTAATAGCTTGAAAATTACTGAATCGATTTTGATGAAACTTGCACTGTTCCCTAAGTAAATGTAAGCCAATAAAAAAAGTCACGATCCGATTAATAGTTGCCGAGAAATGCGTGGACAAACATACATATTACATACATCATGCATACATACATACGTCTATAAAATTTTGTATATTTGTTTGGACGCCCTAATAGATTGTCATATGTGAATATAATGCAATTCCAATAATATTACATACATACGTGTCGAATTGATACCCTCCTTTTTTTTTGAAGTTGGTAAAAAACTCAGAAAGAACGCTGAGCGAAAACGAAGTAAGAACGATGCGCAGCGATGCGGTGGGGGGCTGAAATTTCATTGCGGACGAAGTCGCGGGTAGAAGCTAGTAGATAATATAAGCACCTAATACTAGCGTATAGATGTCCTCCACACTAAAAATAAAATGCCGAATTCTTGTAAAACGAGGTTTTTGAAACGAAGTTCCTTAACGGGGCTTGCGGTAGGAGTTTGCACTTTGCAGACATCGTCACGTAAAGAAAAAGCGTCATGCTCCCTCCATGCGACTTTCTCTCTCCGTCTCTATCTAAAATTTAGGAGTCTATGTGTGTGTGCGAGTCGCGTAAGGACTTTTTTCGAGTTTCTTTTGTTTTTAACTCCTTTTGTAAACAAAATTATGTAGAACAAGTGAAAGAAATCAAAACAAGTAGTTCCAATTTCAAAGTACAGTCTGCATTAATAAAATGTTCACCCGACTGCGTCACGGCCAGTCTTTTCGGATGAAGATTTTCTTGTGGATTTAATGGCTGATGGTGTAATTAGGTCGTCAGAAGCCCGGAAGCCTCCCTTAATAAGCTAAGTAATAACCAGTGATCGGAATAGGTAGAGCTATTTAGGTTCATTGACCGCAAACATTGATGTTAATATGGATATTCCACGGGATTCCGACTGATACTACGCATTTTTTACGGGATTTTATTGTCGCTAGAGTGACGCACCTGTTTTTGTCTCTTTCTGCGCCACTAGAATTCAATTCTTTACCAACAGTAACTTCGAAACTAAACTTAACTTCGTAACTAAAAGGGAACATCCATATTATTCTAACCTATGGCAAGTACATAAAACAGCTCTACCTATTCCGATCTATGGTAATAACAGCCGCACAGGTAGATCGATCAGGTAGATCGGTCATTTGAATCTCCCCCCTTTTATCGTCGGTTAAAAACAGTCACTGAAGACTCTAAATCAAAATCAAAACAATTACAACCAAATCATAGCTGACTTGGTTGTTAGCATGGCCGTAGCTAAGGGGGCAAGGGTGGGCAACGTCCACTCTAGAAACTTCTTTGCCCACCCTAGAAAGATCGACAGTATTGAAGTACCTAATGTTTAATCGCTTTATATTAGGGTTCCGTGCCTCAAAAGGAAAAGATGGAACACTTATAGGTCGTACATTTTGACCAAGATGTACCTAAGGTTTGTAGAGTTGGGCTCTCATTAATTGACTGTAGTCAGATTAGCAGGACGGCTGGCCCCCCTAGACATAACCCCTAGCTACACAAATGATTGTTAGGTACCCAAAACAAAACAAAGTAAGTACCTAAGTAAAGTAAAATATTCCTATTCATCAGAATAATAAAGAGTCCATAATTGCGCATTAAAAACAGTGCTTCCTTATCTAGAACCTCGGTTTAGCTAGAATCATGCAAATCAAGTGAACTGTGGTTTTCCTGATCTTGATAGTTATAGTACAAGGGCACTTTGTGTCGCAGAGGTAACTTAGACATGCGACATAATACGTTACATTATTATGACGTGCATCATTATAATGCGTAGGATTAGAAATGTTTTATAGAGTACGTACACCTGCATAGTTACGTATTACTTATGTAGAATATTATAACTGTTTGGTAGGAAGGTGTTTTAAAAGATGGAGACGAAAATACAACAATAAATGAAGTCAGTATTTTATATTTAGGAGGCCTTGTAGACTGTAGATTTGTAGACCATTTTTTTATTTATTAGATAAGTACTTGGTACTTGTTGACAGGCCTATGCTATCCTGCAATTTGAAAACATTCTAAAAGCCGTAACCGTGGAGTTTCTTACCGGCTCTTCTTCATAGGAAACGATCAATTGGAACCGTGCACGTAGCTTCTGGCTCTTCATAAGTGCCCCTATAGGTTTGTGAAATAAAATATTTTCATTTTATGACGTTTTCAGTCTGTTTACAAAACATCTGTCAAATATATCTAATAGTTTATTTTAGTCACTATACATATAATAGCCGTTCAAACATCGGCAAAACCCATAGTCCATCACTATTTAGTTTCTTTGAAAAAATCACTTTTATATTAATTAATTATTATTTATTCTATAGTTTCAAAACTATGCCTCATATTAGTATTGCCAGTGTTTTCTTAAATTGTCATATCGTCGCCTCCACATTGTATAATTATTATCGTCTCTATGGACGACCCCTAGTTGTATGGAATCGGATTCAGTCGTTACACGTATCGCACTAAACAAAAGGTAGGGATCTATTACAATATTATTTTTATTCCATCGTACATCTCGTCTACAAAGATTACACAGAGTATAATACAGTTTTTCTTGAATCAGCATAGTTGATAATAGACATCACGAGCACGCTGTTAAGTTTTCCCACCACTTTGTCAGTGGCTGACAGGTGACAGCTGTCAACGTCTTGACGTTATTCTAAACAACATGTCTTTTTTTCATTATCAGTGTTGCAAATAATCATAATGTAGTCATAATGCTTACATATTGGTAAAATAACAAAGAAAAGTAAATTTTAAATAAAAGTTTTTAACGGGTTTAGAGGTAGCTCAGATTATAGGTACCCATATAACCTTCAACCCTTTAGTTGACCGGTCGGCTCTCACGGCCAGTTTACTCAAGGTAAAGAACCATCTGGACTTCCTAATAACTTGTTTGGTCAGATGGTTATTTTCCTTGTTTATCGTATCAACTCGCGCCCTCAGTTATAAAAATTAAGGTCGTTTTTCGCAATGAGGTTAGTTTTTCAAGGCGAGGATAGCAAGCTCGAACTGTACTACCCTGCCTCGCTGTCCTGACTTGGCACAAGCTAGTGTTGTTCACACGATGTTAGTAAACATTGTGGTGACTTAGTCCATAGAGTAAAATATTCCGATTGGGTTATCTTCGCCGGTCGCACGAGGCTAGTACACAAACCAGGATAGTCAAATCGATGGTGGTGGCTCACTACTAGCTCAAAAATAGAACCCCATCCTATTAAACTATAACATTAGCATAATATCGTTCTCACTAGCCTAAAAATGTCACTCTAGCCTCGTGTATACAGAACCATCCTCTGGTTCTGTATACACGAGGCTAGAGCGACTAGCATGCTAGCTTACTAGAACTGTCTTGCTATCCTAGCTTCAAAAACTAGCCTCGTGTAACCCGGGCATTAAGACGATCAACATTGTATGACGTAGAAGGCAACAATTAATTACATACCATAATATCCAAAGACTCATGTAGCGTAAAATTGTAGGTCTTATATATGATTCAAGGTTTGTAATGACAGATTTAAATACTATTGTGCATTGCAGTCTGTGCTGACGATGTGGAGTGTTCAGCATATGATATTACGTGCAGTTGATTCAGAGAAATAGGTGAGAGTGAATTAATTAAGAATAAAAATTTTGGTCGGTTAATTGAGTTGGTGGTAGAATTTGGTTGAAGTTTGATTCAATATCTGGATTGCCCAAAGATGGAGAGGGCTATGCTTGGAGTTTCGCTACGTGATCGAACCAAAAATAAAGAGATTCCTGGGAAAACCAAGGTAACCGACAAAACCCGAAGAATTACCAAACTTAAGTGGCAGTGGGTAGAGTACACTGCTCGTAGAACAGATGACCGATGGGGCTGAAAGGTTCTAGAGTAACGCGTAAGTACCGGAAGACGTAGCGTTGGAAGGCCTCCCACAAAATGGACTGATGACTTGGTGAAGGCCGCAGGAAACCGCTGGATGCAAGGAGCACAAAACCGGTCGGAGTGGCGTGCGTGGGGCCTATGTCCAGCAGTAGACGTCTTTCGGCTGAAATGATGATGATAATGATATGATCTGGATTGAGTTGTAGTCGAACGCAACGTAAATGGGAAAAGGTAGGTGAATGCTTCGATCTACTTATTGTAGCAATTTTTTTCCCAGGTACTAGTATTATTAGTACTTTATTATACATGTACCTTTCGGTTTCTCGAGACATGGGTACTTATTAAACATTTTTATCTAAGTTGTTCCGTTACATATCCACTCGTCTTTCACCAGCATAATTCTGAGTGGAAGTTGGTTGTCATGGTATGGGCATGCGGAGAAGTCAGGAAAATGTCGTGAAGAAAGTTTCAGTATGAATGTGGAAGAAGAAGAAGAAGAAAGAAAGAGAAGAAGAAAGAAAGATTGGTTAAGACCAGAGAAACGATGGATGGATTGTGTTAAAGATGATATAGCTAAAAAGGAGGTCCTGTGATTACTCAGATGACGACTAATAGAGAAGTATGGAAGAACAAGATGTCCTGAGCAGAGTTCAAATAAGTTGGGAAAAGGCAATAAAATGATGATTATTCTGAGTACGCTAATCACCAATGGCTTCAATTATGCGTATAATTGCGGAACAATATTGGCTATGAGTCATCATCGTCTGCCGAGACTTTTCCCAACTATGTTGGAGTCGGCTTCCAGTCTAACGGGATGAAGCTGAATATCAGTATTTTACATGGAGCGACTGCCTATCTGACTTCCACAACCCAGTTACTTGGTAATACGATACCCCTTGGTAAGATAGGTCGCCAGACTTTCGGGCTTCTGACTACTCGTAACGACTGTCAAAGATCCACGAATGACAGACGGGACCATCGGCTTAACGTGCGTTCCGAGGGGTCTCGGCTGTGAGTAAATCACCGATTCACGTCTTTCCTCAAATCCTAATAATTATAATTTAAGTGCAATGCAAGCTGAACGGTACACCCCTCGTGAGGGTAGATCGATTTAAATATCTGGGTCACTTATTGACCTCTGGCCTCAAAGACGATGAGGATATTGACAGGGAGCGAAGGGCGCTGTGTGTGAGAGCTAACATGATTGCCCGCAGATTCAGGCGTGCCTCTAAAGAGGTCAAGCGCACTATATTTAGTGCTTACTGTACGTCTTTTTACACTTGCAGTCTGTGGGTTCATTATACTCAAAAATCATACGGCGCCCTTCGCGTTCAATACAATAATGCATTCAGGGTGTTGATGGGGTTGCCCCGGTACTGCAGCGCATCAGGGATGTTCGCTGAAGCTCACGTGGACTGTTTCTACGCGGTGATGCGGAAGCGGTGTGCGTCCTTGGTCCGTAGGGTGCGGGGCAGCGCCAACAGCATCCTGTCTATGATAGCAAGTAGGCTTGATTGTGCGTTTGTGAACCATTGCTGCAAGGTTTCGGCTGGGCCTGTCACCGTGCAGCAGTGATGTCACAATCTGTTTTTGTGTTTTTGTTTTTGTATGTGTATTACTAACATAGTTTGTAATTATATTGTTACTAACACTATGAGTCTTGTTGCTCGAAATAAAATATTATTATTATTATTATTAATGGAAACATTTTTTATATTCATCATAATTTTATACATAATGGTGGAAAAATCTCATAACATGCTATCGTGAGTCACTCATTTGTATTCTTATAACAAACGAGAAACACGTTATTTACAACGTTAGAAGGTAGTGGGCTAATAATTTAATGACCGTTAGTATGATTTAGATCTCGTGGGGATTTACAAAATGAAATATTCTCTTTTAAACGTAGTTTTTTTCTGTTACATTTAGAAAATCTTTCGGAGTTGAGTAGTTATTTATAGCCATATTTATCGGGATCATTAAATTATGGGTAGCATCTGACGTACTAAACCAATTGAAAGGTCAGTGCCTCGTATGCTAAAGTTTTTTTTCATGATATTCCTTTATCAATTTAAATATATATAAAAAAAAAAAAAAACTTAAAAAATCCCTACTATAATCCCTACCCTGCTAACTAATAACATTTAATTTCATTAAATGTTATTATTTATTTATTTACTTACAATTTTCTAAAATAGCATCCCGGAGCAACGTAAACTTAAAGAACTGTGGCGCCGGGTCACAGATCATAAAAATTTCAAATAAACTTGCGATAAAGTTTGTTCACCTCCTTCTACTAATGAATCCCAATATTACCAAACGATACGAAAAAAATGTATGGGCAGAGTCGGTAACACGATCAAAACAAGTGTATCGTGGTAAGAGGCGACCTTGTCGCATGACAGTACATGCAACAAGGAATGGATTACAAACCTTTTGGTCAAAATTATGATCAGTCGTTTTTATTTATTTTATATGGGCAGACTATAAATATTGAATAGGTATGTTTTGTCGATTTTCCCGGCTAGTCGGGCACATCTAAAATTTATTTTTGTAATACTAAAATAAAACAAATAAATAGTATTATTTTTTTATATAAATATTCAATGCTTGAGGTTCAATGATTCGCTTTCAACGCCATCATGTTTGGGCTGGTTTAGGTTGATCCATTGTCACTCATTACAAATAATCAAAGTAACAAAACAACAGCAATAACAAAATAATAATAAACGCGAGAAAACTTTCCAAGTAGAGTACACAAGTTGACTAGTCTATCCCAAGCGCATTCCAAATTCGGAATGACGGAAGGACATTATTACAAAATGGCGGACAGGTGATGTGCCCCTGACGGCAAACTCGACGCCAAGTAAGAAGGCATAACTCAAAATATCTTATTTACTAGTAAGGATGTTAAAATTTAGATGTTTTTTTTGTTAGTTGCTTATTTTCATGAATATAAGTTAATTTAATTGAATAAATCCTGATATAACATATTCTTGTACTGAAATATAAATTAAAAACCTTAGTAATCTCGAAAAAGAAAAGTTCGACATGTTTTCTTTTTTTTTAAGTCCGTAAACAATAGCATATTATAATTTCCGTGTTTAAATGCGATTGAAAAAAAACTACTAAATTAATTCCCAAAATTTACTTATTTTTGACTTACTCCGTGTTTGGTATTATGAAACTCAACCGATGCAATGTTAGCGACAGTTTTGTATGACGAACGATATCTATCGTAAGTTATTTGGACTTTTTGGTATAGGGCGGTTGAATAACATTTATCGCAAGTTTATTTGAAATACACTTTAACATCGCATCAATAAAATTAAAATGAATAACGTGCAAAGAGTAGGCGAATTCAACGAAAGAGAGATGACTATGTCGGCGAGCGGCGCAGGCGGTGGTTTTCAAATTTCGAATTTTGTTATTTTATTGTGATTACTGCATGGCCACTAGCCCTACCCGTGTGTAAAATAATGTCGCCATTGTAGCGGCACGTTGTATACATGAATAAATAATTAAAACCTAATGACCCCATGTGCTTTGTCCTTCCGGATACTGTATTCCTATTGATCTTAGGCACATAATAGTTTAGTACATTACTCACTGAAGATTGATTATGCTGAAACACGTTTCTTAACACTTGATTGTTAATTCAATAGTCGTCGTTAATACTCGGTAGTTATATTAGCGCTCGATTCTTAACACCTAAGTACATGACGTCAAGTTAGGAGAATCGTTTGTTGTTTACCCTGATACATGTTACCTAGAACTCGCAGCGTTTCGAGTCCCACACTCGAAACGCTCTGCGAGTTTTTTTTATGGATTATGCAACTGATTTGGTCGATAAAAGAGTTGTCCGTTATCCTAGACCTAATAAATATTAAAAGAATTAACATAAAAAACTACTTTTGGAAATTTTAAAGTTTTTCCTTAGGTTAATTTTGATGTCGTGTGTTTGGAAGTAAGATTGATGTTTTTGTTTATATTATATTATTTATTTTTATTTATATTGTAGAAAGAAGTATTTAACATAGGTATACTTCGTTATGTTTGATGTTAAAAATCTTTTGTCCACTAAATTATTTGCATGCGTAGGTACTTTACGTGGGTACGATAGAAAGATCTAAGTACTTGCCTAATGAAAAAGTTAGGTTAGGCATAGACAGTTCTGCGCCGCCGTAGAAGGTATAAAAATAATGGCTTAGGGTCAACGACCTGCTAACTTGGCATAGCGCGTCTCATCTTCGATAAAATGTATTATACAATCATGGACGTCGGACGAGTTTTTTTATCTAGAACTAGCTGACCCGGCAAACGTTGTTTTGCCATATAAAATATTTCTAGCTGCCCGGCGTTACTTTGTTCGCGTGGTGTCCTACCCCTTACCCTACCGTAGGGTAGGGTAAGGAGTAGTCCTTCCCTACTCCTACTCTACTCCTTCCCTACTCCTACACTACCCCTACCCTACACCTACACTACTCCTACCCTACTCCTACCCTACTTCTACCCTACTCCTATCCTACTCCTACCCTACTCCTACATTACTCCTACACTACTCCTATAAGTAAAAAAAAAGATAAAAGTATCCTATGTCCGTCTCCTAGTTCTAAGCTACCTCCCCACTAATTTTCAGCCAAATCGGTTCAGCCGTTCTTGAGATATAAATAGTGTAACTAACACGACTTTCTTTTATATAATATAGATATATTGCCAAGCAGGCCGTACGTTTTACTTTGTGGAACATAATGTCCCCCGCCAATAAACACCATCCGATCTATTCTGTAAAAATCATACCTTGAAAGCTAAAGTTAAACGAGTTTAACATGAGCTGTCAATAGTATCTATCCCTAGCATCAGGTATCAACTTCAAGCTCTTCCATCAAATTTTTACGGTGATTTTTTCACAGAAAAGATCGGCTGCAAGACAATGAAGTGTCTTTTTAATTTTTTATATTACATCTCGCTGCTTACCTATGTCCTTACCTATGGGTTGTCGGTTGCTGCAGCTCAACTGGACTGACGAGGCGTGAATGGAACAGTTGGATTTTAAACACAGCAAACCCATCAAAACAAAGTTATTTGCTAAACTCAAACTTAAACTAAAAGCATTTATTTCAATTAAACCATTTACAGGCACTTTTGAATTGTCAAAATTAAATAGTCGGCCAGTAATTAGTCAGAAAGTTGAAACTAGTTGTCCATTCCAAAACGTAGATCTCTATGGAGAAGAACGAGAAAGAAACTCCAAGGCACTCTTCTCGACTGTCGCAACCCAGCGCAGGGCACGCCGCGATAGCGGCGATAAGACCCCTCTTTGAGGAGTGGCTAGAGAGGCGCCACGGCGCCCTCACCTACCGCCTGACGCAGGTCCTCACCGGACACGGAAGCTTCGGGAGGTTCCTGCACATTATCAGGCGGGAGGAAACGCCCGGGTGTCACCATTGCCAGGATTGACCAGAGGACACGGTGGAGCACAAGGTGGAGGTCTGCCCCGCTTGGGCGGAGCACCGCCGTGTCCTCGTAGAGGCGATCGGCAGCGACGGCGACCTCTCGCGTCAGGCTCTGGTGCAAGCCATGGTCCGGGGCGAGAGGGAGTGGGAGGCAGTCACCTCCTTCTGCGAAGCAGTCATGCTAGCGAAGGAGGTGGCGGGACGGCTCAGGGAGAGAGCCACCCGTCCCAGCCGCCGCGGGAGACGCTCCGGGCGTCGGGAGCCGCGTGACGACTCCCGGCCACCTTAGGCGCGGGCCTGCGGGCGGAGAGTAATGGGTAGCTCACCGTCCGATCAGGACCAGGCCCGTGCCGGACGGCGCGTACGTGTTTTACGCGCGCCTCAAAGAGATGTCAGCATCGAGGAGGGGCCCCTTAGGGCCGAAGCCTGCCGGGTCAGCGGGATTGTCCGAAAGGGTTACCGCTGGCCCGGAACATAAAGGGCTAAGGAAGGAACACGGGTGGGTTTTAGTCAGTAAGAGTCTGACACTCGCTTCCGCTCCACCCATTCCCATCCGCAAAAAAAAAAAAAAAAAACTGACCAAGTGCGGGTCGGACTCGCACACGAAGGGTTCCGTACCACAAGGCAAAAACGCCGAAAAAATCACGTTTGTTGTATGGGAGCCCCCCTTAAATATTTATTTTATTTTAATTTTATTATTTATTATTAAAGTTAAAATACAACTGAGTATTTTGTGAATATTTCAAGTGCCTACCTGTTGCCATTTTTGATATCGAGCAAAAAAGGGCAAAAAAATCGCGTTTGTTGTATGGGAGCCACCCTTAAATATTTAATTTATTTTGTTTTTAGTATTTGTTGTTATAGCGGCAACAGAAATATATAATTTGTGAAAATTTCAACTGTCTAGCTATCGCGGTTCTTGAGATACAGCCTGGTGACAGACAGACAGACAGACAGACGGACAGACGGACAGACGGACAGACGGACAGACGGACAGACTGACAGACGGACAGAGGGACAGACGGACAGACGGACAGACAGCGAAGTCTTAGTAATAGGGTTCCGTTTTTACCCTTTAGGTACGGAACCCTAAAAAGGCACTCTTTTAAATCAAGATATTACAAAATCTTGGGTACATTATTCTTGTTGCTTCCTTGTGAGAACAATGTAAAAAAAAACAAATGAAGAAACAAATCAAAATATAAAATTAAAAAAGTAATTAAAAAAAACTAAAAAGCCCAACTGCGGTAAAAAACTTCAGGGGGCCTAAAAAGGCCACTTTGGCAGAATCATAAAAGGATAACATATTGGACAGTTAACTGTTAAGTTAATCGTAACAAATCCCATTGGTGAATCATTTTTCAGTTATTTTTTTTTGTCTGTGCTAAAATACCAATCAATCCGATCCAAATCCAATCCCAATCTCTTTGATTATACCTACGTAGTGTAGCGAAAAAAGAAAAACACGGACTGTCTTCGCCATATTACGATTCCTTTTATGATTCTCCAAAGTGGCCTTTTTAGACCCCCAGTTAAAAAAAACTGAAAAGCTAAAAACAAGCCCACTTTAAATTAAATAAAAGTCGGAAGCAGGCGGGACCCGTTTGAGTTAGAAAATATTAAAATGGAATGGGGTCGCGCCTGCTTCCAATTTCAAGTTTACCCAGTCCGTAATGCTTTTTTTTTGGGTGTGAATTTATCAAGTAACTTCTCCCGCTCTGGGCGGAGCGGGAGGGTGTGTCAGACTTTAACTGACACTAAAACCCACGCGTGTTCCTTCAGTTGCCTGCGCCAGGGGCCACGGTATCTCTTTCGAACAACCCGCGACCTTGGCAGGCATCGGTCCTAGCGGACCCCGACAGTTAGTGCTGGCATCTTTTTGAGGCGCGCGTGGAACACAACGCGCCGCCGACCCGGGCCTGGTCCTTACCCGCTCCTACAGTGGCTGGGAATCGGCAGTCGATTCCCGACGCCCAGGGCGTCTACTGCGGCGACTAGGGGCGTGAGGGCGCAAAGATTGCCTCTTCCTCACGCGCTCCGCCTCCTCCTTCGCGAGCATCACTGCTTCGCAGACGGCCTTCCATGCACTCTCGCTCCGTACCATGGCCTGGACTAGGGCCGGACGCGAGAGATCGCCGCTGCCGATCGTCGCCGTGACGACGCGGCGGTGCTCTGCCCAAGCTGGGCAGACCTCCACCGTATGCTCCACCGTGTCCTCCGTAAAACACTTAAGTGTAAGAAACTTAAGTTAAAAAAAACTGAAAAGCTAAAAAACAAGCCCATTTTAAATTAAATTAAAGTCGGAAGCAGGCGGGACCTATTTGAGTTAGAAAATATAAAAATGGAATGAGTCGCGATTGCTTCCAACTTTAATTAATTTTTTTTTAAATTTAATCTTGTTTACCCAGTCCGTAATGCTCAAGTTTCAAGAACAGTGTTTCGTAATTCACGCTATCAAATGCCTTGGATAGGTCGCAAAAGATGCCTATTGCATCTTGTGCCTCTTCCCATGCGTTAAATATGTGTTTTAATAAGGTGACACCGGCGTCGGTTGTACAACGTCCTTTGGTGAAACCATACTGTTGATCCTGTAGGATGTTATTACGATTAAAATAGTTGAACATTTGATTTAACATTACTTTTTCAAACACCTTGCGTGAATACCGCAAAACCGATGGCTACAGATGTATAATTATTAGTGAAAAATGGAATGAAAATGTAACCTACAACAGGGGAAAAGCGCTGATGTATAAAATATAGGTATGTTTCAGCCACAGATGTTTAAATCTGTTCGTAGAAACAAATGTCTTAGAGTGTATCACCATGTTAATTTTTTATTCATGATAATTTTAATAGAATTTTATAATGTTACTATTTTACAATTTAACACTAAAATATACATAAGTATATAAAAAAAAGGAAAAGAAAAAGACAGAAGCTCATTGTGCATCAAAAAATTCGTCCGCATCGCTGTCAATGGCATATGTGCCCAAAAGGCTGGCAGCATTACCACGTTGGATGGCAATGCTTATTCTTTGGGCTAAAAATAGGCCAGCCCTCAGTTATTACTGTTCCCCAAGTTAATTAAATTGTTGTAGGTATATTTTTGAACAAATAAATTATACTGAAATTATACCATTACCACAGTTGTTTAAAAAGTGACACATGACAGTTTTACATACCAATAATTAATGGACCGTTATTGATTAAAATTAAGACTCTTGTATCTTTAGCAATAATGAAGCAAATACCTCATAGCTTTGCATAGTTGACCCTCCCATATGGAAATAGCTAACACAGGTAATTACGAATCTATTTATATGCCCAGTGCAGTGTGGCAATAAAAAATGTTGCCAGCCCAACCTTTGCCCTGCAGTGGGACAATAATAGGCTGGAATTATTATTACTACTTATAAAGGAAGATAAAAATTAAATAATGATGTATCTGTCGCAGCCAACTGGTTTAATTAGCCGTTTAGTTAACCGCCTAGCCTTTTAAGTAAACGGCGGCCGTTCAACTAACGGCCTGAGTGATATTCAATTATAGTATAAGTTGGAAGTCTGTAACCAATCACGCGCGAGCGGAATTGGTCGCTGTAACTAAACCAGGACACCCCGACAAAATGGGTTAGGTTAGGTTAGAACTGTGAGCTTCCTGCACATCATCTGGCGGGAGGAAACGCCGGGTGTCACCATGGGCAGGACCGCCCAGAGGACACGGTGGAGCACACGGTGGAGGTCTGCCCCGCTTGGGCGGAGCACCGCCGTGTCCTCGTAAAGGCGATCGGCAGCGGCGACGACCTCTCGCGTCCGGCCCTGGCGCAAGCCATGGTCTGGAGCGAGAGGGAGTGGGAGGCAGACACCTCCTTCTGCGAAGCAGTCATGCTAGCGACGGAGGTGGCGGGATGGACGAGGGAGAGAGCCTCCCGTCGCAGCCACCGCGGGAGACGCTCCGGGCGTCGGGAGCCGCGTGACGACTCCCGGCCTCCGTAGGTGCGGGCCTGCGGACGGAGAGTAATAGGTAGCTCACCGCCCGATCAGGACCAGGCCCGTGCCGGACGGCGCGTATGTGTTCCACTCGCGCCTCTAAGAGATGTCAGCATCATAGAAGCGGCCCCTTAGGGCCGAAGCCTGCCGGGTCAGCGGGATTGTCCGAAAGGGTTACCGCTGGCCCAGAACATAAAGGGCTAAGGAAGGAACACGGGTGGCTTTTAGTCAGTAAGCATCTGACACTCCCTTCCGCTCCACCCAGAGCGGGAGGGGTCATTTGATGATTTCAAATCCGAAGAAAAAAAAAAAGGTTAGCACTGTTATCAAACGCGTGCGAGCCGAGAGAAACTAAAGTTAACTAAACGGCTAATTTAACCAGTTGGCTGCGACATGTCATGACACTGTCATGGTGTCGCGGTTTTCTTTGTTTGCTAAGTAGGTATAACTCTTAGAATAGACGTACTCAGGATCAATACACGCTTGGATTTGCAAACGAG
The DNA here is from genome assembly GCA_916614155.1 of Mesoligia furuncula. NCBI lineage: Eukaryota > Metazoa > Arthropoda > Insecta > Lepidoptera > Noctuidae > Mesoligia > Mesoligia furuncula. Next base: position 13,646,540 of record OU744809.1, on the reverse strand, counting down.
TATTTGTTCCCACTTACCGATCCATTAAGAAGGAACTGGTTCTACACGTTTCTAAGCGCGACGGCGAAGAGCAAATGTATATCTAGAAAACGTATGTTATCTGGCTGTACAGTAATGGGTATATAGAAAAATTCACGAATTCATGATGTTCCTATCGAACAAAAAGCCAATTCCCGTAGGTAATTAAAAACGTTAAAAAATGTACGGAAATTATAAGTATTTTTATCACGCTTTTATTAGGTCGACCTGTATGTAACTATGTAATGGAATCTAAGGTAACTAATTTAACCATCTTCCAAGGGTCGTAGCGTAATGAAAATTGGCAGCTGTATGTAGTTCTGATGACAATACAATAATATGGTACTGTCGAACTGATCTGATGATGGAGCCGGAAGATATGAACTGGAACTTCATGATGGAAAATCGTATCATAGCTGTTTTAGATTTCTTAGAAAAGTCTTGTAAGCGTGTTTTTCTAGTGTTTTAAACTATTAATTTATTGGTAGATTCAGACTGAGATCGGACTGTGTAGGTACGTACTAAAAATTACGTGAATTGCCTCTCAGATGTTTGTCAACAATAAAATTAGTAAGTATTGCCTATAACGTTATTTATCTCTTCCTTTTCTTTTTAAGTATCAGACTACTGGGATGAATTATGGATTTGTGTAATAATAATAATTATGGTGAATTACTCTAACGCCAGCTTGGAGAAAGATAAAATACTGAAACGAGGGAGATTCCAAGAAGCTTGATTTCATAACATTTAAGTATGACTAAAAGTTAGCGAGATCTATAGAGATATTTTAATAATGAAGGTGTATAGGATTTAAAAGACTAATGGTGTGGAAGATATGAAAGATATTTTAGTAATTGATTCATAAAGAGTAGTTTTACTTTAAAAAAAAAACAGTCAAAAGTAAAAAAAAAACAGGCACTCCGGGAGTGCCGACAGAAGTGAAAACAAAACAGAAACAGAATACTTCGCCATCACTCACTGAAATATAGGATATAAATTAAAACCGAGTACATCCCGAGGACAGCCGAACACATCCGAAGCGGGTATTTTTTTAATCGTCTTAAAGACAAAACACGCGCGGTGTCGCTTACGGTAACAGTGGCGCGAGTTCAATGGTTTTTTCCCATCTCAAAAAATGCTCAACGCGCCTAAAGAAGTTTTCACTTCAAAAATAAATAAATAACCTAATTTTACTCAAACTAAAATATTATTTACAAATTTTTAAAATCAATGTTGGACAAAGGAAAAAATCCCATACGCAGCACGATTTGGATGTTTATCGTCCGTGTGACGAAACCTTATTCCTCGAATAATAGGCAGAGTTAAATGACCAAAACTAGTTTTGCTGTTTATCCAAAACGCTTTATATTCAGTATAAAAAGTGGTGGAGGATTGACCGGAGAATTACTAAGCCCTGTGCAGAGCTCTTGGACAGTACTTCTCAAGCATTTATAAAAAATCTAAGGTAGGTCAGTTTTAGCAAAACATTTTTATCATAAAACCACTGTATTATCAATACAGTGGTAATTGAGTTGCATTTCCCAGTTTTCCAATTTTTCGTTTTCTTTTACTTTCTTAAATTTTATTTATTTTGTTTCATTAAAAGATTTAATAACAGAAAATAATAATAAAAACAAAATAACTACGTACTTTTAATAAAATCGAAAATAATAATAGTAATTTATTAGGACGAAGCTAAGGCCTCCAAAGGAAAATAAATAAGATAAAAATTAAATCAGCATCGGATAAATTTAAAATACCTACAATGTCTTGGTCGTCCATAAAAATATATATGAAAATATTCTGTGAGATTACCATACGAGTATATGCGTAGGTCATTGTCATTTAACCGGTCAAGGTATACATCAATAATGAAGTTCATCCGTTCTTAATTAAAATAAGTTTTATTTTTCATCGATTTCCTTATAATTCCGTATTTATGATGATAAAATTTATATTTTACTCGTAATGCCGCATATCACATCGATTTAAAATAAGAAATGCATATAGCTCTTACTCGTGATAAATTAACCCTTTTATTTTGGATATAATTTTATTCGGATGGTTTTTTGTAATTTTCAACATTATTGCGATATAGGTATTGTCCGCGTTGTTTAATGAAAGATATTTCTAGGAATTAGGTAGTTGTTTGTTTCAGTGCAACATTATCTGTGATTGCAATCAATACTGTCGTTTGTTTTCATAAAACCGAAGGCCAATTCTCGTACAAAAAACGTTCAAACTCGAGTTGCAATCTCATCTCAAAATCAAAAATCAAAATATTTTATTTCACATAAGCCTACATGGACACTTATGAAACGTCAGAAGCTAGGTGCACGGTTCCAATTGGTCGTTTCCTATGAAGAAGAACCGGCAAGAAACTCCACGTTTACACTTTTTCAAAATAATTGGCTTTTACAATGTTTCCAAATTACGGTAGGTATGTGAGGACAGCGTAGGCCTGTTAACCAGGTACTTGACATAATAAAAAAAATATCTACACATCTAAAGTCTACAAGGGCTGCAAGGTCCTCACATTTACAAAATAAGAATCTATCATAAGGATAAATAAAAAATAAAATATAAAATCCTACTAAAACCAAGTGATATGATTGCCATTACAACCACTAATAAAGAGGTGAAAAATTAGAATTGTCTGTATTGTATATAATTGTAATAAGATTATGTCAAAAAGAAGTATGTAAAAAATAAACATCGTAATTTGAGAGACAATTTAATAGACATTTACATAGTTATCCCGTTAATGAGGTGCCAGGGAAGTCACATGTGCAGAAGGAATTATTGCCAAACTACCTTGTCTTCAACGTAGTCTTTAATCTTATAATATGCTTTTTTGATAAGAACACGTTTGATGAGGGTTTTGAACTTTCCATCGCTAGTTTTAGATAATCTAAATTTAGTTATCACAATTTCATTTTTACTACGTATATTTATATTATGGAAATCGCTTCTTATTTTGAAAAGTCCTAAGTTTTTGCGAAAATACTTTCTAAAATATAAAGAGAAGGCAGAGTTATTATATTATTTCTTTGAATTTGTTTCTAAGAGACTCGCGAGGACCCAATCTATAGATAGCGTGGATGTCGTTGCGATGTCAAAAACTTAACGTGTGTTAAAAATTTATGTAAAATGATTGTATTTGTTGACAGATTGAGACTGAGATTAGAATTCGAACGTTATTAAATATACGGGGATTGTCCTTCTGGGTGGCTTAGCTCATACAAATCACGAGCAGCCTAGAGCATAGTGATAGCGGCTTTTTTTTAAATTCGATATTAACTATTCCTATTTATTTCCAGAATGAACAGCTTCATAGTTTTGTGCTTATTCGGGCTTGTGGCGATGGCCGTGGCCAGGCCAGATAGCAAGTACACCGACAGATACGACAACGTGAACCTGAACGAGATCCTCAGCAATCGCCGCCTGCTGACTCCATACATCAAGTGCATCCTCGACCAGGGCAAGTGCACACCCGACGGCAAAGAACTTAAATGTAAGTACAATGAGAATCTGCACTTTTTGTACCTACCTATGGTCAAGCGTCCTCTTACTTCCATGAGTCAGTACATATTTTAATGACGCACGTGTTCAATTACACTACATTGTGAACCTAAAAACGGTGTAATAAGAGCCACTTTTCGAATAAGTGCGTTGAATTTAATTATAGAGGCTTATGAAATATGTATATAGGCTTCGCGATGGTGATAAACAAAAATCTTTAAAAGCCACTATATGAGCCATTATTCCAAGAATAAATAGCTGCTAATAATTTGCTGTTCTAGAATTCTTATAACAAAATAACGCAGCAGATTTATTTAGAATATTTTTTTCAAATTGAACGCGTTACCTTTTTGTAAGCTTAAAATCTGTGATTTTATAAAGCTTTGCCGATCGATGATACCACTTGTTCAATAACACATCTAAAAGGGAAAATCAAAATGGCACCCGTATGCTTGTTTCTTGGGTAGCTGAATGCAAATCACGAAGGCCATAAAAATTAAAAACTTTCAATATTTTAAATATTATCCCTAATTATTTTCCAGCTCACATCAGGGAAGCGTTAGAGGAGGACTGTGCCAAGTGCACCAAGACCCAGCGTGACGGAACTCGCCAGGTCATGGGCCATCTTATCAACCACGAAGTGGACTACTGGAACCAGCTGAAGGCCAAGTACGACCCCCAGTCCAAGTACGCCAGCAAGCACGAACAGGAGCTTAGGACACTTAAGCAATAAGTAATAATTAATTTTATTGTGATTATTTGTGGGAGCTTAGTTAGTAACTTTTTTTCGATTTAGAGGAAACACCCCTCCTATCAAGGCTTGTGAATTACATTGAATATTTTAGTGTAGTGCGTTTTAAAAATAAATTATTGGTTGTTAATCGAGAGTTGGTATTTTTATTTCTGATCCGAAACTGCTTATATACAGTTGCTGGTTTTCTTATTTAACACTTTTGACTTTTCCAAAATGGCGTGTTAATTACGCTAAATCGAAAAGTTGGATCTTAAATCTGGCAGAGATTTAAGATCCAACTTTTCTGGAGTTTCAAAAATCAAACTCCAGTGGCAGTCCATGTTCGTTTTTTCCCCAAATTTTTAAGTTAAAAGATCATATTTAGCTGTAACATTTACATCACAAACACACCATCACGCCTGTATTCCCGAGGGCCTAAGGGCTAAGCAGAATTTTACCTATGTGATGATCACGATGACGTGTATGGTGTGTCTATATTTTGCTGTACGTAATTGCTTACAAAACAGTTTTAATTACAGCTATTTGCACAAAGTTGTAAGATCATGATCTTACAACTTTTGTCTATTAAATTAAATGTAGGTTTATAATCATGCTATTCTTCTGACTCAAATAATAATACTGTTTTTCTCACTTATTACATGTTATTTACTTGTAATGATCATGTAAATGTGAGCAATGATTTAGCATACGAATATCGTCATTGTCACTAAATAAACTTTGACACTAACGTCATGCCAATGTAACCATGTGTCTGAGGTAAATAATAAACATTGAACTCTACTTCCATGGAATCGTGAAAAAGTTTACTTATCGTCATTCTTTGATTAAACACGTTTACCTTTCTAACCTAAGTAGGTATAATATTTATTCAGAATCGCGGAATAGACTTGTATATTTTGCGTTAGGTTTTGCCTCAAAGCAAGGATTTTCTTCTAGAATTAGTTCTGTATGTCCTAGTGTCGAACTCAGTCAAAAGTATCTTTGATTACTATATCAAGTCGCAGTTTTTTTTTTTTCCTTTTGTGGTCCACTTTACATTAAAAACTGCCTAGCAAACGTATAAGCAGACGCGATACAGCCGCGTAGCCCACGCGTAGCAGACGCGTCGAGGCCTCGTAGCAGATGCATGGCAGACTTTTAGCAGACGTGTAGTAGACGCGTAGCAGACGCGTAGCAGACGCGTGGCAGACCCTTAGGTGACGCGTAGCAGAATCTTAGCCGACGCGTACCAGACACAGGAAAAGAGTAGCGGATGCGCTGACTATCACCAACAAACTAGCCCAGTACCCTTGCGTAACACCTATTACAATCTGAATCATTTTGCTGGATATTTATTGATAATTCATTGCTTTATTTGTTTGAAAAATTGTCTGCTCAACAACGTAAATAAGGCAATGAATGCTGTTGAAATGTCAAAATGACAGCCATTGCTCCTTGTGTTATCCACTCACGTGGCCATAACCACGAGCAGGTATTGAGGAAAATGTTACACTCGCTCGAAAGCCACGATCGGCCATTGATAAAACTGCGACAGCAAGCATTTTCCACACCGCAGTATTTTATTTTTAGTAATTTTGTCTATGGGAGTATTGCTCACGTTCCTGGTTCTTTAGTCGAGTGGTTAGATGAAGTACATTTGTGCCAAAGGCCGTGTGGTTATATCGGCATTACGAAATAAGTTATCTGTAGTTGAAAATCTTTAAATAAACAAATGAGACGGCGATGACGCATGCGTAATTTGATACTCGCGTGATGTTATTGTTATTGTATATCAAAACTTTGGAACAACAATGGTATGTATTATATGTCATTCGATTCAGTATGAATGGGGCTATTTTTTAGGTAAATAAAAAAATAGGGTCATCGCTTTCGATTTTGAAATAATATTATTTTAATTTTTAATTGTCGTAATGTAAACAAACATTAAAAATAAACAATTATTAAAAAAAATCAAAGTCTCTTAATGTTACGGAACAAGTTTTGTTATCTACACTTGTCTATCCACTTGAAGAAACAGCCATTAGTTTAACAGCGGTCCATAGAATTTTTTTCTGTACGAGTCGTGTATAAGTGGCGAGGGCGCTCCGCGGCGCGTCGAAAAAAATGTGCTAAAAACATACTTGCGTATAGGAAGGCGTTACCGCGGGGTACTTGCGCGTGAGTGGTTAAGTAATTACCCCGCTGGATAGTCATAAATAAACACATTCTTCTGAAAACAATGGGAATATACTTCTTGTATCTAATTGAACTACTATAGTACATTATGATACATGTGTACTATGTTGATCATTATGCTCGAGGCGGTATTATTCGGCGAGACGATAAGAAAGCCGAGAGTCTAATGATCAATGCACACGCGTTTCATCGTTTTTCAACATACTTGCGAGGAAAAAAACAGACTTGTATTGTTAAATATTAACTTGTTTGGAAAAACTAGTTTTGTTTTTCCGCGCGCCGTGCTATAAAGCTCTGACTCTCATTTTAAATATATTAGTCTATGGCACTGACAAAACCTCTAAACAGCCTTTAGAAAAAATATAATAAACACAAAATAATGTTTAGACTGATCGTAGTGTTGTCGTATGTCAAATTGTAGTTTAGTTAGTATCGAATTTGAAAGTACTATTTGGCATAGAGAAATATACATTAGTTCAGTGAGAATCCGCAATAATAGAACGCCAGTCAGGGTCTTTTCCGTTTGGTTTCGGAAGAGACCATTAAAATTTCCTTACGTTTTTTTGTAATTTGCAGGTCAGTATCAGGTTGTATCTTGATCAAATATGATTCGCGACTAATAATCATAGTCATTAGAATAGAATCTTTCAAGTTAGATTTTTTCCCAAGAACTTTTCCAGAAAGATGTATTAATGATTCGAATGATTATCATTCTGTAAAGACGTACCTGTTATAGTCGCAAATTATATTTTGATCAAGATACAACCTGACAGTGACCTGAAAATTGCAAAAAACCTAAGGAAAATTGACTTTCGCGGTCTACCACTGCGTATTCACCTTAAATTGTCCGTGGTCCCTGCGCATTCACCTTAAGGTATGCGTCATGTTCGTGAACGGACGCCGTCAGTTGGGGCTGGTCATCACTCAGCTGCCTCGGCTTATTTCTAATTATTTTATTTTTGGATTCTTGTCTTCTTACTATTTGCTGTACTCTGGACGCTCTTAACGCGTACGTATTTTTTTTACATCGTTCTCACATATAATTGTAAATTCAACATTAATGATGTAACTAATATTTTTGTAAAAATGCAATTTAAAAGAGTGTCCATGGAGTTTCTTGCCCGTTCTTCTCCATAGGTACCTACGCTTTGGAATGGGCAACTAGCTTCATATTTTCTGACTGACCGACTTCTTGACGATTCAAAAGTGCCTGTAAATGGTTTAATTGAAATAAATGGTTTGAGTTTGAGTTTGAGGTAAATAAATATTAGTTAATTTTGGGACCAAGGACAATACAGACTATTTAAAAAAAAGTGAATTGATGAGATTAAAAAAGCGCGCATCTCCGACTAGTAATTACTATCTGTGGAAATAAAGCACTTGTGGATTAAAATAAAGAAAAAACACGCGTTTTTAATACACTGCATTATGGACCTAAAAGCGGTTCAATAAGAGCCACTTTACGAGCAAGTGTGTTGAAAAAAAGTTATTTAAAAAAATAAAAAACCCGACTGCGGTAAAAAACTGAAAAGCTAAAAACAAGCCGATTTTAAATTAAATAAAAGTTGGAAGCGGGCGGGACCCATTTGAATTTGAAAATATAATGAAAATGATATGGGTCCCGCCTGCTTCCAACTTTTATTTAATTTAAAATCGGCTTGTTTTTAGCTTTTCAGTTTTTTACCGCAGTCGGGTTTTTTATTTTTTTAAACAACTTTTTTTTATTTCCAGCTTTTTAGTTTACAAAATAAATGTGAAAGATTTCGCAGGCGATTTAGTTCTTGGTACGTGTTTTTTACGATTTTTCACTTCGAATTACTTTTAACCGTATAAGTTGTATATATTTTTGTAATCACCTTTTAAAACCCTTTATTTTGATACCCCACTCGATAAGTTTTGAGAAAAAAAATTTTTTTTGAAGACATAATATTGCACAAAAAATCGGCCATTTTAATTTTTTTTTAATTTTGATATACCCAGTGTCACTCTCACAATTAAGACGAATCTAACGGCACCTCTCAAGCTGAAATCGATCAAGCCGTTTAGGCTACAGAGCGTGCCAAAGAAATATACATACATACACTCGAAAAACATAACCCTCCTTCTGACGCAGTCGGGTAGAAATACATTGAACACGTCCACATTATTATTTACTTCCAACTAAAAACCTAAGCGTAGAAAGAATACTAGTCAAGATAAATGACTCGACTTTAATAAGTACTAATAATAAGTCATGCAATATGCAATAGAGTTTTAATTACGATTAATATTATCTCCTAAGATACAGGCCATCCCTAGTTTAGGAGACAGGATTTAATTTTTTTAGGTTAATATAGACAACTGTTTTTCTCACCTTGTGTCCATTGTTAGTTGATTAAGGCTTAGTATGTAACTCCTTACAACCTGTGTGTATATTTTTAGATCAATAAACTTATTATTATTATTATTATTTATTTATGTAGATACCCGTATAGTATATAAGACAAAAAAAAAATCATTTGGTTTTACTCAGTATTCTTATGCAGTTTGTGCAGTTGTTTAAACTCTAGTACTTACTAATTACATTTAGGCCCAATAAGGCTGATTTCACAGCTGTCCGGGAGACCCGTACGGGCCGTACGAATGGAGAAACGTGAGGCACTAAAACATCGTTTTACAGCGACGCGGATTGATCCGTACGCGACCCGCTGTACCTGCTCCGTACCGGTCAGCTCGTACGGGTCTCCCGGACAGCTGTGAAACCAGCCTAACTGTGGGCCAAAATAGCCACCACGTGGAGACCTGACACAGCTAGAAGGCGTCGCGGCTGATCAGCTCCAGCTCGTCCCACCATCTCCTACGGGATCCCGTAGGAGATGGTGGGACGAGCTGGACAAAACAAACTACCAGTGGTCCACTTTAGCCCTGGATCGAAAGAGCTGGAAGTCATGAGGAGAAGCCTTTGCCCAGCAGTGGGATGATGCAGGCTAACAGTAACCAGTAACTTACTGATTAAGTAATTATTGTACAGGCTGTCCAGTAAATACATGCAGTGTGGGGTGGTAGCAAACCCAATAGAACACAATACAAAGTTGAGACGACAACAAGACAAGAAAATAAATGAAATCACTAGCAATACTACAAGTGCTTAGTGGAGTATTTCGAAACTATCAAATAAGTCCTAACAACGAACTTTAAACAAATATATTTTCTGACAAACTAGACAGATAATAATGGTGTACCCACTAGGGGTTTTGCCGTCTAGCTAACTTGCTATGGTAACTAAACTATTCATTCATCATCATCATTTCAGCCGAAAGACGTCCACTGCTGGACATAGGCCTCCCCCAAAAGGGGGGGGTTTGCCATAATCGCCACGCTTGGCAGGCGGGTTGGCGATCGCAGTATGGAATGGTGGTGGAATGCATAGAGAACGAGGCTGCCCATTCTCCGGTACGCCCCTTAGTCGTCTTTTACGACACCCACGGGAAGTATGGGGTGGTGCTATTCTTTAAGTCCGGCACCACACAGACACAAGGCAAAAACGCCGAAAAAAACACGTTTGTTGTATGGGAGCCCCCCTTAAATATTTATTTTATTCTGTTTTTAGTATTTGTTGTTATAGCTGAATATATTTAATTGATTTTTTGTAAGCAGATTGGGAACGTCATTAGACATACGAAGTTAATTTTTATCATCGTATTCTCGTCTCCACATTGTATAATAATATGTTATCCGAAAAGTTTTGAAAAATCCGTTACTACTAAGTTATAAACGTGGTCGCTCACAATGGGCCTTATTTCTAGAAGGCTAAAAGTTACCCAAAGGTCAATACAGAGGGCTATGTTTGGAGCTTCCTTATGTGATCGAATCAGAAATAAAAGGGATCCGCAGTACAACCAAGGTAACCGACATAGCCGGAAGATTTGCCAAACTTAATTGGCAGTGGGCAGGGCACATTGCTCGCAGAACAGATGGCCGATGGGGCCGAAAGGTGCTGGAGAAGCGATCGCGCACCGAAAGACGTAGCATTGGAAGGTCTCTCACAAGGTGGATCAATGACTTGTGGACGTCTTTCGCCTGAAACGATGATGATGATGATTGTTTCCATAGTTTTTGTTTATACATCAGTTTATTTGTAAACGAGTGTTTCATTCCTTATAGTCATTTTCATCAAAAAGTTCGTTCGTGCGTTCAAGATAAAATTTAAATAAATATCTTAGGTATTTTCACAAATATAGTAATTTTGACAAAAACGAATAATACCAGTTAGTAATAATGGTATTGATGCAGTAGATTTTTAAATGATACACAACACAATATCTCAACGAGGCCCATTTTGTGAAATTGAAGCAATCGGTTTGGTTAGGTCAAGAGTATGGTGGAATTTAGCCTCGAATTTTGTTACTTAGCTTCGGCGTTAGATGGCGCCGTTAGTTGCTGAACTAAGCACAAACCAAGGAATTCGAACGTACTATTCGGGATGGTTTTTTGAGATGAGGTAGTAAGGGCAGGTACTTAACCGCTGTAGGTATAGGAAAACGGTCTTAGGAGACTATCCTTAACTTTTTGAGAAACTTTGATGTGCACTCACTGATTTTGATAATAAAATACAGTCAGCAATCGTATATTATATTGGCAAAAACACACATGGGAATGCGTATTATGGCCTGGCTAACTACACCAGTTAAAATGTGTTTTTTTAATAACCTTAACAATTGTTGGTCATCTAAGGCCAGGTTAGATGACCAACAATTGTTAAGGTTATTAAAAAAACACAGATACTCAATAACTGTCCAATTAAAAATACTTACTTATAGCTACCCATACCCATGAATGAAAATTAGGTTACTTTAAAAAGTATTATTACAATATGAGCAATTTTATTAAGTACTTTTCCTGTTTATCAAAATGTGGAAAACCAGAAAACAAAACCACGGTAAAAAAAAATACAATACTACGTAATTTATAAATAAATATTAGATTAGACTTAAGGAAGTCTAGATGGAAACGACATTATTTTTACCTACATTTAGATTATCCTTAAAGATTAGGACGATACTTTTGTTAGAACGACAAGAAGAACCCTGACAAAAGAGTTTAATTTTGCAGCCTTTATCTTTGTGATTTGTTGAGCAAAGCCATAAACATTATGTTAAGGGTGGATGTTACATAACAGACAGCACAGAGATTGAGCTTTATGGTTTTAGTGACGCTTTCGAAAAAGGAGCGGTGGTAGGTATATAGCGGTTTAAAAATCAATAACATTGACTACATTACATTATTACAAGCAAAATCGAAAGTGGCACCAAAGAAACAAAAAACTACTCTACCTCGACTTGAGTTATGCGCTACACTGCTACTATCCGGCTCGAAGGACCAAACTGTACATCCACCCTTAACCATCCTCACGTTAGGCCGCAATCTTGTTAGATGTACACATTACTAAAGTATAATTACTAATTATACTTTGGTAATCTTTAGGAGGGGGCTCAGCAATAGTAATTATTAATTACTTTATTATACTGTCCAGTGATAGTGACACTGCTCCTCTAAGTCAGTACTTTGAGGAGCAGTGGTGTCCCAGTGGTAACGGCCGCGATCACTCGTAGGTCGTAGTTTCGAACACAGACAGGCACTTTACCTTGTGTAAATTCTTTCATCACCACTGCTCTCAAAACGGTGAAGGAAAACATCTTGAGAAAACCGGTATGTCCTAGAACCAAAAATTCGAAGACATGTGACATCTACCAACCCGCACTGGGTCCGCGTGGTGGATTGCGGCCCACTGTCTCAACAAGAGGAGGCCTAACATTGGGAACATTATAGGCTGATATGTATGGATGTATACTGTGTCATTACTACACATTTAGCAATATGCACAATTGCACATGATAGATTTCCTGACCTTCGATAGGAACTAGTAGGTACATATTTTATTCGGTCGTTCACATATACTTTTTCATGCATTTATGAGATAATATTTAGGTAGAAAAAATATCTAAATGTTTTAAATCTTTTCATTGTTTATGTTTAGTTTTTAGTGACCAATACCCCATTATTTTACAAATGGAATAATCCAAATAATATTTTGTGACCGTGGTTACCGACCGTGGCCGTGGTGGTGATTACAGACGCCAGCACATCAAGGTACCCGAAACTGTCAAATTTTCCCAATTAACTTTGGATTTGAACCTTATGCCTTAGCGATATAGTTGAAAATCTATTAAAGAAATTTGACAGATTGTACTCGCTTGATGTGCTGGCGTCTGTACCTATAAAAAACTATTTAACAAAAAAAAAAAACAACTTCCAAAAAAACCTACATAGTGAAAAATAAATTGCGTAGCAACCATATTAAAGTAATCGAATCGCAAACCGTGAAATGTTTATTATTGAGTACCTAGTTCCGGTGCCTGTCTGTGGTCTTCTTCATTAGTTCTTCTTCATCACTTCACCAAATGGTGGAAAAATACCCAAATCGTATCAGAACTGGATTTTGATAAAAATGGGACCAATCTGGAAGTATACCTATCCTTTTAAATAAAAAATAATTTTCTAAATCGGTTTATAAACGACGGCCTACTGAGGTAACAAACATAAAAAAAGAAAAAGAAAAAAATACAACCGAATTGAGAACCTACTCCTTTTTTTGAAGTCTCTTAAAAACTTTGATAAGAAAAACGACATCAGATACGGACGACAGGTGGAGCATTATCTTAACTATCCAGGGTTAAATTAAATTAGCTAGTAAAACTCTGCAAACGTCATATGTATCGACATATAAACACGATATATACAATAAAAATTCTTATAAAAGATTTGATGTTTTTTTGGCGGGTCTACGACCGCTGGTTGTGTTAAGTTGTGAAAATATGTTTTTTTTTAGTTTTATCGTGTTTATATGTGATACCAATTGCGACAGCAAAGTTTACTTAAAAAAAAAAACAGTGATATTTCAAGTGACTAATTGCGATCGACGATGACACCACAAATAGGTCATCTAATTAATGTATTTTTTTTATCATGTTTAGATAGCGATATTCGATACCCGGAGTTTCGCTAGCTAATAATTAATAATTTAATAATTTGACCTTGTATACGTATAGCTTAAATCATGTGTAAGTAATAGGTAATACGTTTTGAACAAGGCCATGTCATGTGAACTCTTGAAAGAGTTGAAAAAGTCTATAGAAGCAAAAAATACGACTTTATGTAAATAATTATAAATGCTGCTTATCGGTGGTTCATAAACACCTACAATTTAGAAAACGGTAGCTTTTAATAGTGTACCTATAATACAGTCAGGGAAATTTATTGTTAAACAATGCAAAAATATTTAACCATTTCATACAACAGGGGGCCTAAAAAGGCCATTTTGGAGAATCATAAAAGGATAACATTAAGAATCGTTATACGAAGACAGTCCGTGTTTTTCTTTTTTTCGCTGCACTACGTAGGTGTAATCGAAGAGATTGGGATTGGATTTGGATCGGATTGATAGGTATTTTAGCACAGACAAAAAAAAAATTAGGTAACTTAAAAATGCTTCACCAATGGGATTTGATACGATTAAGTTAACGGTTAACTGTCCATTATGTTATCCTTTTATAATTCTGCCAAAATGGCTTTTTTAGGCCCTCTCTAAAAGAATGGCAATTCTGATTTGAATTTACATACGGACAATAAAATTTAAGATCATAGTCAATTTGCTTACCAATTCATTTCCTAGTTGTCTTATACCAACATTGCTTTTGTTATTGATTTTCATATAGGCTAAAGTAAGTCGTCCGTTTAGTTTATTCGTTTAGCTTTTAAAACTGGAATCAGCAATCCTTACGTGATTCTTATAAGCGGTTTGAATTAGATTTAAAAGAGTATTTTAGATCTGCGGGATAATTGCGTAACACAAGTAACAATGGCTTCATGTTGACAGTTGAACAACATTCATTGCATTATTTATATTGTTGAGCAGACAAATTTTTCGAATATATGAAGCAATGGATTAGCAATATCCTTCAAAATGATTCAGATTGAGATTGATAGTGTGATAATCTTCTAATCTTTTAAACAACAACAGAACCTGAATAAATGACTGTTATGTACAGACGCACAGCACATCAAGCTATTATAATCTGTCAAATTAGTTTAATAGATTTTCAACTTTATCGTTAAAAGCATAAGGTTCAAAGTTGATCGGGAAAATTTGACAGTTTCGGGTAGCTTGATGTGCGGGCGTCTGTACCTACTGATACAATCTTCATTGTTTCTCGAAAGGATCTCCGTTCCGGATGCGAAGGATTAATTAATTACAAGAGCGCCACGCTGTTACGATCCTTAGGTACGTAAATACCTACTCCCTTTGCTGCGTTTACGTTCATATATAATCTATGGGGAAATTCCATCAGTTTTTATGGTTCCGTACCAAAATGGTAAAAGCGGAACCCTTATGGTGAGACTAAGTCTATCTGTCCGTCCATCTATCTGTCCATCTGTCTGTCACCAGGCTGTATCTCAAGAACCGCGATAGCTATACAGTTGAAATTTTCACAAATTATGTATTTCTGTTGCCGCTATAACAACAAATACTAAAAACAAAATAAAATAAATATTTGAGGGGGGCTTCCATACAACAAACGTGTTTTTTTTCGGCGTTTTTTCCTTGTGGTACGGAACCCTTCGTGTGCGAGTCCGACTCGCATTTGGACAGTTTTTTTTAAAAACGTTCTCATTCTAATCTCAGTCAAAAATACCTCTAATTTTTCGTATATTTTTGTTAAGTTTTTAAACTGATTGTTGATACACGCACGCCGGTTTTAATAAATTAACGTGTTGTATAAATCACTTCGGGGCACAGAATGTCTTTCCTAAGGCCTGAAACTGCGTTAAGCGGGCGCCCGCGCGGTTTCATACAAAAGTGCTCCGTCGCGGGGACCTGCGCGGGCGTCCGACACGGGGTGGCGCGCCCCGCACCCACGCAACGGGGCCCGCCTCCGTGCGACGGAACCCGTCGCGGGGGCACGCGCGGTGCCCGCAAGCGGTAACATGCACGGGCTTGTCCAGTCAAGAACGCTAGGGTCGGAGCCTATTTGTTCAGGTAGACTGTCAGGCGTCCGACGCTGCAGGACTAAAGTTAATAGACTGCAGCGGAAAATGGCCATTCGTATCGCACGAGGATACCGAACGATATCCTATGAGGCGGCAACTATCCTGGCCTATCCTGGCGCGCTTTCCGCCGCTGGACATCCTGACGGATATGGACGCGAAGATCTATGACCAGATTCGCGATATCCGCCAAAGCGGGAATACTGTGCCAGGAAGCGTATTTGCAAGAACAGCGTATTTGCGGGAACGGCGACACGCGCTCGAGCGGTGGCGCGAGCGGCTACAGCAGCCGCAATATTCGTGCAAGCGCGTTGTCGAAG
The DNA here is from genome assembly GCA_916614155.1 of Mesoligia furuncula. Taxonomy (NCBI): domain Eukaryota; kingdom Metazoa; phylum Arthropoda; class Insecta; order Lepidoptera; family Noctuidae; genus Mesoligia; species Mesoligia furuncula. Next base: position 13,630,667 of record OU744809.1, on the reverse strand, counting down.
TCGTTCTGCCGCACTTCGTAGCCTGGCTGAAAAGAGGAGAGCGCATCTCCTTCAGGATCACCCAGGTGCTCACCGGACATGGTTGCTTTAGCGAGTACCTAAACAGAATTGGGCGAGAGGCCACGGCAAATTGCCACCATTGCCACATGCTCGGAGAAAATTTCTAGTTCTCCATCGACACGAATATACATGCACACCGTTAAAATTGAACGGTCTCCGCGACGGGTACCCGCTACGGGGACCGTCGCGTTCCAACGGAGCCCACCCGCGTGTCCACGCGCGTAGACACGCGACGGTTGCCCGTCGCGGACGCCCGCTTAACGCAGTTTCAGGCCTAAATGTAGAATTTGCGTCAGCCCAAGTTTTCAAGTAAACAAGTAAGCCTTTTGCACTCAGCGGGATTGTCCGAAAGGGTTACCGCTGGCCCGGAACATAAAGGGCTAAGGAAGCAACACGGGTGGGTTTTAGTCAGTAAGAATCTGACACTCCCTTCCACCCAGAGTGCGAGGAGTCATTTGATGATTTGCCACCCGCAAAAAAAAAGCCTTTTGCACTCTAATGGCGGCGCAAAACTATGCCTAGAATAATTGCTATGTTATTTTACTTATTATCCAAGATCCTGTACAAACCTCTAGTTGGTAACCAACCGTACTAATGAAAGGCTACCGCAGACAGGCGCGACGCGACTCTGGTGGAACAATTTTTATGGAAAAACATTCATGGAATTTGTTCTTCCGGAGTCGCGTCGCACCTGTCTGCGGGATCCTTTAACTAGCACGGTTGGTTAGGTACCTCAACCGGTTTAGATACCTAACCATTGACGTCATACGCGAATAATAAACATAATCTTAAAAACAGTCTTGTCAGAGCATTATCTGTGGGGCTGCGGAGCTAAGTAACCCTGGGAGCGCTGAAGCAGATAAGATGGGAGCAATGACGTCAGTAAACAGACTACACATACTGGTTGTATGCGTAGCCTGTTTAGTGACGTCATTTTAATGCAAGGACCGAAATGGAAGGAGTAATACAGCCATCAACCAAGCTTGCCAAGCGAGTTTGTGAAATATCTGGCAGCAAAACATTTTTTTTAAATATGATATTTTGATTTTATTCGCCCTGTCTTGTCCGAATGAAACCTATTCCACCTGATACCAATTTGAAATTAACTAAGTCATGCACTAAGTACTTATGTCCCAAATTACAGACCTCGTGGGCGTAGCGAGCGTGGGTCCTAGGGTCGAACCCCAGGTTAAAAAAAGTGTTATTGGATATTTCCACCAAAAAAGTGTTATTGGATTTTCTTAGTATCTGCTTGGAGTCTAGTTTTGTGCACGGTTTGTGGCAAAAGGATTTATATTATTTGTTGGTCTAACTTCAATCAATACACTGATCAAACAATTAAGACAAGCCAACAAACTAGCTAATAGACAAGCACAATAATAATTATAAAGCGATAGACACGACACGCAAAAACAGTTTTAGATATCAAAGGTCAAAAACTGGCCAAGTGCGGGTCGGACTCGCACACGAAGGGTTCCGTACCACAAGGCAAAACGCCAAAAAAAACACGTTTGTTGTATGGGAGCCACCCTTAAATATTTATTTTATTTTATTTTTAGTATTTGTTGTTATAGCGGCAATAGAAATACATAATTTGTGAAAATTTCAACTGTCTAGCTATCGCGGTTCTTGAGATACTGCCTGGTGACAGACAGACGGACGGACAGACAGCGAAGTCTTAGTAATAGGGTTCCGTTTTTACCCTTTGGGTAGGTACGGAACCCTAAAAACAATAATAATTATGTAAATAAATTTCACATTATTTTTACACTGACAACACTACCCTACTCTAATTTGATACACCTATCATTCACCTATGCTTATTCCTTCGGGGATTTAGACGCAAAAACCTACAAGAAAAGTGGACTTTCCATCCTCCGCCATCAGACTTGTTGGTAAGAAACAGTGGACAAAAACAATTGACGTCAAATTCCAAGAACCGATCAGTTGACACATGAATATGATATAGGTCTACCAGAATCTCATGGCAAAAAAAAAAGAAAAAAACTTTGTGGTTTTCATACATTTGACATTGCCAATGTTATCAAATGTATGAAAACCACAGAGTTTTTATGTTTTTTTTTGCTTATAGTTAAACATAAGTCTTACATTAATGATCAAGTAGGACCGAACGATAACCATGAAACAGGTGCACGGAGATTAGATTATCAGCCCGGAACTATCAAAAGCAAAAATCACGAAAAAAAAGCATTTCCAAAAATATTGAGATAACCAAAAGTTTTCAAAAACTTTGACCAGGAATAAATTGCTACAATATCCAGTTAGCCAGGATATCTTTAAGCTTTGACGAACCTATAACGACTTTATTTCATTCATTTTATTTTTTATTTAGAAGTTTGGAGTATAAAAGGTGTGTTTTATATCAAGAATTCACATAACAGTCAAAAACTGATTAATTGTATAGCCATAACATGACGAAAGCTTTGAGATATACGAAATAAACAAAGCCACCAAAGAGTTAAATTAAAAACTTTCCTACTGGCTGCAGAATTCAACTACTTACTTAAAAAAAGTCATAACATCAACGTAAAAAAGTCAAAACTTGTTTGATTTATTTCTTAGTAAGTCAGTCACGACAGGTGAAAACACTAATATAGTTAGTCATACGCACATTAATTAGGTATCTACGTCAAGCATTTTTGCCTCACAACATTATTGGTATATAAGTTCAGGTGACGCCGCTCGTAGTTGTAGATCGCTCAACATCTGATCAGTGAGTAAACCTCTTCAAAACAAACAAGGTATTATAATTTTTTATATTTATTGCGGAACAAAAAGTAAAATGTAAAATAATTATTTAATTTTTAATAAGCAAAGCGGAATATTCCAATGATAGTGAACTAAAAATGAACGTTTTAACTTTTGTTTATTGTGGCATAGGGCTATTTATTGTTAACTGTGGGGTTAATTTATTGTTTAGCTTTAAACTATTTTATATTAGTTTTGATAAACCATCCTGGGTTATTAAATAGTAATAGTTAAATATTTATAAATTAAAACGGATTTAAAGTCAGTGTGTTAACTATATAAATATGTGGTTTTCCAGCACCAACATGAAGTCCTGCATCGTTCTGTGCGTCCTGTCCGTGGCCGTGATGGCTCTCGCGCGTCCCGAGGAGGCTCACTACACTGACCGTTACGACAGCGTAGACCTGGACGAGGTCCTCGGCAACCCCCGCCTGATGGTGCCCTACATCAAGTGCATGCTCGACCAGGGCAAGTGCGCGCCAGACGCTAAGGAGCTCAAGGGTAAGTGCTGAAGATTCAAGAGCTTTTACGAATGTATTTTGGATATTATTATTATATATTTTTTGGATTTTCCGCTGAGTTTGGCCCACAATAACAGAATAAGATAAGATTAAAATAGGCCAACAGGCTTATTTACAGGCTCATCATGTAAACAAATCATCAAGATTTAATTACTGTAATTATATAAACCTACAGCGTAATTTAATAAATAAATCTGACACGAGCATTGTGTCTATTGTGGCACTTGCATAAGCAATTCATAACGATGTTTTGTAATCACTAATTTTATTTGACTCTATCGGCTTATTTACCTACCTCTAACAATTAAAATGTGGAATTAAACGTTTTCAAGAAAAGTTAATTTGTATGCTTTTAAGTTAATATAACATCTCACTATTTCTTTCTTATCGCAGAACACATCAGGGATGCCCTCGAGAACAATTGCGGCAAATGCACTGAAGTCCAAAAGAAGGGAACCCGGCGCGTCATCGGTCACCTGATCAACCACGAGTCAGATAACTGGAAACAGCTGACTGCCAAGTACGACCCTGAGAGGAAGTACACCGCCAAGTACGAGAAGGAACTCAAAGAGATCAAGGCATAAGTGGTGATCGTGTTGACCAATTCAATGGAATTGAAAATTGTGATAATGTGATTTTAGTTTACAAATAAAAATGGTTTCAATTAGGTTTTACTTAATTTGAAACAATTCTTATCAAAGGTTTGCAGTTTTACTCCTCGTTCATTATTTTAATAAATCTATAATAGTCTTTTAAAAATCATTGGCTTATACAATATTTCTAAATGTGTAGGCTTGTCAACAAGTACCAGGTACTTAACTTAATAGAAAATGGTTAATAGATCGAATCATCTGTGAGTCTACAAGGCCTACAACGTTCTCGCGTTTACTAAATTGAAACCGATCTATACGAAAATAATAGAAAAACTTATTCAACAAAAAAACCTTGTTTGTCATTACTACTGTATCAAATCTAAAGGAGTATCATGTCTTCTACAAAAGCCACTACGGACGAGTTGATGTTAGAACTGTATGCAATGCCAAATAATGGGAAGATTGATATTAACCTGCTTCCGGTTAGACTGGCAGTAGTTGGGACAAGGTTAGGTAGATCAATGGGAAGATTATTTCCTAGAAGTGTGAAAAAGAAGATTGAAGATTCAAAAAAGTCATCAACACATCGATGCAGTTAAGATGAGAGCGATGACGTCAGTAAACAGGCTACATATAAAACCAGTCTTAATGCAAGTTCTGAAATAGAAGGGGAAATCCAGCCATCACTTGAGTTTGTGTCAAGTAGATTACACTCTCTTATCCATACTAATATTATAAATGGGATAGTGTGGCTGTCTGTCTGTTACCTCTTCACGCTTAAACTGCTGAACCGATTTAGACGAAATTTAGTTTAAAGATAGTTTGAATCCCGGGAAACGACATAGGATATACTAGCTTCCGTCCGCGACTCCGTCCGCGCGGATGTCGGTCTTCGCGTGGATGGTTTATTTCTCCATTTTGAGTAACTCTGACAATGACATCTTATAAATATCTATTGGACCCAAATACGGCTAAGCCTATAATAATTAAGGAGATCCCTCTATTGAGCTACTGCTGTTGAGCTCGCGTTCTATAGTAAGTATTTTTTCCATAGTAATTCCGACCTTGATAAGTAGCATGTAGCAGTAAATTACTGACAGTCACGAAAAGTTTGCAATAATAAAAAAGTGATCGTGACAATGCGACAGAAAGTTAATTGAGAGCTTCAGCATACACAACATTGTTAGTGAGCTCGTCCGGAATATGAACATGAAGATTTCTTGGACTGCTCACACGGGAAAGAGCTACGTAAAGTTGCCCGTGTGAAAAACAACTCGCGGTAAGATCTACGCCAGCAACTCCTAGGGTCTGACCTTGAGCCTTATTTATTGTCATGGCGTAACACAAAGCTACAGGAAACTGTATTCTCTTAAATTGAAATGGAAAATTATCCACTACGGGTAATGCAACGTGTGTTCGCGGTTCTACAGAACAACGTCTATGAATAAAACCGAAAAATAAGATTTTTTTCTTCTACGTATTTTTCCAGGATAAAAAGTATCCTATTTTATGCCCAGGATAATAAGGTATAATTATACCAAGTTTCATCGAAATCGAACCGTTAGTTTTCACGTGATGCCTGCATATACAGACAGACAGACAGACAGACAGACAGACAGACAAAAATTTTTTTAATCACATATTTGGGTTTGGTATCAATCCAGCAACACCCCCCGCTATTTATTTTTTCAATATTTTCAATGTACAGAATTGACCCTTCTACAGATTTATTATATGTATAGATTTTATCCCAATATTCCCTCGGGTTCGAAACTTATGCGAGTGAAACCGCGGGGCGAAGCTGGATAATTATATTTTAGGCTACTTTAGGTTATTATTGTCTGTGTGGTGCCGGACTTAAAGAATTGCACCACCCCTTACTTCCCGTGGGTGTCGTAAAAGGCGACTAAGGGTCTTACCGAAGAATGGGCAGCAGCGTTCTCTATTTATTCCACCATCATACCATACTGCGATCGCCAACCCGCCTGCCAAGCGTGGCGATTATGGCAAACCCCCCCAAAGTTGCCTATGTCCAGCAGTGGACGTCTATCGGCTGAAACGACGAACGACGAGGTTATTGAACAGCTGTGAACCGGACGTCTGTCGTCGAAATCAGACAATCCTTGGAAAAAATAAGAATGATCTATTTTTTATTCCTATCTATGTTCGATCCGGCTTTCGACTGAAAGCCGACCCGAACATAGATAGGAAGAGGTTGAGCTGCATCCGGTAGACTTACCGGATGCAGTTGAATACCAGTACTTTACATGGAGCGACTGCGTATCTAGCCTCCACAACTTAGTTATTCGGTACTTACCCGGTAACACGGTACCTCTTGGCAACACTGGTTGTCAGACTTTTGGGCTTCAGCGGGATTGTCCGAAAGGGTTACCGCTACCCCGGAACATAAATGGCTAAGGAAGGAACACGGGTGGGTTTTAGTCAGTAAGAGTCTGACACTCCCTCCGCTCCGCCCAGAGCGGAAGGGGTCATTTGACGACTTCCCGCCGAAAAAAAAAAAAACTTATGGGCTTCTGACTTCCCGTAACGACTGTCAAATATGCAATGTTTTATTTAATTCAATTCAATTCAATTCATTTATTTCTGAACATAGGTTACAATAGGTGTTACAGTCAAGTATATTATGATCTCTATGTCCTACCACTTGGTGGTGTACAAATAATAATATCAATAATTAATCACAATTACAATTAAAATAGCAGGAAATGTCAGATAAAAGCATTAGATCACATAGTTACTATCAACGTAGTATACATTATAGTCCCATTAGTATAACAAGCAAGCAATAAATACTTCACAACCAGTTACACATAATTATAATATTCGGTCATTAAGAAATTCCTCAATAGAGTAATATGTCTTCTCAATCAGAAATAGAAATAACTTCTTTTTAAATTCATTGATATTGTCTGCTGATTTGATACACTTTGGTAGTTTATTATAAAACTTTGGAGCCATTGCGAATATGCTTTTCCGAAACATTGCAGTTTTGTTTGGTACCAAATGCAGCATATCGGCTCTGCGCAGACTAGTTACTTGTGAAAACTTAGACATGTTGCGCCTGACAAAAAGGGCAGTTTCGTAAATGTACATGGACGGTAAACTTAATATTTTTAAGTTTTTAAAATGAGGTTTACACCTGTCAGTCTTTTGTAGATTACAGATGGCTCGGATATATCGTTTTTGTGCGATAAATGCAGTGTCTTTTCCAGTTGCATTACCCCAAAAAATTATGCCATATCTTAAACATGATCCAACTAGTCCATGATATGCGGTTAGTAATGTTGATTCACTTACAGTTCTCCTTAACATGTTTAATGCATATGAAAATTGGTTCAGCTTACTACATATTTTCTCGATTTGAACGCCCCATGTCAATGTATTCTCTATATGTATTCCTAGAAATTTTGTGGTGTTTGTTTCATTAATGCTTACACCATTATGATTAATATTAAGGTTCAATTTGTTATTTGTTCTTTGTCCAAATTTCATAATTAAGGTTTTACTTAAATTAATTTTCAAATTATTATACTCTAACCAATTAATTATGGATTCAATATTATTGTTTATGCCAGATTCTAGTTCATTAGTATTATTATTGTCAAAAATTACAGTACTATCATCTGCAATTTAATCTAACTTATAAGAAAAAGTGCTAGTCAATGAATTTTCTGTCTTCTGTAATCAGACTTCCTGGTAGGGCCCGACTGCATTTCGTTTTCTGTTTTGGTTTTCGGTTAATTTCGGCTGAAATATCAATTTTCGATATTAAAAAATTACGGCCGTATAAAATATGTGCTATACTTTCAATGAATTTATTCAGAGAAAAAAAATATCTACAGCAACTAAAGGCTTGTGCAAATTTAAGAAAAGTATAAAGTTTCGTATGATTTGAGTTTTAAAGGTTAAAAATAATTATTAAAAGATTGACACTGCATTTACTAAAGAAAAACCTATCGGCAAACAAAACCACTTTTTTTCGTTTTCGGCCGAAAATCCAAAAATCTACTTTCGGTCAGACTCTTCTTGCTGGTAAAAAACGGTAGGCAAAAACAATTAACTTAAATTTATGCGACCCTTTCTCCTTCCTTGATTTATGCGATCAGTTAACAATATTTTACTAAAACATATGCATTACATAATTGATTAAAAGTAAGTAGAACAATCGACAGAATCGATGAATCAGGTAAGGAAAGTTCACGGGACACGTACTATATCTGTATTAATTGGGTACCGTTCATTACAATTTGAAAAGAAAAGAGAAAAGAGTTTGTCAAGAAGAAGGACCTTAGAAAATACACAGTAATTATTTGTGTGTAAACAATAACATTTTTTTAACTATTAACAGGAAGTTTAAAAAACCACTAATCACGAAAAAAACATTACAATTCCAAAATTATAACGACTTTACTGTTGTCGTAGGTACTCTAAAGGTGCTGAATGCCCTTCTGGCTGCCAACCCCGAATATGATGTGTATGCGGATAAATGGATTAAAATTATGCGTAGCTATGCGTAATTATATATACCTATATGTCTAGTGTTCTGTGAGACAAAGTGTGCAAGGGAGTCCTCTGTCCCATGTTAGTTTTAAATTAAATTATATTAATGTCAACGAAATAAATTGTGTTTAGGTTAATTAATTTAATTGGTGCTGTACCGTCTTAATTAACTATAAATAAATAAGTAATTTTTCTTACCACCTGTACCTCTACCATGAGTTGTTATCGAAAACTTACTCGCTAGCGGCAAGCTCGCTAGCGTATTAACGTGGATCGAATAGATTTCGATAATGCTTGCACCATGAGTTTTACGGAGTTTTACGCTGGCGCTAAGGTAAACTCGATAGATCGTGTCGTATGTAACGTCACTTCCTTAAGTTTTATTTCTTTCTTTCTCAGTAATAAGGAGAGAGAACGGAATATATTATGCTCAAAATATAGTGCTATCGCCTATGCTTAAAATGTTATGATAGGCAATAATCCGACTAAATAGAATGGTTGGCGGTTAGTGAACTTCTTAAGGTATTTAGTGGTTGTTGAATTTTTGTTCCTTATATGTCACTGTTGTGTCATCGAGTGTCGTTTTCAATTTGTAATTTTGTATTTGTTGACATTGTGTTCACGGCGTTTTTTAATAAAATTCAGTTAAATAAGTTTACAGATTGACAATAATACAATGAGGACTAGTATGGCACCATTTTTAGAAACTGCCTGTCGCTTCTGCGCTAAGAATCGCCGGTTCATTTGTCGCATGGAGCAAAAAGTTGTGTGATCCAATCTTCCAAAGCAAGATACCTAATTGTTCCGGGTCTGGATGTTTGTGCATGTGATATTCGTGTTTGTAAAGGCACCCACGATACAGGGGAAATCCTAGTGTCCAATGTTTAAAGAAAAAAATGTGTAGTTAGTAGGTAACAAGTATGTGTTTTATGTCAATTTTTGTGTTCCTTATTTTGTTAAATATGCTGTATGTTTCCCATATAATAATAAAATAAATGAAAAGGTTGTATAAGTAAAATGTCTTTTATTTAAATTTAAGTTAATATTCATCACAGAAAGCCTCCTAGGTAGCTGCGAAATGTCCCGCCCATTGGTAAGCTAGAATTTCATTTTCTTATAATTTTGGCTTGAAATTCACGTTCTTTACGTCGTTGGTCTTCAAATTCAGCGGCCGCCAACATATTCCATGCTAAATAAGGTCTTCCAGACAATATTTTGACTCAAAATACTCAAAACGTATATAATTTCAATGTAAACATATGTTTCACGCGTCAAAATGCTAGTGAGTGACGTAACTACTATCGTAAGCGTATTTTTCGATTGCGTCTGTCAAATTATTAACTCATGGTGCCGTTTTGTATGGCGACAGCTGAAAAACGTTAGTGACTATCGAATAGATTACGTTAGGTTTCTTACCTATCGAAATCTATAGTGCTCATGGTACGAATTTTAATTCTTTCGGTGACCGCTAGGGGTGCTGTACAATATTTCATACATATTATTTACGTAGACGCTAGCGAGTTTTGGCTGTGCAAACTCATGGTAGAGCTACTGTTCGCTAACGTCAAATTATATGTCACGCAAACCTAACCTAAAGCAAGTCATTTAAGCCCAGGCTCTAGCCGGGCATTAATATTGTACACACCGCATTATATTGGTAGTCTTTGTATTGTACTGAATTTCATTATGACCCGTTGGTCATTAATGTGATTTAAATTTCGAGCGTCAACTGAGGAAATCGTTTGGAAACATTAACAAAAAAAAACAAAGGTAGCCAAAAAGTTCTAACTTCATAGGTTTTAGTCGCTGTCGACGAACAAAATGATCGGTTGCTGTGGCACGTATACCCCGCATTAGAATGTTGAATTTCGGCTGACGCTCCATTGATGATTTTATTCATTGTGTTTTTGATAAAAATGCATGAGACTAGATTGAAAAAATAAAAAAAAAACCCGACAGGCAGTGGGTACTTATTTTATTTTGGTTCAATCTCAGATTTGATGCCCCCATTGCAACCGCATAAGACTACTTGAAAAGTGAGCTAGCCAGTTTTTAATCTTAGTTGCAGTCGGGTTTTGATTTTGTTATTTTATTTTTATTTGAATCTTTTTAGTGCGTTATATTTTTGGAATCGTCTCCTCAAGCCCTTTATTTTGATACCCCACATAGTAATGGTCCTATTTTTTTTAAGACCTTTGTTGTTTGATTTTATAAAAACAAAACCTAGACTAACAAAACGCGACCCAAACGAGTACATAGACACCTCATGTATTACATTGTCGGTGCGCGCGAACATGTTGGTGCACAGGTTTGCAAGGTGCACAGTTTAGGTAAAGATAACTTTGTTCAGAGCCTACTGTCAAAGCTTCTATACCAGCGCCCTGTGGACCAACTTCACGCGGCGGGCCTACAATGCCCTTAGGGTTCAGTTCAACAACGCCTTTAGGGTTCTGGTGCGACTTCCTCGATTCTGCAGTACCTCGGGGATGTTTGCAGACGCGGGTGTGGACGACTTTTATGCAATAATGCGCAAAAAGTCAGCCTCACTGATGCATTGAATTAGGAGTAGTGGCAACGGAATCCTAAAGATGATCGCTGAAAGTCCTGAGTCAGCTGTGTGGGATAGGTTTATAAAACTGCATATAAAAAGATTGTAATAATTTAGGAATTTATGAATTTAATGTTGACATTGATATTGACATGACATTGACATTGTTGACATTGGTATTTTTGAATTTTAATTAGTTTGACTAACATAGTTTTTAAGTTCCATAATACTAACCTTGTATGGACATGCAAAATAGTCTGAATTAAATGAATTTTATTTATTTATTTATTAAAATTCATCCGGCCGTTAGGATGATTCCGAGGTATAAGGAATTCCACGTACAAAAATACGTAGTTAAGTATGCATAAAAATATAACCCTGTCCGGTTACGTAGTCGGGTAAATAGTGTATGACACCGCATATAAGTAGGTATACCCTAGTTATATACACTCGAGAGCAATGAATCCGGGTCACTTAAAGAATCCTAAAAATCTCGGAAACTAAAAATGCTAGGTTAATGCAATAAATTGTATTTAATAGACAATGTAATACTCCTTAAATGAAGGTATTAAAACTTCTTAGTTATTGTAAAGTTATATCATAAAAAAATCAAATTTGAAAAAGGGCCACTTTCGAAGATGGAACTACGAAATTACAGCATTTGGTTTTGCTTTTGTTTGTAATCTGTCATTTATGTGGGTACATAAACCATGTTGATAGTGCTCTATGTTCATTATTCAAGCTGAAATTATGTCGCTTACGCCTGAAGAATGCACCAGAATACTTACAATGCTGGAAACCGGCCGGAGTCAGCGCGATACAGCCAGGACTGTCGGTGTGTCGCTGTCAACAGTACAAAGAGTTCTCCGACGTTACGAAGAAACTGGTTCTAACCTACGCAGACCAGGAACGGGCAGAACCAGGTGTACCACAGCACGAGAAGACCGATACTTGGTGAACACCATGCTTCGAAATCGCTTTCTCACAGGAACTGAACTCACAAATCAGTTTCGACGCCTCGGAGGAAGTAACCCAAGTGCATGGACAGTAAGACGTCGGCTTGCTGAATCTAACTTAAAACCCCTTAGACCTGCAAACGGCCCTAAACTGGAGCGTGGGCATCGTATTTCAAGACTAAGATATGCCCAGAGCCACGTAAATTGGAGTATTGAAGATTGGTCAAAAGTTATGTTCTCCGACGAATCAAAATTTATGCTCTACAAGCACGATGGAAGACACAGAGTGTATCGAAGACCAGGGGAAAGATTCAAGCAAGCATGCATCGAAGAAAAAGTAGCCTACGGTGGTGGGTCTGTACTTGTGTGGGCCGGAATTTCTTCTGAAAGTCGCACAGAGCTGGTGATCATAGAAAACGGCTCTTTAACTAGCGTAAGATATGTGGAAGAAATCCTCAATGATCACGTTGGTCCATTTATGGTCAATTTAGGTGAGGTTGCTATATTTATGCATGACAATGCCCGACCTCATACAGGTAGGATTGTGAATGACTACCTTCAAGAGATGAACATTACTCGTATGGAGTGGCCAGCGCGCAGCCCGGATATCAACCCGATCGAGCATGCTTGGGACGAGCTAGGCAGATGCGTAAAACAACGAAACCCTCCCCCAATCACGCTTCGTGAGCTCAAAATTGCTCTCACAGAGGAATGGGAGAATATTCCCCAAAATCGTATAAGGAACTTGGTGTACAGCATGCCAAACCGCGTAAACGCAGTAATGGAAGCACGAGGAGGCAATACGAAGTATTAAAATTCAAGAAAATCGTAATAAAGTTCAAAAATTTCATGTTTCCTATTTTTGTTTTAAGGAGAGATCAGCAGTTTTTTTCTTTATGTAATTTTGTGTTAATAAAATGTATGGTGACTCATATTTTTTTTACTTTCATTTAAGGAGTATTACATTGTCTATTAAATACAATTTATTGCATTAACCTATCATTTTTAGTTTCCGAGATTTTTAACATTCTTTAAGTGACCCGGATTCATTGCTCTCGAGTGTATAACAGTTTTTTAAGCTATTAATTCGATAATCGAATTGTTGTTTATTACCTCGCAGTAGGCGCGAAAAGAAGAGTATTCTCCGCGGGGATAAAGGTGTCTCGACGACACGTGTGTCTTCACATAATGTTTGAAATCTGATTTATGTGTATAGTCATGCCGAAAGCTTTGAGATGTACGAAATAAACAAAAGCCGCTTATAAGAGTAAATTAAAACTTTCCTACAAGCTACAGATCCCAACTATACATAAAAACCGGTCATAACATACCTACCTATAGTTATAAAAAAAGTCAAAACTTAATTTGATATAGCGTAGTCAGTCAGTCACCTCAGGTAAAAATACTCGGCACTACTCATACGCACACGTTCCAGCTTTTGCCTCACAACATTGATGGTATATAAATGCAAGTGAGGTCGCTTGCAGTTGTAGATTGCACAGGATCTGATCAGTGAGTAAACCTCTCCCAAACAAACAAGGTATTATAATTTTTAATATTTATTGTGGAATAAAAATAAAATCTTAAATAATATTAAATTTTTCAATATGCAAAGAGGAATATTAAAATAATTTTACTGAATCAAATAATGAACGTTTCAACTTTTGTTTATTTAATTGTGGCATAGGGTTGGTTTGTGTTAATTGTGTGGTCAAAGTTTAGTATATTTTTTGTTGTATCAATTATGGTAAACCTTTCTGGGTAATTTTATAGTAACAGTATTATTTATTTATTAATTAAAGAGAATTTAAAGACATGTTGTTAAATTTAACCATATATAAATATTTTTCCAGCTCCATCATGAAGTCCTGCATCGTTCTGTGCGTCCTGTCCGTGGCCGTGATGGCTCTCGCGCGTCCCGAGGAGGCTCACTACACCGACCGTTACGACAACGTAGACCTGGACGAGATCCTCAGTAACCGCCGCCTGATGGTGCCCTACATCAAGTGCATCCTCGACCAGGGCAAGTGCGCGCCCGACGCTAAGGAGCTCAAGGGTAAGCGTTGAAGATTCAAGAGCTTTTACGAATGTATGGTTAGATTCTCCGCTGAGCTTGTCCCACAATGACACATTAAGAAATGTTGTCTTAACAACGTGATCACTATGTGAAAAAAAATAAAGTCAGGATTAAATTAATGTAATTATACAAACAAACGTAATTCAATAAATAAATCTGTCATGAGCATTGTACCATTGTGTCTGTAAAACTATAGTTAACGAATTTGCATAAGCAATTCATAACGATGTTTTTTATTCACAAATTTGTCACTTGACTGTATTGACTCCTTTACTATAGGTACTATACCTCTAATATAATTATAAAGTGGAATTGACCGTTTCCAAGATAAGTTTGCGTTAGCTTTTAAGTTTGTCAAATCAATATGAAATCTCACTATTTCTTTCTTATTACAGAGCACATCAGGGAAGCCCTTGAGAACGAATGCGGCAAATGTACTAACACCCAGAGGAGCGGAACCCGGCGCGTCATCGGTCATCTGATCAACCACGAGGCAGATTACTGGAACGAGCTGAATGTCAAGTACGACCCTAAGAAGAAGTACACTGCCAAGTACGAGAAGGAACTCAAAGAGATCAAGGCATAAGTGATTGACCAATTATTCGGAATTGGAATTGAAAATTGTTGAAAAATGTAATTTTGGGTTATAAATAAATAGGTTTCAATTAGGTTTTACTTAATTTGAAACAATATTTATTTAAGATTTGCAGTTTTACTACTTGTTCGCTATTTTAAGAAATGTGATCGTATAAGCAAAGCACATAATCAGGTTTCAGAAAAAGTTGGCGTTGATCTTTAGTTACGAATTACGACTCGTATGTACCGATCCCTTCTATAAATATCCCAACGAGCATTAATTTAAAAACCACTAGTGCGTGTTTTTTATGGAAGAGTTGACTTCCTCGGCTCAGATCCCCATTGACGTCATATGCTAATAGCAAACGTGGTCTCGTCAAATTCGAATATTTTTTTAGGGTTCCGTTGCCAAATGGCAAAAAACGGAACCCTTATAGATTCGTCTGTCCGTCTGTCTGTCCGTCCGTATGTCACAGCCACTTTTCTCCGACACTATAAGAACTATACTGTTGAAACTTGGTAAGTAGATGTATTCTGTGAACCGCATTAAGATTTTCACACAAAAATAGAAAAAAACAATAAATTTTGAGGTTACTTAGAACTGAAACTAAAAAAAATTTTTTTCGTCAAACCCATACGTGTGGGGTATCTATGGATAGGTCTTCAAAAATGATATTGAGGTTTCTAATATCATTTTTTTCTAAACTGAATAGTTTGCGCGAGAGACCCTTCCAAAGTGGTAAAATGTGTGTCCCCCCCCCCGTAACTTCTAAAATAAGAGAATGATAAAACTAAAAAAAATATATGATGTACAATACCATGTAAACTTCCACCGAAAATTGGTTTGAACGAGATCTAGTAAGTAGTTTTTTTTAATACGTCATAAATCGTAAACCGCAATTTACATTTTATTCAAGCAACTCAAATATAAAAATAATGAAAAAAAACATTAAATTTCATAAACATAAACCTTATTCATAAACCCGGATGTTACGGAACCCTCGGTGCGCGAGTCCGACTCGCTCTTGCCCGGTTTTTTTTTCGTATAAACCTTCATGGGCTCTTATAAACTGTCAGAAGCTAGGTACAAGGTTTCAATTGGTAAATTCCTATGGAGAAGAGCCGGCAAAAAACTCCACGATTACTGTTATAAAAATAATTGGCTTTTACAATATTTTCGATATTTTTGATGGTCATTACCACTGATGATATAGGATACCAGCAGATGACGTGTAGAAGTTAGAATGATTGTAGGTCTGATGTCCAAATAATGGAAAGGTTATGTCATAGAAGTATGTAAAAAAGACATCGTAGGTACTTTTGGGAGCAGTTAATAGACATTTACATAATTATACCTTTAATGAGGGCAAAGTTAAGTAAACCTGCTAGCGCTGATGCAGATAAGATTATCTGCATCAGCGCTTCCAGGATCTGATGTTATTGCTCCTATTTAAGAGCTATGACGTCAGTGAACAGGCTACACATACCAGTCTTAATGCAAGCCCTGAAAGAGAAGGGGAAATCCGGCCATCAATAATTGAGTTGGAGATGGTCTTATATTAATAATTTATTTTAGGTAACTTAAGGTTATTGAAAGGCTGTGAACCGGAGCATCTGTCGTCAAAAATGGACCATCTCTGGCCAATCTAGAATGATATATTTTAAGATATGGACTTCTCATGACGTAACAAATTACGTTAACGTTCACCAGTTTGAAATTCAGCAGTCTTGATGTTAGATAATCACGTGCTGTATTTTGGCTACAATTATAAAAGGTTGCGACAGCAGTAAGACCCAAACTGGAGAACAACAAGTGCATGATTCACAACAAAATAATAGAAATATTTCCAACGACGTGTGTCGCGTACGATACATGGCATGCAAAGGAAAGCTCTTAGTTCATCAGGTGAGTGAAGGCCAGAATTAATTGACCTAGAAAAATAAAAACAACACACCGAGCTAGGCCTGAAGAGCTGTTATGTGTATTGTAACATTTCAAAATCGAATGTTGTTCTTTGGTGAGTCAACGAATGACTATCGGCAACATAATTAAACCAACCAAGTGATCTTATCGAGTCTTATAAATTAATAATAATTGGCGACAAGTAAAAAAGAAACAACAGGAATTATTATGGTCACTGGGAATCATAATGAAATTAAACAATGATCTAATTGGTGCATTTTTAAGACAGATTATAATTTTAAATATTTGACAATACGCAAGAATCACTCACACATCTCAAAAATTTGCAGAACATGCATACTTACCTATCACTAAAAGGTTATGCCATTATACTCTATCTTCTTCTGCGAAGCAGTCATGCTAGCGAAGGAGGTGGCGGGATGGATGAGGGAGAGAGCCTCCCGTCCTAGCTGCCGCCGCGGGAGACACTCCGGGCGGCGTAATGGGTAGCTCACCGTCCGATCAGGACCAGGCCCGTGCCGGACGGCGCGTACGTGTTCCACGCGCGCCTCAAAGAGATGTCAGCATCGAGGAAGGGGCCCTTTAGGGCCAAAGCCTGCCGGGTCAGTGGGATTGTCCGAAAGGGTTACCGCTGGCCCGGAACATAAAGGGCTAAGGGCTAAGGAAGGAACACGGCCTTCCTTAGCCCTTAGCCAGTAAGAGTTTTAGTCAGTAAGAGTCTTCCGCTCCACCCAGAGCGGGAGGGGTCATTTGATGATATCCCAACCGAAAAAAAAAAAAAATACAATCCATTATACTTTTATTATGTCTGTGGTCGGGAGCCCGAGCGCTGAGCATGGGTTCGATCCTCAGGTCCGGAAAAAGGACTATGGTGAATATTTCCATTTGAATTTTTTAGTAGGTATAAGGCTCGAAGCTTGGAGTCTTTCGTTTAGGTACCGGTTTTTGGCAATAGGTCTGACCCTATTTACATGGGACCTAAATGAGACTGGCGAAGTTGGAAATCCCTACACCGATTTGATACACCTATTATTTTGCTTAAACGCAATATCCATCTGCCTAGCCTAAAATAATTATTTTATATTGACACTGTATTTCTTTCGATTTTATCAAAGCTAAACCTTTTTTTTGTTGTCGGGGGAAACCTTCAAAAAGCACCCGACCTCTGGGGAGGGAAGTCGGCGAGGGAAGTCGGGGAGTGTGGGATTTTTACTTAACTAAAACCACCCCGGTGATCACCATCGGCACATAGGGCACATCGGCATATATTTTATGTCCAGGAAAATCACTGTCCATTCCAAGGTTGCCTGGAAGAGATCGCAGAAAACGATAAGGCCGCCCATTGTATATTTTGTAGTGTTTGATGTATCTTTTTCATGTTATGTATTTTTGTGGTGTACAATAAAGTATATATAAATAAATAAATAAATAGGGTTGGTCCCGGGTCCTCTTAAAAGACCAATTCCGGAAACAACGCAACGCCTCTAAGACACATCCCTGGGACCAAAGCTAAACCTATCGACAAATAAATAAGCACTTATTATCGCTTTCAGTTTTCGACCAAAAATCCAAAAATCCATTTTCAGTCGGATTCTACTTGCTGGTAAATAAAGGTAGGTAAAACGCTATTGACGTAAATTTCTAAGAACCAATCAGTTGTAAATATATATGGTTGTTAAACATAAGTCGATTAATTATGTATAATAAATAATTGATCAAGTCAGTAGAACGATCGAAAGATTACCATGAAACAGGTGCACGAAGATGAAAAAAAAACTATATGGGTTTATTATGTAGACATTACTGTATTAACCCTTCATTAAAGTTAGAAAGAAAAGGTGTTTTTATGCAGATTATACTGGCCATCAAACATTTTCTCAAGAAGAAGGACCTATTCCTCTTGTGTAAATACATACTTTTATACCAAAGCAAAGACTGTCGAAAACAAAAAATCGCCCCAAAAATTGCAATTCCAAAAATTTTAAGATTTCCAAATTTTTTGAAAACCTTGGATTTAAATAAATTGATCTTGAAAAATAGCTACAATATCCAGTTAGCCAGGTCTATCTTTTAAGCTTCGATATACGTATTACGACTTTATTGGATATCATTTAATTTAATTTTGAACTTTGGCGTGTAAAATATGTGTTTTGTATCACAAAACGGTCGAAAACTGATTAATTTGTATATATCCATTACATGACAAAAGCTTTGAGATATACGAAATAAACATAGTCGCCAAAGAGTTAAATTAAAAATTTTCCTACAGATTGCAGATCCCAACTATAATAAAAAAACACAATATCAACGTATAAATTATACGTTGCTTCTATTAATTTCATAGTCAGTCAGGTGAAAATACTCTGAACATAATATTATTATAATATGTAATAAAGTTACTCATACGCACACTACGTCAAGCTTTTGGCCTCACAACATTAATGGTATATAAGTACAGATGACGCCGCTGGTTGTTGTAGATCGCACAGTATTTGATCAGCGAGTAAACCTGTCTCAAACAAACAAGGTATTATAATTTTTAATAACTATTGCGGAATAAAAAGTAAAATATTAAATAATATTAAATTTTTTAATAAGCAAGCGGAATTTTTATCATTTTACTGAATTAAATAATGAACGTTTCAAATATTGTTGTGGCATAGGATTGGTTTGTGTTAGGGTTGGTTTGTGTTAGGGGGTGGGTTGGTTTATATTGTGGGGTTAAAGTTTTTTTTTTTTTTGTATAGATTTTGTAAACCTTCCTGGGTGATTTTATAGTAACAATATTATTTATTTATTAATTAATGAGATTTTAAAGACATGGTGTTAAATTTATCCATAAATAAATATTTTTCCAGGACCAACATGAAGTCCTGCATCGTTCTGTGCGTCCTGTCCGTGGCCGTGATGGCTCTCGCGCGTCCCGAGGAGGCTCACTACACTGACCGTTACGACAACGTAGACCTGGACCAAATCCTCGGCAACCGCCGCCTGATGGTACCCTACATCAAGTGCATGCTCGACCAGGGCAAGTGCGCGCCCGACGCTAAGGAGCTCAAGGGTAAGTGTTGTAGATTCAAGAGCTTTTACGAATGTATGGTTAGATTTTCCGCTGAGTTTGTCCCACAATGACACATTAAGAAATATTGGCTTATTAACAAGCTCGTCATGTAAACTCATCATCAAAATTTAATTACTGTAGGTAATTTTACAAACCTACAACGTAATTCAATAAATCAAATTGTCACGAGCAATGTGGATACCTGTAACTGTGGCTGTAAAACTATAGTGAATGAATTGGCATAAACAATTTATAATCATGTTTTGTAATCACTAATTTAGTTTGTCACTTGACAATAATAATGTGAAATTAACCGTTCGCAAGAGAAATTAATTTGCAGTATCTTTTAAGTTTATCAAATCAATATACCTAACAACTCACCATTTCATTCTTATCACAGAGCACATCAGGGAAGCCCTCGAAAACGAATGCGGTAAATGCACTGAAACCCAGAAGAAGGGAACCCGGCGCGTCATCGGTCACCTGATCAACCACGAGGCAGATTTCTGGAACAAGCTGACTGCCAAGTATGACCCTGAGAGGAAGTTCACCGCAAAGTACGAAAAGGAACTCAAAGAGATCAAGGCATAAGTGATCGTGTTAACCAATTCAAAGGAATTGAAAATTGTGATAATGTGATTTTAGTTTATAAATAAAAAAGGTTTCAATTAGGTTTTACTTAATTCGAAACAATATTTATTGAAGGATTGCAGTTTTACTTCGCTTTCGCTATTTTAAGAAATGTGATTGTGTTAAGCAAAGCACATATTCTACTTTCGGTAAAGTTGCCGTTGATCTTTATTTATATACCGATCCTTTTGTTCAAGCTATCCATAATTTGGAACTACAAACGAGCATAGCAACACGAAAATGTGCCACATAGCATAAGCATAATCAGCTTTTATTGGCCCCACTGCTGGGACCAGGCCTCCTCTCTGTGAGGAGCAATGGATCGTATCTGCCACGCGGGCCCAGTGCGGGTTGGTAGATGTTACATGTCTTCGAGTTTTAGGTTCTAGGACATGTCGGTTTTCTCACTATGTTTTCCTTCACCGTTTTGAGAGCAGTGGTGATGAAATAATTTACACATAGTAAAGCGTCTGTCTGGGTTCGAACCTACTAGGCTTCTGTGTCATATTTAAATCATAGGTTGTTCCGGGTCTGGCTGTTTGTGTAGGTATGTGAGTTTAAATGTTTGTAAACGCATCCACAATACAGGAGAAATTCCTAGTGTCGGGGCAACGTTTTAAATATAATAAATAATAGGTATGAGGGCGATACTTTCAGCCTCACGGGTTGATCGATCAGATTAAGCTACGCTTGCCGCGGTCAGTCCGTGGATGGGTGATGACCATCTTTACATATCGAGACGACACGGAGGGGCCGTTTCTCGGAAAGCACGTTAAGCCGTTGGTCATCATCATCTGCCTAGCCTTTTCCCAACTATGTTGGGGTCGGCTTTAACGTTAAGCCGTTGGTATCGGCTGATAATCGTGGAATTTTGACAGTCGTCACAGGGCATCAGAGGCCCAAAAGTCTATCAATCAGTCTTACCAAAGGGTATCGCGGAGTTTTGACAGGCAGTCGCTCCATGTAAAATACTAAATTCAGCTGCATCTGCTTAAACTAGAAGCCGACAACGACAATGGGAAAGGCTAGGCAGAAAGAAAGGCCAATAGCCAGTTCGAAATAACCCATAGGTAATCGTAGAAGCTAACTAACCCCTTGGCTAAAATATTACACGTGCCTTAACGTAATAGACACGACATGTAACGGAAAGCCTTGAGTTCATCGCTTGAGTGAAGGTCAGGTTAAGTTTTCCGTTAATAACATAACCTTGATTCGGAATTAATTGACCTAGAAAAGTAACAACAACACACTGGGCTAGGCTTTTAGAGCTTTGATGTGTGTTGTAATAGGCGCATTCATGTAAACACGTTCTCTTGGAATAAACGCTGTAATAATAACGTTGTAACATTTTAACGCCCCCACACAATATTCCACACTATATTTATACGACCGGCTTAGAAAAAAAACTTATACAAAAGGGATGATGGGCAAAATATTTTTTATTTGACTAGAAAAATATTTTTATGTCCAATAATAGATACTTTAGCATTGTTTTTTTTTCGGTTTCGAGTTATTTTGAAGCAGTAGGTTCTCAGCACGCCGGTATAAAAAAAAAGGATTTTCCCCGATTACTCGACGACGCGACGGCTGGATCGATTTAGGAAATTCTTTTTTTTTTGTTTGAATGGGTATACTTCCCAAGTGGCCCCATATTTCAAAGTTTTGTTGAGTGGTTTTGGACTTAGCTTTAATAATACTTATTGTTCTACTTACCTATTGTACAGTGAACTGCAAAAATGCATGGATAGTTCAGAAATAAAATCGTGTGAAGCGAGAAATGACGTCATCTAGCGTAAAACCAGTTAATGACTAACAAAATTTTATTATGCTGTTACTAGATGTCGTTGCTTTGCTTTATATGACAAAATATTTTTGTAGTTTCTTTTTGTCTCTTCAAACATTCAAACAATTTATAATTAATAGTTTATTTTAAAGAAAATTGTTCCTAACTTTAACCTACATGTTAAAATTGAATATCAATTTATTAGTAGGTAGGTACCTATCTGATTTTTTAAGTTTTAGTTTTCAAACTTGAAAGGGTAGGTTGAATATGGATTTATAAATAATTGGTAGGTAGTATAAATAATACTTAGATTGAAGAGGTATGAACTTATGACTAAGCTCAAGCTCAATTGGTCGTTCGCTAAGTTCATTTCAATTACCACGTTCGAGTGCCTTTTGTTCAGTGCATATGCATTTACACTCCAACTCTGTTTGTACCACGTACCTATAAGTAGCTACTGGCGGTATTACTTATTTTACCAAAAAGAGTACGCGAGTTGGAATATTGATTTCGTTACAAGAGCTTAAATAATTGCTAAGTAGGTACCTATGCATAATCAAGGCAAAAACTTTTCAGAAATAGCCGCAGAGACCAGTGTAAACGTAAGTAGTTTTATTTTTACAACATAAGAATCAGTATTGGGTATTATATATTTCTGTTTTATTCTTGCAGAGAAAAACAGTTGTTCAATGGGTACGATGACTTCTAGAGGCAATACCATCAAAGAACTGGTAGATCACGACTTATAAACACATTGCAGCATCAAACCATGATAAGGGAGTATGAAGAAAATGGATTTCTGCTGACGAACCACTATGCTGGTTTATTTGACACAAGTGTTGACACTGTCCGTAGCGTCGTGCTCTTCATAGTGAAGGGCTGCATTATCGGAGGCATGCTGTGAAACCCTTCCTCACGAAAAACCATCAAAGGGCAAGATTATAGTTCGCTTTGGATCACATAAACTTTGATTGGAATAATGTCATCTTTACAGATGAAAAAACTTTTAAGTGCAGTGAACACGGACGTTTATGTTAGTGGCGTCGAAATAATAGGCAATACACAAGTGGACGAGCTACTAATTATACTTAATAAATATTATTTTACTCAGTACTTATTATTTATATGAACTGGAGACCAGGTTATGTGCGTATAACCTATTACTTACGTATTTTTATTAACTTAAAAAGTTATGAACACTATTCAAGTTCAAAAACATAGTTTTTTGTTACCTACTAACCATTTGATATGATTTTGTGCAATTTTGTAGTTTTTAGCCTACTTATTTAATCCATTTAATCCGCTTGACCTTTATGATAAAATAATCTGAAGGTAATTCTCGTAATTTTAAGAATGTTTACAGTCTGATTTCAGTCTCAATCTTGCAAAATCTCCATGCAATAAAATATCCATGCACTTTTGCAGGTGAGTTGATGATGTTATAATAACTTCCTGTCACTGATATTAACATAGCAAGTAAGTACAAAAATATTCCAACACTAAAATGTGAAAAATAAAAACATATTTTACACTAAAAAACAACCGACTATAAACGAAAATACAAAACCAAAGACACCGACTACCGAAATGAATGTTATTTTCAATTTGTAGTGTTTTGTTTGGAAGTCTGTTGTTTTTTTTTGTAAAAAAGTTTTTTCGACAAAATTAGTTCTCTTTCTAACCTGAGTCAAAGAGTGAGTGGCCTGGGGCCCTGGGCCATGTTCAATACCTAAGACTTACCCTTAGTAAAAAAAACGTGTGCGGTCGGGGGACCCCGTCAGGGACGAAGTTCCTCGCGTGACACTCGTTTATAATAAAGAGACAGAGAAAGTGTGAAGTTAATACACGTGTTTAATACAGAGCCATCTAGTATAAGTTTTTAGAAGCTCTGATAAAGATGTCGCCATCTTGGATTTTAATTTTCAGAACGACACCTATGACGAAAAATATGAAAATTTTCGCAGCCGCCATTTTGTATTTTCATTTTGACTTCACCATCGGCTTTAGCACCCCAAAAACCATGAAAAATATATATATAGAGAGAGAGAGAGAAAGTTGCATGGAGAAGGCGTAACGCTCTTTTTCGTTACATGACGATTTCTACCAGTTTATTCCTACCGCAAGCCGCGTTAAAGAACTTCGTTCCAAAAATATTCATGCCACCAACAATCGTCTTCTATGATATTTATCCTTCTCACCACCTGTTCATGTACTCTTTTTCTTTGTCCAGGCGGTCCTTTTGAATGCGTTCCCCTAAAAATCAAGACAACAACCAGTCGGTTCTCTTTTATTTAAAGCGAAGGTTTGTGAACATATTCGTAAGATTTTGGCAGAATCGGATGATTCTGCCAAAATCTTACGAATATGTTGCCAGCGTTGTCCCAGCGTTGATTTGTCGGATTCACTTCTAAAGCCCTAAGTTTTTTTGTACGATATTTTTATTACCCGACTTACTAACGTATTAAACAGTTTCTGATTTAATTTTGACAGTCCAACAAAATTCATTGCGTTATTTACGATGTTGAGCAGACAAATTTTTCGAACATATGAAGCAATAGATTGGCGATATCCTTCAAAATGAACAAGATTGAGATTGACAGTGTGTTACGCAATTAAGGTGCTGGATCCGGATATCTATGGCTGGACCGGATGAAAATACTTTAATACTTTTTTTATAGCATTAAAAGAAAAAAAAGTTTTATATTTTAAAGTTTGTATATAGTGCTTTGCATTTTTAAAATTTAGATGTTTAAATATTAGCAGTAAGTTGATTTTTCATTTTATTTTGTGTGCAAACCACTATTGTATTGGGGTCATCCTGTAAAGATAGTGTGTGTAAGATTAATAATAAATAAATAAATAAATACAAATGCTTCACACACATTCTTAATACTCATTGGTTGTTTGAGTTTGTAGCTGGATACATTTGACTAGTATCGTGGATGATGTGCCTTAGTCATACGCACTCTAAGTGCGTACAGGCTTTTTGCTTTTCAAATTTAATGGTATATAAGTACAGGTAAAGCCACTAGAAGTTGTAGATCGCACAACATCTCATCAGTGAATAAACCTCTCTCTAACCGGTATTTTTTTTTCTATTTAAATTCAGTTCCTTAGGGAGGAGTGTTAATTTAATTTAATATATTTTTCTATTTTATTTTTGCATACATTAGGATTTTGTTATTTCTTGGGGCTGAAGTATATTATTTAATGGTGGTCCGTACACGTTATTAACTAGTTTGCGGTTTCCAGCACCAAAATGAAGTCCTGCATCGTTCTGTGCGTCCTGTCCGTGGCCGTGATGGCTCTCGCGCGTCCCGAGGAGGCTCAGTACACCGACCGTTACGACAACGTAGACCTGGACGAGATCCTCGACAACCGCCGCCTGCTGGTACCCTACCTCAAGTGCATCCTCGACCAGGGCAAGTGCGCGCCAGATGCTAAGGAGCTCAAGGGTAAGTGTCACTTTAAATAAAGTACAAGACGTGACTTCGAAACTCGAAACTCTAGTTTGATTGGTGTGTACATTGTTGTATTACTGTAGTATAGTTTAGTTTAGTACGAGCTTATGTAGGTACGATTAAGATATCATAGAAAACGAATTGTAATACTATTGTTTTAATTTGACACGAGTACTAGATTATTGTATTTTATTACGTCTATTACAGTGATCACTTTGAAAGAATAGAAAAAAAAAACATATGAAAATAATCCATTTAATTTCCAAGGCTGTCTATGGAGTTTCTTGAATAAAATTTCTAACCACTTGTTTTTGTTATAGAACATGTCAAGGAAGCCCTCGAGAACGAATGCGGAAAATGCACTGAAGTCCAAAAGAAGGGAGCCCGGCGCGTCATCGGTCACCTGATCAACCACGAGGCAGATTACTGGAACGAGCTGACTGCCAAGTACGACCCTGAGAGGAAGTTCACCGCAAAGTACGAGAAGGAACTCAAAGAGATCAAGGATTAAGTCATTGATTGGTACCCAGTCGGCAGTCAACATTTTAATGTGATTTTAGTTAGTAAATTAAAATGTTTATAATTACTTCCTGGTTTTTAGTGGTTGTTTACTTATCTGATGTGTGGGATATGATTGTGGTTATTAAGTTCTACGAAGAAAAAACAATTTAAATATTGTTAGCAAAGCAATGCTGATTAACCATATTGGAAATGAATCTTCGAGGAAAATAATTGAAAACATCGGAAGTCATAAAATAGTATTTCTTGGTGTGGTGGTCTTGGTGTATTCATCGTTTATCAAAATATATTTCCTCATTATCTTATAGATCTTCAAAAACATTATATAATCTCACTCAATGCAATTCTTCAACATAAAAAAATCTGTTACATGGACGTCAAACATCCGAAAGTGACACAATAATCGCTTGGCTAAAAAATCGTAGAACAAAAAAAATCCTAATGAGGTTCGCACTAACATTATAATGTACTTAGGCATGTTTGAGAGGAGCATTGTCAACAAGGTTACATAATATCAGATAGGAAGTTAGTAGCTTTGTACCTACACTTTTCTTCAATAATTGAGCCTAATTAATGGACGACTGAGCTGACTGATGAATTAGCAGTGGTGGCCCAGTACCGGCCGCGACTTACGACTTGTTTGTCGTAGTTTCGAACCCAAACAGGCGCTTTACTTTGTGTAAATTATTTAATCACAACTGCTCCCAAAACGGTGAAGCAAAACATTGTAAGGAAACCGGCATGTCCTAGTACCAATAATTTGAAGAAATGTGACATCTACCGACCCGCACACGGGGCCACGTGTGGTGGATACGACCCTCCGTCCTTCAGACCGAGAGGAGGCCTGTGTCCCAGCAATAGGGACGTTATAGTATGACTTAACACGACGCACAGCTGCAGACTATTTCTGTTGTAGTGATTCTAAAGCTATTTTGTTTTTTTAAGCGGTGATGCTTTATTCCGAATAAATTTTTTTATATTTTTTTTGTAACTTTACCCCACACTAGGATTTTTTCCTGTATTGTGAGTGCATTTACAAACATTTAAAATCAGCCAGACCCCGAACAACTACCTTGTAGGTCATACAAATATTTGTTCCGTGCGGGAATCGAACCCGCGACACGCAGCGCAGCAGTCAATCGCCAACCGTGCCATCAATGTACTATAACAACTTATACATACCTAATTAACTTTTTTTTTCTTTAGTTTTTGTGTCAACTTAGGTATGTATGCTGCTTTTGTATGCACATGTTTCTATGACAAATAAACGTATTGTTCTATTTTTACCGACTTCACAAAAAGGAGGAGGTACTGTGTTCGGATGTTTTTTTTTTAATTTTTTTTTTGTATGTTTGTTCATCGAATACTCCTTCAATTGTCGACGGATTTTCAAAATTCTTTTTTTGTTCGAAAGTAGATAGTTCTGAGGTGGTCCCACTGTCACCAAGTTAGGATTTTAGAGAAATCGAGGGCAACCCTCAAATTTTATAGGCTCACTTATTGGTTTTCGCATATTTTATGAAGTATATTGTGTATTTGCGTATGGTTGTCACCATCTCAGGTAGCTGGGCTGACGTTGGAAGGTACAACTCCTTAACAGTAAGAAGTTACTCGAACGGGCAAGGACTGTTTTAGTAAATTGTTTTGATGTTTGATAGGGCATTTGCCACATTTGGTCTCATGATCATCAAGTCATGACCTGATGCTGGAGTCAGGATAGTCTGCAGAGTACCTAACTCCTCGACAACTAACAGCTGATATATCGTGTTTAGGCTCATTGAAAAGGGCTCGATGTGTGGATAAACGTTAATGAGGAACACCGAAGTACATAGAGACCTGATGCTGAAGCCAGGAGCATCAGAAAAAGTACAAACCTTGAAATTATTAACCGACTTCCAAAAAGGAGGAGGTTATATGTTCGACTTTATATATATGTTTTTTTTTAATGTATGTTCACCGATTACTCGAAGACGACTGGACCGATTCCAAAAATTCTTTTTTGTTTGAAAGGTCCCATTGTCACCAAGTATGATTCCGACTTGGTGACGTGACGTGACTTGAAGGGGTCTCATGGAAATCGAGGGAAACCCTCAAATTTTATAGGCACACCTATAGTGATTTGGATATTTTTTATAGTAACTCGTGCATTTGCTCTCGGAAAGCACCATTTGGTGAAGTGGAACTGATGATGAAGACCACAGATGGCCATCCGGACTACTCAATAATAAGTATTTCACGGGTTGTGATTCGATAAGTAATTTATGCTCGTCACAATGCGTATGGTGAAGTGGAGCTGATGGTCACTTCTGAGCTCCAGTTCTCCTGGTTCTTATTAGGAGAACTCCTCAACAATTAACGTCCCTGCATCGGGAAAAGCAATATTTTGTAAAAGGTGATGAGCTGTTAACATTATGCTATTGTAACTTAGATAAATTACAAACTGACCCACTAAAATGTAAAAATAAAAACTTTTTTACAAAAAAAAAAACAACCGACTTCCAAAAACACTACAAAGTGAAAAATAACTTAAATTTCGGAAGTCGGTGTCCGTGGACCTGTATTTTAGTTTTTTGCCACCGACTTCCGAAATTTAAGTTATTTTTCACTTTGTAGTGTTTTTTGGAAGTCGGTTGTTTTTTTTTTGTAAAAAAGTTTTTATTTTTCACATTTTAGTGGGTCAGTTTGTAATTTATCTAAGTTACAATAGCATAATGTTAACAGCTCATCACCTTTTACAAAATATTGCTTTTTTTTGTAAAAACGTTTTTTATTAACACAAATACCCAATGAGAGTGGGATTTATGAAAGTGTTGTTTACTTGTTGCCATAACTTAATTATTAAAAATCTTTTGTTGCATGTGTTTGTCTTTAATTGGTTATAAACCGTTTTAATTAAATTCACAATGTTCATTGATACCTTTTATGAAATACTAGCTTTTGCCCAGGGCTTCGCCCGCGTAAAAGTCGAGAAGAAAACTTATTCCACGGGAACGTAATACTGAAATAAAAATTATCCTAAAACCTACTCAGGTCAGGGTCTACCCATGTGTTAAATTTCACCCAAATCCGTTAAGCCATTTTAGTGTGACAATAACAAACGAAGAAACAAAGAAACAAACAAACAAATAAATAAACAAATTAACTCCCTTTCGCATTTATAATATTAGTAAGCATGGGCGTAGCCAGGGGGAGGGTTTTGGGGGTTCAAACCCCCCCCCCCCCGAAAAGTTCAGATATTAACATTTATAGAATTAATATATAGCATATCTCATCTACAAACGACTAAAAGTACATAAAATAACCCTTTTTTTTGCGGATGGGAAATCATTAAATGACTCCTCCCGCTCTGGGTGGAGCGGAAGGGAGTGTCAGACTCTTACTGACTAAAACCCACCCGTGTTCCTTCCTTAGCCCTTTATGTTCCGGGCCAGCGGTAACCCTTTCGGACAATCCCGCTGACCCGGCGGGCTTCGGCCCTAAGGGGCCCCTCCTCGATGCTGACATATCTTCGAGGCGCGCGTGGAACACGTACGCGCCGTCCGGCACGGGCCTGGTCCTGATCGGACGGTGAGCTACCCATTACTCTCCGCCCGCAGGCCCGCGCCTACGGTGGCCGGGAGTCGTCACGCGGCTCCCGACGCCTGGGGCGTCCCCCGCGGCGGCTGAGACGGGAGGCTCTCTCCCTGAACCGTCCCGCCACCTCCTTCGCTAGCATGACTGCTTCGCAGAAGGAGGTGACTGCCTCCCACTCTCTCTCGCCCCGGACCATGGCTTGCACCAAGGCCGGACGCGAGAGGTCGCCGTCGCTGCCGATCGCCTCTACGAGGACACGGCGGTGCTCCGCCCGAGCGGGGCAGACCTCCACCGTGTGATCCACCATGTCCTCTGGGCGATCCTGGCAATGGTGGCACCCGGGCGTTTCCTCCCGCCTCATGATGTGCAGGAACCTCCCGAAACTTCCGTGTTCAGTGTAAAATAACCCTTATACAGGGTTATTGGTAAAACATTAACAATCTTAAGAGGTCATTGAACTCATCATTATGGACAACTTTTACCATGGGACCAAACCTGAAATCGCGAAAAAAAAAATCAGCTGTTCCCTACATTTTGACGAGTTATACGAACATTAATGTAGGGAACAACTGATTTTTTTTCGCGATTTCAGTTTTGGTCCCATACTTAGTAAAAGTTGTTCATAATGATGAGTACAATGACCTCTTAAGAGGTAGTTAATGTTTTACCAATAACCCTGTATAAAGGTTATTTTATGTACTTTTAGTCGTTTTATTTTCTTGAACCCCCCCCGATACTAAAACCTGGCTACGCCCGTGTTAGTAAGGTTTATGATTTTGTAATAAATCGTCCATCTACGTTGCACTTGTTGTTCCCTAGTTCAAGTATTACTGCTATAGCAATATTTTCTAATTGTAGCCACAATGCAGCATTTGATTAGGTAACAATAAGTTACCTAACAACAAGATTTTGTTGAATTTTAAAATTGTACTAACTATATGGTGGAACAGGTTTCTACTACTTACGTCACGAGAAGGGCAAATGATCCGTATCTTAGAATAAGTAATTCTTATTCTTTCCAAGGATGGTCCAGTTTTGACGTCAGGCGTTCCGATTCACAATCGTTCAATAACCTAAAACATAATTTTCAACACACTTGCTCGTAAAGTGGCTCATAATGAACCGCTTTTAGGTCCATAATGCAGTGTATTAAAAAGGCGTGCTTTTTCTTCCACATGTGCTTTATTTCCACAGATAAATATTTACTAGTCGGAGATGCGCACTTTTTTAATCTCATCAATTCACTTTTTTTTAATAAGTAGTCTGTATTGTCCTTGGTCCCAAAATTAACTAATATTTATTTACCTTAAGGTGAATGCGCAGGGACCTCGGACAATTTAAGGTGCAGTGGTAGACCACTGCGCATTCACCTTAAATTGTCCGAAAAAACCTAAGAAAATATGAATTTCGCGGTCTACCGCGAAATTCAAATTTTCTTAGGTTTTTTGCAATTTTCAGGTCAGTGATAGGTTGGTATCTTGATCAAAATATGATTTGCGACTCTAACAGGTACCTACATCTTTACAGAATTATAATCATTCGAATCAATACAGAGCGTTAGGTTAAACGAGGGACATACTTTGAGGGGAGTTAGTACTCATGAAAATGAGCAACTTTTACTATGGGGCCAAACCTGAAATCGCAAAAAAAAAATCAGCTGTTCAGTACATGTTGACGAGCTATGCGAACATAAATGTAGGAAACGGCTGATTTTTTTTCGCGATTTCAGGGTTAATCCCATATTAAAAGTTGTTCATTTTCATGAGTACTAAATCCCCTCAAAGTATGTCCCTCGTTTAACCTAACGCGTTATAGTCGCGAATCATATTTGATCAAGATGCAACCTGATACTGACCTGCAAATTACAAAAAACGTAAGAAAATTTTAATTATCCACCTAAAATTGTCCGTGGTCCCTACCCGAAACCAAACGGAAAAGACCCTGACTGGCGTTCTATCATTGCGGATTCTCACTGAACTAACGTAGGTATATTTCTCTATGCCAATAGTACTTTCTAATTCCATACTAACTAAACTACAATTGTTTTTTTTTTTTGCAATTGTTTTTACATGCTCTGTGGTCAGTGCTTTTATTTACACTTGCGCGCGCATTGCTAGTGCTGGCTATGCGGAAAGACAAAACCAGCGCGCCATTTTCCATTCAAGTTAATATTTAACAATACAAGTCTGTTTTTTCCTCGCAAGTGTGTTGAAAAACGTCGTATGAAACGCGTGTGCATCGATCATTAGACTCTTGGCTTTCTTATCGCACTCGCCTGCGGCTCGCGCGAATAATACCGCCTCGAGCATAATGATCAACATAGCACACATGTATCATAATGTACTATTATATGCCACCGTATACCTACCTAATAATGAACATCATTAGTTTATAATCGATCTCGCGAGATTATAAACTACCGAAAAATTGTGAACTGCAACAAACCATTTACAATTTATCGCATTATTTTTCGGTAGTTTATAATCTGCCAATGGCAAACCGATTAAATTGTGAGCTGGTATCAAGCCTGCATGCGACGGATCCTTCGCACCTTGCGCCAATAGTAAATATCCAAGTAACTGCGAGCAACTAGGAAGCAGCAGCGCAGTTGGTCGCAGTTCTTAACCTAACCTATTTGGTCTCCGGCCCTGGTGCAAACCATGATCCGGGGCGAGAGGGAGTGGGAGGCAGTCACCTCCTTCTGCGAAGCAGTCATGCTAGCGAAGGAACACGGGTGGATTTTAGTAAGTAAGAGTCTGACACTCCCTTCCGCTCCACCCAGAGCGGGAGGAGTCATTTGATGATTTCCAATACAAAAAAAAAACCCATTTGGTCGGGGTGTAAGGCTTAGATACTGCGAGACTGCGACCAATTCGGCTACCGCCAAGACCGACAATTCAGGGACAGTTCACAATTTAAAGGCGATAAAATCGGACAGATTGTGAATCCTGTCGATAAGTGCTGGTTCATTCATAATTTGACGGTTTGACATGGATAGATTATAAACTACCTACTGAAAATTAATACGTTATATTGTAAGCCGTGTCTGTGTGGTGCCGGACTTAAAGAATAACACCACCCCATACTTCCTGTGGGTGTCGTAAAAGGCGACTAAGGGTCGTACCGGAGAATGGGCAGCAGCGTTCTCTATGCATTCCACCACCATACTATACTGCGATCTCCAACCCGCCTGCCAAGCGTGGCGATTATGGCAAACCCCCCCTTTTGGGGGAGGCCTATGTCCAGCAGTGGACGTCTTTCGGCTGAAATGATGATGATGATGATGATGATGATATTGTAAGCAGTAAGGTACACAATTTATCGGCAGTTTACGATCTCGCTAGATAGATTATAAACTAACGGTGTTTACAATCATAAGAAAATCATCTACTTGACGGAAACTCAATTGATTGCTGTATTTACCCTTCTATTTCCGTACTTGCATTAAGATTGATTGTACATGTAGCCTGTTTACTGACGTCATTGCTCCCATCTTATCTGCATCGGTGCTCCCAGGGTTTACTTAACTTTGATGAGACCAGGTTTGTTATTACTGTATGACGTCAATGGGGATATGAGCCGAGGAAGTCATCTCGTCCATTAAAACACGGATTGGTGTTTTTTATATTAATAAAAAACGGGCCAAGTGCGTGTCGGACCACGCACAGTGTAGAGTTCCATAGTAGCCCGTTATCACAATATAGTACGGTTCTGTTGTTCTTTATTCTAAATAAAAAAAAAAAAAAAACATATTTTGTTTTTCAATGCAAGTCTTTACCCGTTATAAACAAGCAACTACTTCATCTTAGTCACTTTAAAGGATTAATGCTAAGGATTTTGTATTTGGTACAAAATTATCCAAAACTCAACGACGAAAAAATTCAACGACTATTACTGCTAAACTGATAAAGTTATCTTAACCGCTATAATTTTCCTTTAAAGTTCATGAAATGCACTATCATCGTGAATTTTTCCAGATTTTTCAAGCAGTTTAGGTTTTAGAGGGGGGGGACGCCCTACTGGAACAAAAATTTGCACTTTAAAGTTTAATATTTCGTAAATAGAGCATTAAATCGAAAAATAATTTTAGCAACTCCCAAATCATTTTAGAAGACCTATTCATCGATATCCCACACGATGGGGTAGACAACGAAAAAAATATTCATCCCCACTTCACATGTAGGGGAGCTACCCTAAAAAAAAATTTTTTCTAAAATTTTATTTTACCACTTTGTCGGCGTGATTGATATACATATTGATACCAAATTTCAGCTTTCTAGTGCTAACGGTCACAGAGATTAAGCGAGGACGGACAGACGGACGGACAGACAGACATGGCGAAACTATAAGGGTTCCTAGTTGACTACAGAACCCAAAAACCATCAGTCAGTGGTGGTGGTGGTTGGGAAATTAGTCGATTAATAATAATTCCAGGCACATTTTTGTGTTGCTATGCTCGTCTGTTGTGCCAAATTATTGATAGCTTGAACAGAAGGATCGGCACATAAATAAAGATCATTGGCAACCTTTCTGAAACCTGATGATGTGTTTTTGCTTAATACAATCATATTCCTTAAAATAGTGAAAAAGAAGTAAAACTGCAAATCTTTAATAAATATTGTTTCAAATTAAGTAAAACCTACTTGAAACCTTTTTTATTTGTTAACTAAAATCACATTATCACAATTTTCAATTCCATTGAATTGGTCAACACGATCACTTATGCCTTGATCTCTTTGAGTTCCTTCTCGTACTTAGCGGTGTACTTCCTCTCAGGGTCGTACTTGGCAGTCAGCTCGTTCCAGTAATCTGCCTCGTGGTTGATCAGGTGACCGATGACGCGCCGGGTTCCCTTCTTTTGGACTTCAGTGCATTTGCCGCAATGGTTCTCGAGGGCCTCCCTGATGTGCTCTGTGATAAGAACGAAATGGTGAGATGATAATCATATTGATTTCATAAACTTAAAAATGAATGCAAATTAACTTCTCTTGGAAACGGTTAATTCTACATTGTGATTGTTATACTAGTTACTAGGTAAATGAATCAATAGAGTCAAGTGACAAACTAAATTAGTGATTACAAAATATGATTATAAATTGTTTATGCCAATTCGTTCACTATAGTTTTGCAACCACATTAGATACTCACAATTCTCGTGAGAGATTGATTTATTGAATAACTTTGTAGCCTGTAGGTTTGTATAATTACAGTAATTAAATCTTGATGATTTGTTTACATGATGAGCTTGTTAATAAGCCAAAATTTCTTAAACTCTCACACGTTTGTCCGCTTACCTGTCGCTGTCCTTGCGGGACAAACTCAGAGGAAAATCCAACACTACATTCGTAAAAGCTCTTGAATCTTCAACACTTACCCTTGAGCTCCTTAGCGTCGGGCGCGCACTTGCCCTGGTCGAGCATGCATTTGATGTAGGGCGTTATCAGGCGGGGGTTGCCGAGGACCTCGTCCAGGTCTACGTTGTCGTAACGGTCGGTGTAGTGAGCCTCCTCGGGACGCGCGAGAGCCATCACGGCCACAGACAGGACGCATAGAAAGATGCAGGACTTCATATTGGTTGCTGAAAACCAACATATTATCATAGATAATACACCGACTTTAAATCCGTTTTAATTTATAAATGTTTAACTACTTTCTCTGTTACTATTTAATCACCTAGAAAGGTTTATAAAAATTATTTTTTTTTAATCATGCACCAACCATTATGTCACAACAAAATGAACAAAAAAATAACCAAAAATTCAGTTAAATAATTTTAATGTTGTTATTGAAAAATAAATTTAACATAAAATGTTAATATTTTTTTATGTATTCCGCAATCATTAAAAAAAATTATAATACCTGTTTGTTTGAGAGAGGTTCACTCACTGATCAGATGCTATGCGATCTACAATTGCCAGCGGGTTTACCCGTGCTTATATACCAATAAAATGTTGTGAGGCAAAAAGCTTGACGTACCTACTTAAAGTGCGTATGGGTAACATTATTATTATAAGCTTAGAATAAAATTATGTGCCGAGTGTTTTCATTGAGATGACTGTTTGTTCTGTTTGACCGAGTGTTTTCCTAGGAAATTAAGTTTTGACTTTTTATACGTTGATGTTATGGTTTTTTATACCTAGTTGGAATCTGTAGCCTGTATCTAGGCAAGTTTTTAATTTAACTCTTTGGCGGCTTTGTTTCTTGTATGCTTTCGTCGTGTAATGCCTATACAAATTAGGTTTTTACATACCCATTACCCATCTTTTACACTCTCAAGTTTAAATAATATAAAATTATATCCAGTGAAGACGTCAGCTGCATCCGGTTATACTGAAAACCGACCCCAACATAGTTGTGAAAAGGCTAGGCTGATGATGATGATGATGATTCAGTAAAGACGTAATAGGTCTTCAAAGCTTAAAAGATAGATAACTGGATATTGTAGCTATTATTCGAGGTCAATTTATTCTAAGTCAAAGTCTGAAAACTTTTGTAAACCTCAATGTTTTTGGAATGGCAATTTTTTCATGATTTTTTAGGTTTTCATAAGTTTCTTTCAATGTTTGAAAACCTAGTTTAAAAAAAAATGGTCCTCTGGGACCTATCATAGAACACAAGAAAAATAAGTGGGTTTTCGAAGGTTCTTCTTAAGAAAATGTTTGATGGTGTGTAATTATGTACGGTAAGAACTTCCTTAAAGACTATGATATTTACATAGTACAGCTAACAGACTTAAAATAAAAATAATATGTAAAAAAACTTTTTACAAAAAAAAACAACCGACTTCCAAAAATAATAGGTACTAAAAATTGAAAAATAACTTTAATTTCGGAAGTCGGTGTCTTTGGTACCGCATTTTCGTTTATTGACACCGACTTCCGAAATTAAAATTATTTTTCAATTTTTAGTATTATTTTTGGAAGTCGGTTGTTTTTTTTTGTAAAAAGTTTTTATTTTTCACTTTTTAGTGGGTCCGTTTGTAATTTACCTAAGTTACAATAGCATAATGTCAACTGCTCATCACTTGTTACAAAATATTGCTTTTCCCGATGTTGGGACGTTAATTGTTGAGGAGCTCTCCTGGTAAGAAACTCCTCAACAACCACTCACCATACGCATTGTGACGAGCATAAATTGCTTAGCAACCATATTAAAGTAATCGAATCGCAACCCGTGAAATATTTGTCATTGAGTAGTTCCAATGGTCATCTGTGGTCTTCTTCATCAGCTCCACTTTACCAAATGATGATTTCCGAGAGCAAATGCTCAAGTTATTTTAAAAAATACCCAAATCGTTATGGCTTTGCCTATAAAATTTGAGGGTTTCCCTCGATTTCCATGGGATCCTCTCATCAGATTTCAACTTGATGGTAATGGGACCACCTGGAGAGTATACCCTTTCAAACAAAAAAAGAATTTTGAAAATCAGTCCACACTTGGCGGAGTAATCGCGTAACAAACACAAAAAAAAAAAAAAAAACATACGTTCGAATTGAGAACCTCCTCCTTTTTCGAAGTCGGTTAAAAAATAATAGGAAAAGTGCCCAGCGACTGGCAGCATTGCCACAGTGTTTGGCGATGCTGATTTTTTGGCTTAAATATAAAGATCATTGTACGGAAATATGCATTAAAATCTTTTCCTCTCTAATTTTAAAGAAGGGTATATTGGAGCGTTCTATGTAAACGAATACATTTAGGAAAGAAAGATTTAGGTACAGCCCATCATGTTTTAGGCATGAAAATAGAAAAAACAGCTGATGGGAGCTTCACCTTGGATCAGTCGAGTTACATAAAGAAAATATTAGAAAAATTCAATATATCGGATTGCAAATCAATGAAAACTCCTATGGAGGTTGGAATAAAGTTACAGAAGTAAAAGTAAATAGTTCAAAATGTCACTTTGATTATAGAAGTCTTATTGGTTATTTAACGTATTTATTTGTATGTTCCAGGCCTGATATATCTCACAGTGTCAGTTTCCTTAGCCAGTTTAACAACTGTTACGGTAAAAGTTACTGCAAAGCAGCAAAAAGGGTTTTGAGGTATTTGAAAGGAACAGTTGAATATTGTATTATTTTTCAGAAAGGTGAAATTAACTGCCGAAAAACCATTAACTGCCGAAAAACATTTAAAGTTTGTGACTCAAATATTAAAATGTTAACTTTGTGCATTGACCATACATATTATGTATGTTAAGTGTATTTTCAGATACAGTTATACTTTTGTTTTGAGGTCTAGTATTTGTTGCCTAATATTGTATTAGTTTAAGGCCTAGTATTGGAGCGCCGGACTGTCTGCGTGGACTTAAAGAATAGCACCACCCCATACTTCCCGTGGGTGTCGTAAAAGGCGACTAAGGGTCGTACCGGAGAATGGGCTGCAGCGTTCTCTATGCATTCCACCACCATACCATACTGGATCGCCAACCTGCTTGCCAAGCGTGGCGATTATGGCAAATCACCCCCTTTTGGGGGAGGCTTGTGTCCAGCAGTGGACGTCTTTCGGCTGAAACGAACGATTGGAGCGTTCTATGTAAACGAATACTTACAATCTGTCAAATGTCAAGTTATGTCATTTGAGTTTGAAGTTTGAGACAGAACTATCTCTCTCTCTCTCACTCTCTCTCTCTCTGCTAAAGGCTGTCGATGTGAAACTTATCTGGCTCTCTGAGATTACAATCATATTTAATCTAAGAATTGAGTTTACTTTTCGCCATAAAACCATCAGGGTAGGTTACACATGGACTGTCTTCGCCATATTATGATTCATAATGTTATCCTTTTATGATTCTGCCAAAGTGGCCTTTTTAGGCCCCCAGCACATTGTAGTTTTCATCTCCGTGCACCTGTTTCATGGAAATCTTTCGAACGTTCTACTGGCTTGATCAATTATGTCAGACTTCTGTTGTAGGCACCTATCCAACCCGCCGATGAGAAAACGATTAGCTATCGACTATTTTATCGCTCAAAAACGTGTAATTTCTGTCTTCTTTTTTTCTCATTTAATCAAAACAGCAAAATATGTAAGTACCTGGGTCAAATATGGCCACCCTAATGTTTCGTGTCTGTTTTTTTAGGGTTCCGTATAAAAACGGAACCCTATTACTAAGACTTCGCTGTCTGTCCGTCTGTCCGTCTGTCCGTCTGTCCGTCTGTCCGTCTGTCCGTCTGTCCGTCTGTCCGTCTGTCTGTCACCAGGCTGTATCTCAAGAACCGCGTTAGCTAGACAGTTGAAATTTTCACAAATTATGTATTTCTGTTGCCGCTATAACAACAAATACTAAAAACAAAATAAAATTAATATTTAAGGGGGGCTCCCATACAACAAACGCAATTTTTTTGCCCTTTTTTGCTCGATATCAAAAATGGCAACAGGTAGGCACTTGAAATATTCACGAAATACTCAGTTGTATTTTAACTTTAATAATAAATAATAATAATAAAATAAAATCAATATTTAAGGGGGGCTCCCATACAACAAACATGTTTTTTTCGGCGTTTTTGCCTTGTGGTACGGAACCCTTCGTGTGCGAGTCCGACTCGCACTTGGCCGGTTTTTTATAGTTTTTAAGATCAGAGGGCAAGTCACGGTATTTATTTATAAAGTGTATCTAAAAAGCTTTCATATTGTAGCAAAAAAATAATAAAAATATTGAATATTTACAGATATTCTTTACTTTTTTGTAAATTTAGAAAATGGCCATATTTCCGACGGGGTAGCTAAATATGCCCATAGTTGTGGCCATATTTACTGTATCTCTTAAAAATTATTCAAAAAGCGAAATTAAGTAAGTAAAAGAAGATGTCTGTGTTTAAAAAAATATTTATTTAGGAATGGCACGAACGGAATTGGTTTTAAAATTAAATGAGAACGAATTATAAAAATCATTATCATAGTGATAATGAATTTAAAACATTATTAAGAAGTGAAAATAGTAACAATGGCACATCTACATACGTATGTAAGTACAAACGCCAACACATCAAGCTACTACAATCTGTGAAAGTTCTTTAATAGATTGTCATCTTTATCGCTAAAGCAGAAGGTTCAAAGTTGATTGGAAAAAATTGACAGTTTCAGGTAGCTTAATGTGCTTGCGTTTGTACGATACATTTTGGCTTAATCAAACCTAAAATAGAAATAAACAACAAAAATACTAAAAACGAACATGGCATTGCCTGAGATCACTAATTATAAATAATAAATGTTTATTCAGTATTCAAATTGGTAAAATTAATTTATTTAAGTATTATTGTGATTTATAAGTGTTAATAATAACCAATTAAATGTACAGAATCTTATTTTACTATCGG
This sequence comes from Mesoligia furuncula, assembly GCA_916614155.1. Classification (NCBI taxonomy): domain Eukaryota; kingdom Metazoa; phylum Arthropoda; class Insecta; order Lepidoptera; family Noctuidae; genus Mesoligia; species Mesoligia furuncula. The sequence goes on along the minus strand of OU744809.1, from coordinate 13,590,782 downwards.
TTAGTCCTCACTACACTGGGTATGCACCCAGTAGGTACGGTAGGTAAGGTAAGGTAGGGTAGGTATGCACATGTCATATTAATATCAAAATCTTCTGTAGTTAAGCCAACGCACTCCTCATGAACGTAGGCCTAAAACAAAAAAGTAATAAGTTTATTAGGTGTCAATAATTCATACGGTAAATATGGCCGGTAATCGTTGGCCATATTTTCAGTCACGACTTTTTTTTCCTCAATCATCTAATAAAATTCACGAATCAAAAACATATTAGTATTTTGAGAAATACTCAAAGAAATTATCAAAATACAATTGGCAACGTAAATAGAAAACAATAAAATCGAAAACTAACAGAAATATAGGACTTACTTGGATTTTGTTATAACGGCAGCGCTGCTTTCCACTTCGATGAAATCTGAGATACTGGCGTGTGTGCGAGAGGGGTGGCGGGGGCGCCATTCGGATACGCGGCTCGGCCTTGATCGTATACCGTCGCGTTTAGTTTTATAAAGTGTTGCGTTTTATAAATAATAGTCGTTTCAGCCGATAGCCGATAGACGTCCACTGCTGGACATAGGCCTCCCCCAAATTTTGGGGGGGGGGGTTTGCCAATAATAAATAATAGTATGTGGCCATATTTATCGGCTGGCCATATTCGACCCAGGTACTTATTTGACATCTACCTGCGACGTGGCCAAGTTTCAGAATGCGCCCACTAAAGAGGCAGGGATAGTGATGGCGATCATAAAGTCATAGTAAGGATGCCAGATTGTCTGTGTGGTGCCGGACTTAAAGAATAGCACTACCCCGTACTTCCCGTGGGTGTCGTAAAAGGCGACGAAGGGTCTAACCGGAGAATGGGCAGCAGCGTTTTCTATGCATTCCACCACCATACCATACTGCAATCGCCAACCCGCCTGCCAAGCGCGGCGATTATGGCAAACCCCCCCCTTTTGGGGGAGGCCTATGTCCAGCAGTGGACGTCTTTCGGCTGAAATGATGATGATGAAGGATGCCAGCTCATCAAGCTATTACAATTCGTCAAAATTCTTTGGTGTGCAATAAAATTAGTTGTCATAAACTAAATTTTTTTTGCTCATAATCTCGAAAATAGTGTGTCCTATCGCAAAAATAATGATAATTGTGACCCCTTTTGTAGAACACATAAACCCCTAAAACTCAACATAGGTAGTAATAATTTTTCATATTTTCCATACAAAAAGTGAAAAATTCCATATAAAACACGTAGAGGCTGTGTGCCTTCGGCTCTAAACAAAATTCACGGGGTAGGGCAAAGAAGTACCAAGGGAAGTCGCGATTTCAAGTTCGATTTTATATGTGTCAAAATTATTTTTAAATTTACAGATTTTTTTTGCAGAATAGCTTTAAAATTCTCAGAGCCAAAAGTAAGGAATTTTAGTGATACTAGTTTAGTTCAGTGTACAAGAGAATAGGCACCACAGCCTTTACGTGTGTCTGATCAGTCTTTAGGTTATAAATTTTTACGCTATTTGTTATGGGACATGAGTATTTTTGCAACTTGTTCATATTCTTTTATAATTTACCACAAATTGTAGAAAGACAAACGTTTAGTGTATGATAGTTACCTACAGATTTAACCTTTATATTATTATCATCACGCTATAAGGAGAGAGGGGGCGCTACCGCTGTGTCGTTAATAGCCAAGTATTTGAAAAAACTCCGAAAAAATGTGTCAATAACGTCTATTTATATATAGGTACTAAGGGGCGTACCGGAGAATGGGCAGCAGCGTTCTCTATGCATTACACCACCATACCATACTGCGATCGCCAACCCGCCTGCCAAGCGTGGCGATTATGGAAACCCCCCCCTTTTGGGGGAGGCCTATGTCCAGCAGTGGACGTCTTTCGGCTAAAATGATGATGATGATGATGAACGTCTATTTCAATGTGTGTATTGTCTACCAAGTCACAAATAGGTACAATCGACGCGCACTGTGCAACGTATATAAATAAGAGATAAACCGGAGTGGAAAAAACAGTGGTACAACGTTAGAAACACAAATTGCGTGTTGCCGTGTGCCTGTTATAATGAAGAAGTTCAAACACTCCGAAGGCATATAAAGCAAAAACAGAGAGTAAAACAATAAAAAAACGGAAGACAAAAATCCAGATTATTCCCGATGTCCACCACTGGGGGACACCGAAACCCCTCCGCCCTTACGTAACAAAAGATAGGCACTCATGCCCATCTCCGCAGCTTCGGCTTGCTGGTCGCCGCCGGTTTTCTATACACTCTAGGGTAGCAGCCAAAAGATTACGTGAAGTCGGGGGTGCCCCGATTCGGTTTTGGAACAGATTCGACATTTACAAACCATGAAGTGTCCCCCATTGGTGGACAACGAGAATAATTTTTAAAAGTTGTTTCGCTTTCAGTGGTGGCCAAACAAGTGGGGGACAACGGGAATAATCGTAAAAATCCTAACCTGCAAAATAAACATTACACAGCAAAAATAAATGATTGCAGTGACTTTCAGCGACATCTGTTGAGGCGTAGTTTATACGCCATCTATTGCAAAGTAGTGAAACCAACGAAAACTGATATCGTGGCGCGATCGTTCCTCAAACTAACAAGACAAGTAACGCCATCTATTTTCCAAAAGCCACAACTTTACCACTACCAGACTAACATTATACTTTTTAATTGACATTGAAAATACTTTATCTTCTTTTCAATTTAGCTTCTAATACATTTATTGTTGTCTCTTTTTAAATGTTTGGTGTAAATTGATGGCCTGAAACAGGTTTTCCATAAACCTAGATCAGGCAGGTCTACATTACAGTTAGAATTTAATTATCCTCGATTGTTATTAATGTAAATCCTATTTTTGCTTTACTTTATACTTGAATAATTTTTATTTATTTATATTTATTAATTAAAAACACGAATAAAAAGGATGGAAGAAATTTAAAAAACGCAAAAAATTATCCAAGACGACATAAAACAACAAAAGCACAGATGATAGTTAGCAAGAGGAAATTACAAACACTATCAATACTAAGGTCATTATAATATAAGACTGAAAAATATCGAAATAAAACAACCTATTTTGGCAGAATGAAACTTAAAACTCTAAAATGAACTTAACAATGAATTAAAGTAATATTTTTAAACATAGCACCAAAACGTCTAGCTTTAGCCGCTTGATAAAGCTCATTTATGGAATCATATTAAACGGAATCACTGAAAAACCTTACACTATAAAATTAAACACTTAAAAAAGAAAGAGAAAGATCGTTGGTGCGTTAATAGTACAGTCGGTGGCCAACATTATCTGACCCACTTGAGAGTGATAGCGAATTTGAACCTTATCGTGAACATTTGGACACAGATTACTAAATAGTTACTTCGTAACAGATACATCACTCCCATACAAAAGCTAAAATACCTACGCTATAATAGCCTACAAAATCTTACTAATAATACAAAAGAAAAGAAAGAAAGAAAATACGTTTATTTGCGGCAAACATGACGCATAAAAAAAGACACAAACAAAAAATAAAACAAAATAACAATTTGGGAGAAAGTATGCGTCACATCTACGCAAAACGGCCATCGCTCAGCATAATGCTAAGACCCTATACGAGACAGGGCCCCAGCGCTGGTTTTCAGCGACAGCCGGCGTCGACGTGATGACGTCAGCCGGTGCAGCATGCGATTAAATATTAACAAAAACAGCAATCAAAAACAAAAACAACAATCAAAATAAGAAATAAAATATACAATACGAAAAGATACCAAGCCAAGAATACCAGCTGTTTGCAGCGAGAAGAAATGTACCTTAAGTTCGCACACAGAGAGTTGAGATTGTTTTGCCCGCCGCGTAACCAACGTGCGAGCGCGTCATCGAGCGAATGTGCTAGGGTCGTACCTATGATGATATTGGTAATAAAACGAATGTTGTAGAAAAACAATAATTTTTTATTTGTTGATCAAATATGTTCTATTTTAATAAAATGATAGATGCATTTTTTTCCTTCCCTGAATTTTCGATTATTAAATTTTATTGTCGAAAATATCCGAAACCGCGTAAATAATTTTAATAAATAATCAAAAGGGAAATAAGAGCAAAGCGTAGGAAAATTAATTGTTTTTAAAATTTCCAAGACGGTACTGCCAGGCCGATCCATTATGACGTTGTCAAAATTATTTAAAAAGCTTTTTCTAATTCTTCAATATAATTATTAAAAGTTTCTGGTGGGACTTTAAGCCCGCCATAAAAAGACGAATCCTTATTATAGGCTTTGAAAATGAGTAAACAGTGCTCTTTCGTAAAAATTAGGTTTCTCCTGTAACAATGCATTGAAGCTAGTGCAGTTATGTTTTTTGCTACACTTATATAATAAATATCCTGATACATAAGTCAACGCTCTTTACTTTGACACCCATCCACTGCACAATAATTACGTGGTTTCGGCATTTTGATACTCAGCGCGGTAACCGTGACGTGCGAGCGAGCGCAGGCGGCGTGGGGCAACCCACTGTCGGTTGTACCGACGGCGGTACGCGAAGCGGTAGGCATATAACGCGTGGCCTTGAGCGAGTGACGGACGCCTGATTTGGAATACCCCGTGCAAGCATTTCGATAAATAATGTTGTTAAGCGATTTTAATAATTATGTTGTTGTTGTTAAGGTTGAAAGGCTAATAAGTTTCACGACTACTAAAAAAAAAACCAAGGCGAGGGTGGATGGATAAAAATAAAATATCGCGCATCAGTAACATTTTAAAGTTGTCCACGGCTAGCTAAATTTCGTGATTCATTTTAATAGCTGGTTGTGATTGTGCGATAATGAACTTTATGAAAATATACGATATGGTTCAAATTCTTTAGAATATTGCTTCTATCATCCCAACTAAGGTCAATTTTCAAAATATATTACTACAGTTTACTTGGTCTCGTGGTCAATTAGGCAGGTCGATAGTCGTCGGTGTCTGCGTTCGAAACCAGGAAAAATCTAACTAAGCTTTTTGTAGCAATGTTTTGTTTTTAATTATTATCTTTTTTTCACTTTTTTTAACGAACGAAATCGAGAAATATCTTTTTAAATGGGCAGTTTGTATAGGAATGAAACAAAATCATTGCAAGTAATAAAAATGTTTATTATTTCATTAAAATATACATAAGTCAGATAAAGTAAGTAAATGCTCATAGTTCAAAATCATTACATTTTATAATATCATATTCAAACCTAACCATTTATAAACATTTAAAAAAGTCATGCTAATGCTTGGAAGTTTATTATCGAGAAAACATTGATGTATAAATGCGAGAAAATGAACGAATTTGTGAAATGTTTTACAGATTTATAGGTAAGTATAATTATGTAGTGAATCAACATGTTATTTAAGTATATAGAAAAATGCATTTCCATTTATAACAATAACATCACCACAGAATCTGCAACTTTTAATCGTTTAGCATTCATTCAATTGAGCATTTACTTATATAATGTGTTTCAAAATACTTATAAGTAGATTAGTTAGTAGCGGAGTGGCGCACCATCTCCTTCTATAACTTGCTGTAAGTGGCTACGCATACCGCAAACCATATTTCAACACACTTCTTTTCCTCTCATGTGCTCCTATGTCGATGATACGATCTCAGCCAAATTGTTTTTATTTCGCACTTTGGATGTGTCCCAATTTAAAATCATTTGACCCCATAGATTTTCTATAGGGTTCAAATCGGGAGTTTTAGATGGCCAGTAAATAACAGTTACACATTCTTTAGCAGCTAACCAATTCTTCACAATGCCTGCGCGGTGGATGGAGCAGTTATCTTGCACGAAGTAAATATTAAAAAAATAAATAATAATAATTGCCTATCCAAATACAGATATTTGGATAGGCAATTCGCACAGTCGGCAACCAGGACGTCACGCAGAATCTCCAAATACTGAATACTATTAAATCGATCACCAACTTCTACCAATTCATCAGCTCCCATAGACGACATTCAGCCAGCAATGTTTTATATAGTCATTATTTTGCGACATGACTCCACCGGATATCTATGATTACACCAAATTCATTAAAAATACTTTTCACGATTTACGCCAAACGTTTTAGAAATTAATGTTTGTGCGCAGTCACTGTTTAGGCGTAGGTAGACTGACTTATGTCACTTAGATCAATTTAGTATCCATCTACCCCACCTACTCATTTGTTTTTTTAATTTACCCACTTGTTTTCCAGACAAGTTGTTAGGCAAAAATCATATTGGTCGTTCTTTAATAATGCAAGAAATAAGTATTGTAGAAATCATAAATGAAAACAAATAAAAAAGAAATTGATAATACCTAGATGGATTGTGTTTTCGAACCCACATGTTGTTCGTCGCCAATCCAGCATCGAACCGCGAAGCCACAATGACTTGTTGAGAATACGCGAAATTAAAGATTGTGTAGTAAGTTAGTATTGCCGTGTTACTTAAAAGCTTTTCAACTTTAACGACAAGAAGATAATGATTAAAATGGCTTAACAAGATATGCCGGGTGAGTCAGGCAATGATGGGTGGGTCAGATAATGTTGGTCACCGACTGTACAGACGCCAGCATATCAAGCTACATGAAATTGTCAAATTTTCCCAATCAACTTTGAACCTTATGCTGTAGCGATAAAGTTGAAAATCTATTAAACAAAATTGACTGGTTGTAGTAGCTTGATGTGCTGGCGTCTGTACATTACAATACGTGTAACTAGACTATTTAAGTATCGTATCCTATTTTATAGTGCGTGTGACCAGCCTAAGCTATTCTGTAACAATCTTACCGTGAAAACTTCGGTAAAGTGAACTGTCAATAGTGTCAATCCTTAGCATTAGATGGAATGATAACTCACTTCACCTATGTTTTACATACGTAACAAAACCTTCTCCTTTTTTGAAGTCGGTTAATAAATTAAAGAAATCGGCTACTTTACTACCTTAGGGCGTGCAAATTATTACTTAGGTACATACAAAAAATAATGTCAACAAAACAAAACAGAAATTATATTGAAGTCAATTAAGTAATAATATTATAGTCAGGTAGATAAGTCTTTCGCCCAGAGGACACGATGGAGCACACGGTGGAGGTCTGCCCCGCTTGGGCGGAGCACCGCCGTGTCCTCGTAGAGGCGATCGGCAGCGGCGGCGACCTCTCGCGTCCGGCCCTGGTGAAAGCCATGGTACGGGGCGAGAGGGAGTGGGAGGCAGTCGCCACCTTCTGCGAAGCAGTCATGCTAGCGAAGGAGGTGGCGGGACGGCTCAGGGAGGGAGCCTCCCGTACCAGCCGCCGTGGGAGACGCTCCGGGCGTCGGGAGCCGCGTGACGACTCCCGGCTACCACCGAAGGCGCGGGCCTGCGGGCGCGGAGAGTAATGGGGTAGCTCACCGTCCGGCACGGGCCTGGTCCTGATCGGACGGTGAGCTACCCATTACTCTCCGTCCGATCAGGACCAGGCCCGTGCCGGACGGCGCGTACGTGTTCCACGCGCGCCTCAAAGAGATGTCAGCAATAGAGAAGGGCCAGATAGGGCCGAAGCCTGCCGGGGCAGCGGGATTGTCCGAAAGGGTTGCCGCTACCCCGTAACAAAACGGGCTAAGGAAGGAACATGGGTGGGTTTTAGTCAGTAAGAGTCTGACACTCCCTTCCGCTCCACCCAGAGCGGGAGGAGTCATTTGATGATTTTCCACCCGAAAAAAAAAAACAATTATCCATACTTACTAATATTATAAATTCGAAAGTAACTCTGTCTGTCTGTCTGTATGTTACCTTTTTACGCCCAAGCCTCTGAACGGATTTCGATAAAATTTGGCAAAGAGATAGATTGCATCCTGGGGAAGGACTTGGGATAGTTTTTATCGAAATACCTCGCGGGCGAAGCCGCGGGCGGAAGCTAGTGTATAATTGAATGTACCTAGATATAATTATGTTCAAAGGTAATTTGTCAAATGGTCAACAGATTAGGTTAAAACAGTGGCACTCCGGGAGTGCCGACAGAAGTGAAAACACATATTAATACTTTGCCATTGTATCCTGTATACTTGTGGCTAAGTTTCGCTAGCTAATTTAATTTGATCCTGTATACTTGTGGCTAAGTTTTGCTAGCTAATTTAATTTGATCCTGTATACTTGTGGCTAAGTTTCGCTAGCTAATTTAATTTTATCCTGTATACTTGTAGCTAAGTTTCGCTAGCTAATTTAATTTGATCCTGCATACTTGTGGCTAAGTTTCGCTAGCTAATTTAATTTGATCCTGTATGGTACTTGTTTTCAATTTTTGATATTTTGGAATCTTACGAATTTTCGATCAGGGTCACGTGTCCTCACGCGAGTTTAACATTTTTTACCCATTACAAAAAAAGCGTACAACGCCGCTAAAGAAGTTTTCACTTCAAAAAAAAAGGGGCCATTACGTGGTCTTAGATTGGCCAGTGATGGAAATAAATTAAGATTGATTTTTACAAAAATTGCTACCTCCAATATAAACAAACATGGAAGAGTCAGTATCATCAGAGACCGAAATACAGGTTCACAGCTGTCTGTGCTTTTTAGGTTTGACATAGATCTAATACACCATTTCTGGGCTCTAAAATCTCTTCCCTCTCACTACAGTTACCCCAAAATATGATTCCAAATCTTAACACTGACGCAACCAACCCATGATAAGCTAGTAGAAGTGTATCGTTGCTAACTTTATGTGTTTTATACAGTACGTATGCTGATTTATTTAACTTCTTACAAACGTCATCGGCATGAGGTTTCCAAGTCAAAATGTTGTCAATCAGGATGCCTAAGGGCACGCCGCGATAGCGGCGATAAGACCCCTCTTTGAGGAGTGGCTAGAGAGGCGCCACGGCGCCCTCACCTACCGCCTGACGCAGGTCCTCACCGGACTCGGAAGTTTCGGGAGGTTCCTGCACATCATCAGGCGGGAGGAAACGCCCGGGTGTCACCATTGCCAGGATCGCCCAGAGGACACGGCGGAGCACACGGTGGAGGTCTGCCCCGTTTGGACGGAGCACAGCCGTGTCCTCGTAGAGGCGATCGGTAGCGGCGTCGACCTCTCGCCTCCGGCCCTGGTGCAAGCCATGGTCCGGGGCGAGAGGGAGTGGGAGGCAGTCACCTCCTTCTACGAAGCAGTCATGCTAGCGAAGGAGGTGGCGGGACGGTTCAGGGAGAGAGCCTCCAGTCTCAGCCGCCGCGGGGGACGCCCCCGGCGTCGGGAGCTGCGTGACGACTCCCGGCCACCGTAGGCGCGGGCCAGCGGGCGGAGAGTAATGGGTAGGTCACCGTCCGATCAGGACCAGGCCCGTGCCGGACGGCGCGTACGTGTTCCACGCGCGCCTCAAAGAGATGTCAGCATCAAGGAGGAGCCCCTTAGAGCCGGAGCCTGCCGGGCCAGCGGGATTGTCCGAAAGGGTTACCGCTAGCCCGGAACATAAAGGGCTAAGGAAGGAACACGGATGGGTTTTACTCAGTAAGAGTCTGACACTCCCTTCCGCTCCACCTAGAGCGGGAGGAGTCATTTGATAATTTCCCATCAGCAAAAAAAAAAAATCAGGATGCCTAGAAATTTCGCTACACAAGTTGTATCCAATTTTTGACCATTATATCTAACATTTATATCATCAGTGCAGTGCGAAATGGTTTGCAGCTAATAATCTTTTACTTAATGCGAACAAAACTAAATGTCTAAAGTTTTCATTACCAAATGTACCTCAAGTGGGTCTGAATTTAGAACTTGATGGCAAAAGACTAGATGCTGTTACGGAAACTGTATTTCTAGGAATTACTTTAGATTCAAAATTACAATGGGGCGCACACATTAGAGCTCTCTCAAGTAGATTAAGTTCAGCTGCATATGCAGTAAGAAAAATAAGGCAGTTGACAGATATAGCCACAGCTAGGTTAGTATACTTTGCTTATTTCCACAGTATTATGTCTTATGGTGTTCTGCTGTGGGGATCGGCAGCTGACGTAGATTCAATTTTCATTTTACAGAAGAGGGCAATCCGCGCAATCTATAAAATGGGTCCTCGCGAGTCTCTTAGAAACAAATTCAAAGAAATTGATATACTAACTCTGCCTTCTCTTTATATTTTAGAAAGTATTTTGTATGTTCGCAAAAACTTAGGACTCTTCAAAATAAGAAGCGATTTCCATAATATAAATACACGCAGTAAAAATGAAATTGTGTTACCTAAATTTAGATTAACTAAAACTAGCAAGTCATTTCTTGTAAACAGCATCCGTTTTTATAACAAGTTGCCAAAGCCGGTTACAGAACTTAGCGATGGAAAGTTCAAAACCCTCATCAAACGTGTCCTTATCAAAAAAGCATATTATAAGATTAAAGACTACGTTGAAGACAAGCTAGTCTGGCAATAATTCCTTCTGCACATGTGGCTTCCCTGGCTTCTCATTAACGGCATAACTATGTAAATGTCTATTAACTGCTCTCAAATTACGATGTTTAATTTTTATTTCATTATATTTTTTTTTTTTACATACTTTTTGACATAATTTCTTTATTATTTGACATTATATACTTTTAAACATAATTTCTTTATTAATTGACATTATATACAGACACTTGAAATTTTTCACCTCTTTATTAGTGGTTTTTATGAGAATCATAACACTTGGTTTTAGTAGGTTTTTATTATTATTTTACTTTTTTTATTATCTATCCTTTTGATAGATTCTTATTTTGTAAATGTGAGGACTTTGTAGGCCTTATAGACTTTAGATCTGTAGACCATTTTCTATTTTATCAAGTAATTGGTACCTACTTGTTGACAGGCCTGCGCTGTCCTCCCATACCTACTGTAATCTGGAAACATTGTAAAAGCGAATTATTTTTAAAAAGAGTAACCATGGAGTTTCTTGCCGGTTCTTCTCCATAGGAAACGACCAATTGGAACCGTGCACCTAGCTTCTGACGTTTCATAAGTGCCCATGTAGGTTTATGTGAAATAAAACATTTTGATTTTGATTTTGATTTTGATTCAGTGCGTATCCTTTTGTAGAAGTGCATTACTTTTGTCTTGTTTAGATTTATTATTAATTTATTTGTATTAGAAGAGAGCATTAAAACCGAATGGTCAGGACAACATAGGCAAAATTCACTTTACTACTTGTTGAGAGTCCCCGTGCGCACACAAGAAACAAAACACATCAATTGCCTCGTGTCAAAACAGGTTTTTCAGTAGGTAAAGTCAGAGAAATGCTCATGGAAAAATAAGTTTTTCAACACGTCATATCTTTCATTCATTCGGCAATTTCTTGACGAATCCTTCTACTTATTTGTTCACTTTTTCTTTTGTTAACAAAGCAATAATACTTTGAATCTTTACTAAAAAGAATCGCGTAGAATCTCTCTTTCATTTCACTCCTCCTCCTACTACTTTACAGGCAATCAGGTAAAAGTTCACGATTCGATCGATTAGGTTAAGCTTGTCGTCTGTGGATGGGTGACCATCTTTACATATCAGGACTAGTCAAAACCCCTCCGTGCCTCGGAAAGCACGTTAAGCCGTTGGTCCCGGTTGTCATTCGTGAATCTTTGTCAGTCGTTACAAAAGAAGAAGTGTGTGTCGTCAGAAGTCCAAAGTCTGACAACCAGTCTTACAAAGGGGTTTCGTGTTATCCAGTAGGTAACTGGGTTTTGGAGGTCAGATAGGCAGTCGCTCCATGTGCATTCAGCTGCATCCGGTGAGACTGGAAGTCGACGCCATTATAGTTGGGAAAAGGCTAGGCAGATTTATTTATAAAGGTCCACCAACAGCTTCTATATGTTTACAATTTATCTTAAGTACTATAAGATCACAAAAGTCTCGGTCTTAAGGCCTACGCAGACCGGGACGGCATGGCAAGGGACTTTGCCGTCAGTCAACGCACACTAGCCGCTTAGACACCGCGGCCTTCCAGCGGCTTCCCCGCTTCTCTACCCCCGCCGCCTCACCCCGCGGTATGTCACAACGAACGCCGGAGTCCTTGGCATCCCGCCGCGGGAGCCCGTGGCGCGTCTTTCAATGCCGTGCAATGAAATCCCTTTCGATGGCACGGCATTATTTTAATGCATAGGAATTTATGTCGTATTTCTATATCGATACGTTTGAATGTCCGTTAGTAAAAATTTAAATCCCATGCCATGCCGTCCCGATCTGCGTAGGCCTTTACACAGTCGCCAACTACAGGTTTACCAGATTGATTGACTCTTATTACGCGTTTGCAGCGAACAGAGACACACAATCACACAATACTCACACTTATTAGTAGCAGATTGGCTAAGTAAAGTGATCAGCACTTTAAGTAAAATTTGACGCTCTCTAACAGATCGTACCCGGTAATTTACAGATTAGCTAGTTAATGCGCATATTAACGTAAGTATTTCGTATTCTAACAGTAACTATATATTTTATCAAGATCGATGGGTTTAAACCACTTGATCTCATTTGTATATACCTACACCTGTTACAGGGAATACCAAATGTTTGGAATAACACCAAGTTGTTGGAACTCGTTTCTTGTTTGTGTTTCTATTATTACCTTTTTTGTTCTAGTTTTTCAATAAAAAATATTTTATGAATGATAATTAGTGCTATTAATGATCTTAACAACTCGTGACGTACAGTTCTTCTGTAGATATTCATTTGATTGAGTTTTATGACTTGGATTAATAAGCGTTATTCTAATAAATTATTCTTTTAAGGGGAATGCTTCAACCAGCCCGCGAAATTCAAAATTTCTTGCGTTTTTTGCAATTTGCAGGCCAGTGCTAGGTTGTATGTTGATTAAAATATTATTCGCGGCTGTAAGACGTATGTAGTTACAGAATTATAATAATCAAAATCACCAATACAACCCTCCAACTTCATAAAGGTGTCAGAACAAAAAAAAAAACAGAAAAAGTAATTCTAACAGCTTTATGAACTTCGAGCGTTTTATTGATGATTTTCATGATTATAATTCTGTACCTATATATGTCTTACAACCGCGAATAATATTTTAATCAACATACAACCTAGCACTGGCCTGCAAATTGCAAAAAACGTAAGAAAATTTGAATTTCGCGGGCTGGTTGGAGCATTCACCTTAATGGCTTGTTCTAACCAGTTTAGCGGCAGTGGGCAATTACATGTACTTGTAGGCATGGTATTATTCAATATATTTGTTTTTTTACTTAGGTCTTAATTGTAAAATTATAAAAACAATACGTCCTTGAATATAGATAACTCTTCATTTATCGTAAGTTCTTTTAAAAATAGGCTTCTACAGTAAATCTTTCTGATCATCGTGCCGCTGAGATGCAAGTTATCACGTTATCATTGATCACATGATGTTGTAGCGGTTATCACTGTCAGTTTGCTATTGGTTTTGATGGTAAACTAATTGATAAACTACTAGTCCTCGCGCTGCCGCATATCTTCGATCCCGTGGGAATATCCTGATAAAAATGCCTGTATGTATCTGTGTTAAACCCGGTTATAAACTATCTGTGTGCCAAATTTCATCCAACATCTTCAACAACCATCGTCATATTTCGGGTAAATGGATAAGCTCGCGGCTTCGCCCGCAAGGTATGTCGATCCTGCCGGGTCAGCGGGATTGTCCGAAAGGGTTACCGCTGGCCCGGAACATAAAGGGCTAAGGAAGGAACACGGGTGGGTTTTAGTCAGTAAGAGTCTGACATTCCCTTCCGCTCCACCCAGAGCGGGAGGAGTCATTTGATGATTTCCCATCCGCAAAAAAAAAAAAAAGGTATGTCGATAAAAACTATTCTATGTAAGGACATAGGATAGTTTTTATCGACATACCATACGGGCGAAGCCAAAATTTGGCAGAGAGATAGATTGCATCCCGGGGAAGGCCCCGGGATGCAATCTATCTCTCCGCCAAATATCGAAATCCGTTCAGTGGTTTAGGCTTGAAAATGTACACAGACAGACAGACAGAGTTACTTTCGAATTTATAATATTAGTATGGATAGATAGATACAACATTTATTCAGTGCACACAACATACATAGGACAACACACAAAAGCGCAATTAAATGATAACAGACTACTGACATAAATAATAATAGTACGCGGGCGAAGCTGCGGACGAAAGCTAGTATTGTAATAATTTTAATAGGTTGTGTGCCTAGCTTTTTAGTGTTAGTTCTATAGATATTAGTAATATTACGATACTAGCTTCTGCTGCTGACTTCGTTCGGTGGAAGACTTAAGATACCACAATTTATTAAAATAACAGCAACATTTGTATAAAACTTTCCTGTATGGCTCGTTTGTAGTTTTGGACTCAGTAGCCAAAATATGAGGAGACTTAGGAATAATGACGCGGGATCAAGCGACGTACGGTTGTCCGTGTGACATGTAGCTTGTCCTGAGGTCGACACCTGCAGCCTTCAGTAATAATTTCTCGTTGCTTACGAAGACTTATCTCAGTATCATTTCTACGAAATTTATAGGAAGTTTTTTTGCGATTTCAGACTTTTCTACTACTCAAATCTCAGCGAAAATAGATTGGAAACAATTTTTTTTTTTGGGATAATTGATGATCATCTTGACGATTATATTTTTTTTTCAAAATCTTTGAAAGCAGATAAGGATAAGAAGAAAGTTAAGAACACCCTATGACCGTTTTCTTGTAACGACAATGATTAACACTTTCGCTGACGTCACGGCCAGAGGCGTATTTTTTTTCTTGTTTGATATGACCCTACGCCCACAGGCGGTTAATTTTACCGAGTCAAAACAGACAGACCGCCTATACCCGTTTAAATTTGCGTACATTACTATGAAGCCACGCGTTCCAGTGTCATATTGCACTCAATTAAATTTGTCTAGTGTCAAGGCAAAATGAAATAAAAATATATTTCGAAACCCCCCCCCCCCCCCCCGACGCTCCACAATCACACATCGACGCACATGTGTGTGCGACGACGCGCCTCTGGACGTTAGTTTTCTATGCAAACAGTCATGTAGTGTCACGGTTAGCGGAGTCCGTGTTTTTCGCTGTTTGCTCGGAGCGTTCGTCGTTATCAGCGGGATAAAAAGGTAAGAAACTTGCTTGTGTACGGACTACTTTTTTTATATAAACTGTTAAATTATGTTATTTTTATCTATTTTATTATCAATTTATACTTATGAATAAAACACGAAATAAATAGGTGTAGGTATTCTTTTTTTTTATGATTATATCTCTGACGAATATTTTTGTTCGTAGATGGCTCCAGAACGAAAGAAATTGACCACAAAACGTTCAAAAACATCTGACGGCGATGGCGAATGCTCAAAGACACTACCCAAGAGTACCATCGAAGCTAAACGGGTAAGAACTTGTTCTCAAAAATGCCCGAACTTATTCGAAGAAGAAGATCGTAGTGACATATATTCCGTCCGTGACGACCCATACGGGAGTACGGCTCAGATGGTAATTATGAACCAGAGAACGGAGACGGTATCAGCAGTGATTCAAGCCTGGAAATTTTTAGTAAGCCAAAACTGATCGAATTTTAAAACATTGCCGCATGTCAGAGAGTCTTTGTTCTGATATTTCTGATACTTCAACCAAAGATCCGCTTCCTGTTAGCCCTGTAAAGCACCGCGCTACTTTCGAGGAGAGCCGCCGCTCTTTTTGTAGGCCTCACACACTCACAGAACCAATGCTCCTCCGAGGAATACCAACGCCCTCTTAGTGGGTCTCTTGAGCTGCCGCGAACAAGATCTGCTTCTGAAGAACGCCAACGCCCTGACAGTGAGTTTGTTGAGTTGCCACAAACAAGATTTGCCTCTGAAGAACGCCGACGCCCTCACGGTGAGTCTGTTGAGCTGCCATAAACAAGATCTGCCTCTGAAGAACGCCGACGCCCTCACGGTGAGTCTGTTGAGCTGCCACAAACAAGATCAGCCTCTGAAGAGCGCCGACGCCCTCACAATCAGCCACATCGACGTTGTGTTTCCCAGGAGCGTCGTCACCCCTCTATTTCCTCGTAGCCTACCTCTGGCGTACACCTATAAGGTGTACCTATCTGCTTTTGATTGTTTTTTTTCTTATTATTTTGATTTTGATGCTTATATACAGTTTATGCATCTTGAATGGATAACGGTAATTAAAGTTCCTATAATAAAAATAGCTAAACTAACTCCTATAACACGACAATCCTCCTGTAGACGGTACCGGCTACGGGCGGATTGCCATATACCAAGTAAACTAACTCCTTTGATACAACAATCCGCCTGTAGACGGTACCGGCTACGGGCGGATCGCCATATAACACGTAAACTAACTCCTTTGATACAACAGTCCGCCTGTAGACGGTACCGGTTATAGACGGACCGTCATACTAAAGGTACCCAGGCTTTTTTATTACAACAGTCCGGCTATACGCGTGGTATTATTTTATATGAAAAATTTTAGTGTCATTTTCAGAATGTCAACTTCATCTCAGTGTCCGTGAAAGTGTAGTACCTGTCCTTATTTCCTTATCTCAAAAATCCACCCTATTTATGTGAAGATTGGTCAATCATCACAAAAATAGGGTGGATTTTTGCTTTTTGCTTTTTTTTGCATAAGCTCCATAAAGGTATAGACTAATCATTAAAAGGTTGAATCCATAACTATCTGCAATATTTTGGCTCGTCCTTTTACAATTTACGGTATACTATAGAAAACCAAATTGCAATATAGCCCCATTGAGATATAAGTACTTACGTACTAGAGTGGCCGCCGCGAATCGATAATTTGTAGCACGCTTTGTGGTCCATGGGCCAGAAGTCCTTTAGTCTGCGGACGCTTGTTAAATTTAAATACAACTAGCTTCAACTTTCTGACTAACTGACAGACTATTTAATTTTGACAATTCAAAAGTGCCTGTACAAGGTTTAATTGAAATAAATGCTTTGAGTTTGAGTTTGTACAGATTTGACTTCGCTACGATTTTATTATATGTAAATAAATACGTATATATATAAATATTAATATGCAAATATATTTTTTGTTTTAGATTTGATGTTGTCTTTTTCTTTTCGTGGTCACTGCACGGTTCTGTTTTTATGTGAAGACTTATTTGGCAGGTATTTATGCGTTCTATTTATATTCGGTTTCGTTTAGCTGTACGTTTTCCAAAGGATTAAGATAAACAAGCCAAATCCTTCATGTAGACATGATAAGGGATGAGCAGACAAGGTGCAGGATGTGTGACCTTTCAATGTAGAGCTATAGGCTACAGGTCTACCAGAATCTCATGGCATAAAAAAGAAAACTATCGGTATGGTACACTTAACTAAAGTGAGTGAATCCTCGCTAGTGACAGACAGGATTTTCTTTGTGGAGTTAATTGGTGACAAACATAATAACTTTTTACATTAACTCGAATTTCAAGGGAGTGTCCAAAACGAGTATGTTTTGCTCAATGGGCTTTGTCACCGGACTGACTAGGGACATTTTTTTATCAGCATAACGGCCACTGAAAACCTGATAACACCAAAACAAATCTAAACAATTCTCGGAATTGCGGTTGCGGTTACGAGTATTCAAAACAAATCTACTAAATTCTCGGAATTGCGGTTGCGGTTATTGTTAGATTTGATTTTATTTATAAATATATGAGTAAACTAGCACTTTGGCCGCGTATTGTAACTCACGTGGATGTAAATGTGGATATAAAATGTTAAGGCTCTTCTAGGTCCTCTAATATTCATATGGTTCAAGTTTTCAAAGATATTTCCCCTTTTCCATCCTTTTTTTAAAACGTGGAGATAGTGCAGTTATGTGGGACGCTAACCCACTAAAACTCCACGGTGTCCTGCTCTGCCGCTTAGAGCGGGAAATACGGGCACGCGTTAGCACTCATCCGTGAACCCGCCGCGGCTGTCCGTCACCGGACCCTCCTCTGGGGAGTACTCCCTATCACTGGCGTACCAGAACACAAAGCACGCCGTGACCACCCCAGGGACCAAACTTGCACATGGGCACCAGAAGACCTCGTGTCTGGGAACCCTTGGTCCCCCTGCGACGGGTCAGGTCATTGGCCCCGTCGCCTGCCAATTTTTGGCCGCAGAGGATAGGGAGAGCGGCCAACGTCATACCAACACTCCTCCTCCCCTGCGGGCCCCACCGCGTCCGCCATCAGACGGTGTCGACCCCGTAGGCCACGGAAGGTAGGTTGAGCGGCACAACGCAATACCGGCACTCCTCTTCCGCCGCGGCCTCCAACCCTCAGCCGCGATGCCTCCCATACGACATCGCGGCCCGCCTCAGCTGCGATGTCGCCCAAGCGGCACCGCAACTTACTTGTTGGCCGCTACGTCGTCACCGTTGCCTTACTGGCAAAAATGACAAGAGGGCCCTCCTCGGGTTCCTCTTCGCTTCACCATGGGTGACCAAGCCACGGCTACTGAGCCCCACCGCCTCGACAATGGGGCCCTTTTTCACCCCTTAGCGGCTGACTTTGCAAAATTTCCCCTTAGTGCTCGCCTACATTAAAATAGGCCCTTAGTTTCTATTTCCACGTTCATAGGCCCAGTAGTTGTGACTAGGAACGGGAGGCCTGTGTACACCCGCATACACCCGAGGGAGGAGTAACTAACTGATTGACTGACTGACAGATATACCAATGATTCTCAATCAGTCAATCAGTTTCTTCTTTTTTAATTAGGTACAGCGTGATTTTTTATCGCGAGCCAGTTTTTGTAGATTTTGAACTCTAATAGGTCCTAGAGAAAAACGCTGACAGCAACAATGGATATAAAAAAAAAATAACATTAAACTCTTAACGCTTCTATATAAAAAAAAAAATGTTCAGAGCATGAAATGGTGGCCACTTCGAACAGTTGGTACTATCATGGCCAAGGTATGTAAATTAATATTTTAAGTAACGATAACTTTCTCTAGGTTGAGACAAAAAATTTAAGCTGCGTTTGCGATTTAAGGTAGACTATACGCGTTTTGTCATGTGTTTTTTTTACTTATGATATGAACCTGTAATGTGACTATGTGTGTACTATATTATTTAGTAGGTAAAGTAGACTCAAGAAGAGCCGAAGTTCCGAGAGTTCTGAAGGGAAGCCGGTAGGAATGGAATTGCATGAAGCCCTCGCCTCTAACTTCCTCTAACTCTAATAAATATAAAATAATAATGTCACTCATTTTTTCTTTAAAATCCAATACATTGTTCTTTCCAGCGTTTACCTCCATATCCTTTAGTATACAGCTTACTTATAGTGGTTAAAAAAGAATTCACCGTGGATAGAGACAAATGATTATTCATCATCAAAAATCGCAAGAAACTAACGAGTTTTAATTAGCTTCGTGACCTACTGAAGACCTTTGAATCATAAATAGAACAAATAGTAACAAACCCGTTCCTAGATCTAGGAAGCATATATAATACAATGATCGACCAAAATTTTTCAAACGTTGAGAGATCGTCTACTGCAGGTGATTCTCATTAAATGTAAGTTGAATTTTTATTTTAGTTTTAAATTATTAATTAAACATAAACGTGTTGATTAGAAGCTTTTTGATTCTATTTTTTTCTAGTCTTGCTTTAGATTTTTATTCTTTGTACGTTATTTGATGCTATATACTGGAGAACTGAATTCAGACCTACCTAATCCTGCCGACAAACTGTCATACAGTTTGTCGGTAGGTTTATGATTTATAAACATAAACGTGTTGATTAGAAGCTTTTTGATTTGATTTTTTTCTAGTCTTGCTTTAGATTTTTATTCTTTGTACGTTATTTGATGCTATATACTGGAGAACTGAATTCTGACCTACTTAATCCTGCCGACAAACTGTCATGCAGTTTGTTGGCAGGTTAAGGTATGATATGTGTACAAGTGTTTGGTCCAAAATAAATAATTTATTAATATTATTATTGAAGTCTTTTAAAACGTATACTAGACTCTAGACCTAATAGTAAAAATTTCAGTGCCCGCCTACTTTGATCGCGGACTACTTCAGTTGTGTTGTACAGACGCCAGCACATCAAGCTACTACAATCTGCCAAATTTCTTTAATAGATTTTCAACTTTATCGCTAAAGCATAAAGGTTCAAAGTTGATTGGGAAAATTTGACAGTTTCAGGTAGCTTGATGTGCTACTATTATAAATTAAGATTTCTAAGTATGTTAAAGTCACTTTTTGTGTATATCTATGTGATCACATAGATCTTCTATACTGCAAAATGGATGCAGTTTTCACCATCATTTAGAGCATTTATTCTGGAAGGTTTATCTACAGAAATCTGGATGTTTTGACTTATAGCCATTGCAACCGTGCGAAACAAGGAAGGGAATCGCTAGAATGAATTAACGATGTTATAAGCACGGAATAGTCCTCTCGACGATACGCTATGCTATAGTGATTTTATACGATTTAGGGCCGATTTTTGTGGCCGGTCTGTGTGGTGCCGGACTTAAAGAATTGCACCACCCCTTACTTCCCGTAGGTGTCGTAAAAGGCGACTAAGGGTCTTACCGGAGAATGGGCAGCAGCGTTCTCTATTTATTCCACCACCATACCATACTGCGATCGCCAACCCGCCTGCCAAGCGTGGCGATTAAGGCAAACCCCCCAAAATTGGGGGAGGCCTATGTCCAGCAGTGGACGTCTATCGGCTGAAACGACGACGAGGGCCGATTTTTCAATAGTCAGATATCTCTTTACTGAGGAGTAAATATTGCCCTTTGACAGCTTTTGTATAGAAAATATGCCAAACTGTCATATTTATTCTTCAGACAAAAGTTATCTGACTTTTGAAAAATCAGCCCTTCTATTAAAGGTTGTATAGCGTCTGTATAGTTGTCTTTTTCTTTCGAAACTCAAATTACTGACGACTGAAATAGAGAAATCGGTGTGTAACCATTCATCTGATATAATACGTTTATTAATAAGGAGGTTAAAATTTGTTCTAATTGTTTAAATCCTGTTTGTCCTTGGCTTTTTAAACCTTTTTTTTTCGTCGGGATGTCCTTATTGATAGCCTCCGTCTGGGGAGAACAGTGGGTTATCTCGGACTCCTACCGACTAAGGGCTGATTTGACCAAAGTCAGATATCTTTTATCCCTGGAATAAAATTGACGTCTAACAGTTCGAATATGGAAATCTGTCAAAAATTCAAAATTTATTCCCAGTATATGACTTGTTCTATGTATAAAAGTTTGGTGGAATGCGCCCTAAAACGGAAAACCCCACTGGAAACTGGGGTTTTCCATACTTATGGTGGTAGAAGAAATTCTACTACCATAAGTCGGGGCCCGGGAGACACATGTACATTCACCATACCCCCGAATTTAAATCTACCAACTATCATGGCATCAACCTGATGGTCCTTAGAAGACGCACCTACCTATCCGCTATAAAAAATAACCTTCTTATTGCAGTCGATTCAACATGAAAGCCGTTATCTGCCTGTGTGCCCTCGTGGTAGTCGCCATCGCTCGTCCTGAAGACCTTTACACAAGCAAGTACGATCATGTGAACGTACCGGAGATCTTAGGCAACAAGAAGTTGGTGGACAGTTATGTCAACTGTGGCCTGGAACTGGGCAAGTGCACGGCTGATGGCCTGGAACTTAAATGTAAGTAATTCTGCTGTCTCATGTGCTCTTCTTTTTCTATTGGAGTCTTTGACTATCTGTGTGTGTGTGTTCAGAAGAAGACTCATTTCCGTTTTCACTAACCACACGACAATTTAATGTAAAACCTAAATATTTTTGCATTGCTGCGTCCCGCGCAAATTTTATCCAAATTCTCTTAGCCGTTTTAGAGTAAAAGCGTAACAAATTTACAACAAAAATATATTTATATTTCTTCTTGTTGATTAACTAACTTTAAAACGGGCACGGTTTTACTAGTGTACCCAATGCCCAATTAACAACACAAGGCAAAAACGAAGAAAAAACCACGTTTGTTGTATGGGAGCCCCCCTTAAATATTTATTTTATTTTGTTTTTAGCATTTGTTGTTATAGCGGCAACAGAAATACATAATTTGTGAAAATTTCAACTGTCTAGCTATCGCGGTTCTTGAGATACAGCCTGGTGACAGACAGACGGACAGACGGACTGACAGACACCGAAGTCTTAGTAATAGGGTCCCGTTTTTACCCTTTGGGTACGGAACCCAAAAAAATAATACCTACTTATATATATATATATATTTTTTTTCTTTATTTGTTTATGGGCTTTTAAGCATAGCATATGCCAGTCCCATCGTATCCTAAACAATTGTACTTTCACAGGACGTGGGCCATGAATTTGAACAAACCCTTCCCATCGTCACCATTTGGTAGGGATTCTTGGGATAGAATAATTTGTAACCTACTTATCTGAATTTAGTTACTTACTTATTTACTTTAAGTTATTTGCTTTTACTTTTTAAAGATTTGATCTAATCAACTTAATAAATTACAAACTTCTCAGTAATTGTTTGCCTTAAAAATACCGTGTTATTTTAATGCAAAGTCACTAAAACTTAAATTGAACGAACTTTAACAATAAATCACACGCTTCCTACTACCCTTGACATGTCTTTGTTATAACTTGGATTTCGTTTGGCAGCTCATATCAGTGAAGCACTGGAAACCGGTTGCGCTAAGTGCACGCAAAAGCAGAAAGACAGTGTCCGCCTCGTCATGAAACATCTGATAAACCATGAACCTGACCACTGGAAGAAACTGTGCGCCAAATACGACCCCGAAGGTAAATACGCCAAGAAGTACGAGGATGAACTCAAAACCGTCTCTTAAATCAAAACAAAATACTGTTTAGCAGCAATGATGTCTCTCTGTGATTGTATGGGTTGTGAACTTGTGACAATAAACTATGTGAGAAGACTACTCTGCAATTTTTTTTTGTTCCTTACTACTCTTGCAGCTGATGAAGGGCCCGTGGCTAAATAATAACAGCCGCACAGGTCGATCGATCAGGTTAAGCTACGCTTGCCGCGGTTAGTCTGTGGATGGGTGACCATCTTTACATACCGTGACCCCTCCGTGCCTCAGAAAGCACGATAAACCGTTGGTCCCGGCTGTCATTCGTGGATCTTTACGGGTAGTCAGAAGCCCGAAAGTCTGACAACCAGTTTTATCAAGGGATATCGAGTTGCCCAGGAACTGGATTGTGTAGGCAGTAGCTCTATGTAAAATACTGGTATTCAGCTGCATCCGGTTAGACTGGAAGCCGACCCCAACATATAAGTAGTTGGGAAAAGGCAAGGCAGATGATGACTCGTGCAGCTGGTTCGGATAGGTATTTTTATAATTTGAAGCTAGTTTAAGCATCACCTTCACAAGTTAGCCTTCAGCTTAATAGACTTCCTTGCTGTGGTTTTTTAATAATATTATCATGTATTTATTATTATAATGTTTAATAGGAACTTTTTATGAGACTGACATCTGACTTTAGTGTTTGAGGTCAGATCAAGGAAATGTAGTTTACTAGGTCTAGGACTTTTAATGACACTGCCAATCCACAAGAATCTCGAAATATGTTACAAACATAATTGAACAATGGACGATTTTTAAAATTTCGTCCGACATGTAGAGTCAACAAAAGAGATAAGTATGCAGGATCGTCGGATATAGTTGCAGTTTAGTAAGAAACCGATGGATATTCTCGAATAAAATTTAATTTTATTAATAGAAAACAAACAGCTCATTTATCAAATTAAATTTCAGCCGAGAACATCCATCAGTTTCTTACTAAACTTCAACTATATCCGACGATCCTGCATACTTATCTCTTTTGTTGACTGTACATTGTCTTACATAAAACATTAATTTAAAGAAAATAAAGAAAAAGAAAGAAAATACTTTTATTTGCGGTAAACATGACGCATAGATAGAACACAAACACAAAAAAATAACAAGTTGGGATAAGATATGCGTCACATCCACGCAAAACGGTCATAGCAACAGGCAACGGCTCAGTTAGACAGAGCCCCAATGCTGGTTATCAGTGACAGCCTGCGTTGACGTGATGACGTCAACCGGTCCGGTGCTATGCCTCACCAGCCCGAAGATTAACATATGAATAACTAGATACTAGCTGGAGTGATTTCTTGGTATTAAGTGCCTTAGAGCTATACCTCACCGGGACGCCATGGCGTCGCAGTCAGGTCGCGTCGCCAACAAAATATATGTATGGATGCTTAACCAAGCTGATGCCAGGTGAGCCAAATAGCTGTGCCCCGTTGGTGTCGTGGTTGCAAGCGCGACTGCTGAGCTTGGGGTCCTGGGTTCGATTCCCGGGTCGGACAAAGTGTTATTGGGTTTTCCATTAGGAATTTCTTAGTAACAGTCTGGAGTTTGGAAGGTGGCGGTTTAATACCCCCTTGCCTCGGAAAGCACGTAAAGCAGTTGGTCCTGCGCCTGAACTCTCCCCTGTCGTGTCGGATTGCCGTCCCATCGGACTATGAGAGTAAAGGAACAGAGATTGCACCTGTGTTTGCGCACACACTTGTGCACTATAATATCTCCTGCGTACCTGGCTAATCTCCATGGAGATTGGCCACCGTGACCGAAAACGGTCGGGGAGGCTATTATAGCTGTGTACGTTTCGTTAGCAGCGTGACCTCGAGTCGCCATGGCGTCCCGATGAGGTATGGCTTTTGGTGGCGGCCACACTCTAGAGCTGAACATAATCCTGAAAACTGAAGCTGCATAATGATACTTCCTCCGCTATATGCAGATACTTCCTCCGCCATAATAAGGCAATTTGTGCGAAGACCCGTTTCCATTTTTCGTTGTGTCTAGTCGTTGGGTGGTCTTCTCATGAATTCGTCTTGAGTTTAAGTTACAAACAATAGAATTTAACAATAAGTGTGGTCTACACTTAAAATACTATTGTTAGTAACTTTTGTAATGTTACTAACAATTTATGGATCTTTTAGTTGTCCGAAATAAAATTATTCTAAATCTATTTATTTATTCAAAAGAGGTACGTGTATATACACAGATTTTACCTCAGTCTACCTAGCTGGCTAGATTCAACCTTGAGTTCTTTAGCAGTATTGTTTTTTATTGGCGAGGCCATAAATAAGATATGTGTTTTAAAAAATGTCAAACGATTTGACCAGGAATCGATCTTAGCGTTCGAAAACATCACAAGATTCTTGGTATTATTTGTAAAGCAATCACTTGAACAACTTCTTATGTTCTTTTTTTGCTTTTACCTCCACTCTGGACAGGTTTATAAATAAACTGGCAAATAGTTGGAAGCCTTCAACTTCATATACCTATTTAATTATTGTGTACTAGCTTCTGTCCGCAACTTTGTTCGCGCGGAAGTCGTAAGACACCACTATTTAATAAAAAAATACATCCCTGGATGTCACTCATTGAACTGACTTGTATAAGTGAAAGAAATGTTTAAAATCAATTATGTATTTTTTTAGTTTATCCATTACAAACAAACATACAAAAATAAAATCTTTTCTCTTTATAATATTAGTTTAGACTAACTTTTGCTTGCGGCTTCACCCGCGCGGAGATGGAAAATTATCCCACATACGGGAACGTACTACCGGGATAAAAAGTGCTATGGCCTGTCCTGAGGTTTATAATCTATCCGTGTGCCAAATTAAGGTCACAGTCAGACAAAGTTACTTAAGTATGGACTTGTTTGTTTATGAAGGCTTACAAAAACATGCACACGTACCTATATAAAATATAATGTCAAAGTGTTTGGACATATTTACATACTTGGAAATTAGCTTGATTATAAACCTGAACTTCTTATACTCATTATAAAGGTCCTAACTCCTAACTGCCCCGTTGGTCTCGTGGTCGCAAGCGCGACTGCTGAGCGTGGGGTTCGATTCCCGGGCCGGCAAAGTGTTATTGCGTTTTTCCATAAGGAATTTCTTAGTAACAGTCCGGAGTTTGGAAGTCGGTGGTGTGATACCCCCGTGCCTCGGAAAGCAGGCTAAGCCGTTGGTCCTGCGCCTGATCTCTCTTCGGTCGTATCGGATTGCCGTCCCATGTGACTATGAGAGTAGGGAAGAGGGAGTGCACCTGTGTTTGCGCGCACGCTGTGACATCACACTGTAATATCTCCCACGCCAAAGGCTAGTCTCCGTTGAAATTGGCCGCCGTGGCCGAAATACGGTCTGGAGGACTTTTATTTCTAAAGATCCTAGAGAAAAATAATATTAACCTTTTAACGACTTAACTTTATTAGGGCTCTTTAGTGAGTTGACCTAAATTAGTTAGTACTCACAGTGTGACTTGGCTAAACTCGAGATTTCAAAACGTTTATGGGATAGAAATTAGTCTAGGCAAATAGGATGATATCTACTAGCATGGTTGCTAACTTTTTTGTTGTACTTCAAGTTACGTCTCCTGTTACTTGAAGTACAACAAAAAAGACTTGATTTAGGCACTCAGCGGAACAGAACGAGATGATTAAGAAGAATATAAGAAGAAGCTTGATCATAAAGGGAATGCACTAAGTTTAAAATCTGCATAGCTTTTTTCCAACTATGTTTGGGTCGGCTTCCAGTTCCCGGATGCAGTATTTTACATGGAGCTACTGCCTACACAACTCAGTTCCTGGGTAACACGATACCCCTTGGTAAGACTGGTTGTCAGACTTTTGGGCTTCTGATTACCCGTAACGACTGTCAAAGATCTTCGAATGACAGCCGGGACCAACGGCTTAGCGTGCTTTAGGTGGCATGGAGGGGTCTCGAACCGACCGCGGTAAGCGCAGCTTAACCTTCGATCGACCCCTGCGGCTGTTATCATCTAGCCACGAGCCCCTCTGGAACAAACTAAGGCACAAAATTATGTAGGCACACCCAGGCGGTCAAAAGGGGTATACCTCAAAACGCATCAAATGAAACGCACCAAAAGTATTCCTTGAAACGCACCATGCAAGTGCGTTAAGGAAATAAAAATATTATAATTTTATTCCTCGAAACGCACCAAATGGTCAAGGTGTGGATAGAGATGGGTGCTAACGGAAAATATCGATAACAAATAACGCATTTTTTTTAAGAGTTCGTAAAAATCATATACTCCATGAGCTTTAGCTCTTAGCTCTCTTAGCTCCATTAGCTTAACATTCACATGTTTCCCGGAAATCACGTGACGGCCAACTTTTTTATAAAACCTTTTATAAAAAAGTTGGCCGTCGTGGTTACTAAGTAGTATCGCATTAGCAACTACTCCCAGTTCATTTCTGTTTTCCTGATAGTTATAGGTATAGGACCTGACAGATAGGTAAGCTATAGGACAGTTTTAAGACTTGTATCGATATAGTGAATAATAACGAATACTTCATATTCCTCTTTGAGTTTAATCGTTGGTGCACAACTGAGTGAGATCGTTTCTGTTCATTTCTGTCACCTGTACCTTTCAAAACAACAAATGATAAATTTCAAAACCTGTATTTTTACTGCTATTGAGCTAAGTAGTAAGCCGCTGTAGCACCTAGTTCCAGTTCATTTCTGCTTTTCTGGTAGTTTTAATAAATAAACAATTAGGACAGTTGAATTTTAAAACGTCTATCGATATCATTTATTACGAATCATTCATGCTCTCCTCTAAGTTTCATCGTTGGTGCGTTTCGAGAAATAAAATTATAATATAATATTAATTAATACAATATAATATTTTTATTTGCTTTCCATAACGCACCTGAATGGTGCGTTTCGAGGAACACCCCGATCAAAAGACATAAATAACTTATCAAATAAGAAGAAAAAAATAAAGATTGTTGCGTAACACTATTCAAAGGTTACATAGATAGTATCTATCTAATCATCTATCTAATCTTTGAATGGTGTTATAGAAAAATTGTAGAATAATAATACACGTCCAGTTGTTATAAC
Source organism: Mesoligia furuncula (assembly GCA_916614155.1). Lineage (NCBI taxonomy): Eukaryota > Metazoa > Arthropoda > Insecta > Lepidoptera > Noctuidae > Mesoligia > Mesoligia furuncula. The sequence goes on along the minus strand of OU744809.1, from coordinate 13,562,907 downwards.
TGGACGTGTATTATTATGTATTACGTGTGGACGTGTATTATTACTTCAATGTTTGTTATTAATATCTGTTCACTGTAAAAGGCAGTTGAAAAGCTTATTTTTATTATATTGTATATTCTCTTGGTTTAGAAAAAGCTTTTGATATGGATAGTCAGTATCTTGCGGGACCCCGAAAAGTTTGAAAAAATTATAAACGCTAAAATGAAAAAAGAAATGTTTTTTTCCACATAATTCTCCAAATGTTTGTAGAATTCATCAGAATTCTATTTTACAAAAATGACAATTTGTTAAAAACCATAGTAAGGTCCAAATTGTTAACCAAATTGTCATTTGTAAAATAGAAATAATATGAAACTTAATAGTTAACAATTATTTTTTTATGCATATGTAAAACAATACTGTACAAAGGAGCACGTAATGTCTGAGGCAATTATTATTTTTTATTCTTTATGTAAATAAAGAAATTGTTTCGTAATTAGCGTCTTCACCATCACAAGTTAAATCAATCATACTGATTGTCAACTCGGCGACCTCTGCAACCCGGATGACTCAACCAACATAACAAAACAAACAATGGATGTAGGTAGCGTAGGTCACGTTCTTGAGGTAAATAAGACGCCACGTGATATTATGTATTCTATATCTTTTTATAAATATTATAATTTAATGTTAATCTTCGTGTATGTCTGTGTGACCGCGTTTAAACTACTCCACGGATGCAGTTTTCACCATCATTTAGGGAATTTTTTCAAATATTTCTCATCTTCTTCGGTCCCTTGTCCCGTTATTTGGGGTTGGGTCTCCTCACTTATTTTTTAAAGGTTTTTGTTTGTAGTAGGTTAATAATAAACTTAAATTTAACGCTGCCAGAGCACAGTCGACACTTCGACAGTCATAAGACTGAATAAATAATTAATATGTAAAAATTAAAAATGGTGCCGATTCTGTTGTTCACAAACTAAAGTAAATTTACGTTCAGTGCAACTTTTTCTTTCTATTTCATTAATAAAAGAACAGAAGATAAATTTAAATTTAGTCCTGTCAAATTAATCAGCGCCTGAAACTACTCCATACAAGTTTAGACGTGATTATAAACTTGCCTACTAAAATTACGTCAATCTACGTCAGGCGCTGATTAATTTGACAGGGCTCAACTAAAATTTATCTTCTGTCATTTTATTAATGAAATAGAAAGAAAAAGATGCACTGAACTTAAATTTAGTTTAGTTTGTGAACAACAGAATTGACACCAATACTAACCTATTTACCTAAGCATTATTGTTACTAAGATCAAAATACTAACAAAATAGACCTTAGTTTCAAATAAAGTTTCATTTAATTTATAAAACAAATGTCGTTATTTTGTATAGTCGCAAAAACCATGCGAAGCAGAAGCGTGTGGCTAGTTAATTTATAACTCAAGGTCATTCAATAAAGTTGTTTGGTAGAGACTGATCGAGTTTGTCTGTGAGTCTAGTGTCTTGACAACAGGAAAATATAATTGATTGACGCCGTCCAACCTTATGAACGACTAGCAGCGCCCCGTGGTTTCAACCGCATAAGTGTCGATTCCGTGGGAATATCGGGATAAAAATTATCCTGTATGTCCTTCCCCGGGATGCAATCTATCTCTCAGCCAAATTTTATCGAAATCCGTTCAGTGGTTTAGGCGTGAAAAGGTACAGACAGACAGACAGACAGAGTTACTGAAGAATTTATAATATTAGTATGGATGGCCACACACATGATCGTACCGGAGAATGGGCAGCAGCGTTCTCTATGTATTCCACCATCATACCATACTGCGATCGCCAACCCGCCTGCCAAGCGTGGCGATTATGGCAAACCCTCCCAAAATTGGGGGAGGCCTATGTCCAGCAGTGGACGTCTATCGGCTGAAACGACGATGGTTGGCCACTGGCTACTATTATTGGGCAAGTAGACGTTTGAACAGTTCAAGTTGGTAAAACTCGTGGCAAGGCGACATGCTGAGAATGTTTTCTCAGTGCGAGTCAGTTGTTTACAATACCTATACCTTGCTGGAGCGCATTGTGCATAGTAAGTGTGGTAATGTCAAAGTGAAAAGTGACTGCCTCCTCGGTCTCGTGGTCGCAAGCGCAACTGCTGAGCGTGTGGTCCTGGGTTCGATTCCTAGATCGGGCAAAGTGTTATTGCAGCCCGGAGATTCGCAGAAGAACCAAGGTAACCGACATAGCCCGAAGAATTGCCAAACTTAAGTGGCAGTGGGCAGGGCAGATGGCCGATGGGGCCGAAAGGTTCTGGAGTGGCGACCGCGTACCGGAAGACGTAGCGTTGGCAGGCCTACAAGGTGGACCGACGACCTTGTGAAGGCCGCAGGAACCCGTTGGATGCGAGAAGCACAGAACCGGTCGAAGTGGAGGTGCTTGGGGGAGGCCTATGTCCAGCAGTGGACGTCTTTCGGCTGAAATGATGATGATGATGAGCCCGGAGCTTGGAAGTTGGCGGTGTGACACCCGTGTGCCTCGGAAAGCACGTTAAGCCTTTGGTGCCTGTTCTATCTCCGGTCGTGTTGGATTGCGTGACGTCCCATGGGGCTATGAGAGTGAGGGAAGAGGGAGTGCGCCTGTGTCTGCGCACACACTTGTGCACTGTAATATTTCCCGCACCGAAGGCTAGTCTCGGTTGAGATTGGCCTCCATGGCTGAAATACGGTATGGAGGAGGTCTAAGGACTATATTATTAATGTCAAATTGGTCCATAGATGGACAAAAAAAAAACGTTTTTCGTTTGCCGATTCGCGATCTCAACTCAAGGTCATCGGTTCTATCTAAACTAATACCATCATTATCATCATTTCAGCCAAAAGACGTCCACTGCTGGACATAGGCCTCCCCCAAGCACCTCTACTTGACCGGTTCTGTGCTTCTCGCATCCAACGGATTCCTTCGGCGGTTAAACTAATAGTAATAATATTATAAAGAGATAAGATTTGATTTTTTGTATTGTCCTTTGTTACGCTAAAACGACTGAACGGTTTTGGATTAGGACATAGACAATTTTTATTTCGGTATTCCCACGGGATCGAGGATAATGAGGGTAAGACCTTGGGGCGCAGCTAGTGGCTATTATGGCCGGCCCATTGCCACTTCTGCTTACTTATTGTATGGGCTATCGTCGACAACTTTGGTTCCCCGCGGGATTATGATCCCGCACCCGCAGAGAACCAAAGTCGTTGACGATAGTATGAAATTGTTGTTGCATGTAGTTGTTGTTGTTGTAGGAGGCAATTTTGCTGCAATAGACTCCTCATCATCATCATCATCATCATATCAGCCAAAAGACGTCCACTGCTGGACATAGGCCTCCCCCCATTCTTGGGGGTGGGGGTGGGGCGGGGGTTGCCATAATCGCCACGCTTGGCAGGCGGGTTGGCGATCGCAGTATGGTATGGTGGTGGAATGCATAGAGAACGCTGCTGCCCATTCTCCAGTACGACCCTTAGTCGCCTTTTACGACACTCACAATAGACTTCTATAAGAAGGAAATTGGAATCGGTTCATTGGTATTTTGTGTGGCAGGTGTTATATTTCGGGAACTAGTATTACAACGTTGTAGGCAGCGAAGTTTTTTCGTGTTGTTGATGGTTGGTTGCGATGCGGTTACCTCGCATAAAAATATTTATCGCTGTCGAATCAATTCGGCAACCTTCGTTATTTTTTTCTCGGGGTGCAAAAAATGACATGACTGTGATTGAAGCCCGTTTCAACGTATGTTTTAAGTTTTTTTTCACGTTGGTCTTTGACGCACACTCGGGTCCTCTGACGCAAGATATTATTGTTAGTTTTATTTATTGTGGGACGGCTAATTCCGTTGCATCCATCATCTCTTTTAAGTATTTTTTGGGTTATTATTGTCTCGGCGGTTTTGTTGTGGCAAATACTGTAATGGTCCAGTCTAAAATTAGAAACAAATTGCCTCAAAAACCCATTTTGTTGAATAACAAGTTACATAAAGACGCTGTTTATAAGCACAGTAAATACAGCATCAAGAAAATATAGCAGGAAAATAAATATGCATTAAAATAAGTGAGTTGCACTTCTCTCTTTGTCTCAATATCTTCAAGGCTATTTTTTGTGTACAACATTTTACAGTACCTATTTAATGATATTCATCGTTACGTGGAAGCAGCAATGGTTTCATCACAATAACGTCGATTTCGCGAATGTATTGTTTTAGCCGCTGTGCTTGTGCCTTGTTAATATGAGAAGAAGTCCTTGCTTTGAAGTAGGACAATAATAGGCTGGTATTATTATGTTATAGCCGCTGAGCTATAGAAAGTATATATAGGTTTCCAAATACATTATTAGTAGTGGTTAGAATTAAAAGTATTTTGGCTCATTCATATAATTTATTTCTCTACTTAGTAAAATGAACTGCATTGTTGACTATCGACAACATAGTTTCCACCTCCTTGGTTTCTATCTAGTCCCCTCCGGCAAGGAAAGCTTCATATGTTTCTGTGTACTTATTGTCAGGGTCATATTTCGCGATGATCTGCTTCCAGTAGTCCTGTTCCTTGGCTCTGATGTGCTTGACGACCTTCCTGGATCCCGTTTTTTGTTTCTCCGTACACTTTGAGCACGATGTCTGCATAGCGTCCTTGATATGTGCTGGAATGAGATTATAAACTAAGTAAGTATGTAGTCTACGTTAATGTTTGACTAGCTTCTGCCCGCGACTTCGTCCGCGTGAAATTTCACCCTCCCATTCACCCCTTAGGGTTGTAATTTCTAAAAACCCTTTCTTAGTGGACCTACTCTTCACGACCAGTGGTTTAGGCTGTGCGTTGATTAGTCAGTCAGGTCTTTGAATTTTATATAATATATAGATTAACTTCCGCCCGCAGCCTCGCTCGCGTGGTATGTCAATAATAGGCTTTTTATTGACATACTACGTCCTTCTCCAAAGCTTAAAGTATCTCCATACCAAATTTTATCAAAATTGGTCTAGCCATTTCGGAGATTAGCCGGAAGAAACAGACAGACAGACAAAAATTTAATTATAGTTTTTTTCTTTTATCTACTGTATAGTCAAAGTCAAATCATTTATTTCAAATAGGCACATTAAAGGCACTTTTGAACGTCAAAAATTACAACAAACAAAATAGAATTGATTCTAGTCGCCCATTCCAAAACGTATTTTTAGAAACTCCACCGTTACTCTTTTAAAATGTTTTACAAAGTTTTGTATAAATAATATAGTTATATGTGAAGACGATGCACCTAGATTAAAAATTAGTCTACCACAAAAGGTAAAAAGAATTAAAAATGAAGCAATGACAGGTAAATCAATTATGTGATAGATACACGGTGCTCACATATTTACAAATTATTTACAAATATTGTAAAAGTAGATCATTTTCCTAAAATTTTAACAAGTGTGTGAGTTAATGTAGTCGCAGATTGTAAAAATCAATGTCATAATAATTTTAAACATATAAATTAAATTAGGAACCAGTTTGATTTTGTCTAGACTCTAGATTGTCCTATGGATTTAATTGCAATATGTCACAAGAAGGTCACAAGGTATTTTGTTGTAGCATTTAACACAGTACCCCATAAAAGATGTATGTACTTTAGAAAAAGGTTGATCTAATTTATCTTTATGTTTAGTATTAAAATAATATCTATCACTTATTTTATTAAAAAGATGTTGATTTTTTCAGACATACATATTATTTTCATAAATGAATTGGCAAAGTACCGTCATGATATTAACCTTTTTAAATCTTTTTAAATCTCTTAGGGAACCTAAGAGATTCGCGGTGACGTAGATTGTAAATGGCTCTGACAGCTCTCTTTTGTAAAATAAAAATGGATTCAATGTCAGCAGCCCGACCCCATAGTAAAATGCCATATGATATAATACTATGGAAGTAACTAAAATAGACCAAACGCGCGGTTGTCTTATCTTTCTAACAGCTTAAGCGCGGGAGCTTAGCCGCTCCGCAATAGATGTTATATATTTTCATTTAAGCATTTACTAAAAAGTAGTTATTTTGATATTACAAACAGACAGTTCAATTTTATTTATTTGTATATTTTTTTATTGTAGCGAAATAGGAAGAATCACTACATTGAAGATAAAATTTATAATTTTTTGTAAATCAAATTCAAATATAAAATGTATAAAATAAATCTAAATAAACATTTACTTGACAATTATTATTAGTGTAAAAATATTATGAAAACAAAACGAGGAATTAGCTCTCCTAATTATCAAATTCGGGATATTTTTTAATATATTTTGTAACGAATTTTTCCTAATTGCAATCGGGTTTTATGCTCGTTAGAAAAGATTAAAAAAAATATTCATTATAAAATACATTAGCTAAGTTGTACTGAGATAAAAAAACTGGCCAAGTGCGAGTCGGACTCGCACACGAAGGGTTCCGAACCACAAGGCAAAAACGCCTATGAACGCCTCAAACGAACGCCTTAAATATTTATTTTATTCTGTTTTTAGTATTTGTTGTTATAGCGGCAACAGAGATACATCATTAGTGAAAATTTCAACTGTCTAGCTATCACGGTTCATGAGATACAGCCTGGCGACAGACAGACAGAGGGACAGTGGAGTCTTAGTAATAGCACAAAATACAGATAGTACAGTCAATCTACATACAAAGTGCGCTCGAGCAACTCACACATAGACACCGCTCACGGACACGTTATCTCAGACGGATTGGGAGCAGTGCGAGCGCGCGTGTCATCCGCATGAGACACGCGTCTGTGAAGTGCAAAAATGGAGCAACAAAAAAATGCCTATCTAAGCTCGATTTATATAATAGTTTCCTATTTTGAATCACTATAAACGAAGTAACTTTTTTTGTAAGGTAAATTCACGTCACCAACTATTACGTAAGTCGAAAACATGATTTTTTGTTTATGTAGATATTGTGTTGTTTTTAGTGTCATTTGATAGGTTTAGGTCCAAAACGGATAGGGCAAAATAAATTGTGTAAATAAGGTAATCCGTTTTGAAGTTATTAGGGATTTTCGATAGTGAAAATTGACAAATGTAATATTTTATGTTTTTGTTCTGTAAACTTTTTGTATTGTAATACTATGTTTATTGTTTTATTTTAATATTTTAAAATAAGCTCAACAATAAATCAAACAACTAGATACGAGTGCCACTACCACGACAGTTTTTTGTGCAGAATCCAAAGTTGACAAACATAGCGCGACCACCGAGCGTAGGTATGAAAAGTGAAGTACATACACGTGATTGACTTCTGTACTATCTGTATTTTGTGGTAATAGGGTCCCGTTTTTACCCTTTGGTAACGGTACCCTAAATAGGTCAGGGAGCTTCAGTGTGGTATGAAAGGAGCAGTTCTACCTTCGTTACCGACAACAAGGGAATTTTTTGTAATAAAAATATAAGGTTCCAAGAAATCTAATTCGATATGCACAATCATAACACCCACGTCATCCTGCAGCCCACGTCAGTGTCAGTCGCCCTGTTTATTGTTGCCAATCGCTTGATTATGATCATGGAGCAAGTTCACGGAAATTTATAAATAAACAATAACATTGCATGGTCATATTGGTAATATTGTATTGGTAGTTTTCCACACTACCGCTGTCAATATTGAAGATTTAATTGTTGTCTCGGTAGGTTTGTTATTTTTTGCTCCTTGAACGTGGCATTGAATCATCAACAGGCGCTATGTAATCAGTTTTCTTTAGTTATTGTTTTAGAGCAAAACATGCTTTAAGTTTATTTTTAAATTATTAACACATCCTTTTCATTTTTACATTTTGCCTTTAGGTATATGTATATCCCCTCGTCTGATAGGCAAACTTATTAATTTCGGTAACAATACAAAAAGTATTTGTGTCTCATTTGTGTCTATCAGTTAAGCTCATATAAACGTTGCTTAAAGGTAAGAGGCGTTTAATCGTCAAATGTATGGTTATGCAGACTCTAATCATTGCTTAACTATGCAATGTATATAAATAAAGAGGCAAGTTGCACCTACCAATGTTTGTCTCTGCATCACCCAAAGGCTGACTGGTAGAAAATGCCTATGGCAGTCCGCCTCTGTACATTTATGTGCTTGAAGTATTAAATAAATAAATAAGTTAGTTACTGTGCTTTAGATTTGACACACTTAAAAACGAAATATCATTATACTTCTGTCTGAAAAAACCTATTTAACATCTGTTCGTCACAAATTCTTTACTCTTTTAGTTTTCTTCTTGCAAGAGGTAGATGGGCTCAGGTTCCTGTTTTTGATCTAGCATTCCACACAAAATGTTTACGATATAGCATTTTTGGTTGCAGCAAAATGATTATATGTAAAGCCATTCAGGTTTGCTAGAACAAAAACTCTTTTCAAGGAACTACAGCTTACGAAAAGACTCGATTGAAAAAGAAATTTCCATACCTTTAAGCTCCTTTCCTTCAGGAGTACATCTTCCCTGATCGAGGGTGCACTTGAGGTATGGAATCAGCAGCTTCCTGTTTTCAAGGACCTCGTCAATGTTGATGTTGTCGTACCTATCTGTGTAAGTTTCAGCTGCTGCGAACGCCGCCAGCGTTACCACGATTGATAACACGAGAAACTTCATCCTGAAAGGTGTTGAAATATTCTATGAAACTCCGAAAGTTCTCGAGAGGTTTGAACGCTGTCTACGTTTCTTGGACACACGTTAAATAATGATTGAATTTCCATGTATTTTCGCAGTTTTATAACTATTTTCTTTATTACATTAGCGATTTACGATAGTCACCTTTTGCCCTTCTAATAACTTATACAATTTTTCAAATAGTTTTTACATAGTTTACTCTTTAACGATTTCCCTATTATTAATGGCATACTTATGTAAGTATGACTATCACAACAGCCATTGAATATTTCTAATAGTACGTCAAACATTTTTTTAAAGGAGCTAGATAATGTATTCTTGGGAGTGATTTTGAAAATTATGTATGGGTAAGTACTGATTAAATTATGTATGTAACACAGATGAAAGTCGATAAATAATTATAATAACTATGCCCCCAAAAAAACCAATGATTCATCGGATAATTTAAAAATCTTATCTGTGATTTATAGTAATATAAATACCTGTAATTTTTTCCGATCTTCGCAGAATATTATCTATTGTGGAGTAGGTATTGAATGACACTGGTGATTAGATGAAAATCGATTTCATTTATAGGACTGCTGATAGCAACAATTACACGCGGAAAATGGATGGCCATTGTCGTGATAATTATGTAAACACGTAACCCTGCAACCCTGCTGTAATTAGTGTCTATTATTGCCTACTTTAGATTCAAGATAGACGGATACAAGTATAGGTCTTGATGATGACTCAAGTCGTGATGGCTGCGTTTCAGTCAATTATGTTACATCGGGACGTTCCGTGATAGTCTGTATGATAATTTTACACACCCCATGACACCCACCACAACCACACCCATATTTTTTTTTTCATACCTATAATTCACATACTTAACGTAAAGCGTTCCGATAATTCAAGCTCAAAATAAAAGCATTTCTTTCGATTAAACCATTTACATAAAGGCATTTTTTAATTGTCAAGGAGTCGATCCGAAACATTTGCCCATTGCAAAACGTAAGTAGAGTAGGTGAGCGTAGTAGATTTCTATAGAAAAGGACGGGCAAGAAATTCCATGGAATTTTTGAAGTGAAAACTTCTTTAGCCACTTTTTTTTTGTAATGGGTAAAAAATGTTAAACTCGCGTCAGGACACGTGACCCTGATCGAAAATTCGTAAGATTCCAAAATATCAAAAATTGAAAACAAGTATACAGGATCAAATTAAATTAGCTAGCGAAGCTTAGCCACAAGTATACAGGATCAAATTAAATTAGCCAGCGAAACTTAGCCACAAGTATACAGATTCAAACTAAATAAGCTAGCGAAACTTAGCCACAAGTATACAGGATCAAATTAAATTAGCTAGCGAAACATAGCCACAAGTATACAGGATCAAATTAAATTAGTTAGCGAAAGTTAGCAACAAGTATACAGGATCAAACTAAATTAGCTAGCGAATCTTAGCCACAAGTATACAGGATCAAATTAAATTAACTAGCGAAACTTAGCCACAAGTATACAGGATCAAATTAAATTAGCTAGTGAAACTTAGCCACAAGTATACAGGATCAAATTAAATTAGCCAGCAAAACTTAGCCACAAGTATACAGGATCAAACTAAATTAGCTAGCGAAACTTAGCCACAAGTATACAGGATCAAATTAAATTAGCTAGCGAAACTTAGCCACAAGTATACAGGATCAAATTAAATTAGCTAGCGAAAGTTAGCCACAAGTATACAGGATCAAATTAAATTAGCTAGCGAAACTTAGCCACAAGTATACAGGATCAAATTAAATTAGCTAGCGAAAGTTAGCCACAAGTATACAGGACCAAATTAAATTAGCTAGCGAAACTTAGCCACAAGTATACAGGATTAAATTAAATTAGCTAGCGAAACTTAGCCACAAGTATACAGGATCAAATTAAATTAGCTAGCGAAACTTTGTCACAAGTATACAGGATTAAATTAAATTAGCCAGCGAAACTTAGCCACAAGTATACAGGATACAATGGCAAAGTATTAATATGTGTTTTGTTTTCACTTCTGTCGTGTTTTTTTTTAAATCAAAATATTGTAAACAATATTTGTTACATCATCCATTTTGAAATTATAGGTACATATCGTGAGAATGATTTATAAAAGACATGCACGTTAAAAGTGTCCAACGCAAAAAGTAAACAAGAAAAAACCAACCAAAAAAAAAGTACTTAATTAAAATAAGCGGTGGCAGCTAAGCTAAGAGATGACCAGTCCCAACTTACGGCGCTCGTTCACGAACATGACGCATGGATCAGCTCCATTCTATTCAAACATTTTGAAGGGAACCAAATGATGAGCATGACATACTCTCAACTGCCCATTCAGGTCATGAAAAAAAATAAAAGAGCATTTGGCTTTTGAGGCATCATACTGTTATGGTTGACAACCAAAAACATTAGAGAGAATCGGCATAAGGCATATGAGACCATAAGTGTACGTGTTGTTTGGCATATTATACCGGCTGATAATGAAGATGGCAGTTTTCGAAGTGTGATTGTTTTTCTGTGCGTGTTTAGTGTACCTACTTACTTACTTTGCGAATAGAATATGCGATGCGTTGAGCACTCGATCAAATAGACATTCAATATTTTGAACACTCGATGTATTGAGTGTACGATATATTGAATGTTCGATTTATTAACCATTCGATATTATGAACGTTCGAGTATTTACACTTTCAATTTACAGTGGTCGATCAATTGATATTCGATTATTTGGCATTCGATTTGGCATAGTACACCCCTGAGTCAATGAGTTGGCTAGTATATTGTCAATCAATCATTCAACTCAGCCTATCACAGTCCACTGCTGGACATAAGCCTCCCCAGGCGGCGCCACACCACAACACGCTACCCTTCGCCTTTCGCGTCCTGTCGGTCCCAGCTACCTTTGTAAGATCGTCGGTCCACTTCAGGACTCACAAAGAAAAACAAAGTATACCCACCTACTCACAAAACAATATGCGAAAGATTGTTTACTAAAAAATATTTTGACGTAAAGTATAATTTATGACTGTTTCTGTGGGTCCTAAACTTGCGCGGAAATACCAAAACAAAATTAACGATAATTTAAAGATTCCAATGTTTATACACTGAAATATTCATTAAACTTCATAGTTACAGGAACCATAACTGAAGTAATGGTCGTACATCTCAGATAATCGTACTTGAATATGAATGCTATAAAAGTTATTGCTCTACGATTTCATAATTTGCAATGATGACTTTGTAGTTAAAATAGTTACTAATAAGTTAAGTATGATTGGTTTTATCCATTACTGTCGTCAGAGCTCAATAAAATTATGGGGGAATTACTTCATTCACGGTGTTTTTGCGTTAATATTTTTGAAAACCGTAGCATTATGCATTGCTTCCGGATCTATGCATTCAAAATACAGTTGATATGTTAACCTTATTACAAGGAACAATAACACCAGCCTATTATTGTCTCACTACTAGGAGAAGGCTTCTTCACATATAGAGAAGGCAAGAGCATTGATCACCATGCTTGCTCAAGAAGGGCTGGCGATTCCAGACATGTATCTTTACATAGTATAACATAAAGTTGCTCCCGCTACCTGTAAGCTTAGATCTTTTTAACTCCGCAACGGATTTTAATGCAGTTTTCAACAATAGATAGAATAATTCAAGAGGAAGGTTTATATGTATAACACATGCATATTATAGTATAGAAATGCCGAGAAATTCAAAGATTTGTAATGTGATGTCGTAACAAACACATTTTTGTGCGCTTAAATTACAAACGCTGGCTAAACCTTACGAGATAGATCAAATTAATGTACTACAGAATTGTATATCTTAAAAAGATCGATAAAAAAAGTCTGCGATGGTATATATTTATCTCCTAAGGATAACCCACAGTAACCATTTTTATGTTTTACATATTACAAAAAAAATATGGGTTATTTATCAAGCTATTTTAAACGATACAGTATTATTCCTTATCCAATTAAATACATTACATACGTTGTGCATTTCATGTTGATCAAAATTGCCCTTTACAAATTATCATTAAAATTAATATCTTAGAAGATATCAGAGATTTAAAAAGCGGGGGCAGAGCGGGTGGCGGGGCGGTACGAAGTTCGCTAAAGACTGGTTCTAAAGGTTATAGTGCCTGTTGTTTTGCAACACTACAGCTACAATACAAAATATATAATTACCACGACAGGCGTTAACTCAAATGCATAACATAACATCACTCTGTAATCCTCTAAGGGTTGGACAGAAGTGTGCCCTTACTACACCCACATTACGCCAGTTATCTTTAAGTTCCATGTCATAGGGGGCGACCCTATTGCCATCAACTGGGCAGAAATCGTACAGCAGTGGTAGCCCAGTAGCATCGGCCGCGACGAGCGAGACGCAAGCGGTTGTAGGTTCGAACCCAAACAGGTGCTTTACTTTGTGTAAATTATTTCATCACTACTGCTCTCAAAACGGTGAAGAAAAACATCGTGAGGAAACCGGCACGTCCTAGAAGCAAAAATTCGAAGACATGTGACATCTACCGACCCGCACTGAACCCGCGTGGTGGATTACAGCCCACTGCAAACTCAAACTCAAAGCATTTATTTCAATTTAACCAATTACAGGCACTTTTGAATTGTCAAGGGGTCGGTCAGTCAGAAAGATGAAGCTAGTTGCCCATTCCACAGCGTAGGTACCTATGGAGAAGAACGGGCAAAAAACTCCATGGACACTCTTTTAAATCAAAATAATATGGTTACAAAGTCTTGTTTATATCATTCATGTTAAAAATTATGCATGTGAGAACGATGCAGAACGTTAAAAGCGTCCGTAATGAAAAGACGAAAAAAAAACAATTCAAATATTAAATTAAAATAAGCCATGGCAGCAAAGAGATGACCAGTCCCTACTGACAGCGTATTAGCACCATTCAGCTTCCTCTCACAGAGAGGAGGCCTGTGTCCAAGCAGTGGGAACATGTAACATGAACATGGCTGTTTATGATGGTCAGAAATCCAGACTCCGGACTGCTAATGAGAAACAAAGTCAACTTTACTGAGAAAAAAACACTTGTATGATAACTTGGATAAACACAAATTATCTAACAATATATAGTTTGTAAGATCCGGAACAATAAACGGAATATAAAAATATGCCCAAAGTATTAAAACAAAATAGTTTTTTAACGCGCCTGCAAAAATTGTATTTGCAAACAGCAAGAGCGCGTTGATGTCGTTTGTTCTACGAAAAATGTTTGAGAATATTTAATAACATTTTATATTCTCTAAATGTCTAAAGTTTAAAACAAAGGTGATTTAACTAACTATTCACACTTGGTACTTAATTAAAATATGTAATACTAATAAAGTAAAAAAAAAGTTGTTTGTAAATTGTCTTAGTATTCGCTTATCATTTATTTATTATATACTTTATTATCTAGATTATTTATTTAGGGTATTGTTTTAGTTAAGTTTCTGGTGTCTACGAAGTTTTACTTTTGCCTTTTGAATAGTTATGATATTGGTTAGATCCTAACCGTTAACCGTTAGGGCATCAAGTTCAGTTCAAAAATTATGGGGCAATCCTGAAACAATGGGATTGAGTCCTGTAAACAACTTTTACAATGTTGCCTCTATTGTTATCATTAGGTAGAATTCATGTAAAATATTGGTACTCAGTTGCATCCGGTTTGACTGGAAACCGACCCCAACATAGTTTAAAAAAGCCTGACAGATGATGATGAGGTAGACAAAGAAAAAGACAAGACAAAGAAATTTATTCGTAGGATATTGTAGGTACAAAGTTGGTTGGTATAATGGATAAGTTCAACACATCCGCCGCTAATAGTTGGGTTATTGCTATTGTTGTTGTTATACGAATATTTACAATGTGAACCTAATGTAGGTACACGTGGGTAGGTATAAAACCTAACTTGTTTATTACATAAACTTTATTAAACACAAAACACTTATAAAATGGACATTTTATACTCTTATAATAATATGTATAAATATCAAATAAAAACATAACAATAACAACATTTCTATTATCTAACTAAATAAACGTAAATAGTAGGATTCTCGTCTGTTTATATAACGTATACGTATAAGCAAGCAAAGACATCTTTTAGCATAAAGGTTAACGTTAACCTTTATGCTAAAAGATGGCTTTGAAAAGATGGCTTTGTAACTCCTCCGGTGCAGTTAAATCTTAAGTCAAATGATATTTGCGTTAGATCAAGTCCATGCATGTAAGTTGTTTAATTTTTAACGTAAGAGGGCAGTAGTTTGCCGTTATCAAGACGTTTAGTAGCGTTGGTAACAGGAGGTCTACTACCTAAGCACGAAATCCGTATTTTCGGTCAGAGTTACGGGCATTTTCTACTCCGTATCACTCAGGACATCGTATCACTTAGGACATAGTATCAGTTAGGGACATAAGATTAATTTGGGCCCGAAATAAGAATGTCACTCAATTTGTCAGCGGTCCAGAGTGTTTTTTTCGATCCGCAAGAACCCGTTGGATGCGAGAAGTACAGAACTGGTCGAAGTGGAGGTGCTTCGGAGGCCTATGTCCAGCAGTGGACGTCTTTCGGTTGAAATGATGATGAGGGTTCACTTCGAAGTGTCGAACTACTTTCGGAAGGTCCCGTATTGGACTAACAGAGGATACCCCCAGATTACAGCTCTTATTGAGTTTAGGAATTAGACGGTTTTGAATATTTTTTAGGCTGACATCGGTTTTTTATTTATATTTTTTAGGGTTCCGAACCCGAAGATGAAAAACTGAACCCTAATAAGATCACTTCGTTGTCCATCTGGCTGTCCGTCTGTCAAGACCCTTTTTCTCAGGAACGTATCCCTTGAAGTAGTGAAAATATCAAACTTCGAAGTCAAAGCAATCAAAAGATACGGGCGTTTATGTTCCGTTTAAGCCGCATATTTTCACACTCGCAAGGGAATCAAAATCTTCAGGGTACTTCCCGTTGGCGTAGAATCATGAAATTTGGCAAGAAGCAATTTCATGTAGCACAAGTAAAGAAATAAATCTGAAAACCATAAATTTGTAGTTAATTACCTACACATCTGTACGGAACGCTCAGTGCGCGAGTCCGACTCGCACTTGACCGGTTTCCTCTTTCCGTCTATCTTTTTGAAAGTATTTGATGGTAATCTGTAAACACAATACGTCAATGTGTCAAACACACGTCACTTATGTTGTCTCTCTCTCGCATTTCTATGGCCGTCTAGTAAGAACGTTGTGTGCTCATATATTATTATATCACTGTTAATCCTGCTTACTACTTTTATTTATACCATTATCCCTTCAGTATTTTTTTTTTATATTTCTTAAACTATGGTCCACAATCATTAAAATATACTGTCTATCTAAACATCATTAAAAATCTTAGCTCAAAGGGAAAATTTTTTACTCGTTCCAGATTTTCAGTAATTAAAAAAGAAAAACTGGCCAAGTGCGAGTCGGACTCGCACACGAAGGGTTCCGTACCACAAGGCAAAAACGCCAAAAAAAAATCATGTTTGTTGTATGGGAGCCCCCCTTAAATATTTATTTTATTTTAATTTTATTATTTATTATTAAAGATAAAATACAACTGAGTATTTTGTGAATATTTCAAGTGCCTACCTGTTGCCATTTTTGATATCGAGCAAAAAAGGGCAAAAAAATCGCGTTTGTTGTATGGGAGCCCCCCTTAAATATTTAATTTGTTTTGATTTTGGTATTTGTTGTTATAGCGGCAACAGAAATATATAATTTGTGAAAATTTCAACTGTCTAGCTATCGCGGTTCTTGAGATACAGCCTGGTGACAGACAGACGGACAGACGGACAGACGGACAGACGGCCAGACAGCGAAGTCTTAGTAATAGGGTTCCGTTTTTACCCTTTGGGTACGGAACCCTAAAAAAGTAGGGTTAGCATTGACCACAGGGGCAATTCTCATAATTTTAAGTACGTTGACAGTCTCACATCAGTCTCAATCTGTCAGAATACCTCTAGGTTCCCTAAATTTTTGACAACTTTTTGACATTAATTGTCGCTGATGTGAAATAGCGACTAGATTTTGAAAGACTTTAATTACGGGAATTACTTAGCCTTCACAAATTAGGAACAGTATTCCATTACTCGGAATATGCGAAAACAAGGATAGTACACACAATAGTGAATTTCTTTGGTTTATTAAAATAATAATATCAAAGATGACAATAATTTTTTTCAAAAACAATATTACACAAAAAAAACTTAAATGAACAACAGCATAGCTAACATAGATACTCACAATTTTTCAAGCATAGTAAATTTATGTAAAAAGATTGAGTAACAGTTAAAAAATACTGAATAGAAAAATTGAGCGATTAGAGCTGCTTCAGAAAGACTGAGTTCAAGCATTATAGAACGCCTGTACTAGGTCTATCTGTACCTGCTCTTATAGGTTTTGTAATAGAGGCTTTATTTGGGAATCTCGATGCCGTTGGCCTTTGCGCGGTCTTCGTACTTCTTCCTCCAGGTGCCAGTGGGGTCGTACTTGTCGCACAGCTCGCGCCAGATGGGCAGCTCGTTCTTGATCAGGTGCTCGATGACTCTGTATGATCCCTTCTCTTGCGCCTCCGTGCATTTTTTGCAGCCAGTCTCAATGGCGTCCGTAAGATGTTCTGTAAAGAGAAATGTGAATTGTTTTATATTGGGCGTTTACTACAAAATTTGTGAAATAAAAAAAAATAAAATAATAGCCTCCCCGACCGTTTTCGGTCACGGTGGCCAATCTCAATGGAGATTATCCAGGTACGCAGGAGATATTGGCACAAGTGTGTGCGCAAACACTGGTGCACTCTCTGTTCCTTTACACTCATAGTCCGGTGGGACGGCAATCCGACACGACCGGGGAGAGTTCAGGCGCAGGACCAACGAAATGAATGAGGAATTTGTGAAATGGATAGGCCGCAGTGACAGTTCCAAGGAAAGATACTGGAAACTTCCACATTGTTGAATCAAGTAATATTGAATGCGCAATAGAGTTTGAGAATCTAGAATTTTATATGTTACTATCTGCGCACCGCGGTTTTACCCGCTTCAATGTCCTAATGTAGGCCACTCATGTGCCAAATTTCATCTAAATCCGTTCAGCCGTTTTAGCCTGAAAGCCTAACAAACAAATATACAACAAATGAAATCTTTTCTCTTTATATTATTAACTAGCTGTGCCCGCGACTTCGTCCGCGTGGAATAGTAACTTTTCGGGCAGCATATTTTGAATTATATATACCGTCTACAGACCGGGCATTTGCTGTCCGAACCCTCTGAGAACTCAGGCGAATTTCAGTGAAAGTCTCAGACTCTGTGCTTGAGCTTCACGATCGGCAGTGAGACGTATTTCTCGTTCTTCCTGTGTTTCCTGAGACCGAACATTTGCTGTCCGAACCCTCTGAGAACTCAGACGAATTTCCCTATCAGTGAAAGTCTCAGACTCACGCGATAGTGTATGAACTTCACGATCGGCAGTGAGACGTATTTCCCGTTCGTCCTGTGTCTCCTGGAATCGAGCATTTGTTGTCCGTACCTACTCTCTGGGAGCTCAGGCGGATTTCCCTGACAGCAAAAGTCTCAGAATCACGCGATAGCGCGTGAGCTTCGCGATCGACAGATAAACGTGCCTTTCGTTGTTCCCCGTTTTCCCTATTTCGAGTTGGCATCATTCGAGAACGATTTGAACTCAGTCGAGATTCTCGCTGAGTCGAAGTTTCTGCAGCACGAAACCTAGCCTGGTGCAGAGAGCCTTTTGCCTCACGACCTTCCTCAGATTCCTGTGATCGAACTAATCTCATCCTTTTAGCATTTCTGCTACATTGGGAGAGGTTGGATCTTCTTCGAGGCATTCTTACAATAAAATAGTACTTACTACTTAACACACAGTTATTTAGTAAACACGTACTATCGTAAACAATTAAATTATAAATACTTACAGATTATTATACAGTCTAAAATTATCACAGTTTAAGTAATAAGTGTTAAGACGTGTAAACCAAACGTCATTATCATCATCATTTCAGCCGATAGACGTCCACTGCTGGACATAGGCCTCCCCCAATTTTGGGGGGGTTTGCCATAATCGCCACGCTTGACAGGCGGGTTGGAGATCGCAGTATGGTATGGTGGTGGAATGCATAGAGAACGCTGCTGCCCATTCTCCGGTGAGACCCTTAGTCGCCTTTTACGACACCCACGGGAAGTAAGGGGTGGTGCTATTCTTCTATACAGACAAACGTACTAACTTTATAAAACAAAAGAATTGCTAGAAAAAATAATTACTAACCTAAGCTAATGAACTTATACTTAATAAAGAAAATCAAGAAAAGAAATGCCTAACCTATACCAAATACTTATAATATTTATATACAAACCCTAAATACAAATTAAGATAAGTATACCGAAAATCAGGGAAAGAAATGCCTAACCAATAATAAATGCTTACAATATTTATTTACAAAACCCTAAATAAAAATTAAGATAAGTAAATACCCAATAATAAAAATAATAATATAATCAAGGAAACAACCGCCTAACCTATACCAAATACTTACAAAATTTTAAAGAAAATTAAGAAAAAGAACCTAACCTACAAACCCTAAAATATAAATAAATGAAACAGACAGTATTCAAGTGAATCGCAATAATCGAATCCAACTATTCGCCTATACTCTCCAGGATACGTGCGTTCGCTACGAATAACTGAATCCTTATGGCAGCGGCGCGTTTTCTTTTCAAATGGTCATCTCGCAGTTCAACCTGAGGGGTTGTTGACTGCTTAACCTGGCTTTCCTGTGGATGCCTCAATAAATTAAGGCCTCCAGCCAGGGCATAATACACAACTTAACTACACAATATAAACTTAAAAACTAAGCGACTACACGCTAAGGGCACCCCCTGTGGGGTACGGACCTCGGCTTAGGGCGTCGCTGGGAGAGGGCAGCAAGGGACAGGCTGGATCGGAATTATGGCAGCGGCGCGGCTCTCAGCGCGCTTTATACAAGGTGTAACGGAAAGGGGGTATCAACCCTGAAGGAGGTGAATGTGCTCATGAAACTGAACAAATTTCCCCAAAGAACATAGGTCGAAATATGAAAAAAAATTTGGACCTCCCATAGTAATAGTAAATCATTGATGTGCTATTACTATGGGAGGTCCAAATTTTTTTTTTCATCTTCATTCACCTCCTTCAGGGTTGATACCCCCTTTCCGTTACACCTTGTATATATAGCCACGGACGCACAGGCGCGAGGCGTTTACGTACTCTGATAGAATACCTTAACAAATGTTCGCCGTGATTCTTTAAATTGACATAACTTTTTTATTTATGAACCGATTGACATGAAATAAACACTAAATGTTAAGTGAAGCTTACTACAATATATTAGTGAAAACCGCATCTAAATCGAATAAGTCGTTTCTGATATTAGCGTGCACAAACACAGCAGACAAACAGACAAACAGACAAACAGACAAACAGATAAACAGACAAAAAAAAAATAATTACATTTTCGGGTTCGGCATCGATATAATAACAACCCCTGCTACTTTTTTTTTTAATATATTTCCATTGTACAGACACCACTTTTCTACAATTTTATTATATGTATAGATTTAGATTAGATGCTTGTCAATTAAATTCTGTCAATAATGTCAGTTTGTTTTGTTTCCTAGTTAAAGAACAATGCAACAAGATAAATAAACGTTCTATACATAATGATAATCTTTTCCCCAATGTATTGTATACTCAGCGGAAGTGAATCGCTCAATGGTGCGAAGTGGACGAGACTCGCCTTCGAAATTACTACATTACAGTTCCTTAGAAGTTATCCTCTTCAATTTGGTTTCCTCCTGTCATCGTAATTTTTGACTCTTAGCTACGAACTGAGGTAAATAACAAGTAAATAACAACTTACTTTTAAGTATAGAAAAAGATACAGCTTTTCTAGATTTTTGCGAGTTTAGATCTTATAACCGCGTTAGTGAGCGCAGTTCGCGTAGCTGAATTTTGGGCCATACATAATTATTACGAGTATGAACAATGAATAAACTTTTTACCATTGATAAGCTAAGAAGTTTTTTTGTAAATCGGTCATTTCTGATGCTTATTTGCGCTTGATATTAATAACCTACTATCAGTGGCGTGCCTAGGGGTCAAACTTAGGGCAAGCCAACATACTTAAAAAAAAACCTACCGTTTCGTCTGTCAAAGTTGTGCCTACCGACTGAGTTGTTTTAGTTCTTACTAATATTTGTATTTCATATTGTAGGTTTTTGCTAACATCTATTAAAATGAATGTTTTTTAATAGCACTATTTTTTTCTTTCATAAATTAAATACTAAGAGTTTATTAATCCTTTAAAAGATCGTAACTTTTCATTTTCGAGTTATCAGTTTCGCGTAAAATATGATAAGACGTATAAGAGCCATCTATTAACATTATTGGCATAACAGAGCTTCGAGTAAGTTCATATTTCACTCGCCTCCAACCCCATAACAGTCGCTTTTGCAAAATATTACAATCTGGCCGAGAGGCCACTAGATGGCGCACAAATAATTGATTGATTTCTAACTACACAATTGTTTACGATGTTGATAATATTTATAATTGGAATTACTCACAATGTGAACAGCCATAGCTCTTCATTCTTCGCTTCTTTACAAGAAAAAGATGACACCGTGACATCGGAAAGGAAGTTCTTGTTGTGCTAAATGACACACAACATCAACTTTTGAAAAACAGCGCGATTGTGATCGACGCGCGTATTGTCTTTGGAAATGTCTTCACTTAATTGACGAGTTATAGAAGTTTCGATTCGTGTTTTACCAAAACTACAGAATGAAATGACAGCATTCATGTGCTTTTGAGAATTCTGATGTAGGTATTTTACTGACACCAGCGAAGTTATTCAAATCATCGTAACCTGATGAATTCCTAGCGGTATTTTCTTTTGAGAAAAATTTGCAACAACAACAGAATAATTTGTTGATATGAGAGCAGACTGCAATCCAATGAGCGATCTGCTGATCGACTAAAATGCCTACCTATTACGTGATTTAGATTTTATATTATTTTGTCTGTAAAACTCAAAGTAGGTATTTACCTTTCCGAGTAACGATTGCACACACTTTAATCCATCACAAGGAACAATTGCATACGTTTCCGAATTCATTTTAATGATAAGAAACTTTTTACTCACTTTAAAACAAAGGTAAAAACTAATCACAACACATAACTTAGAGTATATGAAAAAAAAACAATGTAAAAAAATGCACCAGTAACCGCTCAAAACAAATTCAAACTATTTGAAATTGCATCATCATTATACTGCTTACTATTTACACACACACACACACGCTTCGTTACACGTTCCATTCATAAAAAATCAGAAGCCAGGCTTATAAATCAGTACAATTTGCGAAATGAGTACATAGTAATGTTATCAACATCGTGAACAATTTCTATACAAATCGTCCGAAATTAGAAGCCAAATTTGAAAGCCAGCAGGTGCGAGCGAGACGGGACGATTTTTGGTTTTGCGTTTTCGCGAAGCGGCATCGGAGATGTTTGGCAACGCGTGATGAAAATTGCGCGGAATTGAAATATTATTCTTTGAGAATGTAAATCTGGCAACCATGCATCGTACATATTATAGCGGCATCCGACGCGACGGCCGGGATGCGCGGAGTTTACTTTTTAATTATTCTGATCAATTCTTGCGACACGTTTACAAGTTTACTTGTGTAGTTTTTATTTTTTATTGTTAGGCTCACGTTTGATTGAAAGCCGGGCTTTTCGGCTTTAGTGAAAGGCACGCCCCTGCCTACTATACAATCGTAACAACAATTCGTAATAATTTAGGCCAACAAAATGCACCCATCAAAATTGCTCATTTGCGTCGTCACCTCTAAGTGCAAGTGTCATGATAGTGCAATGATTTATACTCTATTGAGATAATTATGCCTCCGAGGTAAGAAGTTAATTGCTTTTACTTCTGGGAACACGTGTGTTATGGTGTGCTTATGTTTTATGTAATGTGCCACTGTCTGCAGTTAGTTAGTTTTCATCATCTTTTCAACCGAAATACATCCACTGTTGGACATACACCATACAGTTACGACGAAGACAATAAGATAATTACTATTTCGACCAACCTGTTTTATTAATTTAACAGATAATTCATCAACTAAAGCTAAAAATCCTACTGCAAATATTGCAATCCAAGATTTGACAATATGAAGATTTAATCTGAAGGCCAATTCCTGTAATTAAAAATGTTCAAAATTAGGTCGCAATCTCATCTCAGCGACAATTAATGTCAAAAACTTGTCAAAAATTTAGGGAAATTAGAAGTATTTTTGACAGATTTAGACTGAGATCAGACTGTGAACGTTCTTAAAATGACGAGAATTGTCCCGCTAGTGTTTAGAAAAATGGCTCCATTTAACGTTTGACATGCTCGTATATTTTGTATTCTCGAGTAAGAACTGAAATAATACCTGTCTAGTATTTGTCGTAACCTTGGCCTACATATTTCTCTGTATAACTGAGGTTTTTAGTACATATCCTAATTAATTATGACCTTAATACGCGTTCTTGTACTCGTTATCATGAAAGTGGGTCTTTTGTTAAGATATGAAAAACATAAAACATTGGCCAACACTATCCTTCTAATTATGTTCTAGATGCATCGAATTGATAGTAACTCTTTACACTTCAAAACTTTGTGGTTAAGAGTGCAGGAGAAAACAAACTACCTCACGTAAATACATGGTTTGGGAGATTTACAGGTCTACCTTAATAATAGGTACCTACTGGTATGTATTTTATACATATCTTCTCTTACAGGGAAGGAGTAGCATTGATCACCACTCATTGCTTGCTTGCTATTACATTGCTTGTTAGTTGCTTGTTAGTTATTGTCATTGCTTGTTAGTTACTTCAGACCAAAGTCCAAGTTTCTTAACGATGTTTTCTTTCACAACAGTCAATAGGCACTATTGATCTAGGATTATTACAAATATTATAAATAATGAAAACACTTTGTCACATTTCAGGTCTCGTGCCTAAATCATCGTGCTTGAGAACTGGGTCCCTAACTTTCCAGTCATCACGACTTTTAGTTTTACCGTAGCAAAAATACACAAGGTCTATTTACCTTTGAGCTCCTTGCCTTCGGGACTGCACTTTCCTTTCTCCAAGACACAGTTGACGTAGGCCATGAGGAGTCGTTTGTTGGAGAGGATCTCATCCAGGTTGATGTTGTCGTACTTGTCGGTGTACTTGTCTTCGGCCATGACGGCGGCCACCATCACACACAGCAGCAGGGCGAACTTCATGATACACTGGAACATTTAGGAAGAGATGAGTTGAGAGAGGAAAATGGAAGACATATATGCTGATAAAAATGGAGTTTAGAAAATAAAAATTATTCGATGACGGGGAATAACAAAATGGCTCCAGATACAGTCGGATTCTAAAAGATGCTCGAAACTGTAATATCAGGGATATAAAAAATGTCGATTCACGTGTTATCTTGATTAAAAGAAATAGGTAAGTTAAAAGTTATGCAAGCTAACTTTATATAACTCAATATAACATTACAAGGATTCGAAATGAAAGGTACTTGTCACACTCAGAAAGGCGAGCAAGAATTTTTTGGCAAAAACAGCTTAGCTAATGGTGACCTAATTAATTCCTGTATTAACTTGCAAACGTACACTAAATTTCAACTTCAAAATAAACAGTAAATTCATTACTATGAAGCAGAAAAAAACACCACAAAGCTATAAGAAGATGCCACACCCTTTTCTACTACTTCATGATTTAAATGTATATCATCCACATTATATATTTGAATGGTATGAAAACTACTTATTTTATGAAAATTTATAAGTACACAAATATATAATTAGAATGACCTACCGTTTATTCCTCAAGTGAGTATGTAAGTAATCGCAAGTAGTCGAGTGACTTATGATGTCCGTCGTAATGATATGCCTCTATATATACTGTCGACGGTGTGCTTAAAACATCTAATTTGCCCCTGGTTGGTTCATTATATTATCTGTCTTCGACGCATAACCCGCGTACCTACTTGTGATACAGGACGTTCTATTCTCTTTGTTTACGTTTTCATATCACGTTAGTGAAACAAATTGTACCTGCCTACATATATTTGCGTGGATTTTTTGAGCTTGAAATTTTTGATGTTTTGCATTTATTTTTCGATGGCACTTCGTATAGTTTTTGAGAATATTCTTTTGTAATAAGCAGGTTATTTTACATAAGGACGAATAATGAAGTCCCATATAATAAGGTTCATAACATGATCCATTGTACAGTAGACTAATTTCACTTACATTCAGTAAAAGTTAAATAAAATTTGGTTTGTACATGCTTACCTACATTTTACATTAGTACCGAAAAGTTCCAGAATTTTTGAATGATGCTAATGACGTACACAGTTAATCTTGGTTTTAAATATTACCTATTTAAGTTTTTGAAACAAAAAACAGAATCATTATGAAAACAGCCCATTGCATTCAAAAATCCTTTCTGAGATCATTTGCCATTGTTCAGTAGAAAAAAAAAACGGAAAAAAATCCTGTGGTTTTAAATGAATTTGGCTCTGGGTTAATTAACCCTGACAGTTCCATAGTGTTAGTACCTTCTTGAAACAATAAATAAATAATGTGGTTGATTGATACCTACTGTAATAACTCCGAACTGTAAGATCAGGACAATTCATCAATCGGCAATTATAAATATATAATTATACCTACTTTTAATAGAGTGAGAGCATTTTGCTTTTGAATTGTTTGTTGACTGAACCCATGTGCAGCCTTAATCCAGCCAATGTAACTCGTTTGCATAATTAAATACAACATAAAAATGCGTTATCAGCTAATCTCAGAGCCAGCAACTTATTGAAATAAATATACCCCTGGCATGACGCGCAACCTGATACCAAGGATTCATTCTGTACCTAGAGTGGGTACATTCTGTGGGTCTAGATTGCGCGGGCCTGGGGACGGAGAGTAATGGGTAGCTCACCGTCCGATCAGGACCAGGCCCGTGCCGGACGGTGCGTACGTATTCCACGCGTGCCTCAAAGAGATGTCAGCATAAATTGATGGGGTCCCTTAGGGTCGAAGGTCGGGTCAGCGGGATGGCCCGAAAGGGTTACCGCTGGCACGGAACATAAAGGGCTAAGGAAGGAACACGGGTGGGTTTTAGTCAGTAAAAGTCTGACACTCCCTTCGGCTCCACCCAGAGCGAGGGGGTCGTTTGATGATTTCCTATCCGCAAAAAAGGGGGGTCTAGAATCATGTGGTGAATTCATGGTTACAGTTTGCGCGCCGATGTCACCGTGTATTTAATTGTTTTGTACATTTTATTAGAAAAAGGTTTAACATTCAGGACACTATTGTGACACTAGTCTTTTTAAACTAGGTGTTGCGTTTGGATTCACCACAAAAAGGTGTGAATAATAGAAAGTTCGTGCAATCCTTGCATACGCCTTCATAATTTATATAAATAGAAAAATTTAACAAATGTTAAATTTTTTTCACTTTTTGGGTATGCTGAATTTGTGTTAATCGTGGGTGACACAGACTTTGAAGATGCGCTCTTAGAAAATTATAAGACTCTCCCATACAGGCTTTCCGCAGTTTCTTTTATCCCTGGAATCATTTGAACAGAAATGATTCACAACAAGGAAGATAAATTTATGTTAAGGAGGACACTCGTAATTATTCGTTCTAATAGGACAATGCTTGCAGAATTACAATTTTATATTAATTCACTTGTATTTTAAACATGTATTTGTTCCCATTTTCTGTTATGAGCTAATTACTAATAAGAAATTGACGCAATTAATGATACCATCACGTGTGTCACGTTAAGGATTCTCTCACTCTATTATTTTAAATGTCGCAGCATCATGCTGAGAAAGGAGTCTTTTGGCCTCATACAAGGCTTTTTGTTTTTTATATTTTGTTACATTATTTTTTGTTATAATATACTTTTGTTTTTATCTTTCTGTGATTGTGTTTAGTTTAGTTTGTGGCCTTTCTGTGGACGAATAAATACTTTTGCATTCTTTTTTTCTTTAATGCCTTCAATATCTAAAAACTTAATTAAGTTTGAGAGCATACTGTATATGAAAATTATGTTAAGGGGAAACACTCGCAGGTTCTTCCGTTTCCACTACCGTTAAGTACCCTTGAAACTACGTGCATTGTTTATTATAGTTTTATATTTCTCATCACTGTCTGCTTATTAAAATCCTTAACAAAAAATATACACGCGTAATAATAAAAACAATGTCAAATATAATAATCTTTTTGTTTTTCTAAAAATAAATAAAAATAGAATGGTCATTTAAATTAACTGGAAACTAAAGTCCGTTCTAGAACGGACTTTAGTTTCCAGTTTAATTTCAATGGAATTTAGTGGAAATAGAAGAGATGGTTCTAGAACCATCTCTTCTATTTCCACTAAATTCGAAAAGTAAAATCTCAGTTTTGAACCTAGAATACCTGCCCACCGCTTAGTCAGTCATAGCCTTTTTTTGAAAACCGCAATTTGTATAATAATTAAGTCATCAGATCTGCCACTATGTTTTGCTAGATTTTTCCTCCATATTTTTTTCCTAGTTTCTATTAAGACCTAGAGTTATTAATAATAGATAATTTTGTTCGTTTACAGGAAACGTAGGTACACTTTTGGTAATGTTGTTTGGTGTTGTATTCATTTATATATAAAGGTACACCAAAAGCATCTGTATGTAATAAGTACATATCTTAAGTACTGCAGGGTCAAATTGAATTAGCTAGCGAAACTCCGCAGACGTGTTGATATCTAAACACTATAAAATAAAAATTAATGACAATTGATTATTGTTTTTGGGGTCAAATACAACGGTATTTGACAAGACGGTATTTTGTCAAGGAGTTGAGAGTAGTTTTTGTTTCGTCGTGTTTACATATCGATACCCATCACGTCTGTGGAGTTTACACAAAGAAAACTGCTTTTTTTCAAATCTTTAAATCTCAAAAAAAATTTATCAATAATTTGATGAATTTTTTTTTTGAGGTTTAAGGATATTAATTTTTTGTTTGATTATGTTTAGATATCAATAGGTACCCATCCCGTCTGCGGAGTTTCTCTAGCTAATTCAATTTGACCCCGTTTAAGGTAATAATAGCCTCTGACTTATACAGTCGCCAATTACAGGTTGACCAGCAATCTACCCGAAAAAAAAAGAAAAAAAAGGTGAAGTTTATTTCCCCATTGTAGGCAAAGGTGTGCCTATAGTACGTCCAAATTTCGCTAGTTAACTCTTAGTAAGCCCTTTAAGGGCAAGCCCATTGCCATAAATAGGGTACAAATCTAGACTCCGGGCTGCTACTGAAAAATTTCAGATGGTAAACCCAATAACACTTTGGCTACCCGGGAATCGAACCCCCTCATGCTCAACTGTAGCACTTTCAAGCGCTAGACCAACGAGGCAATCAAATGACTATTGAATACTTAGTTATTGTACTCGTTGATTAATTATGTAATTATCTACAATAGTATTCTATAGGTGTAGCGGTTACATCTCTATAATGTTGTCATCGAGAAAATAGTGTCACATATTAATTAGCCTAGAAATAATCTCACGAATAAATTACAATACTTAACCTTGTTGCGGTTTATTTCCTATTTCGTGGAATTATTTACAGAATCTAGAATCAGTGCCTAGAAACCATAAGTGCTAAAGGCTATGTTAAATATGATCAGTTCTTGTTATAATACCACAGTAGGTATGTAAATATGTCGTCGGTTCGAACCCAGACAGACGCCTTACTTTGTGTAAATTATTTCATCACCACTGCTCTCAAAACGGTGAAGGAAAACATCGTGAGGAAACCGGCATGTCCTAGAAGCAAAAATTCGAAGACATGTGACATCTACCAACCCGCACTGCGCCCGCGTGGTGGATTACGGCCTACTCCCTCTCACCAGGGAGGAGGAGGAGGAGGCTTATGTCCCAGAGCGGTGGGAACATTATAGGCTGATTCATCATTGCAGCCGAAAGACGTCCACTGCTGGACATAGGCCTCCCCCAAGCACCTCCACTTCGACCGGTTCCGTGCTTCTCGCATCCAACGGGCTCCTGCGGCCTTCACTAGGTCGTCGAACCACCTTTTGGGAGACCTTCCAACGCTACGTCTTCTGGCGTAGCGTCTTCAGGTACGCGGACGCCACTCCCGAACCTTTCGGCCCCATCGGCCATCTGTTCTGCGAGCAATGTACCCTGCCCACTGCCACTTAAGTTTGGCAATTCTTCGGGCTATGTCGGTTACCTTGGTTCTCCTGCGGATCTCCTCATTCCTGATTCGATCACGCAGGGAAACTCCAAGCACAGCCCTCTCCATTGCCTTTTGGGTGACTTTTAGCCTTCAAAAGTCCCATTGTGAGCGACCACGTAGGACAAACTGTCCAGTTAGGTAGGTCTAACTTCGATAAAGGGGTCAATCGTCGAATATGACTCGGCTGGGCAGCGTTCGGGAAGCTACGCAATATCTTCTCGTCCCACATACCGTAGTATCTCAAGACAAAAGTATTTAACCAGTGCGTGTTGCCAGTGATGACTTATAGGCTGATTATGATGTAAATATTAATTTACTGGGAACAGGAAGGTGGAGCGACGATCTTCGAGAGTTGCCGAGAATCGAGCTGAATGGGGTGCAATTGGAGAGGCTTATGTCAAGCAGTGGACTGCTGTAGGCTGATGATGATTTTACTGGCAACATTTATTGCCATGACAATTTTCTTTTGGCGCACGTCATATTTGCTTTATAGAAATTAAGGTTTGTGCTCTAATTAATGTTAGATTTATTGGGTCGCGCACGTTTGGTAACGTTCCCGTTTGGTAACGCTACGTATCATTGGTGATGTTTGTAGATATTACGTACCACAGCACACCTTAAAGTACAGTCAGAGTAAAATTTCTAGTGTGCCGAATTTATTCAATATCCATTTTATTCATTTAATATTATAAAGAGGTCAAATTTGTTTGTTTGTATGTAGGGGTAATCTTCGGAACTTTTGCATTTGGTAGCCCAGTTCTTGAGGGAGGCTGTAAGCTATATAACATCACGCTAGGACCCAGAGGAGCCAAGCAAAAATAAAAAATGTCAGGCGATGCGTACGGCGGGGTGGGTGGGGGAACAACAAATTTGCCGCAGACGAAGTTGCGGGCAGAAGCTAGTAACCCCGCATTGTGCGTTGGATGCTGTAGTAGGCAAATAAAAAGTATTAATGTGCATTCAATTACGATTCTTAAAGCCACGAAAGTTACTTAATATTATATAGAGACTGCCATGTTGACTGTCAGAGATAAATACGGACATCTTAATAAAAAAGTTGGCACTAAAGGTCTAAGTTCTATTTTTGTTACGGGCATGGCGCAGATTAATTGAATGCTTCATAAAACCTGGATAGTTTAACTCATTCATAGTTTTGTCACCCCAGCAAACTAACTGCATCACTGGAAACACTGACTATCTACCTACATAGTAACACCATTTTTTTGTTCTTTGCACTTATTTCTTACAGATACGTATTGTTTTAGGCATGTATATATAAAAAAAAGTCAGGCGATGCGTACGACGGGGTGGGTGGGGGAACAACAAATTTGCCGCAGACGAAGTTGCGGGCAGAAGCTAGTAGATTTTATTAAGGATTTATTTAAAAACAACGTAACATGTTATTAACATATCTGACACCAGGAAGCTGTTTATTACGCTATTGTTTTGTTTATTAAATGACTACCTACATCTGTCACACGTAAGATTTTAGCGTCATCTTGTAGGGTAACAGGAAAAACCTATCATTAGATTTGATGAAGGTAACTTTTTATTGAACATCAACAATAATATGAATCAACCGGTGCACGGCCATCGCTTTAACTGACTTAGTCATAATTTAGATAACCATATTTCCAGTCGACCCTTGGTTTACGAGCAACTTAATATTTATTGTGATCCTTGTAATTCCTAACTGGCAGAGAAGTATCTGCTTTTAATTCTAAATTGTAAACGACCATTTTACTTTACGTTGGTGTCATGAAAGGCGCCTAGTAATCTCCCAACGCATATTTTCTCCCCAATTGTTATTTTTGTGTTTTTCTTTGCATCATATTTTACAGCGAATAAACTAGGAATTTTCTTCCTTTTTTGTTTTCTAAAAATCACAAAAAAGTGGCCTTCTGTTCACTACCTCATAACACCATACTTATATTTTTTGTCTTTTACTTTTCTTTTTTAATTATCTTATGGCAAACCATTCTCTATTTATTCATAGTATTTTTACTATAGATCAGTCTGATTACTTACATCCATACTGCATTTCAGTCGTTGTAGTCATACTTGGCATAACGCTGCCATGTTGACTGTCAGAGATAAATACGGACATCTTAACAAAAAGTTGGCACTAAAGTTCTATTTTTGTTACAGGCATGGCGCAGATTAATTGAATGCTTCCTAAAACCTGGATAGATTAACTCATTCATAGTTTTGTCACCCCAGCAAACTAACTGCATCACTGGAAACACTGACTATCTACCTACATAGTAACACCATTTTTTTGTTCTTTGCACTTATTTCTTATAGATACGTATTGTTTTAGGCATGTATGTATTTATTGTTGTATATGTAAATGGTACAGACGCCAGCAAATCAAGCTACCCGAAACTGTCAAATTTTCCCAATCAACTTGGATCCTTATGCTTTAGTGATTATGTTGCAAATCTATTAAAGAAATTTAACAGATTGTAGTAGCTTGATTTACACCACAGACTACCTTCAGTATTGCCTCTCCTTCTCCCTTAATACACCTAAAGATTGTCTTTAAAAGATCGCTTTCTGCGATAAGACCGCCCATTATGTCTCCCCTTGTATTTCTATATTTTTTATCTGCATGTAACTTTTATGGTGTACATAAAAAAGACTATTCTATCTACCTAGTAGTCAAATACAACATTCGCCTTAACTATGTTCCACCTGGGCTACACAATAATCCGCCCGACAGTTGAATGTAGCAGACGCAACGAGCATGGACCGATGACGACCTTCGTGCAACACGTTGAGCAAGCCCGAATGTTTACCACCTCGTCGGCTCTCGTTAGGTGAAGCATTACTATCTGGGAAGGTACTCTACCTTTATTGATTATTTTGCGTAAAATCTTTGGTTTTAAGACACATAACGTCTCCACGACGTTTAACAAACCGGCCCAATTTTTTTTTGAATAAGTGTTTGTACCTTATTTATGCAATGCACCAATACCACATGGTAGTCAGGGGCACCAGTGGGCTTGCATTGCAATTTTAATAAGAAAAAAAAAAAAAAAAAAAAAAAAAAAAACAAAAAAAATTGCGTTAACAAACATACTGACATTCAGGATTTCAATTAGGCAATTGTTAGCCTCAAACGCTTTTCAATCTGATTTCAAATGAACAGTTTGCAATATTTTAGAGGCTTAGAGGCCAAAGTCTATCAAATGTATATAATATCATTAAACGCAGATTGCGTTCCAACTTACCTAATTACAAGCACTACGGATGCGTTCCTAATTAGTAATCCATTTATCAATCAAAACATATTACATAAATGCTATATTTAAATTAAACTACGTCAATACAATAACATCATGCATTATGTAGGAGCACGGGTAATTATTAAATTAACGATTACTTTTTGTGCTCGGTTATCATGAATTTCAACTTTTCCGTTAAAATCTGAACTTTACTACAACAAATACAGGAAAATATAGAATTAAAGCTGTTCGCCAAACTACCAACCAGTTGTACTTGTTACGAAATGCAATTGTCAACAAGGCTGTTTATTTTGGTGGCATTGCAAATTCCACTTATTCTTTGAGGAAAATAAATGTTTAAACATTTACCTTAATAAATATGGAAGGTGGTAGATAAAAAATAATGGCTAATCGTCATAGTATTTCGAAAATTTTCCGCGAAGATACTATAATAGAGGACATGCAAAAATAAAAAGTAAGGCATACATTGATGTGCCGGACGGCGCCAAAGTCAAAGTCAAAGTTAAAGTTTTTTTATTTGTAAAACATACCTAGGTGGTGTAAAAAACAGGTGTTGATAGTAAAATAAATAGGTACACTATGTTTTGCCGATGACGGCGTACAAATATGAATATGTGAATTATCACATATTCATATTTGTACGCCGTCATCGGCAAAACATATATTAATTATATATAACTTTATATTAATTATAATATAAAGTGAATTCAGCAAAAAAAAAAATAATAATTAAAGAAAATGTCAACAGTAAAAAAAAAAAGTAATAAAAAAAAATGTCTATTAAATAAATGCTTCAGTCAGATAATTATGTCATAATGTCAAATTAGAATTATATAAAAACAATTTTTTTGGATAATATAAAAAATGTCTAGTAAGTAATAAAAAAGTTCAATAATACATAATGTCAAAATTTGTGTGTTAATAAAAAAATGAAAAAAAATATCTGAGACACTAATAACATTTTCAACACACTTGGTCGTAAAGTGGCACTATTAACTGGGAGAAATGTCGCAATAATGTAGGTACCTATATTTACTTAATATCGCTCATTTAGGAACTCTGATAAGCTGTAGTAGCATTTGGCTATAAGAGTTTTTTTTTAATGCAGCTTAAACAACCTTGTGGGCAGCTGTTTCATATGTGTTGGGAGCTTATTATAAATTTTTGGGGCCAAACAGAATATGCTTTTATGCATCAAAGCGGTTTTTGACCTTACTATAACTCATCCTTGCGCGTACGTGTTCCACGTGCGCCTCAAAGAGATGTCAGCATCGAGGAGGGGCCCCCTTAGGGCCGAAGCCTGCCGGGTCAGCGGGAATGTCCGAAAGGGTTACCGCTGGCCCGGAACATAAAGGGCTAAGGAAGGAACACGGGTGGGTTTTAGTCAGTAAGAGTCTGACACTCCCTTCCGCTCCACCCAGAGCGGGAGGAGTCATTTGATGATTTCCCATCGGAAAAAAAAGGCATACATTGATCCTTATACTATTGATTGACCTACTTATAAAATTAAATAAAGTCACAAATGCTCATGTGCAGCATCGCGTAACATATTTTTGTTGTGACTTAACTATTTGATTTTTTTTTAATTAATTGTTATTTTTCATTGTTATTAGTTTTATGTGATTCATTTATTATTTCAAGGCTGCTAAAACAGCAGCCTTGAAATAATAAATGAATAACATGTTTTTGTAAGGGCTGATTTTTCAATCATCTGATAACTTTATTCGAGGAATCATTTTGAAATTTTGACAGTTATTTCATACAAAAACTGTCAAACGTCAATTTCATTCCTCGAATAAAAGTTGTCTGGCGTTGGAAAAATCGGCCCTTAGTTTTACAAGGTTGATAGTTTTAGTGTTCCAACGCTAGTTTCCATAGCATCCTGGGCCGTATTTCTCTATGACAAAATGAACGAAACCGCGTGAAATTAACGCGGGATTGGCGGGATTAGCTAAGAATTGACGTGGTTTCGAAGTAAGGAGTCGTAGTGAATTAGGGCCCTGAATTAATTTATCTTTCTTTTATAGAATTTGGTAAAAGTTCATCATCTTTTCTTTTCATCATCCGTCGTGCTCTTGTCACCGCCGGGATGCCAGCTGTTTTAGAACCCAATGGCTTGGCATGCGCCGATGGCAAGAGATCGGACGGTAGGTACGTCTTTATTTCGATGGAAGGTGGGTAGGCCTTTAGTGTGGGACGCTACGTGTTTCGATACTCTTGCGCCATCCCATCTTCCTGACTCGGCATGCTGGGCTGGCGCTGCAGCTGCGGCTGCGGAAACCTCAAGCGGCGAAAATATAATAACCTCATCGGAAATTGCTGTGCCCGAGTGCTCATGGTCTTTTTAAAGAAATTTCGAAACGGCTGGTTAACACTTCCCGTGACCCAAGGGCTGGCTTTTACATTGGCCAGAGGCTAAGCATCGCCATACAACGTGGTAATTTAATGCCGCCAGTCTCTTGGGTACATTACCAGTCGACAGCGATGCGGATGAGTTTTTCGACGCTATTTTCTTGTTTCTGTATGGTTTTAGTTAGGTTAGAATTTAATTTTTTTATTTTTACCTGTCTAAATAAAATATCGAGTTCTTAAAATTATGTTTTAATGTACCTTGATGTAAAAGTTAAGTTTAAATATGTGTACCTATGTTGAGGATGGGGTTAAAAACTGAAAGCTCGAATGTTGTGTGCGAGTGTCAATTTTTATCCCCATTCTTTTTCGTTGAAGCTTAATATGTAGGCACAAGCCGTGCGCCCAAATCGGCAAAAATACGAACCTCCATACAAACTTTCATTATATTATTTAACCCCTTGAAGATAATTTTTTTAAATCCTTCCGCTTTTTTCACCTTCGTTATATACCTAAGCATCTCTTGAGCAAAATTTCATGCTTCTAGACCCAGCTGATTAGGCTGCGCGATGTCTGTCAGTGAAAAAATTAAAGACTTTTACTCGTTGATGTGATCTTGGGAGCATTCTCAAGATTGATCCTTCGCCTTGGGATCAAGAGCATTATAATTTTGTTGAGTTATAACATAAACACTAAGGGTAATATATATATATATATATATTTATATTAAAACTATAGGAATAAAAGAATAATCTAAGTGAAAAATAAAGAGATCAAGAGTTTAAGAAAAAACTCCATCAAAAAACATCCATTATGTTATTTTTGTTGTGGACCAAAAAAAATGTTTGCGCCGTATAATGAAATCCATGTAGGTAAAACAGTAATTAACAAGGTAATTATGAATTTAACGAATCATGTCTTTCAATTAAAAACAACTCAGCAAGACAATATTAGGCAACAAAGTACAATATACAGTTCTAATACAATAACTGAGGAACTAAGTAATTTAGTTTTTACACACAACATGATTTTCAGTTGATAATGATTATTTTTTCCGTAGCCATGGAACGAAAAATTCGTATAACTAATATGGTTAATTATATGAATTGTATGGTTGCAATCATCTCCTGAAACGCAAGTCCATGTGATTGTGAGCTAAAGAGGAACAATATTTTAATGGTGAAGAATCTATCATACCAAAATTTTATCATACCAATTACAAAGACCATGTGAAAACTATCAAGGTCGTATAATACATAGCACGTATGTAGGTACCTATTCTCTGAAAAATGTGGAAGGTACCTATACGGTTGAAAGGATACAGTTTTGGGAGACAAACAGGGAGGCAAACAGATGCGTAGGGTCCCGTTTTTAAAAGTAAGTGTTCTGATCTGGGATTTACTCACTAAGTCCGTAAACGAAGATACGGGCGCGTCAGAAAGCAGTTGATCCGTCAAAACAAGTGTCAAATTATTTTTTTCGGACGGGCAAGAACACATCGGGATTAGGGGCAACTGTCAAATCATGTTGTCATTCATTCTTAGTTCAGTTCCCGAATTAATCTTATGGCCGTAAGTGAAACAGAGTATGAACGCATTCGGCCAAGTTTTCCACTACTGTTCCTACTCCGTGTAATATGGGCCTCGGACCAGAGACGAGTTGCCCCCTAACCCGAAATTGGGTACTAGCTTTGGCTGAAACTACGGATTTCGTGCTTAGGGTGTAGACCCCCCCAGAAACGAAAACCGGAAGCTTAAAAGATCACTT
This sequence comes from Mesoligia furuncula, assembly GCA_916614155.1. NCBI lineage: Eukaryota > Metazoa > Arthropoda > Insecta > Lepidoptera > Noctuidae > Mesoligia > Mesoligia furuncula. The sequence goes on along the minus strand of OU744809.1, from coordinate 13,526,482 downwards.
TCTTGTTCGTCTGTCACAGAGGTTTCTCAAAATTGATGCAACCTTGGAATTTGAGTTCTTGCATAATGTTAGGTGTTTATATTAAGACTCAATTAGAGGGTCAGTTCTATAATAAGAAAAAAAGTATCGTTTTAGGTATAATTTGAAATAGCTTTCTCTAATTCTATCTTTGATTTTCGGTCCAGTGGTTTTGAAAATAAAGCTAATAATTTGCAAAAGTATTTTTAAAGGAAACTTAGGTTTACCTGATTTCGACACTATGACAGAGTCTGTCTGACAGGTGCTAATAAAAAACTTACCAAAATAGATAACTGGAAAGTGTTATATGCTCTGTGATGCCTGGCACTCACAAAGACCTTTTCACCTGTGTACTACATAGGTCTTTTTAAAAAAAGAACGTAAGTAAACTGAATCATACAGAGCAAATAAATTTTTCCAAAACAATACATTATTCAAATGTATAGGATAATCTTGCGCAATACTGTGATTATGGCAGACCAGCGTTCTATACTCGTATACTGTTCAGAATAGATTGGTTCGGAACTCTCATTTGGCGAGCTCGACTCGCTCTTGGCCGGTTTTTACCCTTTAGGCCAAATCCTAAAAACCCAAACTTAGAAAATACGATGAATTGTTAAAAAGACTTGCAACTAATTAGTTAGTTACTGCAAAAATCTCGAATGCAGAAGTTTGAAGTTAAGTTCCAAACGAATACGAAAACATGCACTTATCGAAATTATACAACAAATTATATGACATGTGTAATCGTACGCTGACAAATATGAAATTTGTACGGTTTTACCGAGACGTAATTACGGAAATTACCGACGTACCTGGGATGTCCTAGAGGCTTTGACCTGCGTCAAACCATGAGCTCAAAATTAGGTTGACATGTAGGTAGCCAAGTGCTAATTAACTTGGACATGAATACAACATGCATGTACGGAGTTAAAGATAGACAGGCGCGACGTGACGATGCGACGCGATTCTGGTAGAACAATTTCCATGAAGTTTTCATAGAAATTTTTCTACTAGAGTCGTGTCGTGCTGACCTGTAGTTTCCTTAAATCTAGAACATTGTTATATTTTTATCAACATTATATGTAACTACACGGTTGAGATTTTTCTAGAACTAAAAAAATTTTAGGTAGGTAGGTACCGAAAAGTCAACTTTTTTCATAAGAACTATTTTAGAACCAGGAATTTGAGATCATTTTCAAGTTATGGAACAACAACCTGAATGTCATATTTAACAAAGTTCAAATTCCGTTGTAACCAAAAACTTATTAGGACCTTTTTGTTACAAATGGTCACTCAAAATTTAACTAAGAATACATTTCACTAAAGTAGATAACTGATTAAGTCCATAGGTAATACGGGCTGGCTTCCGCAACTCCACGTCAAAGTGCATGCAAGTTGATCTTGTTTACTACATGTTCATAATTCTATTTGCTTGTAAATTCAGACGTTTAGAAGAATTTCGACTATTAGGTGCCCTATTTGAAATAAATGATTTAACTTAAGCTTATCATTTCATATAAATGTAAATATTATTGTTATTTTAAATATTAGCATTGATTATGTAAATATTATCATGTTATGACTTAAGCTTTGATATTTACAAAGTCATTTTAATTATGTGTAAATCAAGTTTATGACTGGACCAAAAAATGGAGGATTAAACTTAATGAATCGAAATCTGTTCACATAGATTTTACGAACAAAAAACAACAGTATTCTCCAGTTTACATTAATAATAAACAAGTTCCATACGAGAATACAGCCAAGTATCTCGGTATGACCCTTGACGCAAAGCTACGCTGGAAAGCCCACGTCAAGAAGAAAAAAGATGAACTCGACCTCCGATTCAAAAGAATGTATTGGCTACTTGGAAGAAACTCCATGCTGTCCGTGCAAAATAAACTGTTGCTATACAGACAAGTCCTGATGCCAGTTTGGACTTATGGTATTCAGCTATGGGGCTGCACTAAACAGACCAATATATTAATTATACAACGATTCCAGAACAGAGTGTTAAGGGAAATTGTAAATGCACCTTGGTACATACGAAATAATGACCTCCACCGGGACCTAAAAGTTGAGTTCATCGAAAAAGTGATCCAGAAACTTGCAGAAGCTCACGAAAAGAGACTTCATCAGCATGTGAACGCCGAGGCAATCCAGCTTCTCGACCACACAAACATAGTTAGAAGACTAAAAAGAACAAAACCGTTCGAGCTAGTGTTTAGTGTTAGTGAATAGTGTAAAGTACAAAAGTGCCAAACCAACACAAGAACGAAGTGTATTCGCCTTAATAGAGACAATAAGAAAAGTGCTATTGGACACATTCTTACTAAAGACAATTTTTAATAGTTTAGGTTATAATTAAATTACTTATTAGTCTATTTAAAAGGCTAGATTGTAATAAGATTAGGGTGCATCCTATTGTTGAACCCTAGGACAAGGGAAAAAAAAAAAAAATTAATTATGAAAAATGTTAGAGAGCTAACCTAACTTAACGCCACATCCGGCGCCCTAATACGTAATTATTTTGTGTGGAAAACTACTACTAGTAAACAACTAGTGTTCGAAAATATATGGATGTACCTACTACCTAAAGTCTATTCAAATTTATGTTATTTCAAGTTAAACAAATATCAAGTTTATTTTAATAGTAATGAAGTTGATTTCAGAGTGACTAGCACTACTGATAAGTTATAAAAATGTTTGAAGTTGTAGCATAAACTGAACTTTATTGTGCAGGAATTAAAGTTATTTTTCCATAAATTCATATTTGTTTACATTCTTGGCAAATAAATCGCGAATGCAGATTAGGTAGAAAAATATTTGGATAATAAAAAAAAAAAAAAAAACCTCTTTCTGACGCAGTCGGGTAACAAGCAAGATCTAGTTATTTGTGCTATAGCATAACATAACACCTGTAGGTAATCCCCAAGGTGATGGGTTTTTGGCTAATTAGGTTAATTTTAATTTGATTGTATAATGCCTATACCTACATCGCTTCCTTTTAAGCCTTTTTATTTTTTGTAAGTTATGCGCAATCGTCTCACCAAGTGGAACTAATGATGATACTGTTTACATATTAGGTACGCGCACAAACATAAACACCTTTTTGAATTTATGATTGAATAATAAAACATTTTGTTGTTTTTCATGCGTAAAGTAATTCATTATCCTTATTCTAAGAATTCTCATTGTTGCCAGAATGGATATTAATAACTATATAATATTCCTTATAATCGCCATGCTAATCATTTCTGTTAACCTTAACGCCATCTAGATTTCATCATAAAAACTTGACGCAGTAATCTTGTCTGATTAAATTTTCCATGCTCGATATGCTTCTTCTAGAGATGCCACGAATATTCCGCTACTATTTGGTATTCGGCCTATTCGGCTACTTTTTTTAGTATTCGGTATTCGGCCAAATTCAGCGTTGGTACTATTGGAGCGAACCGAATACCATATCATGAAAAACAAACGCACATTATTAATAAGAATCAGCCAGTTTATTATGTTCGCTACAATGTCAATGTCATAATATTCTCAAAAAGGGCTGCTTCGGCCGAGAGCTTGGCCGAATATTCGGTATTCGGAAAAGTCACTATTCGTGGCATCTCTAACCTTCTGTGGAAGTGTGCTCATTAGGTAATTAATACGCAAACCTGAGTGGAATCATGCCATTATTTGTTTATCGCTTGCATAATGTATATAGATGAACTGATTACGATATTCTCTTCGTTTTACGGAAGCCTTTTGACGTGAGTGTCATGACTTAGGTTTGAGTAATAAGTCAATACCTGTCTAGTGCATTTGCAAATCATTAGTACCTATTTTTAGTAAACCGAAGTTGACTGAGTAAATTTCACCAATGAAACTAAACGTGATCAGCACATCTAACCTCCGTTCAAGAGTTGTGAAGTTACATTGGTGAACTGTCACTACGAAAAACAAATATAGTTAACTAACTTCGATTTTTAAACTTGATAAGGGTCTTACCGGAGAATGGGCAGCAGCGTTCTCTATGCATTCCACCATCATACCATACTGCGATCGCCAACCCGCCTGCCAAGCGTGGCGATTATGGCAAAGCCCCCCCAAAATTGGGGGAGGCCTATGTCCAGCAGTGGACGTCTATCGGCTGAAATGATGAATCGGTGGAGTACTTTGAGAATAATTCCAGATACCTATGGAGCAGAATGGGAACAAAATCATAAGTATTTATAAATAATAATAATTCCTTGGAGTAACTTGGGAATTAATGTATGAATGTATGAGATTCTTATCTTTTTAGAACGAAGGAATGGAGTACTTTGGGAATAACCCAAAATTACAGCTGCGATCGATCTTATTTTGGTTATGTTGAAAAAAAACAGGGTTTAAGCAGGTATAGAGCTCTTCCGTACACATCAGAATACCTACGTGGTATTTTCCAATAGTTATGCAAGCAGTGTATTTGAAACGTATGCTGAATTGCTGATAGTGTTAAGCAGATGATGAGAACCAAACAAATAAAGGTACTCTCAGCTGGTGACTTATCTGAAGCCAGCATTTAATTTTTAACCCAAATGTCATCATCATTGTAATAACATTTTCACAACACTGAACAGTTTGTTGTGCAAACAATAGCAAATTAACGGGCATCGAACACGCGACTTCTAAAGACTGCTCACATTTGGCCGCACTGTTCAGTTGACTATTCAATAAAGTGAAACTTAAATCATTGCTTCTTCGTGTATTTTCTGTTGAAGTAATTTCGTCAAACCACAGTGTTTTAACTTACGGACAATATTTGATTGATCCTTTACCTTATTGATCTTTTGATGGTTGCGTTTTTTGACCGACGAAAAAACGAAGGAGGTTCTCAAATCGACGCGTGTATATAGGTATATTTTTTTTTTAATGTATGAACATTTTACAGAGTACCTACTCCGATTTTGATAATTTGATCCTCTAGAACCTTTTTGGTCTTCTAACGATATTCGCTTTTTTAATAACTGAGCCTCTTATTTTACTTTCTGCCCTTTTTACACTCAACATTTTTATATTCGAGTACATTAGCGTATCGATTTCTTATTTTTTAGGAAACTAAAATGAGAATTATTTGAGGATCACAGACGCTGATGATGAGGATGGTGCCGATTCCCTTGTTCACAAACAAGTTCAATGCATCTTTTTCTTTCTATTTCATTAAGAAAAGGACAAAAGATAAATTTTAGTTTAGTCCTGTCAAATTATCAGCGCCTGACGTAAATTGACGTAATTTTAATAGGTAAAGTTTTCAATCACGTCTAAACTTGTATGGACTATAATCAGGCTCTGATTAATTTGACAGGACTAAACTAAAATTTATCTTCTGTCCTTTTCTTAATGAAATAGAAAGAAAAAGATAAACTGAACTTAAATTTAATTTAGTTTGTGAACAAGGGAATCCGCACCATTGCATAGCATCAGGTGGTATGAATGGGCACTTCAAGCTCACTCCACCCAAGTTTTCTCGGTGAGATTCCTACAGAATAGACCGGCTGTAATCCAGTTGAAAACCAGCACCCAGCATCTAAGTAACCACGCAACAATGTAGAACAGAGTGTTAATGTCTTTGTAGGTAAAAATAACTATTTCTTTCTTGCAATACATGTCTACAGAACTGGGGGCCTAAAAAGGTCACTTTGGATAAATGGATAACATTATGAATTATAATACGGCGAAGACAGTCCGTGTTTTTCTTGCTTTCGCTGCACTACGTAGGTATCATCAAAGAGATTGGGATTGGATTTGGATTGGATTGATTGGTATTTTAACACAGACAAAAAAAAATACTGAAACATCCTTCACCAATGGGATTTGATACGATTAACTTAACAGTTAACTGTCCACTAAGATTTATATTGTTATCCTTTTATGATTCTGCCAAAATGGCCTTTGTAGGCCCCCTGGTGTCAGGGGCGTAACTATGCCGTTTGGGGCCCGTGGAAAATTGAAGGGATGGGGCCCTCCCTCAATGTAAAGAAGCTCAACCAACGTTATAGTTTTTTTTACTAGCACTTTTCTGCGACTTCTTCCGCGTAGATTTCATATTTTCGTTGATCTAGTGGTCGCAAACGCCACTGAGCATGAGGTCCTGTCCAAAAATTAGACAAACAATAGGAAAAAGGTACAAAATGTTCGAAACCTGAATGATGTCCTTTGTTGCACATTTTCAAAAAAAAGTTTGCATTTATAAACTTACGTTAGGATCCTCCTGTGCTCATGGCCCTCTCGGGCCGGGGGGCTTCCTTTGGCTGGGGGCCCGTGGCATTTACCCCAATGCCAGCCTATAGTTACGCCACTTCATGGTGTCGTGTCAATCATATTCCTTTATCCAAGCAAGAGGAACACACCTAAAGTTATTGTGGTGACTCACCATTTCTCTTCCATTAAGTGTGAACCGGCTCTAATGCAGTCTGCGCTTACACATCAATCATGACGCTTGTGCAACCGCCATCTGCCATTGTTAAATGCCTCTAGGAGCACTTAGTATTCAATTCCTGGTTTGCATAACCTTAACTTATGTGAACATGATATGTTTAGGTTATGTGATAGAATTCACGACAGGTTATGTAATGCTGGTCTTTGAAAGAAAAGAAAGAAAGAAAATACGTTTATTTGTTGTAAAAATGGCGCAATAAAGAACATAAACACAAAAAATAAGAAAACGTTGGGGGAAACATGCGTTTTTTTTTTCAACAAACTTTGATGTTTTTCTTTTTATAATATTTATGTTGATTTGTTGACAAAAATAAATAATTGGATGAAATACATATAATATTTATTTATCATGTATATTCACAACATTTCTAAACACGAAGAAGCAGGAAGTCCTTAAAATCTTGCACATTTCTGACTAGTCTTTATACCTAGTAATCTGTGGCATACTATCGTGCACTAGTACAAATGCAAAGTAAAAACCACACGTGTTGAATTTTGTTGCTTTGTGAATCTAAAAGCAGTGCAATAGAAGCCACTTTTCGAGCAAATGAAAAAATATTTTATCAACAGCTGTTGATAAAATGCATCAATTTTTATCCCAGTCTTCTGAGTAGGGAAACTGAACTTAACACTTATTTAAACATAACTGTGAAAAACGATATTTTTATCAGCGTCGGCGCATATGGCGTGAATTATACAGAGAGGTGAAGGCGCAGCGCAGGCGCTGCGTAGGCTTGATGCCGCTTCAAAACGTTTTTGTACAAAATGTAAGGCGACGCCGTTTCTGTATAATTCACGCCTTAGGTCGGTAATTTAGGAACATAAAATAAACATGCTATAAGTGATGCCATTAATTTGAAAATATCTACCCTTACGCGATGCGTAGACCGACCGAAATCCGTCATCGGCCGAACTATGCTCGTTCGTAAAAGAAAGTGAGTGCATCGTGCATCCGACATTGTACGATGACGTCCGATCCGATGACTAAAGTGTACGCACACAATTTCATTTTTTTACATTATGTTCGGTGCGATCGGTCAAATTTCACCAACGACGTAGGTACATACAAACGTAATGTAGACACGCGAGTGTTAACTATTAGCAGATCTGAATTGATGAGAATCTAACCAAAGTTATCATCCATTCATTAGTTGATAACTTTAATTGAAATTAGCAAGTTTTAATGATTACTACAAAGGAACATCGACACGCCAACAACTTTGTCTCGTAAGAATAATTTACCATCTTAATAATTATTGAGTCTTTAAATAAATAATTACTTTGTCATGTATATAATCTGTTTCCCTAAAAATACTAATCGACACGCTAATATAATAAGCTAATAGTTTCGAGGTTGCTGCGCTCATTCTCGCATAAGCATGATGCACTAGCAGCTCTCCGCGGTTTCACCCGCACACGGCATAAGTGTCGATCCAGTCGGAATATCGGGATGAAAACTATCCTATGTCCTTTCCCGGAACTCAAACTATCTCTATACCAAATTTCATCTAATTCGGTTCAGCAGTTTAAGCGTGAAGAGGTAACAGAAGGACAGACATACTTTCGCATTAAAATCTATACATATAATAAATCTGTAGAAGGGTCAATTCTGTACATTGAAAATATTGAAAAAATAAATAGCGGGGGGTGTTGCTGGATCGATACCAAACCCAAATATGTGATTAAAAAATTTTTTGTCTGTCTGTCTGTCTGTCTGTCTGTATATGCAGGCATCACGTGAAAACTAACGGTTCGATTTCGATGAAACTTGGTATAATTATACCTTATTATCCTGGGCATAAAATAGGATACTTTTTATCCTGGAAAAATACGTAGAAAAAAAAATCTTATTTTTCGGTTTTATTCATAGACGTTGTTCTGTAGAACCGCGAACACACGTTGCATTACCCGTAGTGGATAATTTTCCATTTCAATTTAAGAGAATACAGTTTCCTGTAGCTTTGTGTTACGCCATGACAATAAATAAGGCTCAAGGTCAGACCCTAGGAGTTGCTGGCGTAGATCTTACCGCGAGTTGTTTTTCACACGGGCAACTTTACGTAGCTCTTTCCCATGTGAGCAGTCCAAGAAATCTTCATGTTCATATTCCGGACGAGCTCACTAACAATGTTGTGTATGCTGAAGCTCTCAATTAACTTTCTGTCGCATTGTCACGATCACTTTTTTATTATTGCAAACTTTTCGTCATTGTCAGTAATTTACTGCTACATGCTACTTATCAAGGTCGGAATTACTATGAAAAAATACTTACTACAGAACGCGAGCTCAACAGCAGTAGCTCAATAGAGGGATCTCCTTAATTATTATAGGCTTAGCCGTATTTGGGTCCAATAGATATTTATAAGATGTCATTGTCAGAGTTACTCAAAATGGAGAAATAAACCATCCACGCGAAGACCGACATCCGCGCGGACGAAGTCGCGGGCGGAAGCTAGTTTATAATATTATAGTATGGATGGGTTGTTTCTTTTTGGCCTCTCCGCGGCTCCGAACTTTTTCCAACGGACTCATGTCCTTCCCCGCGAGAAAATGATTGCGCAAATAGTTATTTGAAGTATCTAATTGTTCACTGATAAGTGATGTGATGAGTCAAGTCACTTAAAACATTATGTTACAAACGTTTTACCTTCAAAACGTTACGGATATTATACGACAAAGTAACGTGGCGTTCCCCAGGGTGCGATACTAGGTTAGTTTTATTTTAAGCGTTGTTTCTGAGGGAGTTGTCATGGCATCCTGAGTTGAGTTTGAGTCGAGAAAGTTCCTTGAAACAAATTTAAAATATCGGTGTTAATCTCTGTTTTTGCATGGAAATACAGCAACTTAATGAATTCGGATAAGGGTAAGAGAATGATGAATATTAATAATCTGTGTATGCTTTGGATTGGTTTGGTTTGAAAATTCTTATATTTGCTGACAATACTTTTAGACATACCTGTGTCAAGGACCTACCTATGCAATTAAACGGAAAAACGTTTGGCAAGTTTTAACAATGTTTAAAGACTGTTAATTGTTAACATTATTTGCTAAAATTCGTTCCCAGTATACAGTACCTAAGCATTTGTATGTACTGGGAAAAATATTTTTGTTTAGTTCAAGGCCGAGTGCGCAAATCTCAGAGTATAACCTGAATACCTGGGTGTAGGCAGTAAAGATGAAACCCTATTTAGTAATGTTGATCAGGATTTGGACTGGGTTGCGGAGGTCAGATAGGCAGTTAGTCCATGTAAAATACTGGTATTCAGCTGCATCTGGTTAGACTGGAAGTCCATCCCAACATAGTTGGGAAAAGGCTACGCAGATGATGATGGGGATTTTTGGATTAGTGATGAAAACTGAATAGGCACCTATTTCTAAAGTAAAAACAGGCAAATAAAAATGAATACGGTTGGTATAATGTTTCCTTCAAATATACACGGAATTTTATAATGATTTGAGGCATCTATTCTATCATCGATCCAGTTTGCTGTGTGATGATTATGAACATGTTTTCAAATGCTACCTTTTCATCTGTTAAATTACTTTTATTTTACAGTCTTCCCAAGGAATATCACGTTGTCCTCGTAAAGGCGATCGGCAGCGGCGGTGACCTCTCGCGCTCCGGCCCTAGTTCAAACCATGGTCCGGAGCAAGAGGGAGTGGGAGGCAGTCAGTCCTTCTGCGAAGCAGTCATGCTAGCGCAGGAGGTGGCGGGATGGTTGAGGGAAACAGCCTCCCGTCCCAGCCGCCCCGGGAGACGCGTCCCGGGACGGAGGGCGTCGGGAGCCGCGTGACGACTCCCGGTCACCTGGGTCTGCGGACGGAGAATAATGAGTATCTCACCGTCCGATCAGGACCAGGCCCGTTCCGGACGGCGCGTACGTGTTCCACCCGCGCCTCAAAGAGATGTCAGCATCAATGGAAGGGGCCCGTTAGGGCCGAAGCCTGCCAGGTCAGAGGGATTGTCCGAGAGGGTTACCGCTGGCCCGGAACATAAAGGGCTAAGAAGGAACACGGGTGGGTTTCATTCAGTAAGAGTCTGACACTCCCTTCCGCTCCACCCAGAGCGGGAGGGGTCATTTGATGACGCCACCCTCAAAAAATAAAAAAGGGGTATCACGTTACCCAGAAACTGGGTTGGGGAGTAGTCAGTGGCTCTATGTTAAATACTGGTATTCAGCTGCTCCCGGCTAGATTGGAGGCTGACACCAGCATAGTTGAGAAAAGTCAAGGCAGGATCGAGGAGATCGATTTATAGTATTTTCTTCTACCACCAAAGTTCCTACTTCTTGTTTTCTTTTCTGATACTTTTGGCCCACTCGAAAACAGTCAGGAAAGTATCAATCTAATCTAAGTATCAATCAACGTATAAATCTGAAGTAGATTAAAAACGTAATGGATGACCATTACGTTTTTAATCTACTTCAGATTTATACGTTTTTATAGTAAACTTCCTAGCCAAATGCTAAATTCAAATCTTTTATAAAGCGAAAACTATGCCAGAAAGCGTTATTATACTATGTCAAAGACTATTATGGACAAAAAGGCTTGAGATTGAGCTGCTCCAATAAGTTTACACAGTGAGTGTTGATTTTTTATTTTATTTTGCTAACTATTATACATTTTTCCTTTTTAGATATATATTTTACATAAACAATGTCATGCACATTTACTGTTAGTATTATATTATTTTAATTATTGTGAATGTGAGGACTATGTGAGTCATTGTTTCATGATCTGGCATTTGAGTAGGTACTATATGCGGCCTACCCAAATGTCCTTTCTTTGATACTGCTCGTCGAATCATTGAGCTCCTTAAGTTCTGAGTTGAGCTGCACGGTTACTGACAAATGCGTGCGCTGACTGCACAGTGCACAGGTCCACTCAATCTGTGTCGTTCTTTCCTCAAAAGACCATTTCAGATACTACATGATCTGACCAAGATTATGTCTGGGCTTTAAAAGATACTGTGACCTATGAGTTTGTTTCGGCCTTCCTGGCCTTAGTTTTTTAAAATATGACTGACGTTAAAAGTGTTTGTACAAACCTACTTACAGATATAAAATCGTTTATTATTAACATTAAAAGATTTCCTTGATGTGAAATATTTGCAAGTTCCTTAGCTATAACTTTGCTTAATTCCAATCTAAGTTTTATCCATTGAAGTCAAATTTACATAACAAAGATGTTAAACGAGATATGAGAACAACCACAGCTGCAAGTTGCCGCCCTTGTATCAAATATTATCCTGTCTTGATTAGACTGCCGTCACGTCATTTTAACTCAGTGTAACCGGCTAACGATAGTTTAAAACGTAGTATGTAAATGTTACTTTGTTTTTAGGGTTCCGTACCGAAAGGGTAAAAACGGGACCCTATTACTAAGACTCCACTGTCCGTCTGTCCGTCTGTCACCAGGCTGTATCTCATAAGCTGGGATAGCTAGACAGTTGAAATTTTTACAGATGATGTATTTCTGTTTCCGCTATAACAACAAATACTAAAAACAGAATAAAATAAATATTTAAGGGGAGGGCTCCCATGCAACAAACCTGTTTTTATTTATAATAATAATAATAAACCATTTATTTTCAGGTAACAAAGACCCATAGATACATACCTTAACCTAAGTATACATAATAATATTGTAACAATTTTGTTAGTAAATAAAACTTAATGACTATGTTAGTATCGCTTAGTTGCACTAAGTCTTTGTGCGTTCCGGTGGCACTTGTCCGCGAAAACAGCGGAATACCACACCCTGCGGCCAAAAGCTTTCACCCATCACCAGGTGCAGGTAGCATGTTGGTATGCGCACCGATTGCGTTGCGACTCCAGCAGCTGCACCCTCGGCGCGTTTTTTTCGGCGTTTTTGCCTTGTGGTACGGAACCTTCCGTATGCGAGTCCGACTCGCACTTGGCCAGTTTTTATTTTAAGTTACAGTTTTAAGTAGCTAATTTATTTTCCAGTTTTATTTATTTACGAGCTTATAGGATGGTTGCATTTGTGTCACGCTGCTGCGCAATAGTGATTTGGCACTTGGTTAATAAAAAATATGGAGGCAATAATGATAATAATCGATCGCAATGTTCACCGCAGAAAAAGCATTTTTCATCTCTCATGCACGGAAAGTAGTGTTTGTTTGATCCGAATAGCGGGTGGAAAACGCTGCTTCCCACCCTTGGGTGGAAAAGACTCATAGTAATTGCTTCCCTCCCTAGGGCGGGAATGAATTTTAAAAATAGAACTAAAATTAGTTAGGTAGTCAGCTCAGTCAGACATTCGACACCCTTAATTGATTATGTAAATATTTATTATGCTACCCACCAAATCTTATGAATGTGCGTTAATTAGGAGAGTTGGATAAAAAGCTCATACGTTAACGCCATTAAATCTTTCATATTTAGCGCACAAGTTAATAATTTACCTTGAATAAATTCAACATACATAGGTACGATAATCGCCATTTTGATGTCAGTTGTGGTCGAGGCTAAAATACATAAAAATTGTGGATTTCGAACATTCTGACTTTACCATATGGGGCTGTGAATATACATCATTTAATTATTTGACGAATTTATCCATACTTTAAGGTAAATAAGTAGTGGTAATGAAGTTTTTTTGATATCTAATGTCGAAGTTTCGCGCCAATCGTGTGTGTTTACATTTTTTTTCACAAATTTCACACACACAGATGTAGATAAGATTTAAAATGTGACAAATGTTATTGATAATATTATAAACAACACGAAAATGCCCAGGTTTTAACGTAATTCAAACACAGGTTCAATAATACGTATTAATCATTACCACTAATCAATTTGTGTCCAAAATCGCCGACCATTATTGTTTTTTTTATTGCAATGATGTGTGAAAGCGATTATTCCAAACAATTGTTTTTTTTTTCGATTGACTCGAGTAATTAATATGACGAATGTAATCGATATCTGAAAATAAAATAAAATTATTTTAAGCAATTTAATACAATAAGCATTGTTTATAATAATGATTTATGCTTTTCTAATATCATTTCAATATTTTCTAATATCATGACAATAACAGACAGGCCATAGGTACCTCATTTACTGAATTTCGCGCCGAAATGCTTCTATAATTTAATTTATATTCGGAATGCGTTCGCTGTTTAAAATTATTTTAATTTATTGGACAATTATTTATTGTGAATTTTATTTTTGATACTTTCTAATAGTTTACTACAGAATTCCCAGTAAACATTTTTTAGGTAGGCTTACCAGAAGTTTTTTTGAGAATGATGATAATTAATTAATTCTATAGATTGGATATTCTGCAAACACTTTTACATTTCAATACATTTTGTTACTTTAAAGAGTTTTTATTCAGTTTCTATAATTTTTTTCATTTTTTTATTGCGAGTATCGATTAGGCTGTATGCAAGTTTTGAATCGAAATAAGAAAGTTGGGTGGACGGTCAGCATTAAAAAGTGTCACGTCGCAACACAATTTTTAGTATTTTTTATCAAGATTATCGTGTTTTCTAAGTAATTTATGAAAAATGGTAAAAGTAAAAATGCAGACAGAATGATAATAATACAAGCGGGAGGGCCCGCGGTGGTGACACAGAATCTACTCATGTGGCGGTGAAGTGGTGTGTTCCATACTTCAAATTTAGAAAAGACTAATAAATAGCTACCTATTATTCATGTAATTACTATCAATAAACATTTTAGAAAAACTACTATTTTTTACTTTCCTTAAATTCGAAATGAAAAGTAGAGTGTTTAACGCGGGTGAAAGTCATCAATTCCCACTCGGACTATAGCCGCCCTCGCTGCGCTCGGGCGTCTAAATGCCTCGTATGGGAATTGATTCCTTCCGACCCTTGTATAACAATCTACTATTTTACAACAATTAGAGCCAAAATTCCGTATCTGGGCATTTTAGATTTATTCAGACTCCAGTTAGTAGTCTAGCATCGCTCGTCGAGCATAGCTCATCAAATCATTCTTTCAGACATAATAAAAAAAAAACTCATCAGAAATCATAAAAAACCATTTCAAGTTTATGCATTTGCATAATCCTATTTCTTTGCTTTAATTATTTTTTTTATTTTTTTTTTTAACAATAAAATTATCACATGACATTATGGAACCTTTGATATTTTTTATACCTTTTGGCGGGGCACAGCTCGGGTCTTATGTATTTATAACACCTTTTGTATGTACCCTGTGTTCACAAAATAAATTAATTTAAATTTGAATTTCTGTTAATATGTTTTCCTATGAATGAGGGGCTTTTTTTTTTGCGGATGGGAAATTATCAAATGACTCCTCGCGCTCTGGGTGGAGCGGAACTCTTACTGACTAAAACCCACCCGTGTCCCTTCCTTAGCCCTTTATGTTCCGGGCCAGCGGTAACCCTTTCGGACAATCCCGCTGACCCGGCAGGCTTCGGCCCTAAGGGGGCCCCTCCTCGATGCTGACATCTCTTTGAGGCGCGCGTGGAACACGTACACGCTACCTGAGCTACCCATTACTCTCCGCCCGCAGGCCCGCGCCTACGGTGGCCGGGAGTCGTCACGCGGCTCCCGACGCCCGGAGCGTCTCCCGCGGCGACTGGGACGGGAGGCTCTCTCCCTGAGCCGTCCCGCCACCTCCTTCGCTAGCATGACTGCTTCGCAGAAGGAGGTGACTGCCTCCCACTCTCTCTCGCCCCGGACCATGGCTTGCACCAGGGCCGGACGCGAGAGGTCGCCGCCGCTGCCGATCGCCTCTACGAGGACACGGCGGTGCTCCGCCCAAGCGGGGCAGACCTCCACCGTGTCCTCTGGGCGATCCTGGCAATGGTGACACCCGGGCGTTTCCTCCCGCCTGATGGTGTGCGGTCCAGAAACTTTCGTGTCCGGTGAGGACCTGCGTCCGGCGGTAGGTGCGGGCGCCGTGGCCTCTCTCTAGCCACTCCTCAAAGAGGGGTCTTATCGCCGCTATCGCGGCGTGCCCTGCGCTGGGTTGCGACAGTCGCTATTTCCATGCCGCCATGAGATCGCGCCGGAGATCCGTCCGCTCCGCAGCGATTACCCATGGAAGCGGGGTTTCCCCCCGGCGTAGTGCCTCCGCGCGCCACTCATACAGGCGCGCGAGTACTATTGCCTCCAGATTCCATGGCGGCAGTCCGGCAAGGAGGCTTGCCGCCTCGCCCGAGATCGTGCGGTAGCCCCGGATTAGCCTGCGGCTACCACCTTGGGGGGCGTGTTCAGGTAGTGGGCGGATCGCCGCCGCAGTGAACGCGCCCACACCAGGGCCATGGACCGCACTACCCCCGCGTAAAGCCTCCGGCAGGAGGCGTTTGGCCCCCTCAGGTTGGGCAAGAGCCGCTTGAAGGCGGCCCCCGCCCGTTCCAGTTTGGGGGCCAAACATCAGAAATGCTCGACGATAAAAATAAAAAACTCATCAGAAATCATAAAAAAACATTTCAAGTTTACGCATTTGCATAATCCTATTTCTTTTCTTTTGATATGTTTTCCTATGAATAGGCTGGGCTCGCAGCTAAATAATAACAGCCGCAACGAGTCCTTCGAAGGTTACTAATGCTTGCTGCGGTCGGTTCGTGGATGGGTGAACATCGATAAGATAGATATGACTCCTCGGAAAGCATGTTCAGCTGTTGGTCCCGGCTGTCATTCGTAGATCTTTTACAGTCGTTACGCGTAGTCAGATGCCCAAAAGTCTGACAATAAGTCTTACCAAGGCGTATCGTGTTACCCAGTAACTGGGTTGTGGAGGTCAGCTCTTTGATAGTCGTTACGGGTAGTCAGAATCCCAAAAGTCTGACAATCAGTCTTACCAAGGCGTATCGTAAGGTCAGATAGGCAGTCGCTCCATGTAAAATCCTGGTATTCTGCTATTATGGAAGCTGACTCCTACAAAGTTGGGAAAAGGGGGCATAGGCATTTTTTGAAGTAAGAACTTCTTTAGGCATTTTTTAAAGTAAAAACTGCTTTAGGCTTCTTTAGGCATCTTCGTTGGGCATTTTTGAGATAGGAAAAAAACTATTGAACTCGCGCCACTGTTACCGTAACCGACAGCGCTTCGGATGTGTTCGGCTGTCCTCGGGATGTACTTGATTTTAATGTATATCCGATATGTCAGTGAGTGATGGCAAAGTATTCTGTTTGTGTTTTGTTTTCACTTCTGTCGGCACTCCTGGAACCGGAGTGCCACTTTGTTTTCTATGATCGATAAACAATCACCAACACAATAAACCCCAATCAATAAGTCATCTTAATCATTGACTAATGCGTTTAATTCTTCTAATTAAAACTACCTCGCAATGCAACACCATTGTTTATCATATCCCGGTGGCTATTATATGCATAATGTCGTCACAATGCCTGATTAAGTCAAGAGGTGAATGCAGTATAAATTGTGTTATGGGCGAGAAGCAGGCGTCACTGCCCAGCCAAGGGTCGAACGGAGCTCACGGAAGAACGGTGAGTCGAACTACCCTTTACTTATCCATATCACATTTCTTTTAGTATTTTTGTTTACTTTCTTTGGGAGTACAGTGTTGTTTGTTTAGGTAGGACATATATGTCATATATTGAAGTTTGTTATAATAGGTATATGTTCTTGATAATTAATAATGTTTGTTGACATTTGTTGTTGTTACTTCAGTGTTTTCTTTTCAATCATTCTTTGTCGGTTTTTCTTGTGGTTTTTTAAATCATTCAATTGTTTGAGACAACGGTGCCGATTATGTTGTGAACAAGCTAAACTTAATTTAAGCTATTTCTATATTTTACTCTCTAATAAAAGGAACGAATATACTCGTAGATAGTATATTGGAGCTGTAAGTTTTAGATACATGTAGTGGGTAGGTGTATGAATTGTTAGCAAATCCGAACACATAGGGTCCATCCGCATCACAAATCACTAAGTAAGTTCATATAGTGCTAAACGAATTTAAAACATCATTAGCGACAAATGTATTAGTGATTTGCGACGCAAATGTGACTTAAAATATGGCGAAGTTCAATCCATATTGCAGCAGTCACGGTCCTTGTCTCGAGCTCTCTGTCACTAAGAGATGTCAATTCTCTCATTCTAGTTTGATTTGTGAACAAGGGAATCGGCGTCAAATGTTGACATTTTGTAGTTGCGCACTTGCGCATCTGTAATCCCATGAGTTTTGGTGATCTTGTTTTGTTTAACTACGGTACCGCAACTGCTATCAGGATAAGACATGAGCTGTCAGGTCCTGAAAACTAGATATTATCTTAAAAATTAAACAATTTCTGATATCGTAATTAATACGATATCGTTTCCGATAACCTATATCTGCCTATTTGTAGGGACATGCTGACTTTAGTCTCTTTTTGCTAGCGCATCTAGTCTAAATTTTCATCATCATTTCAGCCAAGAGGCGTTTGCTGCCAGACATAGACAGCTTCTTCAAGAATTACATTACATAACATCACGCCTGTAATCGCTGAAAGGTTAGGCAGAGGTTACCTATAGTACACCCAAAGTTTAAGTTCCATGTAAACATAGGCGAGCCTTTTATCGGTGCAATCGGGCACAATATCTAGACTTCGGACTACTACTGAGAAATACCTTAGAGAAAAACCCAACAACACTTTAGAGTTATTAAATTTTAATTAAGTATCGTCTTTAACCCATCAATACGTTACAATCTATGCTGTGTTTTTATTAAATGTCGGATGTCACTTCTTGTTTACGCTTTAATGAAGATCCTTGCAAATTAATGGATCGTAAAGATTACAGTCACTTAAACATAATTACTATTCTAAGTGTCCATAAGTCAGCGGTTCATAGCGTTTATAATAAGTTAGTAATATTGCCATGGAAGCGTAGTGATTTTGTCATCAGTAATAAGTATAAAAAATTTCCGCTCAGTAAGAAGTTTCTGATCATTTCTATGTTAATTTTACTTTGGGTTCTTCAGCCATTGCGTGTCTACCTACACATTAGGTACCATCTGTTATCTAGTTTACGTATTAAGGCTTCCGCGGAAAGGCGCAACGCGGCGGAGCGACGGGATTCTGGTAGCACAATTCCTAGAAATTATTTTACAAGAGTCGCGTCGCGCCTGTTTGCAGAAGCCGTTATACCTACTGTATTATTTTAGACTTAGTACATACAGCATTTAGGAAAACGAAGTGAACATCTTCCTTCACGACCGAATCATGTAGAATGCAGATCTCCCTAATTATCTAGACCGCTTTATTAGTAACTAGGTACATTCGATTTGTTATCAATAGTCGTAAGAATGGTCATTATCCGCGTATCGATCGCTTTGAAAATATCAAACCCATTCTCCAGAGCAAGCGCTCAGGGCGTTGACTAGCCTATTTTCTTTTCTCGACAGCCGGTTCTCCTTTTATCTGAGTTTCAGATTTCATTGTTATGCTATTTTTGGTGGAACGCCCACCAACAATCGTCATCTACGATGTCCTTACCGTTCTGGTTTCGTTCACTATTCCTTCTTTGCCCAGGCGGTCTTTATTCAGAATTGGCACCCTCTGAACATCAGGACGTCAACCAGTCGGTGCTCTTCCAAAATGTACATTTGCAAAAAGTTAACAGAATTATCCCAGAGTTATATTTGTTGGATTCGTTTTTCTCCATCTACATAATTTCATTTCTCATGACAAATTAAATTTTGTTTACACAACATCATGTTGTTGTTGTTCATGTTTTGTTTATGTATTTATGGTTGTTTTTTTTGGTTTTTGTCATTCTATTTTACTGCACTTTATTTCCGTGCTGAAATCTCATGGACACCCTCCGTATGGGAAGAACGGCCCGGGGGGTTATGTCGGACTACCGACTAAAACCCCACTGAGCCTTCAAGTACCACGAGTCGGGAGCCCGGGAGATACTTGTACAGATACCCCCGACTGGTTATTACACCTGCCAAGTTTTGACTCTGCATCACCCTAAGGTAGACTGGTAGAAAACACCTAAGGTATTAAGTCAGGCTTTATGCAGATATTTTTTACAAGTGCATAATGTTTTAATAAATAAATAATGTGTCAATTATCGATATCTTGTTAAGAGAAACAATTAAATAGGTAGCTAGTAACTTGTCGTCGTTTAAAATAATTAGCGAATCACTCGTTTTCCTGCTAAACTCGTTAACGTCTTGTTGTATTCATTGTAACTATGAGCTATATTCTTTGCTCATTGTTGACTTCTTTGTTAATGGACTTGGCTAGTCAAAGGAAGCTCATGCGAATTGTCATCATCCCATGATCTCATAGAAAAAATCCCTTGTGTCTTATCAGTCGTCTTGTCCATGGTAACAACCATAGTGTTTAGATATACTTCGCTTCAAGTATTTATATAGAAACAACTAGGTAATTAATTTTGAGGGATTTTCTCATGTATACATCGGTAGTTATAATAATAAGTATATGCAACAGACATTAACGGTAAAGCCTCCCTCCTAATGTCTAGGTGTGGCGGTGTAGTACTGTATACTCGTAGGTAAGGGCATTATGTAAATGTATGCATGAGTAGTGTAGGCTAGATCGTTTACCTAATAAACATCATGTTTTGAAGCTGCTTATAGTAAATAATGAATAAGTATAAGGATGTTTATTGTCTATTACTGCAGGATAGTTTTTTAAACTCCTGTATGATTATGTAATAAAGGTAAGTAAGTAGCAGTCAAAAATTCTTACAACAAAATCTGAATATAAAACCCATACGTACAGACGAAGGATCGCAACAATCGTTCCATTATCAGCGTCACAATGAGACAATAGGTAATCATAGTAATTAATAACAACGCCGGCTGCCCGTGAACCTCGTCGAACAATTACTCCCAACCATTGTCAGGTGGTTTCATAATAAGCAACAGAAAAATTATTGATTCTAGATACACTGAACGCATGATTTGATGTATTAATTACTTGCACTGGCTAATTGCGTCAGCAGGATTCATTGCACTTAGATCCAATGCTGTAGACTCAGTTTAATTTGCTGTAGCAACAGCCAGTTTTGTATTTTGTGGATAATATTTTTAATTGCGTCAATGCTGTGCGTAGAAACAACACAGGTAATAATCAGGTGTAGGTAACTAATTAAGAATAGATTTGTATGATCGACTATGCAAATAAATCTATAGACGTCTAATTTTGATGTATAAAGAGTTTACTTATGTAATTTATTGTCTCTTCCAGAACAAACACAAATACAATGAAACTAATTATCGCAGTTGCTTTATTATGCATGGTGGCGGTGTCCTGGGGAAAACCCGCCTCTACCTACACAGACAAGTGGGACAACATTAATGTTGACGAGATCCTGGAGTCACAGCGCCTTCTGAAAGCTTATGTGGACTGCTTGCTCGACCGTGGACGATGCACTCCCGACGGAAAGGCCCTCAAGGAAACTCTTCCTGACGCCTTAGAAAACGAGTGCAGCAAATGTACGGAGAAGCAAAAGTCTGGCTCAGACAAAGTGATCAGGCACTTGGTGAACAAGCGTCCAGACTTGTGGAAGGAGCTGGCGATCAAGTACGATCCCGACAATATCTACCAGGAAAAGTACAAGACTCAGATTGAGTCTGTGAAGCAGTAAGGCACCGGGAAGTGCTGACGAGGATGTCGCTTAGTTGGTGAAGAACGGGTGGTGGCAATGTAAATTATGATATGAAACGCAGTTACCAAAGCTTTAATTGGAGTTTATTGAAATAAATAAATATTATGTTTTTACTGAATATTTTGTATTCATTTTTTCTTTAATGTTAAGTAAGAATTCAGTAATCAGGAGGTTTATCCTGTTGTATTTATATAAGTCAATTAATGTTTTAGTTATTCTGATTGCAATCTTACTTTTTCTTAATAATTATTTTATTTTACTGATAAATCCTTTAAATCTGAAAGTGTGATTAAAGTAAATAAAAAAATAAGAAACGCCTGCACAAATCACAATAACTAAAAGTAACGTTTAGTCTTTTTCTGCTAGAAACTTATCGAAGGATTCTTTGAATTTCTTGTCCTTGTCGTATTTTTCGCTGAGCTGCTGCCACGTCTCAGGGTGTCTAGCTATCACTGCCTTGATCACCGACTTTATTAACTGCTTTTGTTTAGGACTGCATTTGCCGCATGTAGTTTCTAGAGCTTCTGGAATTACTTCTGCAAAGGAAACCAAAAGTAGTTAGTAGTAGTTTAAAGTAGTCACCATTTTCTTTTAAATTCCTTAAACAAGCGTTAACAAATTCTCTAACATTGATTTTACTCACAAGTGCTTGCGGATTCAGGATAAATATCTAATTAAAGCAATGTTTTTAGGACTACTCCTTACTGGCTTATTTCAATGAAACTCACTCCTACACAGGAAAAAACACTGCTACCTAAATTAATTTTCAAGACAATATTGTTACGAGTAGAAAATTTGCTTTGAAGGACAGGCCCTTTTGGGTCTTTTAACATTCAATTTCAAGCAATAACGTGTTGGTCTGAACCGACTTTGAAGAAATTTTGTTTCCACTGCTTGGATAGACCCTCCTTTCTGTGAGAATAACGAAATAAAACCAGCAACCCACTGGCGGATTGGTGGTTTTGTTTTTGTGGCTAAGAAAAACAATTGTAAGCTTACTCTTAAAATCCTTAGCGTCAGGCGTGCATGGTCCCTGGTCAAGGAAACACTTGGAGTAGCTGACGAGTATCCTATCATTCTCCAGAAGGGGCTGCACATCGAAGCTGTCATACTTGGAGTCGTAGAAGTCTGCTGCCACTACAGCCATTAAAGTAGCAAGGAGTACACAGTCAGCCTTCATGGTGAACTGAAAGAGTAAAAAAAAGGAATAATACATTGAACATACCGACCGGCGAACGTGGTGATCATTACACCACACCACACCACGAATGCGTAGGACATCACAAGACGAGGTACACGCCAAGGGTGCAGTTACTGGAGTCGCACCGCAACGTCAACTTCAAGGCGTTCGTGGTTCGCGTACCGAATTGTTATCTGCCCGTCGTCATGGAAGACGACTTCTGGCCGCAAGACGTGGTGTTCCGGTGCTTCCGCGGACAAGTACCACAGAACAGCACAAGAATAAGCTAGTGAAGTATTAGTTTATAATAAAAATATGTATGTTTAGGTTAAGGTTTTTATCTATGGGCCTGCGTCGCCTGAAATAAATGAATAAATAAATTACTCGTGCCTTCTCTGTATGAGAATAGTAGATTGTTATACAAGGGTCGGAAGGAATCAATTCCCATACGAGGCATTTAGACGGCTATAGTCCGAGTGGGAATTGATGACTTCACCCGCGTTAAACACTCTACTTTTCATTTCGAATTTAAGGAAAGTAAAAAATAGTAGTTTTTCTAAAATATTTATTGATAATAATTACATGAATAATAGGTATACCTATTCATTAGTCTTTTTTAAATTTGAAGTATGGAACACACCACGTCACCGCCACATGAGTAGATTCTGTGTCACCACCGCAGGCCGTTCCGCTTACTAGGGCCCGTATTATTATCATTCTGTCTGCATTCTTACTTTTACCATTTTTCATAAATTACTTAGAAAACACGATAATCTTGAAAAAAATTACTAAAAATTGTGTTGCGACGTGACACTTTTTAGTGCTGACCCAACTTTCTTATTTCGATTCAAAACTTGCATACAGCCTAATCGATACTCGCAATAAAAAAAAAACCGGGCAAGAGCGAGTCGGACTCGCGCACCGAGGGTTCCGTAACATCCGGGTTTATGCATAAGATTTATGTTTATGAAATTAAATATTTTTTTTAGGGTTCCGTAGCCAAATGGCAAAAACGAAACCCTTATAGATTCGTCATGTCTGTCTGTCTGTCTGTCCGTCTGTCTGTCCGTCCGTATGTCACAGCCACTTTTCTCCGAAACTATAAGAACTATACTGTTGAAACTTGGTAAGTAGATGTATTCTGTGAACCGCATTAAGATTTTTACACAAAAATAGAAAAAAAAACAATAAATTTTAGGGGTCCCCATACTTAGAACCGAAACTCAAAAAATTTTTTTTCGTTGAATCCATACGTGTCGGTATCTGTGGGTTGGTCTTCAAAAATGATATTGAGGTTTCTAATATCATTTTTTTCTAAACTGAATAGTTTGCGCGAGAGACACTTCCAAAGTGGTAAAATGTGTGTCCCCCCCCCCCGTAACTTCTAAAATAAGAGAATGATAAAACTAAAAAAAATATATGATGTACATTACCATGTAAACTACCACCGAAAATTGGTTTGAACGAGACCTAGTAAGTAGTTTTTTTTAATACGTCATAAATCGTAAACCGCAATTTACCATTCATTCAATCAACTCAAAAATATAAAAAAAAAAACATTTAATTTCATAAACATAAGCCTTATGCATAAACCCGGATGTTACGGAACCCTCGGTGCGCGAGTCCGACTCGCTCTTGCCCGTTTTTTTTTTTTGAGTTGATTGAATAAATGGTAAATTACGGTTTACGATTTATGACGTATTAAAAAATACTACTTACTAGATCTCGTTCAAACCAATTTTCGGTGGTAGTTTACATGGTAATGTACATCATATACTTTTTTTTAGTTTTATCATTCTCTTATTTTAGAAGTTACAGGGGGGGGGGGGGGGACACACATTTTATCACTTTGGAAGTGTCTCTCGCGCAAACTATTCAGTTTAGATAAAAATGATATTAGAAACCACAATATCATTTTTGAAGACCTACCCATAGATACCCCACACGTGTAGGTTTGATGAAAAAAAAAATTTGAGTTTCGGTTCTATGTATGGGGAACCCTAAAATTTATTGATTTTTTTCTAATTTTGTGTGAAAATCTTAATGCGGTTCACAGAATACATCTACTTACCAAGTTTCAACAGTATAGTTCTTATAGTTTCGGAGAAAAGTGGCTGTGACATACGGACGGACAGACAGACAGACAGACATGACGAATCTATAAGGGTTCCGTTTTTGCCATTTGGCTACGGAACCCTAAAAATGAAAAAAAAAATTGTAGAAACTGAATAAAAACTCTTTAAACTAACAAAATGTATTGAAATGTAAAGTGTTGGCAGAATAACCAATGTATAGAATTAACACATTGAAGGACACTGAACGAGACACAATAGAAGTTTTATTGTTATTACGTCGAGAGGCGTTAAGTGTCCCGCAAAGTGTTAATGAATTACCTATCATCATTCTCAAAAAAGCTTCTAGTAAGCCTACCTAAAAAATGTTTACTGGGAATTCTGTAGTAAACTATTAGAAAGTATCAAAAATAAAATCCTCAATAAATAATTGTCCAATAAATTAAAATAATTTTAAACACCGATCGCATTCGGAATATAAATTCAAGTATAGAAGCATTTCGGCGCGAAATTCAGTAAATGAGGTACCTATTGGCCTGTCTGTTATTGACATCATATTAGAAGAGATTGAAATGATATTAGAAAATCATAAATCATTATTATAAACAATGCTTATTGTATTTATTGCTTAAAATAATTTTATTTTATTTTCAAATATCGATTACATTCGTCATACTAATTACTCGAGTCAATCGAAATTTAAAAAAAAATTGTTTGGAATAATCGCTTTCACACATCACTGCAATAAAAAAAAAACAATAATGGTCGGCGATTTTGAACACAAATTGAGTAGTGGTAATGATTAATACGTATTATTGAACCTGTGTTTGAATATTACGTTAAAACCTGGGCATTTTCGTGTTGCTTATAATATTATCAATAACATTTGTCACATTTTAAATCTTATCTACATCTGTGTGTGTGAAATTTGTGGAAAGTAAAAATGTAAACACATACGATTGGCGCGAAACTTCGACATTAGATATCAAAAAAAATTCATTACCACTACTTATTTACCTTAAACTATGGATAAATTCGTCAAATAATTAAATGATGTGTATTCACAGCCCCATTATGGTAAAGTCAGGATGTTCGAAATCCCCAATTTTTATGTTTTTTAGCCTCGACCACAACTGACATCAAAATGGTGATTATCGTACCTATGTATGTTGAATTTATTCAAGGTGAATTATTAACTTGTGCGCTAAATCTGAAAGATTTAATGGCGTTAACTTAACATATTATGAGCTTTTTATCCAACTCTCCTAATTAACGCACATTCATAAGATTTGATGGGTAGCATAATAAATATTTACATAATCAATTAAGGGTGTCGTATGTCTGACTAAGCTGACTACCTAACTAAATTTAGTTCTATTTTTAAATTTCATTCCCGCCCTAGGGAGGGAAGCAATTACTATGAGTCTTTCCCGCCCAAGGGTGGGAAGCAGCGTTTTCCACCCGCTATTCGGATCAAACAAACACTACTTTCCGAGTATGAGAGATGAAAAAGCCCTTTGCCCTGCAGTGGGACACTAATCATTCATTTCAGACGAAAGACGTCCACTGCTGGACATAGGCCCCAAGCACCTCCACTTCGGTAGTGCAGATAGTTGTATAATTGTGTTTCTGGAGAATCACTTTTTATTTATTTAAAGACATGGTCATCCTCCTCGGACATGGATTGCTAACCTTTCTTTATATTGGCTGGGTAAGGCAAGCGCAGCTTTCTCACGGCTTTTATTAACCACGACCCCATATTCCCTTCTCAATTTAATAATAATAATACCAGCCTATTAGTGTCCTACTGCAAAGAAGAATTGCCGAACTTAAGTGGCAGTGGGCAGAGCACATTGCTCGCAGAACAGATGGCCGAAGGGGCCGAAAGGTTCTGGAGTGGCGACCGCGTACCGGAAGACGTAGCGTTGGAAGGCCTCCCACAAGGTGGTCCGACGACCTTGTGAAGGCCGCAGGAACACATTGGATGCGAGAAGCGCAGAACCGGTCGAAGTGTAGGTACTTGGGGAAGGCCTATATCCAGCAGTGGACGTCTTTCGGCTGAAATGATGATGATGATGATGAAGTGCGTAAAAAATTATTTAAAAATATATGTCTGAAACAACGTCAGTAAGTGTATGATAGATGTTATATGCAAGAAAAATATTTTTGACAAGTTTTTTACCTACAACACTTGTCGAAAACAAGTATCACAACTCTTGTATTTGTGGTTGTAAACGTGGAGTTCAAATTAAATATAATTTATTCAAATTAGGCTGAGAATCAGCACTTTTCGAACGACAAAATTACATAAGACTGTCCCCCAAATCGCAACCTTCACCCATTCCTAGTGTCTTTGCTGGAAAGAAGAAGTGGCGCAAGAAACTCCCCAGTTAACTGTACCTATCCAATATCTACATAAGTGGAAGCAGTATTTCCATTGGTAATAATACACACTTAAACGACATGACCGCGGGCATTTTCTATAGTAACCGGAACCAATTAATTCTCTATTAACATAATGTCAACTAGCAACTAGTGACACACATACATACATAGCATGATCAGCCTTTAATGTTCCCACTGCTGGGACAGAGGCCTCCTCTCTGTGAGAGGGAGTGGACTCGGGCCCACTGTGGGTTGATAGATGTCACATGTCTTCGAATTTTTGCTTCTAGGAGATGCTGGTTTCCTCACGATGTTTTCCTTCGCTGTTTTGAGAGCAGTGGTGATGAAATAATTTACACAAAGTAAAGCCTGTTTGGGGTTCGAACCTACGACCTACAAGTTGTTAGTCGCGGCTGTTTCCATTGCGACACACACACGATAGAAGTTTGGGTAGACTATTTTAAGACATTATTTATAACTAGGCTCCTGCTTCGCACGGTTTATGCGACTTGACAAAACGTCGGGATTTCTTTTTATTACATGCAACTTTTTATTTTTATTTTTATATACACAATCTTTTCGGGATAAATTCTTTAAATGATGGTGAAAACCGCATCGAAATCCAGTACGTAGTTTCGAAGTACAACGCGGTCACACAGACAGACACGAAACAGTATCTACATTACGATACGTGCGGCGTTTAGCAAGGAATACTAAGACACACGTATCGTATGCTATTTTATAGCTCTTGTGACCTAAACCCGCATTTATATCACACTTTTCTGTGTAAAATGGACAATTAAGTGCGGGCTTAGATCACACAGTGCTATAGCGACTTTAATTTATAATATGTATACAGGATGGCAGGGACATTGACGCACACCATGTTACCTTGGATTCAGGACATGATTCTGAACGACGAAAAATTTCAACGCGATTATTAAAAAAAAACTGGCCAAGTGCGAGTCGGACTCGCACACCAAGGGTTCCGTACCACAAGGCAAAAACGCCGAAAAAAACATGTTTGTTGTATGGGAGCCCCCCTTAAATATTTATTTTATTACTTATTATTAAAATTAAAATACAACTGAGTATTTTGTGAATATTTCAAGTGCCTACCTGTTGCCATTTTTGATATAGAGCAAAAAAGGGCAAAAAAATCGCGTTTGTTGTATGGGAGCCCCCCTTAATTTTATTTATTTTGTTTTTAGTATTTGTTGTTATAGCGGCAACAGAAATACATACTTTGTGAAAATTTCAACAGTCTAGCTATCGCGGTTCTTGAGATACAGCCTGGTGACAGACAGACGGACAGACGGATAGACAGTGGTCTTAGTAATAGGGTTCCGTTTTTACCCTTTGGGTACGGAACCCTAAAAAATACTCTGCCAACTGCCATACACTTTGACCGCGTGGTTATTGCACCTTTCTATGAAACAGCAGATTATTTTCGTGCTGTTATGATAGATAGAATAGAATAGAATACTCTTTATTATGTACACAATATTAATTACAGACATAAGTATAGAAACTGTATAAAGGGTGACACAATGGGCGGTCTTATCGCTAAAAGCGATCTTTTAAAGACAACCTTTGGATGGATTAAAAAGGGGAAGGACAGACAAATACTGTAGGAACCGGTGTACTGTGTGACAGTTCCTCCTAGATGCATGATGATAACTATTGAGGATGTTTAGACGCGGAAACTATTATCACGAATTCAGCAAGAGTTTGCGTGTCCATGTCCATTACACACTGTCTAGTCGATGTCAGACATGGTACTGCTTTCTATGACATCCAGTAATCGAGTTTGGGAGCTTATATTTAAGTACTGCAATTGTATGAGCTCTCAAATACTTGACTACAAGAAACCTAAAATGCCCTTGCCTCGGTACAAAATATCATCAAAATCAGTTCTATAATTTGGTTATGTATTTGAATTCGAATTTTTATATAAATTCTATCATAACATCTTTATTATACAAGTCGTGTGCCCGACGGTATTTTAACCTCCGTTGCACAGGAATTTCTTGTGCAAAATTTCATTTCTAGCGGTTTAGGTTGAGAGTTGTCTGTCAATCAATGAATGAATATAAATGAATTTAAGAATTTAGTGTATTAGAGATTAAGAGCGTTTACGCCGTACGGCGTTTCATACAAACTTTCAAGCCATTATTTTTCGAAATTAATGAACCGATTTTAATGAAACTTCATACGCGTAAGCAGGATGAAAAGGTCTAAAAAGTTAGTAGAGATCATTTTGGAAGTGTCTTACTTAAAAAAAGATAACTGGAAATCTCTGTTTCTATCGAAAATTTAAGATGGGTCTAATTTGGCTGTAACACTATTTTTCGAAAATGTTCTCTACTAACTTCTTAGACCTTTGTATCCTGCTTAAGCGTATGAAGTTTCATTAAAATCGGTTTATTCATTTCGAAAAATAAGGGCTTGAAAGTTTGTATGAAATGCCGTACGGCGTAAACGCTCTTAAAATTATTTTAGAACTGCAAAAACCGACTAAAACATTGCCAGAGCACGGTTTTTCTTCATTTCAAATGATAAGCAGCTTTCCGTGAAGTTTTAATAGCGTTTATGTAATAAATAACCTGTATTACAGCTCTCTCTGCGCTAATTCACTTTCCAAATAATTATGGGAGATTGCGGGATATCCTGCTGTGATCATAGCAACGGAGAAACGCACATTTCAAGCAAACTTAGCGGTGTTTTGATCGCATAAATCAAATCAGTCTATTATGGACTATTCTTTCTAGGCCTTAGTAACAGGAATCTAATCACTAAAGCTCCACTGATCATTAATTAAACCGCTAAATCACTTTTACAAACGATTAAATTGTTATACACCGTGAGACAAGAAAGTGGCTCATTGGATTTGCTTTTGTCCCTGGCTTCACTCGCGTGGAGCTCGGCAATTATCCCTCTGGAAGGTACTACCGGAATAAAAAGCGTCCTATGTCCTAACTCAGATAGTGTCTATCTGTATACCAAATTTTATCAAAATCTGTTCTGCCGTTAAGGCTTGAAAATGTAACAGACAGAGTTACTTTCGCATTTATAACATGAAGTATGTATGTGGATATCGAGAATAATAAATACTTTAATTTTAAATACCTGCCAACTATGTCAAGCCAGGTCAAGATGGAACACAACTGCAAAGGAAGTGACATACGTAGTTGTATATAAAGCCTTGTTTGTCATTGTCCATAAGTGCGCACTGAGCAAACACACAAGTGATTATTACAATCTACAGACGTGAGTACGTTGCTAATAGGTGCATTATCGGATACAGCGTCTATGAGGCGCATATGCCTATTGCCGGATGACCCTTGATTTTAATGATGACAAATATACGTACCTGATTCCTCTCTACATTTCCTGTACATTTAATTTTAGTAAACCCATGTAAATCACTTTGCTTTCTGCGTAATGTATTTATGCATTTACTTGTAACAGAACATCGAGCATTCACTGTTTTAAATTTTGTCGAACCGAACTTCGAACACCTGATTTTGAAAACCAACGAGCGTATTGGTATTGGCTTGAAATAAACGCTGTCATGATAACGTTGTATCATTTTAAGACCTTCACACAATATTCCACACTATACTCATAGAGGAGCCCGTGGCTAAATAATAGCAGCCGCGCAGATCTATCGATCAGGTTAAGTTACGCTTGCCACGATTGGTCTGTGGATGGGTGACCATCTTTATATACCGAGACCCTTCCGTGCCTCGGAAAGCACGTTAAGCCGTTGGTCTCGGTTGTCATTTGTAGATCTTTGAGAGTCGTTACGGGTAGTCAGAAGCCCGAACGTCAGACAACCAGTCTTACCAAAGGGGTATTGTATTACCCCCAGTAACTGGGTTGTGGAGATCAGGTAGGCAGTCGCGTCATGTAAAATACTGGTATTCAGCTGCATCCGGTTAGGCTGGAAGCCGACCCCAAAATAGTTGGGAAAAGGCTAGGCAGATGATGATGAGCGTATTGGTGTAACATTTTATCGAGCAAAGGCACGAGCGCAAGAACGCACAATCATCAACAATGAACGCAAGGTAGAAAGAAATGTTACAGGTAAATGCTCACTCGCTCTGAGCATTACGTCGAACGCAGAGTCGAGCTTTGGCAGGAACGTTACATGAAATGGAAATGCTTTTGGAACTGAGCCTGTATTGTACCATTCGTAAGATCGTTACATTACATGCATATGCTCTAGTGTATAACTCAACTTAAAGAAAATATTCAAACTGATTCATCGAAAGAGTTTATACTCTCTATGTAGCATTTATTTCGTTTATGAACTCAATGTTAACGTTCAAAAAACTTGATGTAGAAGGTGACGTAAAAATGTAACAAAATGACACAAGTCAACAGCTTTAATTTATATTGCTTTAATCATTTTTGGCGAGGGTTTTAGGCATATTAATTTGTATTAATTGTTATATTTGAATAAACGTATTGATTATGCCATTAGAGTGTAATAGAAATACTTCGGGGGGAAAGGGGAACCTTGGTATGTTCATAGAAAGAGATCCAAAGATTGTTGCTGCTGGTATACCAAGTGCTCAGGCTACAGAAACTGTGGGCGCTGCATTGCAACATTACCTGCTCAAAGATGAAGCAGATGCTTTATTGAGTGATGCCATCCACCCAACTCCTAAGCCGCGCCCGCTTCCACCGCTCCGTCATCCAATACCGCAAGATATGCGGAATGCAGGCCCCACCGGGCAAGTCGCCCAACTAATCAATCCACCAAATAAAACTAAATTCGAAAGTCTTGTTACGGATTTAAAGGAAACGGCGTACGCATCATATTGGACGAAGAATCTTGGACAAGTAAAGGATCCTTTGCCAATGTTACCAGAAGGCTTTGATAAAGGAACCACGTTTGGAAAACCAACGCCGTATCATGGCCGACTCTACGATATAGCAATGCCTAAGGTTCCATTACCTGACAAAACACCCCACTCGAAACGCGCTGGCGTTCAGGTAAATCGCAATTATTGTTCACCTCCTTATCGTTCAGATATAACCTATGGTTATCGCACGACCGCGGACAAGCGAGGTACTCGTGGTCGATGTGCTGTCACTGATGATAGGACTGTACTTGGAACAGCAGATATGGGAATAATAAGCTCAATACACTCCAACTTTGCTGATACCCACCAGCCTAGGATTGGGGAGGCGTTAGCTCCGAATGATAATATTAACGAAGTGCCCAAAGATTATACTTTCGGGATACTGAAACCTCCCGATAGTATGAAGGAATGTTTGACATTCTGCGAAAATAATAAGGGAGTGGAATTTTTCAGAACATGCTTGAAACATCTTAACACTGTACGGAAGGGTTTGTCTAAACGTGTTTTACCAGATTTCTTCTATATTTTTTACTCAAACCTTAAGTATTTTGATAAAGAGGGCTCAGGTTGGCTCTCAAAGGATACAGTTTATAATGTTTGCGGCACAAAGCTGATACGATTCGATCCAGCATTAATAGAACCTCTCTTATCAATGTGGGGGGCATTTAACGGATCTAAAATTAATTATAAAATCTTTGTTCGTGTTATTAATTACAGAGTGCCTTCTCCTGAAATCCCCAAAATACCCGATCTACCAGAAGACTGTCTTGATTTTCGTACTACTTATATTGAAATGGTTAAACCAGGACAAGTGCAGGATACTCGTCGAATGGCTGGTTTACCCTCGGGAAGATATTTTGATCTGGATTTTCCAATATCTCCTGAAAGAATGTGTAAAGCAGACAGAATTTGCCTCCCACATGAATCCGATGCTAGGTCTTGTTTATGTCCTAGCGTCTTGACGCTCCTCTTTGTTTCACACCGCGATATGTACCAGAAACGAGAACCAGACGTTCTAAGATCAGTTTTCGAGGCAGCCGGAGAAAAGTTTACAGATGAATCTTTTAATGCTATTTGGGAGGAAGCTAGAAAACTTCATTCCGAAGGGTGGGTCTGTTATGAAACATTTCGTCGGACGCTTAATCAAGCGCAAGTAAAACCCAAAAAATAATTCTTTCAAATGCTCCTTTATTTTGTTAAGTACCACTTGTAATAATTAAAAAAAAAGTATTTGTAATTTTCATTGAAATTGATAAAGATGTTTATGTCAAAATGGATAAAGTATTTGTTTTTATTCTTGAAGGAAATCTTTCCATGCCTGTTGGTATTTGCCTTGACGGTCGTATGTTGCCACTAGTTCCTTCCAGATGTCAGGGTGATTTTTCTTCACTTCTTGAGCCAGCGCCTTGCCCATTTGCTTTTGTTTGTCCGTACATTTCGCACACCGAGTTTCCAGGGCCTCCGGCAATTTGTCTGTGAAAGGCAAAACAGAATGAGGTAAAGCCGATTTCATTTAACACAATAATGCTGAATGAAAACTGGACTGTGAAAGCTTTTTTATTTAAATCAACTGAAGAATCTTCATAAACTGGGTAAGTATTTTTAAAAACCACAATATGTGTTAGATGATATTATTAGGTGTTTTTAATAACCAGTCTCCGTTTTGTAAAAAAAAAAATTACAAACAAAGTTTATAGTAATCTGCGTTCGCGATTTAGTTGCCAAACATATAAACAAATATATGAGTTTTTGGAAAAATAACTTTAATTCCTACACAATAAACTAGTCACTCTGAAATCGACTGAATTACTACTAAAATAAATTTGATATTTGTTTAACTTGAAATAACATCAATTGGAAACATAAATTTGAATAGACCTTAGACACATCGCTGTTTGATTCGCGCCACAGAAGAAAACGATAGTACTTAACTAAAACAGAGCATAATTTTTATGCAATCCTAGGGGTTAATAAACTTTCATAGAAATATCCTCTTAGAAATATTCTCTTTCGTAAATATCTCAAAACGCGCACCTAACGCTTTTACAGAAAAACAGTATTATGGTATTTGCCTGCGCTACATTTTTATAGTAGCATAAAAATGTACTCTTTGAGCGAAGCACAGAATCAAAGTTCAGGTAGTAGATTGGTGGGGTTTTCCAGTTCATTTTCCTTATAAATGACGTATAATAATATAAAGTATTGTATTAACAGCAGTCGTGAAATGTGTTAGAAGAACACAAGCCGGCAAAAGTGTTAATGTTTATTGAAAGGGGTTGTTCCAATGCGCTCCAAAATAAAATAAGTAGAGTCAGCATTAAAGGCAAACCATAAGTTGTTTGCTATATACACAAATATCAATATCGGTAGTATTATTTTAACGTGGATTCATCACGTGTGTCAAAAATGCTCAATTTTTCGACTTTACGGCGTCATTGTCGCATGATGTTGCATGACAACGCGCAAAATAGCGCGCGCCGCGGGGGCCCGCAGTCATTAAAATCAGGATATATCTAAAATTTTGTATGAACGCTATGTATAAAACTTACGTGGAATTGCAATAAAATAAGCTGAGTATTTTTACCTTGTAATGTGTTGTTTTTTTTTCGTTGTTTTTACTTTGTTTTTAAGAAAAAAATATTGTTAGATGTGACGTTGTGATTATGACAGAAATATTTGATATGCATTTTTTTCTTTTAATTTGATATTTTTATAATGTTTCATGCTTAATTTATTTTTTTGCTAACTCTACTCAACATTTCTTGGAGCGCAATGGAATTAACGTATGAACGTTAAATTATGAGAACAATGGGTTTTGGAGCGCAGTGGAACAACCCATTGAAAGAGATCCGAAGCTAACGGCTGCAGGGAATCCTTCGGGGAATCACAGGCTAACCAGACACTCGCCAGTAGATACTCTCAAACATTACTTATTACCAACAACATTTGAGGGCAAAACCTCCAAAATTGAAAGATATGCGGAACGTTGCTGGAATGTGTACTGAAGCTGCAAGTTTTATTAATCCACCACCAAACACAAATTTTAATGTCTCGCACATGAATTCCAAAATACAATCATTACTAGTAGGTACTTATTGGAATAAACAAGTAGGAAGGGTACGCGATCAAGTGCCTATATTAGGTACTGGCTGTTACATTCTAACCAAAACTATGGGACCAGAAACTGAATTAAGTGGAATAGAATAGAATACACTTTATTATGTACACCATATAAATTACAGACTAATATATAGAAATATATAAGTGATCGTTTATAATGATGTAACAATGCCAAAAGATGGGGCTTTTGATCGACGAGTCTCAATCAAATAGATCAAAATGTTGTCAAACAGATCGCAGTTTATTTTAGTTTTAGAATAATAATTGAATGTTATTTAGATTCTTCTTAGATCTTGTTTTCTTACCTTTAACTTGTTTTACTTCTGGAGTGCAGGGTCCCTTGTTCAGCAAGCACTTGGCATATGATTTCAGTAATCTCTCATTGCCGAGAACTTGTTTGATGTCGAAGTCATCGTTGGCAGACTCGTATTTGTCTTGTGCGAGCACTCCGATGGCGAAGCAGAGGGTGAGCAGAACTACCTTCATGATTACTTATAGCTTTACAAGACAGACAGGTGAACCTCGAGCACAGTCTAACAGCTGAGTGGTTTATTCGTCGATGCGTCCTATATTTATACCAACCAATAAATGCTTTATTTCTTAGAATAAACCACAGTATGACAAATATGTCGCTACTAATTATGCATGGGGATAATTATCAGTTCATTGAAGACTGTTTTGCCGCATATTTAATGACGAAACGAGCAAGCATTTAATAGAAATCTTTTATGACGCTCATGGCTCAAGAAAAGCACATCCCTACGACGCGCGACGGTCAGGACCGCGGGGGTAGAGGAATGTTAAACAAGTGAAACTATGGAAACTTGTGTTATATCTTTATTATCTTACTCTAATCCTTATACTAATAGAAATTGAAACCAATTTTAATAAATAGTAAATGCATTCTCCATGTTTAAGTTATGGTCACCATTGATATAATCCAATCTGTGAATTCAATAGAGGCCGTCACAATTGGCGAGGATCACAATATTACGAAAGATTTCTTGTGTTCAAATGTTACAATCTTAAGCACACTTGCACCACAAATCACTAAATAATTTTAGCGCTAAATGTATTTAAAACTTCGTTCTGTTTCCTCCAATCGTTTGAAGATGATAAGGACAGAACGATGATTTAAATGGGTTTAGTGTTAAAAGTGTTTAGTGATTTGTGTTACGAGAGGGCCTTATTTCTTATTTTATTTGATCAATTTAATAAATATTATATCTAATAACATAACGGTATCACCAAACTGGTCTGTCGTGACCTGATAGATAGTGATAATTAATCACTGATGAAAAACGTTCATTAGCATTTAACAGCTTAGAAATTAAACAACATTACTGTTATAGATAATATTATTGAGGATCCGGAAACAGGTTGGTTACTAATTGCCAGTGACTAAGAAGGTGTAGAGGGCATCTCTGTTAGAACGGTCAGGGTTGTACTTGTCGAGGAGTTCCAGGAAGCGAGGCTCGCTCTTAGTTCTGATGCCAAGGAGCAGCTGACGGACGATCGTCTTCTGTTTAGGGTTGCAGCGACCACACGCGGTGGACAATGTCTCTGGCAGTACACCTGGAACAATACCGATTGCTGGTGACACGGAGCGATAATATACGGAGCGATACGGAGTAATGGGAGAGGGCGCTGACTCCTGACATACAGGTACACCTAGTTCAGGAGTCAGAGGCTTCAAACAAGTTTCTGAAAGCTATTATGTCAATAAAGAACTATTATATTATTATTATTATTATATTGTCAAACCATGGGCTAGAGATAGGGAAATGTAATCATCGGTGAGAGTTGTAGAGGATTATATGATCTTATACATAGGTATACAAACTACTATATAGATAGTAGTTTGTTTCATATCAGAATCTTTGTTGACACGGTAGAAATGTATAAATGGAGCCATTTGAATTCAACATTGTGTTTTGTGAGATTACTACTTAATTCCGGCCATGGGAGCCTTCCCATGAATGGCAGATACCAACCAAAACCCAACGCTCAGGTTGTTATAGACACCACATAACATAATCAGCCTATAATCTTCCCTCTGCTGAGACACCGGTCTCCTCTCTGTGTAAGAGAGTGGGCCGTAATTCACCACGCGGGGGCCCGTGCAGGTTGGTAGATGTCCTATTGTCTTCGAATTTTTGGTTCTAGAACATGCCGGTTACCTTACCATATATGTTTTCCTTCACCGTTTTAAGAGCAGTGGTGATGAAATAATTTAGGCACACAAAGTAAAAACCTGTCGGGGGCCTGACTGGAATTGAACCCACGACGGACAACTCGTAAGTCGGGGCCGTTGCTATACTGGGCGACCACTGCTCTCTGTCTGTGTTATAGAATCTACTCGTAATCTACCTACTTTATGGGTTGTAGATGTTTGTAATAGAACCAACGATAAACAAGTTCATTATAGATGTTTGTAATAGAGCCGTCGATAAATAAGTTCTTTTTATTTAACTATTTTCCAGTGAATGAGATGTAAACAAATACTTTGAGGTAGTTAATGAGGCGAATAATGTTTTATTTAATAATAGCGTCGGTAACATACTTCCGTGCTTAGCATCTATTATGGGCTTAAAGTTTTCCTACATGACATTAAAAGCGGGTTTTCCCAGTGGTCAGGTCATTTATTCTACAGTGTTGGAGTTAGGATAGAACTGATTAGAAGAGCATAAACTAAAACTAAAGTCCTCCAGACCGTTTTTCGGCCTCGGCGGCCAATCTCAACGGAGACTAGCTTTCGACGCGGGTGATATTGTAGTGCACAAGTGTGGGCGCAGACAGAGGTGCAAACCCTCTTCCCTCACTTTCATAGTCCAATGGGCGGCAAGCCAACACGACCGGAGAGAGATCAGGCAAGATACATTAGGTAGGGACAGTAATTCTCTAACCATAAACACGCAGGCACTCGCGTCGTATAGTTCAGTGTTTTACGTTACCCTTGATCAAGCCTTTGGTTACCTTACCACAATAGTGGACATATGAATCACGAGACACTAATTCCACAAAGATTAGCTCTCTATAGCAACCTTCTTTGTGTAAAAAGCTATGATTTTAAAACAGTATGGCAAGCTGATTGAATGCTGGATTGATCTCCAAGCTTTTAACTTTATTCCAACCAGTTACGCAGCTGTGTATAGCATGACTGAACAGCAAACAGAACCGAGGAAAAGATCTTAACAGGTTCCACCTCAATTATCGAGACACATTAGAAGTTTTATTGTTATGACGCTATAGCCGTATAATGCCCATAAAAGTGTTCAGAATGATGAATCTATCTGGAATTACAATTTTCATTTAAACAGCCCTTCATAATCCACGGATGGGCAGCTCATTTAATTAATGAACCAGAGCTGTAATGAACGGTATGAGCTTCACGATAAAACATAAATAAACTACTTACGTTTGAAGTTCTTTCCATCCCTCGTGCAGGGTCCCTTGTCCATTACGCATTTGTAATAGGCCAGTAGGATCCTATCGTTCTGAATGATGGCATCAGCGTTGAAGTTCTCGTAGCGATTGGGCCCTTGTGAGTAGCATGACACCACCACCGTCAGCACGCACAGACATAGTAGCCAATTCCTCATTGTTATGGGTATCTGGTAGAAGAAAAGTTTAAATTAATAAGTACAATTGCAAAAGTTCATATGTGTATTTGCTTAACCGTTATTGTTGCCACGAATGATGATGTTATAGATCTATTTGGAGCTACTTTGGATAGCGAGCAAGAAGGGTTGCTGAATAATGATAAAAAAAACCATGGGCTTTTTAGAAGCAGTCATGAAAGAACAAAATTTCATCAATGGATAAATTTCGGTAGTCTGCATAGTGGATGTCCGGCACTGTTAGCTCAGTTTATTAGACCAAAAATCTGTTCAAACATCTTTCGACTAATACACGAGTAAAATAGAAAGACCGGGAAAAGAAAGAACAATAAATTGTTTTATTCTAAACAAATGGTTTACACACACGCGTAAAACAACATTTAGAATTAAAATCAAAGAAAGTTAAAAGAAACAATAGTATTGGACAATGTCAAGGTCAGCAGACGTGGACGGTAAATTCCACTTTCTCGTGTATACCGGTAAAAAGGATCTGTAAGACTTAGTTTGTATGCAAGACATTTACTTCTTACCTACTTAGAAATAGCTTAGAAAAAACAAGTATCAAAAAACTGTGTGAGAACTGATTGGACGTAAAAAAATATTAATGTAGATGTTATGTTAATAGGTACAGTAATATTTTACTGTTTTGTCATATCTCGGGACCATGTGGTCGGGAGGTCCTTTGGAAGGCGTACGAGGGGCCGAAGTCAACTCGCAGAGGCCCGTTAGACGTTTTCAAATAAATGAGGCACCATATTTTACTTATTATTAGTGCATGTGAGCTCACAATAAATAAAATTGATACCTATCAGATACCTACGCAAGTTGTGGTTACGGAGCCGTAAACACAAAGATCACTGTATTAATAAAGGGAATTACGTCGCTATTTTTATCACGCTCAAATTTAAAACAAAAACAAATGGAAAAAAATCTCGATCGACAACAAAAAAAAGCTAGCAATGTACCAGAATGGTAAATACGGAAAAAACGCAGCTGAATTAACACGTTTCTAAAGCAAACTGCGAACGTCCGCTCACTTTCACAACACTTTCTAAGAAGCTTTCAATAGAAAAATACTCACCGAAGAAAGTTGTGTAAGTGCTGCTCTTGCGGCGTCTACTGTCGCAATGGTGGCTTGTGTGCTTGTGGGCCCCTGGCTTGGTCCAGAGCCCCAACGGCGGGGCGCGAACACTTCTCAAACCTGTCGGCCCGGGGTCGATGTAACGGGCCGCATACTAAACGCGACGAAGAAAGCAGTGCGCCCGCGCTACCAATAATGATATTCATATTGCATGGTGGCTTTGATCTTGTTGTGTAAACATATAATATATAATGATGGGTAAACGAACATGCTGTCCAAATATACGATATGCAACACAACAACTAGGCGAAATCGGAAGAAATATCATAGGAAAATTTTTGATCCATGACTCAGTGACAACATTTAGCGTAATATAGCAAAATAACATAATAGTCAATTTTGACCAAACATACTTACTTGGCCGACTTAGGATTAGCCTTTAAAAAAAGCAATTGCACATTTTGACACGCTAAGAAGAAGACCGCATAAAAACCATTGTACAGTTTAGAAAAACAATACGGTAACACAAACAGGGACGGAGAGCGGTTTTAATTTACAATAAATGTAAAGATACAGACAGACACTCATGTGCATTTGTCATTGCACTCTCGGTTCCATTCGGTGCATCCACAAAAATTTCGTCACCACTGATCTCAAAACCGTGAAGCAAAACATCGTGAGGAAACCGGCATATCCCACAAACCAAAATTCCAAGAGGTTTAAAGTCTTGTAGGGACTAAACGTTCCAATGTACGCGCAGTCGGTTACGCGACCAAAACGAGAAACGTTCCTGATCGTTCCTGTGTTCTCGTTTTAGTCGCGTAACCGACCACGCGTACACTGGAACGCTTATCCGTACAAGGCTCAACATCTAGCAACCCGCACTGGGCCCGCGAGGTGGTTTACAGCCCACTAGGCAGTGGGCTCACCGCGAGGAGCCCTGTGTCCCAGCAGTGGGAATGTTATAGGCTGATTATGCTGTTATGCTACTAACGGCTCGGGCTGCAATCCTGCCTTGAGTGCAATGACAAACTTAGCACACTTCAAAACGCACTAAGTATTACCTTATTAGCTCCATCGTAGAACTTAAACCGTAAAGGTACTGACACACATGCTCAAACCAATCGGAGCACGCGAATACCAAAGTCACGTGAGTTTCGCGTGCTCCGATTGGTTTGAGCATGCTAGTAATGAGCATGTGTGTCAGTACCTTTATCCTTTGTTTCCAAACCCGTTATTATAACCGAGTGTAAAAGATTAAGAAAAGGTAATCCTTTCTGAGTATGCAGAGATAGAAGCATCGATTTCGAGAGAACTGGTTTGGGATGCAATGTCAATAACATTACTTTAGGGGTTAACGTAACGGTTTTTTGCTATAATATAATCGTATATATCGAAATTTGCATATCTACCGTTATGTTATGAAGGTACCTCTAACAACTTAATTCCTTAAGATTTGATTTCCTGAGAAAGCGGTGAACGGTCACACAAAAAACGGCTGTCCCTAAACAGGGCGTTTTTGACACCTTAATGTCAAATACTGGTGATTCG
This sequence comes from Mesoligia furuncula, assembly GCA_916614155.1. Classification (NCBI taxonomy): domain Eukaryota; kingdom Metazoa; phylum Arthropoda; class Insecta; order Lepidoptera; family Noctuidae; genus Mesoligia; species Mesoligia furuncula. The sequence continues at coordinate 13,485,504 of OU744809.1, read as the reverse complement.
TACAGATTTCATGACGACCGTTAAAATATGACGGAAATTCTTTCATGGGAAACTAAAGCTTTATCCATCGAAGAAAGGGTTCAAAGAGGGAACAAAGAAAAATATAGAGTGTTATATAAATAATTATGTTCCCTCCTAACGCAGGGGCGATTCTCGTAATTTTAAGACCTTTCACACTCTGATCTGTCTCAATCTGTCAAAAATACCTCTAATTTCCCTAAATTTTTGACAAGTTTTTGACATTACTTTGTTTGAGATGGGACTGTGACTAGATCTTAAACGTTTTTAATTACGGAAATTACTTCAAATTGCACCTACGAGTAATTATATAGTGTCTACTTTGTATATCTTTCTGCTGCCTGCACATTTGAATATGTCTGATTAAGTAGGTCTTTAAGTTTGTTTGCCGGCCAAAAACGGTAAATTTGCTACTAGTTCACCAGTATCTATAGCAAGTGTTGCCAATAGCGTGGCATTTATAACAGTTGTAGCAGTAAAAACCACAGCTTCACTCGTTAATCTATTACGCGGGCCCAGTGCCAGTTGGTAGATCATGTCACATGTCTTCGAACTTTTTATCATAGGACATGCCGGTTTCCTCACGATGTTTTCCTTCATCGTTTTGAGAGCAGCGGTAATGAAAAAAATTACACTATGTAGAGCTTCTGTCTGGGTTCGAACATACGGCCTATAACTCGAGGTATGAGGAACAGGGTGTAAAGTTTCATCATTCATCATCATTTCAGCCGAAAGACGTCCACTGCTGGACACAGGCCTCTCCCAAAAGGGGGGATTTGCCATAATCGCCACTCTTGGCAGGCGGGTTGGCGATCGCAGTATGGTATGGTGGTGGAATGCATAGAGAAAGCTGCTGCCCATTCTCCGGTACACCCCTTAGTCGCCTTTTACGACACCCACGGGAAGTATGGAGTAATAGTTATATGTATGAAGTGTGGGGTAAAGTAAAGTTTACTTAAACTCTATAGAAAAGGGAGGATCCTTAGACCAAACGGGTGTTGTGTCTGGCAGGCAGCTGTCCGATGATTCATGTCGGGCCGTTGTATCTATGCTAGTTGCGCGTTCAATATGTAGAGATATAGAAGATAATCTTGATTTCTTTTCCTAAATTGCATGGAATTAGTATGTACTATATTTTGCCAAACTGTCAAGAGTATTTCTAGACGAATTAACAACGAATTCCGAACGACCCGGTGATTTGTGAGCTGGTCTAAATAAATACAATAACTTATTTTATTTTCACCTAAGATTTAAGGATAGTAGAATTAAACATTGTATTTGAAATATTTTCTTAATAATTTTATGTGCTATTTTGATGTTATGTGGTTATAAATAATTAATTGTAGTATACTCAGTGGAATGTATGTTTAAGGGACTTCATCTAATTATAGTCTGATAAATTGTTATAAAATACATTGAATATCTTTTATCGTTTTAAAATAATTCAGTCAAAATAGATTTACTTAGGACTGTCAATATTAAAAGTTATTTGGTCAAAATGTATGATTATTAAAAATGGCGGGAATGTTAGATGTACTTGAGTAATATTGGAGGCTTTTAATACTATAAAACATGTGAGACCGCCAATTCTGATCCTCTTGGATTCAACTGTGGTGAAAGATGGACTACCGTTCACGTAAGTTAATTAATATTATTGCTGTTAATTGTGTTGTCCTCTAAGTGGTCTAATAAATCCCACAAAAACATTTCATGTTAAATGTTGCCAAGACGAGACCATGTAGCTCGCACTATCAAAAAGTAATCAGATCTCATGTAGAGCCAAGCTTCTAACTCTACACACCCTAACTCTACACGGTCTAACTTCGCAAACTCTACACCTTAGTCAAAATATATGGCTTGGCCGTTTCGTTACTACAAGAACCATTAACAGTATGAGAGTTTTTCACCTTACGCTCATGTGAATGTAGCGAAAGCCATATATTTTGACTAAGGTGTAGGGTTTGCGATGTTAGACCGTGTAGAGTTAGGGTGTGTAGAGTTAGAAGCTTGGCTCTACATGAGATCTGATTACTTTTTGACAGTGCGAGCTACATGGTCTCGTCTTGGCAACATGTAACATGAAATGTTTTTGTGGGATTTCATTTCTTTTTGTAAGTTGCTTATGATATTTATACGAGTATTTTTTCTGTTGTTCATTTTTTCTTTCTTTTTTTGGGGTTTATTTATAACAAGGACCCCCTATATAAATTTTCAGACCTTTAGCATCAAAATTTACGGAAGTCTCATACAAACTTTCACCCCCTTTTTTAAGGGGTTGGGGGGGTAAAAGTTTCATGTTTTAATATTTTTTTGTTGTTTGTGTACTATTACTAGCTTACATGCCAAATTTCAGCTTTCTAGGACTTCAGGAAGAACCTTAAGAATATTGATGATCATCAGTCAGTGAGTCAGTGACGAAATCGGGGTATTTTAGATATCAATAAAATCTAAAGTATAAGAGCTATGCAATTGAAACTTTATAAGTTTAATAAGCCAACCACTGACATCATATCCTGAAAATTTTGTTTCTCTGGTATAATCCAAACCCAAGTTAAGAGGGTTCAAAAATACGACGAAGTGCTTCGAGAAAAGGTAGGTAGTGCCCTTGCGCTTCGCTTGGCTCGTCTTGGCGGGGGCACTCCCGTGCCCCCAGATTAAGTCTACTACTGCTTTTGTGTTAAATGGAATTACAGAATATTCAAGTTCTGTTTCTATCCATTGCTAATTTGCTATAGCTTTGGGAAATGGTCCAAGAGATTAATCATTGATGTGATAACAATAATTGTTTATGCAAATATACCTACAATGTGTTGATCTGATACAATACTTTAAAACAAGCTGCCATGAAGTTTGCTTGTCCTTCCTTCTTCATGATGACCTAGTTTTGGGAACGGACAACTAGTTTTCTCATTAACGTATTTAACTGACAAGCCTAATTGAAATAAATGCCTAGTCTTGTCTTTCTGTGTTTTTCTTAATAAATCCCTTTTCCTACACACCATATTCATAGGTACTTCATACAGTACCTAAATAACTAGTAACACCACCAGACACAGTAAATGACATTGACACGAACCTACCACACTAAAAGCTTGCTAATTAAGCTGATATTATTACCTGTAGGTACATATAGTTCCATTCACCTTTCTGACACCTGCATATCAGCATAATATACCAAATGGTACTACCTAATGGTATGGTTATATTTTATACGATCTACTCATTGATACTACAAATTACTTCTGACGAACGGCTATCACTAAAATAATATAACAGTAGATTGTAAACACACGGGATTTCTCAGTAACAATAGATATTTTTTTTTAAATAAAAACCATCAATGACTGATAGGCGTTCTTATAATTTATACCTATGTCATGATTGACTGCTTAGCTCCATAAAGGTAATAGCGTGATGATAATTATTCAAAAGGTTAAATCTGTAACTATTAGCAATACTTATACCTTTTGGCACTTTTTCATTCGTCTTTCGTCTACAATTTGCGGTAAACTATAGACTAATACGAACATAATGCAATATTGCTCATCCTCCATACTAATTAGGGTTATAATTTATAGCCTACATACTCACCAGACTATTATGAAATATCTATGCAAAATTTGAACAGTATCCGGTACTATTTGCGTGATGCTGAAACAAACAGACAAACAGACAAAAATTCAAAAACTACATTTATATTTTTGGCATTAGAAACGTTTCCCAGACCTCGTAGCAATTACTTGATTTCGTTAATTTCATTACCCGACTATGGCGAAGCAAAAAGGAGGGTTATGATTTTGTGTATGTATGTTTTGTTCATCTGTTCCCTCATAACTTAAAAAGTACTTATAATAATTTGACAAATGAGATATGGTTAGAAGCATCTTGACCGTCCGCTGGTTATAGGCTATGTGACGTCACACTAAATTCAATAAGACGCCCTCTAGAGGACATAAAAGTAATGAATTTGAAAATACATATTTTGGGATGGCGCCTTGTGGGGTATCAAATGAAAGGGCTTAATTAGCATATTCCAAAAATATAAATTTTACTGAAATAAACCCCAAAATAATTAAATAAAAAAAAAGTTTAAAGTCGTAAACTAACATACTAACCGCTTTACTAACAACATACATATATATAATCTGTGGTAGCATGCGACCACGGGAAGGTACTTTCTTATTTCATCCTTTTCACTAGTCGGGTTTTAGTTTGTAAACGTTTTTTTTTTTATATTTAAATAGATTAATAATATTGTCCCAATCTATAATCATCTGCTTAGCCTTTTCCCATGTTGGGATCGGCTTCTTAACCGGATACAGCTGTATTTGTATGTTTGCTGTATTGTCCCAAGCTGTGTATGGTAGGTACTACCTAAATATCAAAGTTTGAATCTGTGAACAGAATTCGGGGAAAAATTCGCAACCTTAAATGTCGATCAAGTTGTTGGACACAAACAAACATACCAACTGTTTAATATTCATAGTACTCACCTACTTAGAATTACTGCTCACGATAGTTGTTTATAGGTATAAAAACTCAACCACGAGAAGTTTTTTACAATTACAGATAGGTACCCGTTTAAGATTGAAATGGTGATGACGTGGAAGCTATTTTAATGGGCTGTTGTTAGTTTATAATCGTTGCGTTATAATAATGTAATTTTTATTTAAATAAATACAAACCTTTTACATACTAGCAATCCGAATCAACTAAATTTTTATCGGCTTCAAAAATGAAAGAGTTTCTATGTCCGTATTTTGTATGCATGTTCAATTTTGGACCGATTTTGAAAATTAATTTTCCATTTGGTTGAGAAAGCTCGCGCGGTGGTCCCATATTTATTTTATTAGTTTGCCGTGGTAGTCTTTGAGTTAGCTACAATAATACGTATTATATTATAATACGTAAGTATTTGTTTGTTTGTTAAAAGATTTTTTGACAAAACTACTTTCAACTGAGCAAATTGAATACGTTTAGCCAAAGCACCTTAACTTAAGTAATGACCAATACCCTTTGTCCATAGCATAATCACTAAGTGAAAAGGAAGGTAAGACGCCCCCTGCAGGTACAAAGCTCCACCTAAATATTTTTTAAAGGAATAACGCAATCTTTGAATGTTGTCATGAGGAAGCTTCATGGTATCTCTTGGTGCTGACCAACGCTGAGCACGCTGGTACTCAACGCCGCCGCCCACGTGAGCACTGTTTTAGCAAGGAAAGTTTGTTTTGTTAAGATATCTACCATATTGAATTTTGCGTCACGTCTGCAGAGTTTTGCTAGCTAATTCAATTTGACCCTATATATATATGTATATACAACGTTATTTTTAGTATATGCGAAACCTGAATATAGTTTGTTCAGAATAAGTACCTAACTAAATCGATTCCAATAATTTTTACCCCATGTTATATTTTGTCCCAAAAATATTTAAAAAAGGTTAAAAGTTGGACATGGAGCGACACTAAGTAGGTTATTCAATCTCCGCGCCGGTTAGGTACTTAGGTACTATTATCAATGAGCGCAAGACGGCACGGCGCGAGCGGCGCGGGTGAGCATGTTTTTCTACGGACCAACAGGTAACTTAACAAGCTTATAAGTTTGTGATTTTTCATGATACAGTTTTGAAATTTTGTACATAGATTCTTTACATAAAAATACTAGACACGTGTTTCGGGTTTCGGATATACCTACTAAAAATAATGTTGTTAGATACGTCTAATTAATAAGTAACGTAGAATAAAGGTTGTTGATCAGATTATTTATTTCTACATTAGCTCATGCTGAAATGGTTCGTTCCGCCTTCCCTTCCCCTACACGGCCTCCTCTGTGCGAATTCAGCGATTCTAGAAATCAGACCTGTTAAAAATCCTACCTATTGTCGCGCCATTTTGAAAAACAAACAAAATGGCGCGACAGTAGGCAGGCGGCTCCATGAAAATATCCCCTTTGATTTCTAAACAGGTCAGGTTTCATTGAGAACGTCAACACCATTTTGAACTTACATCTTGTTGCTTAGATGTTTGAAATAAAAGTTTAAAGTAATCAAAAATCTATGCAACACGAAGTAAGCAAGTTAGGTACTAGTTCTTGTGATATCCAGCTGTGACAGACAGACAGACAGACTGAGTCTCACCATAAGGGTTCCGTTTTACCATTTTGGTACGGAACCCTAAAAATATGGATGTCACGTGATCAACTTGGAACGTTTGTATCTCGAAAACATGACACTTTACGGGGCTTGGACTTAGTATGTTTTCTGTTGGCATTGATGTCAGCTATCGACTTGTCGATTTATTGGCTCGATATGTTTCATGTGTGGCCGGCACTTAAAAAAAACAAAATGGCGGACAGGTAGGTATGCCACGGACCTTCAAATAACTTTACAAACTCTATCACTGCTTTAGGTTGAGTGAAAATCAGACTAACAGCTTTTCCCAAATCACGAGTCCGCTTGATTCGTTTTTTGAGAACACATTTCCTTCATCCCTCGACACAGCTCAGTGTTGTGATAAAGGAGCATAGTATACATAGATAATATTTATAATTTTATTTGCCCAAAAGCTTCTTTAGCACAACCCAGTACAAGTGTTGGGTTCTAAAAGCATTTATTAACACGCTTATTACAGGAGAGGAGGAGAAATATTTCAGTTCGCAGACGTTGTTAAAATTAAAGCGCCTTCTGATACCCAATAGCAAGTTCACTATACAAATGATGCAGCAAGTTAAATAACAGGCGGGTGGGAGTTACCGAACAGCTAATATAACTACCGTACGTAACTACTGTACAAGTGTAGAACTAAGTCTTCGGGTGTGAATTACCTGCCTCTGAGTAGCGCTTCCAGAAGGTCCCGCCACTTTGACGTCAAAGTGGCGGGATAGCAAGTTCACTATACAAATAATAATAATAATAATAATAAACCATTTATTTTCAGGTAACAAAGACCCATAGATACATACCTTAACCTAAGTATACATAATAATATAGTAACAATTGTGTTAGTAAATAAAACTTAATAACTATGTTAGTATCGCTTAGTTGCACTAAGTCTTTGTGCGATCCGGTGGCACTTGTCCGCGAAAGCGGCGAAATACCACACCCTGCGGCCAAAAGCTTTCTTCCATCACCAGGTGCAGGTAGCATGTTGGTGTACAAATGATGCAGCAAGTTAAATAACAGGCGAGTGGGAGTTACCGAACGGCTAATATAACTACCGTACGTAACTACTGTACATATGTAGTACTAAGTCTTCGGGTGTGAACTACCTGCCTCTGAGTAGCGCTTCCAGAAGGTCCCGCCACTTTGACGTCAAAGTGGCACGGACGTCTTGACATACTTCCTTTACCTTTAGAGTACCTGCAAATGTCTTGTTTAGGGTAAAAATAGTACATATGTTGTACAAACACTTTAATGTGATACATTTTAAATTGGGGACTTGATCCCGTCATTTTGACTCAGCAGGCTGTGCAGCTTTGTCCACTTGCCAACCAGTGGAATTATGCAGGCTGACATTCAGTATCAGTATATGAACTAAATTGTACACAATGCAAATATATATATAACTTTTATTATCGAGGAATTTAACGATACATTGATTTTCAGTTTGAATGCCAATGATATTATTGAAAAGAGTGATTAAATATAGCTCTATGCCTTGTTGGCGGCTATCTTTTTCATAAGGTCGTTGTAAAAAGGCTCGTATTTGTCGTGCATCGTTTTCAGAACAGCGTCGTATTTTTCCTTCTGTGTAGGAGAGCACTCAGCACATTTATTTATCAATAACTTCCTTGACAGGTCTGAAACGATTAAACACAAATGGGTATTAGCATTAAAATCTGTCCTAACTAAATTGGTCTAATAAAGATCGTGGAAACCGATAAAGCTGCTGGTCAACTATCAACAGTAACTGGTCCTGCAGTTGATAGTGATATTAAAATTATTGACTCACCTGCCACCTGTTTGTAGGCACCACAATCCCCTTTTTCCAGCATACAGTCGAAAACTATGTTTCTCTGTTCATCATTGGCTAACAAAGTATCGTAGTCGAAAGCTTCAAGCATCTCCAGCTCTGTCGGTGATAATGCAGCTGCAGCCGCGAAGGCTACCAGCGCTGATAACACCACAAGTACTTTCATCTTCAGACTATAGGATCTGGAAATAATTTATTTAATTAAACTACTTGAATACGAGATACGCAATTGCATATAAGTAAATTTGCAGTAGGTACGCGAACACCGATCGCGTGGTCTAATACAATGTGATTCTTTCAATTCTCATAAAAAAGAAAAAAAATAGGTACTTATACGTTCTAAGTTTATTTTGAATATTACTGACATCGCTGAAGGAAAACATCGTAAGGAAACCTGACAAATAATTTATGTCCGAAATTGCCATTTGCCTTGAGTAATTGTGGTGATCAGTGCTCACGTATTCAGTGGATTTATTTAATAATATCTATCCATCTAATGTACGGTTTACAGGCAACTTTGAGATAATGTTTTGAACATTTTTTGGAATTATGATTTCGACGAAGTGAGTACCAGCTTAGTATAATTTATTTGTTCAAAAATATACAACAATTTAATTAGTATTGTGGTACACTTTATGACACTTTTTTCTATGAACAGAGTTTTAAAACTCTGTGTCGGAACCATAGGTCGGAACTGTCCTACTTCCTATCCTACTAATATTATAAACGCAAACGTTTGCGAGAATGGACGGATGGATGGATGGATGTTTGTCATTAGACTCTTTCACGCAGACTACCGAACGGATTTGGATGAAATTTGGTACACAGATAGTTTATAACTAGGATTAACACATAGGATACTTTAATCCCGATATTCCCACGGGATCGAAAGTTATGCGAGTGAAACTTCGGGGCCCACGCGTAGCATGAGCACCGGTTTGTCGACAGAAGAGTAGACAAAGATGACGTTCCGTGTAGACAGTACGACGGCAGCAAAGCAGTAAGAGTCAACTGCACTTTTTACGAAATTCACTGTTTTAATTAATTTGACTCGGAATTCTTTGTTTTGTCATACAATTTTTTTTTGTTTTTGACTCTTAATTTTTACTGATATTAAGTCACATTATAAGGAGGGGTCCGTGGCCAAATAATAAGAGCCGCACAAGTTGATTGATCAGGTTAAGCTACGCTTGCCGCGGTTGGTCCGTGGACGGGTGACCATCTTTACATACCGAGACCCCTCCGTGCCTCGGAAAGCACGTTAAGCCATTGGTCCCGGCTGTCATTCGTGGATCTTTTTTTTTGTTTGTGGGATTTTGTAGATAACCGTATATACTTTGTGGCCGTCGAGTAGAAAGTTTTCTACTGTCTTTAGCGTAATCACACGAAAAGTCGTAAGGGATCGTAAGGGATTTTGTAATCAAAATCCCTTAGACAACTGACAGTTGTCAGTGTGATTTTGACATTTGGGATAGAAAACTTTCTTCTGAAATAGTCTACATAAAAAAGGACCCTTTTCGTTAGAAACTAAAGACAAAATGACAGATAGTATAGAAAGATTTCTAGGCGGTATGTCAAAAATGAAGAAAAGAAATGTCACTTTGTATAGAAAGCAATGTGTCTTCTCTTCGTAGAGATAGAAGTAAGTGTTCATGCTACGCGTGCTGCTAGTGTAGATATAAAATATCTGTATTTCAGACATCAGCGCTCTTCCCCTTTTGTAGGTGAGGTGACACTTTTTTAACATTTATTTATTACAAAGTAAATGCTGCTAATAGTAGTTTATTAATAAAACAGCCAATCATGCTACAAAAATGGCCAAAAGTTTTACCATCTGAATTTTTTTCAGAATTTTCCACCGTCTAATAAAAATTAAGTTTTTTTGCCATTTGACTACGGAAAACAAATTCCACAAGTAGTTCTTGAGAAATTCAGGAGATTTTAGTTACACGAGTATTAGACACAACAACATAGTTTTTTATAATAGCTACGTTATAAGGATAATGTGCACTGGCATTGGATATACAGTAATTAAGAAAAATTAACTAGTTTTATCTACACATAGAATAAAGTTGAAAACGGTTCTTGCGAATAAGCTAGGTATACTGAACTGACCTTTGGAAGGAAGGAAACACAAAACTTGACTTAAGCTCATTTCAAACTACGCTATAATAGTCTAATAGCATAATAGTATAAAGCACAACAATATCGCTCGCCATACATTTAAATAATAATATATAGTATAGCAAAGTGTGAACGTGTTCTAAATAAATGTATGGCGAGCGATATTGTTGTGCTATAAACTATATGCTATATGCTGACACAATTTGGGAGACGCCAATTCTATCAGTCGATTGCGATCGACTTACTTGAACGGAAAACTACAATGAACTAACACTGATACTGCTATTAAACCTTACAATAAATAAAGTGCATATTAATTTAGAAAAACAATAACTTTACCTTTGAAACAATGATGAATACTGATGAAGAACACAACAGTTCCTTGATTATGTCCATCTTTTTATAGTTGCGCGTGAGACTGAACTATAATATCCTTTCATAAGATGAGGAAAATTCCGAGATACGATAATGAAACGATATCAATTAAATCTAATAGGGAAACAATTATGAGGTCACTACCTTTTGCCCGCGACTTCGCCCGCTGTTTATTATTTTTTCTCCGGTTGTCGGGCGTGGTAAATGAGGCCATATTCACCACACCCGTCACACGCAGGGCATAGCAGTTTTTTTTTACTTTCCTCCTTATCGATGACGTTGATTGAGCTAGCCCATAATCTAATGATGAGCTAGGACCGTCATTTATTTCTTATACAAAAACTAACAGTCTTCTCAATCAACGCTTTTTTCTCATCGTCCAACCTAATGATATTAGAATTTCTCAGCATTCTTTTTCAGGTTATCTTTTTGGAATTTCTGAGTGACTTCGCCTTTCTTGCACTATGGATTTTACCTCGGCTACAATAACAATACCTATAACTCGCATCTCCGACAACTCTGATTTTGCCTGGTTTCCAACGGAGATCTAACGTTCTATAAACTGGGGCAAAGCGAATGAATCATTTGTGATGCATTCGTTAGATTTGAGTGAAATTCAATCTGTTGGAAGGAAGACAGTGGATTACTCCGTGACGACAGGTTTGAATTTAATTTTTTGACAGGTTTGAAGCCATCAGATTTGGGAAGAGTCTGTTAAGACCCTTCACCGAGTTTTACGATGAACAAAAATATACAAGGTTTTGAAACACTTTTGTTGCTTCATTTGCACAAATTTTTTGTTTTTGATACATGAGATTGTAGGTTCAAATCCGGGCAAGCACCGGTGTGACTCTTTCAATTCATATATAAGTAGGAACCTACATTCTAATTTTATCTTAGACTTCACTGGAAAACATCATGAGGAAACCTGTCGTAAGTCAGATTTGTGTATAATATAACCGTTGTATAGCGTCTGTATAGTTACACAACGCTTTGTCTTCTTCTTTCGACAGTAAAATTACTGACAACTGAAAGAGAGAACTCGGTGTGTAACTGTTTATCTGATATAATACGTTTATTAGTAAGGGGGTAAGTCTGAAATTACCATTCGCCTCGGGTAACCGTGATGATAAATTCTCATGCTTCCAGTGGTTTACACAGTGGTACGGTTTACAGATTACTTTAAGATAATTTTCTATAGAGAAAATTTTATGGGATCGTGTTTACGGCGAAGTTAGTGCCTACTACCAAGCAGTCCTCCACTTTATCATTTATGTCGACATTTATTTCACAGTAAATGTTGCAGCCAATCATGCTATTAAATTTTGCGCAATGTGAGGTAGTATTTAAAGGATTTAAGTGTTACCTCCTTAATTTTTTTCAAAATTTCCACCAAGTATCCAGGTACCAGTAGTTAGCCCTTTGTCGGCTGCATAAATTATGACCTACATGCTTAGGGTACGGACCTCGGCTTAGGGAGTCACTGGGAGTTCGGATCAAACGAGTACGAGACACAGCAACATAGTTTTTAGTGCCTATGTTAAGATAAGGATGATGTGAACTAGCATTGGAAAAACAATAAGTAATTAAATAACTTTATTAACTAAATGCAGAAGGATTCTTCCAAATCAGACCTTTGAATGGTAGCTGAGTCAGATTTGACTTAAAACCAAAAACGTAAGTGTCCAGTTGGGAGATGTTACTTACAGCAGTGGCTTGTGAACAACCTACTTGAACGGAAAACTACAATGAACGAATACTCTCACACATCTATTAAAACTCTTAGTAAATAAAAGCATATTAAGTTAGAAAATAATATTTCAGTAATATGTAACTTTACCTTTGAAACAATGATGAATACTAATGAAGATCATAGCAGTTGCTTGATTATATTCATGATCTTATAGTTGCGCGTCAGGCTGAAATATGTAGGTACAGCTTTTCTTATGACGAGGACAACTATCAGCTTAAGAATTATAGATGGAATAGATATACTAAGGTAATATAATATAATTATCATGATAATATTCACATTTAAGCTAAGTCTAAAAATTACCAACATCTATTCTATGTGAATAAAAATGAAATGCTGTTCGTTGGTAAGCGCATCAGTTGAAAATGGCTGGACCGATTGGGCTATGTTTTTATTTAAAATGTTAATAGTGATTAAATCTAATTCCAATTTTAGATGTTCATATTTATTGGGTAAAACAAAACATTACATAACTCAATATATATTTACCGTCATCTTTGATGACTAGGCAGCCAGGCACACAACACTTGTTTCGAGACATTGTTATTTAAACACAAAACACTTAACTAATAAGGTCCAAACTCCAATTTACGGAGGGCCTAAGCAATTCTGTTCGATCACGGAGGAACACAGGGGGCTCAACTCAACAACTCAACTCAAGATTTTTAGCAAATACGGAGTAACAAACTCAACGTAAATTACACTTAAATCGGAAAGAAAACGAAATAAATATAAAAATAAGCGCAACCGTCGACACTTTTTTTTTGCAATGAAATGTCAATATCATTTGGCCCTATCTTGTGTTATAAATTCTACTAAAAGTTAATTTTTTATCAATATGAACAAAATATTAATAAATTATTATGATCCGGGAACTTTTACAAACATAAAAAAACATACATAAAATAATAACTAACTCACAATAGATCAAAAATAAAAATTATATGGTTACAGTTCTACTGAAATATACTACCAATTTCCTAATGGATTTACGCTGACAACAGTTCGTTTTTAATTTATGTCCTGGTGGATAGATGGCGCTGAATGTATAGCAGTTGTCACCCCCTGATTGTAGGAGTGAGCAATGTGTGTGTGTGGTAGCTCAGTGGCATCGGCTCCGAAACCAAAGGACTAAAAATTCATATCATTTTAGTTAATAGTGTCACTTGTAGAATAAGCCGAATATCCTTGAAGTTGCAGAACAGATAATTAAAGTTTTACTGAACAATCACCTTGAAAAAACGTAGTAGGCACCTAATATGCAATGTGGAAAATAAAACTAGGACGTTACCTACTAAAGTTTTTGTCTAAGCTACATAAAATAAAATTCAACATTGTATTGAGCTCCAGCTTTTCCCTTTTTCTTTATTTTTTTATTATATAGGTACCTACTTGTATATAATAAATTTGTTTATTTTTAACCATTCGAATTCAGTTGATTCATAATTTAATGAACAAGATATTTATTTTTTTATAAAAAAATTATTAACTAACATTTGAAAATTTTTCATTATTACGGAACACGTTTGTTTGGTATACATCTTTTCCGTTTTTGTAATAATATAATGTGTAGAAGAGAAATTGTCACTGAGAGAAGTGTTTTTTGTTTGTGGAATGTTTTGTGTATTTGTTGCGATAGAGTACACCCTCCAAATACTTTAACTTGAAAATAGTGAAATTAAAATTAATAAGAGCAAAATGCAATAAAACCAATACAAAAAACTGAACATTAGTACACTGTTTCCTTGGGATCACGCTCGACTCAAGGCTACAATGGGCTCCTCATTGAAAACTGAAAAAAACTCGTCTTTTGCAGGACGGCTAAGTTCGGCAGATTATGCTGTCAGAAATATCCGTCAATCCGCGAGAGTAATCTATTTTAGTTACTCTCATAGTACTTATCATGTCTTACTGTATTTTACTTTGGGGACGGGCTGCAGACATCGATTTTATTTTTATTTTGCAGAAAAGAGCCATCAGAGCCAAATACAGGGTGAATTTAAAAGTGGGCGTGGATGGCCAAATCCGAAACTATGAGGAATAGCGAAAAGTACTCAAAGGAGTCGCGGGCTCGATTTTGATGTAAACTAAAACGGAATCATTGAATTTTCGGAATCATTTGATTTTACTTCCCATAATTTGATCCTTATTAGGGACACTATCGGGTGGTGTAATAATACAGTCTGTTTTTTTTAAATCAAAATTAACGGGTTTGATTCCTGGCTAGTAATATTGATTTAAAAAAAATCCAATGATGCAGTTTTAGTTTTCATCAAAATCGAGCCCACGATTCCTTTGAGTACTTTTCGCTATTCCTCATAGATTTTCGATTTGGTCAACCACGCCCACTTGAAAAATACACCCTGTATATAATCTCCGCAGACACGATTCTCCAAGGGAACTGTTTAAGGATATTTTAACATCATGACGGTACCTTATATATATATAAGTTAGGTATACGAAAACATCATGCACGTAAGGAAACGTTAACATCTTTTTAGTAAAAGAGGTGACAGACATAATTATAGTACGAGTACTAGAAATAGGGACCTGTTTATTAGTCCGACCAGGTTTCAGACTGGCTAAAGTAGACTTATCTTTCATGTTTAAAATGTTATAATAAAATACCTCACCCCATACTTCAACTGAATGAGACAAAATTCAAGTCTTGTATAAAACGCACACTATGCAGGCATACAAATGACTGGCTCAATGCTAGTCCTGCTCCACAACCACGACTAATTGATTAACTAATTGTTGGATCTGCTGAAAATTGTAAGACTATCTTTGCTTTGTATAAACTCAATTTCCTTTGTATTATATAATAACATAGCACAGGTGTGAGTTCTATACCGGGTAATATGTCTTTCATTGCTTGAATGTGCCTTGGCGGCTGATAGTATGTCATGCTCACTCAAATGTTTCGCTGACGCGATGACGGTGGCGTGTGTTGGATCATTTAGCTCCCTTCAAAGTGGTTGAACTGAATGAAGCTGGTCATCACTTAGCTGCTTCGGCTTATTTTTATATTTGGATTGATGTTTTGTTACTTTTTGCTGTACTCTGGACGCCTTAACCTGTACGTCTTTTATTACATCGTTCTCACATATAATTATAAATTCAACATTCATGATGTAACTAATATTTTTCTAAAAATATAATTTTAAAGAGTGTCTATGTGGTTTCTTGCCCGTTCGTCTCCATAGGTACCTACGCTTTGGAATGGGCAAGTAGCTTCATATTTTCTGACTGACTGACTTCTTGACAATTCAAAAGTGTGTAAATGGTGTAATTGAAATAAATGCTTTGTGTTTGAGATTGAGTTACAGAAGAAGATTATAAACTCTTGTCCATGCAATATATCGAGAAAACAGTTTTCTGACGGAATACAAGGCATCAGCACCCTCGAAAATCATAAAAACGACACCTATGACGAACAATTTAATAATTTTTCCAGCCGCCATCTTGGATTTTCATTTCGACCTCACTCTCGGCTTCGAAAACATGAAAACGACACTAAATACGAAAAATCTGAAATATTTTGCAGCCGCCATCTTGGATTTTCATTTTATTATAATTATTTACTAGCAGCGCCCCGCGGTTTCACCCGCATAAGTGTCGATCCCGTTCGAACGACACGTGGCGCCATCTATTATCTTAGTAACGTTATTGTTGTTTTCCTCAGGAAAAGCACTTTTTTTGGGATGAAAAGTAGGTACTCTTATGTCGGTTTCTGTACACCTGACAACAAAATATATATGCAAAATTTCAGGATGATCGGTTCAATTAGGCGTGAAAAGGTTACAAACAAACTTATTTGCATTTATAATATTAGTTAGGATTTAATTCAGACACAGTGATCCATAATGATAGTATACTTAAAAAATATTTTAGTCACCAAAGATTAAAATACATGCCTGATTAATACTAATAAAACTAAAATTAAATAACTGAAATGCATCAAATCAAATTGTAAAATGAATTCATTAGTTAAAATCGCAATCATCTTTAATTTTACAAAAATCCTTAAGTTCATTTACATCTTTAAATTAATTAAAATCAATATAAATTAAAATCAAGAATTTTATTAAAATCATAAATCAAATAATAGAACCCACTGATGAAGTAGGTAGGACAAGTTCTGTTAATCTAACTCAGTCCTTATTGACATGCAGCTGCACATAATGTAAAGTAATGCAGGCTGACATTCAGTATCAGTAAATAAACTAAATTAATTGTACACAATACAAATATTATTTTTACTGACGCGGAATTTAACAATACATTTATCTTAAATTTAAATGCCTGTGATATTTTAAAAAAGAGTGATAATGGCGTCCTTTTTGGCGGCAACTTTCTTCATAAGTTCGTTGTAAAAAGGCTCATATTTGTCGTGCAAAACTCTCAGAACAGTGTCATATCTTATCTTGTGTGCAGGAGAGCACTCTGCACATTGATTTGCAATTACCCGCAGTGACAGTTCTGAAACGATTAAAAACAAATAGGTATCCAAACTATATTTTTCTAATAAGGATCGTGTAAGGATCGATAAAGCTGCCTGTCAACTATCAACAGTAACTCGACCTGCAGTTGATAGTATTATTAACATTATTGACTCACCTGCCAATGGTTTGTAGGCACCGCATTTGCTTTTTTCCAGCAGACAGTTGAAAACTATATTTCTCTGTTCATCATTGGCTAACATAGTATCATAGGGGAAAGCTTGAAGCAGTTCCAGCTCTGTCGTTGTTAATGCAACTGCAGCCGCGAAGGCTACTAGCGATGATAATAGTACAAGTACTTTCATCTTCAGAATTGATGGGATCTGGAAAGAAATAATCGAATTAAAAGAACAATGGCGAGGCAATTGTTGGTGGAATTATTGAGCGTCTACGTATGTCACATTTGTAGATACCGACGAAATAATTTAATAAGTTTTATCAAATCAAGTTTATGGCCTATAAAAATAATAAAAAAAATAATCATCAAAACTGAATTGGCTAGTTTATCTGTATTTATAAAAGAAAGTCGTGTTGGTTACACTATTTATAACTCAAGAACGGCTGAACCGATTTGGTTGAAAATTGGTGGGGAGGTAGCTTAGAACCAGGAGACGGACATTTATGATACTTTTTTTTATATATTTCTTTTTCGATCAGGGTCTGTTGTTGATAAGACATAACCTCTAGAACTTCAAACTGGAACATCTTTAATTCCAGACTTCCTATAAAAGTATAGCTGAAGACAAAACTGTTCAGAAACTCAAACTTTGTATTTTAACATAATTGTCATCCGCAGACGTAAAAGAAAATTACAACAAAAATTTGTTTGGTCGTTCGCCGTTGTCCTTTAAAATGTTCCTGTTTATCAGTACTCGCAACTTCAATCTCGTGGTGCAATACTTGTAATCAAAGAATATAAATATTTTTTCACACCACCTGCTCGAAAATGTCAAATTATATGTCAAGCAACCTTAACCTAAAGTGAGCCATTAGTGGCCGGGGGCACAGCCGGTCAATAATGTTGTACTGGATTTCATTATGACCCGCTGGTCAATAATGTGATTTGAATTTGGAATCTCACATGCTCAGCTAAGTACTAACAAACACCCTTTGGTGCCAGAAAGAGGAAAGCTATTCTCGAAACCCTTACTACGCGTGGATGATATTCTCGATTTCCTACAAAATCATAACGACTGCTTCTTCATATCGTTGCCATGTTTTCGAAGACATAATATTGTAAGAATAATTAGATAACTACGAACCATTTTTTACCCGACTGCGTCAGAAGGAGGGTTATGTTTTTCGAGTGTATGTATTTATGTATGTATATTTCTTTGGCACGCTCTGCAGCCTAAACGGCTTGATCGATTTCAGCTTGAGAGGTGCCGTTAGATTCGTCTTAATGAGAGAGAGAGTGTCACTGGGTATATTAAAATTAAAAAAAAAAATTAAAATAGCCGATTTTTAGCGCAATATGTTTTCAAAAAAAAATTTTTTTTTCACGAAACCTATCGAGTGGGGTATCAAAATAAAGGGTTTTAAAAGGTGATTACAAAAATATATATACCTTATATGGTTAAAAGTAATTCGAAGTGACAAATCGTAAAAAACACGTACCAAGAACTAAATCGTTTGCGAAATTTTTCACATTTGTAAACTAAAAAGCTGGAAATAAAAAAAGTAATTTAAAAAATAAAAAAACCCGACTGCGAAACTGAAAAGCTACAAACAAGCCCATTTTAAATTAAATAAAAGTTGGAAGCAGGCGGGACCCATACCATTTTTATTATGTTTTCAAAATCAAATGGGTCCCGCCTGCTTCCAACTTTTATTTAATTTAAAATGGGCTTGTTTGTAGCTTTTCAGTTTCGCAGTCGGGTTTTTTTATTTTTTAAATTACTTTTTTTTTAAAAGAATGGAATAACATTAAAACTGGCATTAATAATAACAAATACCGTACCGTGCCGTAATACCGTAATAGTAATTGGCTGTAAAATTAGTTAATTTATTTTAAGTAAACTGCGCTAAGATTGCTGTGGATTTTGTGAATAAATAAATAAATAATAAAACCTATCTATACTACAGTCGATTTATCACATTTTATCAAAAATACTCTATTTTCACGAGCGTCTCCAATGACGTTCTAAATTCAAAATGCATACAGCCAATCATCCAAAACCATTCTACCAGCTCTGTATAAAGCTTAGTTTACACAAACGCCACTTCCATGAGAGTGATATCAATAGACACAATCAATAGACACACACGAGAAAATCGTAGAAAGAGACTTTTTTTTTGAAAATCGAATTGATCGTGTCTTGGGTACTTATTGGTAGACGCAATAAAGGCGCGAAAAGGCGCGAATTTTCGTAATATGGCTATTATTTTCTCACAGTAGGTGTAAAAAGTAGAGTATCCTCCTCTGGGCTAAAGGTGTCTTTGCCTTGGGCTAGCTTGAATCCCTCGCTGCATTCAGGATTCTTGTATTAACTCCCTCGCTTCGCTCGTGAGTTAAATCCCGGATCCTTCATTGCGCTCGAGATTCAATATGACGCCCGTGACATAAGACACAACTTTAGCCCCTCGGTGCATAATCTACTATATCATACCACCAGCTATTATAATGACGTAAAATTTTAGGGCATTAAAGCTCTGAAGTCTAGCCGGGTTATAAATTGTACTGTATTTTATTACATCCCGCTGGTCAGTAATATGATTTTAATTCCTCAATTGAAAATTCGTATGAAAACTTTTACAACTCAACATTTTTTTTTCTAAATCCTCTTGCTTTTTACTATCTCGCAGAAACTATGAAAAGTATAATATTCTCCGCGGGGATAAAAGTGCCTTCGTCTAGGGCGAGCTTGAATCTCTCACTGCTCTCAGGACTTCATTATTAACACCCCCGCTACACTTTGGTCAGGCGTTAAATCTGACCTTCCTTATTCGGGACCACTAGGATATTTCGTTGCCATCGGAATTCAATATAATATTGTTCATTAACCCCAAGGCATCGTTTCCTAGTTAAGTCATGTCGAAGAAACGCTTTTTCGGAGTACAGTAGTGTCGGACTTAAGGTATTTCGAACTAAAGTATTGTCGAAATAAAGACGTGTCGGAGTTCCATACTGTCGAAATAAAATCTTGTCGTACTACGGTTTGTCGAAATTCAGTTGGTAAGTCGAAGGATTTTAGTGAACGATCGCGACATAGGACATTGCTTTATCCCCTTGGTGAATAACCTACTATTATTATTTTGTCTTATTTTTGATGTTATGATGGCCAGTGGTGAAGGCATCGCCTCTGATGCACGAGGTTGTAGGTCCAATCCGAGAGCGAAAATGTGACTCTTTCAGTTCAGTAGGTCAGGCTTTGAATAGCAACTGAGTCAGACTGGACGTAGAAAACAAAAATTTGAGTTAGTGACACAATTTCGGAGATGCCATTTATGCAATTAGCTTGCGAACAAATTACTTGAACGGAAAACTGCATTGACTTAACACGACTCTACTGTTCAACCTTATAAAAAACAATTATTACCTTTGAAACAATGGCGAACACTGATGAAGAACACAACAGTTCATTCATTTTGTTCCTAATTTTATAGTTTCGCGTGAGAAAAATAAAACCTATTCATGAGATGAGGGAAATAATCAAGATAAGATAAAATTTACATTATTTATAAGCTAAGTTTTAAAATAACAATTATAATATTATGTACCAACAT
This sequence comes from Mesoligia furuncula, assembly GCA_916614155.1. Taxonomy (NCBI): domain Eukaryota; kingdom Metazoa; phylum Arthropoda; class Insecta; order Lepidoptera; family Noctuidae; genus Mesoligia; species Mesoligia furuncula. The sequence goes on along the minus strand of OU744809.1, from coordinate 13,465,036 downwards.
CTATTCTATATCTATAATATAAAAATGAATCGCTGTATGTGTTGCTAAGCGCAAATCTCGAGAACAGCTGAACGGATTTGGCTAATTCTTTTTTTAGAATATTCCCTGAAGTACGAGGATGGTTCTTACACAGAGAAAAAATTAACATATCTATAGCAGTAGGGTAGAAGTAGGGTAGAAATAGTGTAGGAGTAGGTTATGAGTCGGGTAGGAGTAGGTTAAAAGTAGGGTAGGAGTAAGGTACGAGTAGGATAGGAGTAATGTAGGAGTAGGGTAGGAGTAAGGTAGGAGTAGGGTAGAAGTAGTGTAGGAGTAGGGTAGGAGTAGTGTACGTGTAGGGTAGGAGTAGTGTAGGAGTAGGGTAGGAGTAGGGTAGGAGTAGTGTAGTAGTAGGGTTGAAGTAGGATAGGAGTAGGGTAGGAGTAGGGTAGGAGTATGGTAGGGGTAGGGTAGGGTAAGGGGTAGGACACCACGCAAATGAAGTAGCGCCGGGCAGCTAGAAATAATTAATATGGCAAAACAACGTTTGCCGGGTCAGCTAGTATTTAAATTAAATGCTGTTCGTTGGTAAGCGCATCACTTGAGCACGGCTAGGCCGATTGGGCTATTTTCTAATTTAAAATGTTCGCAGTAGCCCGAATTAGGTGTTTAGGGAAAGAAAAATTGGAAAAGGTTCCCGGAAAAGGGATTGAAGATTTTTATATGGAGCCTGCCATACCTACTGTCGTTTTTTTTTTCAAAATATCGGCCACGCATGAAGCTTATATATATATATCGATAGCTGACATCAATGCAAACGGAAAATATAATTAAGTACCTACCTACATTTGGTTTGTTTCTTAAATATATTGTTTTTAAACTTGCTTACATTTTGTTACTTAGATGTTTGAAATATTTACTCTGAAAGTTTAAAGTAATCAAACATCTCATCAATATGTAGGTATGTTGCGGGATCAACTATAATAATAATAATATATTTTATTTCGAGCAACAAGAGTCTTAATGTTAGTAACAATATATTTACAAACTATGTTAGTAATACACATACAAAAACACAAAAACAGATTGTGACATCACTGCTGCACGGTGACAGGCCCAGCTGAAACCTTGCAGCAATGGTTCACAAACGCACAATCCTGCCTGCTTGCTATCATAGACATGATGCTGTTGGCGCTGCCCCGCACCGTACCGACCAAGGATGCACACCGCTTCCGCATCACCGCGTAGAAACAGTCCACGTGAGCTTCAGCGAACATCCCTGATGTGCTGCAGTATCGGGGCAACTCATCAACACCCTGAACTCAAACATGAACATTAATATCTTGGAAACGTGACACTTTACGGAGTTTGGTCTTATTGTATTTTCTGTTTGCATTAATGTCATTTATCTATTTATATAGACGCACCACCACCACCAAAAATACTGCACCGCCACCGCGGCACCATTTAAAAAAGCCGGCCAAGCGCAAGGCAGAAAGCGCCGAAAAAAACTGTTTCTTTTATACCCCTTTAAATTTTAACTTTATTTTATTTTTATTATTTGTTGTTATAACGGCAACAGAAATACTTACATCATCTGTGAAAATTTAAACTGTGCTATCACGGTTCATGAGATACAGCTTGGTGACAGACAGACGGACAGTGGAGTCTTAGTAATAGGGTCCCGTTTTTACCCCTTGGGTATGGAACCATAAAAAAAAACAAAATGGCAAATGCGAAATAGCTCTGAAATATCCGAGTCTGTTTCACCCCGGTCATTGGTATTGTGTACACATTTATTCAGTGTAAGTTAATTGCATTGATCACTGCTTCTTATGTTCAAAATCTTTGAAATATATATCCCTGCATGAAATAAATACATCTTTTTCAGGCAAGGACTCGAACTTTTGTAGAAGAAATTTAAAAGCTTGTGTCATTGCATGGACGGTCATTTTCTGTCGTTTCTCGCTCGCCTACCCTTTAGTGAATTAAGTAGGTACTTATAGTTTATTTTTTGGAGTAGTCGTTTCATACAAAAATAATATATCATCCTTAGAAATACGAAGTTAGGTTACAAGTATTTAATGGAAGAAAACTATGAATGAAAGCAGTACCTAGTATTAAAAAATAAAACATTTAACTCTAAAAAAACACTACAAAGTGAACATTAAACCTTAGTTTCGGAAGTCGGTGTTGGTTTTTTGGTATTTTTTGACATTGACTTATTTTTGACATTGTGTACATTTTTTTACATCCGTCAATTTATAGGTACCAGAGTGTAAGGGCGTTTTCGTACTGCATCCGATCCAAACCCAAATTCTAGATCCGAGCTCAAACCGAACTGGGAACGTTTCAAATTCGGAAGGACAGAATTTGGATCTAGTGCGTAACCCCCATACAAGTAGTACTATGGCTTCTTCGGACTTACGGAGTCTAATCAGATGCAGTGCGCAAACGCCAACCTTTAATAACAACATTTTTTTAAAACCTTTAATAGATTTGTTCAAATGTAACCTGTAGGCTAAGATGATAGTCGGCCTTGTTCCAAATCAAATCATGCTGATAACAAAGTTGCCTGAATGATTTTTGCACTAAGCCAACATTGACCTTATAAGCTTCGATACATCAACCTCGATTACCGTCCCATGTTATTATATCCACGGTAATCACTTTGTCATCGCTTGAACGATTTGCTATAAATAGTTATAGTATATGATATCATCCATTGATAATATCTCCCTGATATATATTTAATGTCCTTTACATACGTCATCGTAATGATGTCCATCTAACATTGTCAACGAAGTCAATGTTGGTACCTACCGTGATATCTGGCAATTAGATCTGCGAAATTACATTAAAATTGCATATACTAGACAATTCCATTTTTAATATTTTTGGAGATTATAATAATTGTTTGTATCCGTACTGTTTGGTATAAAATGTAGCGCATGGTTCTACAGGCATCGAGACCACTGGAGAACATCAGGACACTACAGAAGAATCTTGGTAAGAAAAAACTTTGATAACTAATATCTATACTAATATTATAAAGCTGAAGAGTTTGTTTGCTTGAACGCGGTAATCTCAGGAACTACTGGTTAGAATTGAAAAATTATTTTTGTATTGAATAATCTATTTATCGAGGAAGGCTATAGGCTATATAACATCACGCTATGACCCTTAGGCACTGAGCAGCGGGTGACACCGCGGGGAACAGCTAGTTATTATAATTTTGGATCATCATTATCTGTTAAATCTTGCTACAGCTAGACAAGGGCCCTTCCCTCATTTGATAACAAAATATAGTTGAACTGTATATACATTTTGTTTGTCCCATACTTACCTACTTAATTCATCAAATTCATTCATACATAGCCCGACTTCTCCCACTGCAATATAAAAAATATCAGCTGTTCCCGACATTTTGACGAGTTATACGAACATAAATGTAGGGAACAGCAGATTTTTTTTCGCGATTTCAGGTTTGGTCCCATATTAAAAGTTGTTCATAATGATGAGTACCTACAATGACCTCTTAAGAGGTTGTTAATGTTTTACCAATAACCCTGTAAAAGTCTCTCTTTGCTCACATGCTGACATTCGGTAAAGCAAATCTTATGCATTTAGTTTTTTCCCTTATATTATTTAATTATTAGCAGTAAACAAAGTTATTTGCGTCATCAAGATTTGTGGCAAGTCTATTCCTTATCTTAAAAAATAAATTAAAACTATTATTGTCAAGGCTCAAAATTGGATCCTTTCCTCTTCTTTCGGGTTCCGTAGTAAAACCAGTAGCCATTATAGTTTCGCTAAGTCCGCCTGTCTTTTCATCTGTCCGTGGGTTAACTTAGAGACTCTTTGAATTAAAAAACTGTCATTTGGCATGGTTAATCAACGCCGACAAAGTTCTGAAATAAAATCATGAAAAAGAGTTTCATGATTTTATTTCAGAACTTTGTCGGCGTCTTCACTGCCTTCAAGTTATACCGGAATATAGCTCTCATCAGCCTGTAATCACATGCTGCCTTTAAACGTGAGAGAACCGAGATATTTGTGACAACGTAGGTATGTATGTGAGCTGATTATAATCTATATAACTCAGGACACTCTGTGTTACCATCTGGGGGCCTAAATTATCGAAGACACTCCGTGTTTTTCTTTTTTTCGCTGCACTACGTAGGTATAATCAAAAAGATTGGGATTGGATTTGGATTGGATTGATTCGTATTTTAGCACAGACAAAAATAAAATAACTGAAAAATCCTTCACCAATGGGATTTGATACGTTTAACTTAACAGTTAACTGTCCGTTATGATTCATAATGTTATCCTTTTATGATTCTGCCAAAGTAGCCTTTTTAGGCCCCCTTGGATTTTTCCAAGCCCACTTTCTCGGTGCTCTTTCCTGGAAAAAATTGTGTGTGTTAAGTTTATTGTGTTTGACTAGATGGTGGCCCCTTACCTCATTTCAGCTTTGCACATACAATGGATATTAAGATAACAATTGTGTAGATTTCAGGTTTGTTTTTCACAAGTTAAATAAATTAGGTACAACAGTGAGAGATTTACATCTTTATGTAGGTTGTACTTAGTTTAGCTTAACAATAGCTAAAACTGATTAGTGTAGGATTGTAAACTTGCGGCAATAATAAAAAAGAGTCCGCGTATCACTGCGTCAGTTAGGGTTATCATACGTCAGTTTACATAGATTAGTCATTTAAATATATATGACGGAGAAGGTATACGAGTAGTGTGTCTCGTTATCATCAGGCATATTTTAATTATTGTGGGCTACTGTGGGTATGTGTTGGTTATTGCGCAATAGAAAAACAGTTTGTAGTTCAAATCAGATTATAATTTCACGAACAGTTTAATTACACTAGCGAATCACACACTGTAGGTACATACTCAACGATACGGAACGCGCGACAGTTTCTGAGCACATGTTGTCCGTACGATGTCCTATGTTCAAGTACGCCGCTCCACCTCGACCCTCACGGACTCAGGCTAGACTCTGTCCAGCGCCACCAGATGGCGCTGACGTTCCGAATAGTCAAACGGATGACGTAATGTATTTCCGACATATACTTATACCGGCTGACTTTTTTATCGTCTGGACAAAAACAGGGTATAAAAGGTGAACGGTGTAGAAGCTTATTAATATGGCAAAGAATTTTTCTTTTTTTTTCCAAATGCTTGTCGAGGAAACTGGCAGGCTGAGGAAACTATCGAGCAAACGTAACTTTCTAATCCGCAAAATTGACCTATCAGCGAAACTGACAAATCGACGAAACTTTCGAATTACAATAAACTGACGAGTGAAAGAAAAAACTTAAAAAGTTCAAAACAAGATCGCATTTCAGTCTGATGCTGTTGGTGGTAGTTATTTTTGTTCAATCTCAGATTTGATTAAAGGTTTTTTTTTTTTAATTCATATAATACAGTACAAAACCGACGGTGCTCTAATGTATTTTAAATGAAGAATGATGAATAATTGTCTTCCCTTTTTTATTAACCTCAAATAATTATTAATTAAGGGTCCTTAAAATATTAAATAGCCAAGTAACTGCGATCAACTTAAAGCGGTCGCCAGCCGCTGGCACCGCTTGCTGCGCTCGCTCGGCCCGCGCGCGGTTGTTTACAGTTCTAACCTTAGCTAACCCACTTGGTAGGGTTGCCCTGTTAGTTACTGTTAATTCCACCCCAGCTGGGAAAAGTTAAAAAGAGGCTCATTTTTTTTTTTAAAGTGCAACATTAGGGGCCCAAAATCATTCATTTTTAAAAGCGTACCTACATTATTTGAAGTGCAATAAGTTTTCAAAGGATTAGTTGAATATTTCCCTTTTAGTAACAATATTTAGTATTTCAGACTCGACTAAACATGAACGCCCTGCTGATAGCTGTGTTTGCCCTGGTTGCACCCAGTGCACTGGCCTATGATGAAATTTACGACAAGATCGACGTGGACAAGATCCTGGCCGATGATACGATGTTCTCCGCGTACATTAACTGCATGCTTGATAAAGGAGAATGTACTGTGGAACATTCTGCCGAATTTAGAAGTAAGCATACTTAACAGTACAAGGTTATTTTGGCACGTGGCCAAAATCGGAACTAACGTGGCGACGTTAGTTCCGATTTTCCGATTTTTGTTTTTTGAATACAGTTCAAGTGACATTCTACATAAAAAAGTAATTTAAAAATATTAAACCGCCTTCAAAAAGAAATGAACTCAAAATTATGAAATAAATTTAAATTTGGAAGTCGGTGGCAAAAAACTAATAAATATAAAATAAAATACAGATCCCAAGACACCGACTTCCGAAATTAAAGTTATTTCATAATTTTGAGTTAATTTGTATTTGAAGTCGATTTAATTTTTTTAAATTACTTTTGCTATAAATATTGCACTAGAATTTAACCAAGGTTTTCAGATGTTTTTCCTTTGACACTACACCCGTAGCTCGTATCAATTAGCCAGGCCGTCACCCATATACGTATTGGTCCTTAATTGAAAATTAACGAATCGATTTTCATGATACTTGCACTGCTCCCTAAGTTGAAGTAAATGTAGGTAAGCCAATAAAAAAATGGTCACGATCCGATCAATAGTTGGGGAGAAATGCGTGGACAAACATTCTTACATACATACATACATAAATACTTGTTTGGAAGCCCTAATATATTGTGATCGTCGTTTCAGCCGATAGACGTCCACTGCTGGACATAGGCCTCCCCCAATTTTGGGAGGGTTTGCCATAATCGCCACGCTTGGCAGGCGGGTTGACGATCGCAGTATGGTATGGTGGTGAAAATACACAGAGAACGCTGCTGCCCATTCTCCGGTATGATCCTTAGTCGCCTTTTACGACACCCACGGGAAGTAAGGGGTGTTGGTATTCTTTAAGTCCGGCACCACACAGACCGAGAGATACAGAGAGTATATATATTGTGATATGTGAATATAATGCAGTTCCAATAATATTACATACATATGTGATAACCTCCTTTTTTTTAAGTCGGTAAAAACAATTGCACAAATGATTACCAACAGCATCCCTCTGTCAACCTGTTTCGAGCGCCAAAAGATTCTTATTTACAGCAGTGTACACACGTGGCGAAATAGTTTGGTACCTGTCTTTTCTATGCAATCTAAACATTTACCTATTTAAATTAGGCTGACAATCAGCTTTTTACCTGCTTACAGCAAAGTCAAAGGAGGGTTATGATTTTATTAGCCTATTTATTTAGGTATTTATGTTCCCTCATAACTCCTAAACTCTTCGTCGTATTTTGACAAACGAGGTATCGTTGGAAGCATGCAGTTGGTTCGCGGGTTATAAGCTAAATGAAGATACAAAAAATCCAACATGACGGTTTTTAGCAGATAAAAAGCTATACCGATTTTTTTTAAAAATCGTTGGTATCTAATAAAAGCTAAAAGATAATTCATAAAACTGATTTGCTCGATATCGAATTGCGTTTTACGTCGTCATCGTAATTAACCGTGGAAGCGATCGCACGCTTCGCGTCGTCGTGCCATAATCAAAGTCCTTTAGTTTGAACATTGTTTAGCTATGTATATTACATAATATTACAGAAAGTTTTGGCAGTTTTGATATTTTTGTGAGTATCATTATTAAAACATACATATATTTTAATAATGATGAAGCGCATGTGTGTGTGATGCGCGTACCACAACGAAAACAATGATGTAAAATATATTAAACAATGTAAACTATTATGTTAATCTAAAAAATAAGTAAAGATTAAAACATCTATTGTGCTTCAGATAACACTAAACGGATTCCACGGTAGACGATCCTAATGTTTCATCTAAATGGTTTTTTAATTAAATGTGTGAAAATGTTTTTGTAACAGCAAAACACTTGATTCAGTTTTCCTGAAGAAAAACGTAAATGCAAATAAATAAATATATATAATAAATATGTATTATACTATACATATATAATAATTATACTTAATAAATTATAATCTATAAATGTTGATTTTATATTTTTATTCGTGTTATTTTCAGAGCTACTCCCAGAAGTTATAGCTACATCATGCGCAAAATGTACAGCCATTCAGAGGCAGAACGTCAGAAAGACTGTGAAGGCCCTCAGTGAGAAGAAACCTGATGAATTCGCTCAATTCCGAACCAAGTACGACCCGAAAGGAGAATATGAAAAGAACTTCTCCGCTTTCGTCACTGGAACAGATTAAATAGAATCTTACATGAACCGAATTAATATTACCCTCAGACAGATCTTGGTCATTTTGTTAATGGAACTGATTTAAATTATGTGGAGCATTACAATAAATACATAAGTTGCAAGGTTTAAAACGTCTTTTATCTTTTTTAACCCCCGACGCGAAAACGACGGGGTGTTATAAGTTTGACGTGTCTGTGTGTGTGTGTGTGTCTGTCTGTCTGTGGCATCGTAGCTCCCGAACGGATGAACCGATTTTGATCTTGTTTTTTTTGTTTAAAAGGTGAATTAGTTGGGAGTGTTCTTAGCTATGTTTGATGAAAATCGGTCCAAGATAGCTGCCGCCACAAAATGGCGGATTACATATTTTTTCACAACTCCCTTAATATGGGTATCAAATGAAAGGGCTTGACTAGTAGAATACTATACGCTATTACAAATTTCAAATCCAAGATGGCCGCCACCACAAAATCGCGACTCATATTTTTTTTTCACAACTCCTTCAATATAGGTATCAAATGCAAGGACTTGACAAGTAGAATAATATTTTCAATTTTTAGTTTTCATTTCGTTAGTTAATATTCTTCATTCCCTTTCAATATAGTGTACTATTGAAAGGGAATGAAGAATATTAACTAACGAAATGAAAACTAAAAATTGAAAATATTTTTTGTCTGATCAATGCGCTCTAGAATGATGAGGAAAGTGGAGTGATGACTGGTACCTAAGACCACTGAGTTTGAAAGACCACGTACTTAGAAAGCGTAGGTTTTTTTTTCTACATCAGATAGTGTCGCAGTCCCATTTTATAAACTAGATCTGAAATACCTAAGATATCTAATAGCTATGAAATACTTGTACCAGAGTTGAATAATTAGTTATTCAGTTAAACAAAAAAATCTGTTTAGTCTTAAAAATAATTCTTCAACTATAAATTAATAATTATTTTTTGACGAATAAAAACCTGATTAAACACTAAATTACCTGAATCTTAAAACGCAAGAAAATAAAAGAAGTAAATTCCAAAATTAAGGAGTCCCTACAAAAAACACCGGGGGACCGTTCTGTGGAACACCTTCTATGCTAAGAGGTGCCCGACTTCCATATGAATTTATCTTTTTTAGTCTCGTTACCTAGATTCTTTAAGTTGGTTTTTAAATTATTTGATCCTTTTCCAATTACTTACATTTAATTTTATTATTTTTTGGTGTCGGTGGAGGGCATCGGTTCATCTAACTAGTTCGTCAAACACTACACTTGCCGATACGCGGACTCCACTCCCGCTCTCGTCTGCTAAACCGGCCATCGGTCCTTCGACAAATATGGCCAGCCCACTGACACTCCAGCTTGCTTACTCTGCAAGCTATGTCGGTAACTCAGGTTCTTTTTTAGACAACTTCAGATTTTATCCTTCAAAGAAACTCGGAGCTTAGCCTGGCCCATAGTGCGCTGAGCGACTTGCCCGACTGTCAATGTTCACGTTTCGGCACCGTATGTCATACCTAACGGGCAGGACGCACTGGTTGAAGACGGGTTCAAACATTGATAAGACTTGATGTTCTAATGGGATTGAGAGTTGGAACCATAGTTAGAGCACGAATAGCTCCATTCCTGTTTGCAAGGATCAATAATGGCTTTAACCATACTTAACGGCCTCGTCTACAAAAAAAATCTGTAGTTTTCCCAAATTAGATGACTTGTTTACATCTGTGAAATTAATACAAAACCTGTTAAACCGTTTTAACACATGATTACCAATCAAGGTAATCACAAGATGTAAAAATAAACCGATTATCTCTCCATTGGCTAATAACATTGTCACGCAAGACCTCTGGCCTCTGGTTTCATGCCCGTTAAGTACGTTGGTAAAGGTCTTACTGACGCAGATAGTAACACTTGCTTGAGTAGGTATCGGATATGTATCAGTTACAATATTTTCCTTTTGACGTCAGTATAGAATTAATAATATCACGATATCAGTCTAGATCATAATTTATTACACAAGACTATAAATCAAAATACTGGGTACTTTGTTCTAGTAGGTATCTACCTTAGGTAATTTAATTGTACTCATTGATAGGTAATACGGGCTGGTGTCCGCAACTCCACGTCAATGCGCGCATTTTGCGTACTTGTATATACAGGGTTATTGGTGAAACATTAACAACCTCTTAAGAGGTCATTATACTCATCATTATGAGCATGGAACCAAACATGGAAACGCGAAAAAAAATCAGCTGTTCCCTACATTTATGTTCGTACAACTCGTCAAAATGTAGGAAACAGCTGATTTTTTTTCTCGCGATTTTAGGTTTGGTCCCATAGTAAAAGTTGTACATACATAATGATGAGTACAATTGCCTTAAGAGGTTGTTATTATTTTACTAATAACCCTGTATACAGCAGGATATAACTGTTTATCTCATTTGTTTACATATCAGCCTATAACGTTCCCACAGCTGGGACACAGGCCCCCTCTCCGTAAGAGGGAGCGGGTGGTAATCCGTGGGCCCAGTTCGGGTTGGTGGATGGACCCCATTTGTTTAGGAACTGTATACTTTATAAATCAGTGTTCAATATTAAGTCTTTTTATACCAACTACAATGAAAAAAGGGAAAGCCAAGGGTACTCAATCGTAACCCAACAGTTTCGACAACAAATTAGCACACAGGCAAAAAACAGTAAAGGGTCCCATAGAGCCAGTGACGTGAAACTCATGCCATGATGCGGAACGATTGCGTTGTGCCGAAGATTATGTGACGAGCTTGCACAATCTATGAAGTTACATCAGAGTGCAGCGGCGTGGGCGTTGCGCTGGCGCAACTGCGAGCCACGCCGCCGCATCGCCGCTCCGGCGGCCCTGCCTGACACGAAAACCCACATGCAACCAGCACAATTACACCGTTTTTAATAGCAATTTCATATTTGATAAAACTGTTGGCATTTAGTCTAATTTTGGTAACCTGTTCAAGTGTTCATTTATGACTATGATCTGATAACCTTTTAGTACAAGGTGTGACTCATAGTTTTTTTTTTCTATAGCTTTTGCCCGCAGTTCAACCACGTGGTGGTCGGAAATTATCCCATGGGAAAGTACTACCGGGATAAAATGTATCCTACGTCCTAACCTAGGTCATGGTCAATTTATAATATAAAAGTATGGATTTAAGTTCAGGAATCATAAATAAGGACAGTGATAAACAAAAACATATTACCATCAAATATTTAATTACAAAATATCAGTCAACATCGTGATATTTAAATAAATAACACAACAATTTGTCATCCGATTACGATCTTAAGGCCTACGAGCTACGTATAAATAAAATCACAAGGATAACGACCTCGGGAAGTAGAAAATTGTGAGAACTACGGGTCGAATCCTGCGGAAGATGAGATGCTTCAAAGTATTGCAGCATCTTAGAGAGCTGTCTAAAGTCCAACTGCAATTCAGACAAATAATTTGTATATTCTACTACTATATGTATATCTATTTCTAAATGAACTCATGTTGGAGCATGGTTATTAGCTGCTTCCTTGGATGAACTTGTCGAAGTTGGCGCGGTTCTTGCCGCTGGGGTCGTTCTTCTTCACCAGCGCGTCCCACTCCTTGGGATGTTTCTGTTGGATCGCCTTAATCACCTTCCTGATGTTACCCTTCTGCTTGTCAGTGCACTTGGCGCATGTCGTCTCTATCGCTTCGGGGAGGGTCTCTGGAAAATTTAATTTCAAGATTAGCAAGGATTTTTCCATGATTGTTTGCTTAGCGTTAAAAAGAAAACATAATTTTAATGCACTCTTAAGTGCATTAAAATTATGTCTTCTAGCTTATCTTGTTAGCAGTGCAGCATATTTTAAATTTGTGTCCAACAAAAAACCTACCATGAGTGTCAAAATGCAACTATATAAAAGGAAAAACTCCAAGGATATGAAAAATTCTGCATACATGATTGTACTTTGACACTACCGCAGGATATTTTCCTTCTTGAAAACCTTGACCTCGACCCGGTTTGTGCAAACAGTTCGAGTGTCCAGTATTGGGTTTATCCGGAGTTACGTAAATATGTATTTAATGCTACGCCGCGTCTATGTCAACACCTCCGCTTGTTAATCCAAAAATATATCGATAGTCTAATATTGCTTAACATTGAATTATTATGTTCTAGTAGTCTGTTTATAATAACTACTGTTCGTGTTTTGGGTTTAAGGCTAAGTCGTAGTCTGTTTGTCTTTGTGAAGTAGAGACACATGGGTGGATTAATTATAATCATCTATCTAGTTACAATATGTTCTTGTACGATAAAATACATGTCATGATTTAAAGCAAAAATGATTATGTTCACTTACTTTTGAAATCTGATCCTTCTGGTGTACACCGTCCTTTGTCCAAGAAGCAGTTGATGTATGCCTTGAGGAGTCTGTCGTTGGAGATCAGGGTCTCCACGTCAAAGTTATCATATTTAGCGTTGTACTTGTCAGCAGCGAATGCCACTACGACTAAACACGCCAATACAATCAGGACCCTCATTTTGATAGTTGAATTCTGGAAATAATAACCGAATTTAATTCCTCTCTTCAATTAATCAACTTCGTACGCTCACAATGGAACAAAGAATGTGACTTGTCCCGAATGGTACCCAAGCGATAAAATGTATTTAGCGAGCCGTTTCCATGGACATTGGACATACATAGGACGTGTTTGGAATACGAATGGTTAACATGTCACACGAATTAGATGCATAAATCTAAAACATTGAAGATTTTGATTAAATACACATCAATACTACATCAATGAATTGAATAAGTAAAGTACAAGAAATGACGAGGAGAATTTTTAAATTGTATTAGTTATTATTAGTTCTCTCGTAAATTCAAAAGGTCACACAGCTTATTCACAGTTTTCATATCACAAGTCACAAAATAATTCGACACTGATTGTAGCCTGCAGTTCATTCACCCACCTTTTACTCTCTATAATCGACCTAAAGAACTAGCGTTGGCAGAAAGCGACAGTGGTTTATATGGACGACGGTATACCCACTACCTTCATTGGCACATGGGTCAACGCTTACGTAGTCATAGCAGTCAAAATTGAACCTTTTACTAAAACGCATAGAGGTTTTATTTTAATGACTGCACAGTTTTGATAAAACCCTCCCTGTATTGTTAGTGAAATGTTAATGGGTCTGCAATTTGTGGTTATAAACAAAACATATCATAGATGGCTGCGCTACCGGGAAAATTAAGCAATCTCAAAGTTTTGTCGCTTATACAAGGAAAACGATGCCATTATTTATTTTATTATTGCTTGTACAGTTTGGGCAGTACATATCGAGGTGTCTAATTTTTGCAATGTTTTTATTCATAAAACAATGTTTGAATTGGGTATATTACCAGTCGACAGCGATGCGGAGGAATATTAGGACGCCATGTTTTAGTTTGTTAATAGTTTTAGTTAGTTTGGGATATTACCTACATTGTTTTTATTTTTATACTTTATTAGTTTATTTAGCATTAGAAGTTTATCCAATAATGTACATATTTTTATCCCAGGAAATGAAGTTTTTGTTACTTATATGAAGAAAAAAATGTTCGAATAGACGGAATCTTTAAACGGAATCAACAATCGAAGAGGTTCTTGATGAGTCAATGACAACAGTACATCGAACACAAAGAAATCATCGTCATACTTCTGCGTACATAGACATCATTATGATATAAGACATGTCATCAATCATATGCACAAATAATGGAGTCTCGAAAGTTCCACATTTTAATGATTCATTGGAATGTTAATTTGCTATAATAATTGAATTTGCGAAATAAGTTATATTTGCTAATAGACCTAATTAGGTAATCTAACACCTAAAAGGTATAGAAATAATTTAAAATATTTAGTTGTAGCAATAATCATTAGTAATTATGAAATCAACACGGGAATATTATATACACTTATAAATCTTGGTTCGTTGGATAACATAAATGTATACCCATTCCAGCTATCATCACCAGACATGAAGAGAGTCGATACATTACAATTAACACCATAAAACTAAACGACGGCCGGAAAGGTTTTAGCCACCAACTAAGGCAAAGAACAACTGAGGATACGGCTGGGCTGGTACCAATAAGTTTCCATTTTAATCTTCTATACATAATAATAATAATAATAGAATACATTTTTGTTATATATCTTCTATACTAATATTATAATAAGTTAAAATATGCAATTCCCAAAATTCTTTCACTACAGGGAACACTGCGGTTTTCACGCGGACAAAGTCGCAGGTAGAAGTTAGTAATTTAAAATACTTGAATAATATACCTCTGGGTGTTCTGGAGATTTTTAATCTGGAATTTCTCATTCCTTGAATTTGTGACCGGTGGGTGGCAAAAGGCTTGCCTCCTATTGGATTTAAACATAACTGCCGAAATGTTGGTGTTCTTTATGTACACCTCTGTCTGACCCTTCGGGGAGTACAGGCGTGATGTCATGTTACCCCTGGGCATGTATAATCCTGATGGTATGATTATTTATTGAGTACGCCATACAAAAAAAAAAAAATAATAATACTCTGTTTTTATTTCCATATAATTACGGAAATACACAACTCAGTAACTGTCAAGGTGCGAGTATTCGTTTCCGAAATTAAGACGTCACTGCTCAAGATTTCCTTGAAGAATAATAATAATAATATGTACAAGTATATAAAAAGGAGGGGAAATAATCAAAGGGCATCAAAACATTCGTCCGCATCGCTGTCAACAGGAAACGTGACCAAAAGTCTGGCAGCATTGCCACGTTGTATGGTAATGCTGGTTCTTTGGACAAAAAATAGGCCTAATAGCCCTCTGGTCACGTGAAAAGTCGACCAACCGCTTGGCGATGTCTCGAAATACTAAGTGTGCACTCGGGCCCCATGGCCGTAGTGTTTCAACCCCAAACGGCTCAAACATATAAGTTCCAAGGAGATTGGAGCATTTGCGCCGTTTGAGGTTTTCCGCACCTGCAGCAGCCGCCCAGCACAACTCACCGTGCTTGGAAGATGGAATGGCGCAAAGGTGTCGACACACGTTGCATCCCACACCAAAGGCCTACCAACCTTCCAAGGCATTATGGTCAGAATGGTATTGAAATGATTTCACAACTTTTGATAAAGTCTCCCGTCTATGTTTTGGTAGGTAGATAATTAGTACTTACTTGAAGTAGCACTTTCACGATCAAAGAACGATCAATTTTGACGTAAAATCAACCGGTAAAAATCAATGGCACGACATCAAATTGGAGGCCACCCACGGTTTTATTCCAATAGCATCACGCAACATAGTAAGCCATTACAATGTAACTCTAACAAGAGTCTGATCAAACTCTCAGCCAGGTGGCTTTTTAAAATTAATTTTTTATTGCTAAATGGGCCGCTCTTGACTCCGATCACGCCTGATGGAAAGCGATGGATGAGGTTTATGATGGAACGAGCGTGCCCAGAAGATGCCTGTTCACTCTTGCTTTGAAGGCAGACGGGTTAAATGTGGGAGGGAACACAGATGCCGCCTGAGAGTTCCACACTTTGGCTGTGCGCATAATAAACATGAACGTGAAGTACGTCTCGTCGGGATATCAATCAAGTGTGGATGGTACGCTGCATTACGTCTGGTTGTCCGGTGATAAAATAGCGATGGTGGGATCAGGTCGTGGAACTCCTCAGGCGCACACTCTCGGAAGACGGTTTTATGTCAAAATGGCATACTCAACATAAGTAACATATTCTTGATCTAAGAATATGTTACTTATGTTGAGTATGCCATACGGAAATTGCCACCTACGATACGTTTTTGTTTATGCGACTGACTGTGTTTCATGATTATGATGCTGTTTTGAATATAATTTCCTCTACATAGAAAGGTACATTTTGAGAAAGGTACGTTTTGAGAAAGGTGCATTTTGAGAAAGGTACGTTTTGAGAAAGGTGCATTTTGAGAATGGTACGTCTTGCGAATGGGGTGCATTTAAAGTCACCACTTAGTCAGGACGCTAAAAATGTAGACGGGTCAATAACCGCTATTGCCACGCTAAAGCGATTCGGGTGTATGCAGTTCTTTTGTTGCCCTATTACGATTTGATTTTAGCACAATATTACTCAAGTACAAATATTACCTATAATTCGTCAAACAAAACATACAACCGTACCCACAACAGAATGGCTTAATTTGACTTGCCTTTAACAATATTTGTTAACATTTTTAGGAATCGTTCTCCAAAAAAAGAGCGATAAGAACCATTGTCCGCATAGCAATGCGGACAACAAAACACTTGTCAACCATATTTTCTACTCTTTAAGGAAATCTTGAGCAGTGACGTCTTCATTTCGGCAAACGAGTACTCGCACCTTGACAGTTACTGAGCTGTGTATTTCCGTAATTATACATATGGCAATAAAAACAGAATATTACAATTAAATAATTATTTGTATGGCGTTGAGTGGGACGACATATCAAACAGCATACTTAAACATTTCAAATACCTACTTGCTCCGCCACTAACTCATATTTTTCAGTTATGCTTAACTAATGGTATATTCCCTGAACACTGCTTTTTTAAGCGACTTAGCCAAGTCGCTTAAAAAAACACTGGTGGTTACTCCTGTAAGTATATAAATCTGGTGACAAAAAATGTGTTAACAACTATAGACCAATTTCAGTTTTAACAGGGCTCTCCAAAATCCTAGAGAAAATCATTAATATTAGATTACATAATGAAATACCTAAAAGATAACAAATTGCTTTCAGATAGACAATTTGGCTTTAGGCCCAAAAAATCAACTAATCAGGCAGTACATCAAATGACGGATTATATAACAACTAATTTGGATAAGGGCTTGCACTCCATTGGGATCTTCCTAGACCTTGACAAGACCTTTGACACAATTTTCTGTCCTTTATTATTAGACAAGCTTGAAACACTCGGAATAAGAGGAACAACGCTTTCACTACTTTCTGATTATCTTAGTGACCGAGAACAATGTGTCAAAATTGGTCAGTACGTCAGTTCTGAGCTTCCAAATAGTAATTACGGAATACCACAAGGTAGTATTTTGGGTCTACTTTATTCCTAGCATATATAAATGACCTGTGCAGCTTAACACTTCAAAATGGTGTCATAATGTCTTATGCAGATGATACAGCTCTATTGTTTTCTGAATCTCGAGATGAGGTGTATCAACAAGCTCAGAACGGTTTTAATATAGTGTCTAATTTGCTATATGAAAATCTCCTAACACTAAATACAGAGAAAACCAAACACATTTTATTTACTATGAGAAATACTAACCTGCCAACTACTAACATAAACATTTATGCGCATAAGTGCGGCACGTATGCTGACAATGCATGTAATTGTCCTACTTTAGCAAAAACCGATCATATGAAATATCTTAGAGTAACGATTGACACAAATCTGAATTTCCGTAAACACATTGATTTGTTATGCACTCGAATGGTAAATTGATATACATTTTTAAGAATTTACAATTATATCTGACTACAAATTAATTAAACAGGTCTATTTAGCTTTGTGTCAATCCATTCTCACTTATTGTATAACTTCATGGGATAGGGCTGCTAAATCAATCCTACTGCCATTAGAACGTGCGCAGAGAGCTATTCTTAAGGTAGCCACCTTTCGCCTTTGTAGATTTCCCACACACGAGCTTTACACGGCATGAAAGGTCAACCGTGCGACAACCGTCAATTGAATATAGTACTGCACCAGCATAGCAAACTTCCTTATGTCCCAATACATATAGATAAGAGAAGATAAGACTTAGTTTGCACAAAGCCTCAAATTAGACATACTTTTGTAAATAAATTTTATGTATTTTTAGGTCCGTTCTTATATAACAAAATCAATAAGTCTCTAAGTATATATAGTGTAAATAGTAAAAAATGTATTGAAATGTCGAGTGAATACTTAGCGACATTTAATTATTCAGACACTGAAAAATTGCTAGAAGTAATGCAATAAGTTTATTAATGTTAATTTAATTTTTATTTTAAAATATTGTTTTTTTTTATTTCTATTTTTTTTTATTTAATAATATACATAATATTATGAATCAATGCTAGCTCTATGTTTAATAACATAATAGTTCACTGAAACACTCAGCGTTGTTAAGTGATGGTCTGAAACACAGGTTTGAATAAACCTACATCAGGCAGGTCGCTATTGAATTCAGTAGGCCATTAACCAATTTAAATAAGTTATACACTAGATTTATTTTAGGCATAGCTTAATATTTTCCTCACAATATAAATACTGTAACTTCTATGTAATTTATACTTAAGTGAACTTAAGAACAAATAAAAATTCTTTAAAAAGAACTTGGTATTCTCACAGTTCCTAAATCATTACGTAGTAGTACTCCTAAACACCTTAAAAAAATACACGTCCGAAAGAATTTTTTGTGCAGGCATTTCTAAAATATTCCAAAAAAGAAATTATGTGTATGACTACGAAACAGACGAGGACAGGCTGGTAAGGGAAAAAACGTTTAGAGAAGACCTTGGAAACAAAATCATCCTGCGTTTTGGTTTAGTTAAACATAGTCCACAGTATAAGGCAGTTAAGATATTTAATGAGCTACCGCTTGAGTTGAAAAACATACTGTACACAGACTCATTTAAAGCAACACTCAAGGCATTCCTGTTGGAAAAATCTCACTCATTACATGATTTGTAATAGACTGTAGTTATTTGTTTATGGTGTTATATTGTGTTCCTTGCTCATATGACTTTTATTTTTTTTTATTATTGTTTTCGTTTAAATTGCTATTAATAAATTGACAGGTTTTTATTTTTTGTTTGCATGCTATTATAATTTTTTTTTTGTTTTTTATAAAATTATATTTTCTAATTTAAATTGAATTGCATGTATATTCTTATATATTTGTGACTACGTCTAATTGCTGGATTATATTCGAACGCAATGTGAATTGTTACTGAATAAAAAATTGAATTGAATTGAACAGGCAAAGACAAAAGTCAAATAACACTAACACATTAGTTTTTAAATCTTAATTATTGAGCTAAATATTTAATCAAAACCAGAAACCTAAAAGAATATTCAGTTATCGTCAGCACTATTCCATCTTTCTCTTTCATCTTTCTCTTTTAGACATACATAAATAAAGTCACATCTTCCATGGCAGAAAGTGACAGTGAAAGTGGCATGACAGAATACCACCTGCTACGATCCTTACATAGGTCACTTTGGCAGAATCATAACAGGATAACATTATGAATCATAATGGACAGTTAACTGTTAAGTTAATCGTATCAAATTCCACTGGTGAAGGATTCATCAGTTATTTTTTTTACCTACGTAGTGCAGCGAAAAAAAAGAAAAACACGGACTGTCTTCTTATGATTCAAAATGTTATCCTTTTATGATTCTGCCAAAGTGGCCTTTTTAGGCCCTGACCTCCCGATCTTTTCCTTAACTAAATATAAAATTGTGTTTATCTCCAAAATATGCCAATGACATATAAAATATTCGTGAAGATTGTTTACAAAGGCCATTCAAGCAGAACCTCTACAGTACTTACACAAGTGCTTCACCAAACGCCAAGTGGACACTGAAGTAGCTCAAGCATTCGCGATAGCCTTCTCGAAGGCTTCATAGTACTTGTTCTTGGGATCGAGCTTTTTCATCAGCTCCTCGAACGTCTCCGGGAAGAACCTCCTGAACGCTTTGAACGCCTTCCGGGCCAGCCTGCGTTGTGACGGCGTGCACTTCCTACACGCTGTTGATACTACTTCAGGCAGGATTTCTGAAATAATTTGAAATAACTACATGAATATACACAGACAGACAAAGGTTTACAAAGATTGGTTTAAAAAAATACACGGTCCGTCACTCGAATTGATTCACGTATACAAAATAAGTTACCAACATTTTGAGTGCAAAATTACTTTATTTGTGTAAACTGACTTTTAATTCCCATTGAACCTCGCTAGGATTCCTAAGATAATGAACTTTTGTACTACAAATATAAATAACTTATTTTGCATGCACATTAGCCAAAAATATTATGTATGTAGGCAGGTAGGTTCCTAAATATAGATAACGATGCATAAATATTGTTATCCGATTAGAAATAAACGCCGATAAATTAAATATATGGCAAAAACTTTGTACCTCAACTAACATAGTTAAAATGTAAGGCTAAGTGAGCCACAAAAATAAAGATTTTCAATAAAGATTCAAGGGACTTTGTCTTTTACGGTCTCATCTCTGAGCAGAAGAATACATCGAACAATAACACATAATCATATTCAACAAAAAGTGTGTGTCTAAAGTCAAGTCATTTGTTTCAAGTAGGAACATAAAAGCCACTTTGGAGCGACAAAATTCTCAAAAAAAAAAAAAAAAAAAATGGATTCTAATTGCACCTTCCTAAATATAGTTTCGTATGGAAAAGAATGGACAAGAAATTCCACTTGAGAATCACCTACATAAGTGTTGACTATTAAAAAATTAACTGCTGATGAACTCATGTGGTAAACCCACTTCTTATACAAGCAGCTAAGTGCCTATATTAAAGCACATAGCAACTCCAGCGACGGGTTTACCCATATATCCAAGTAAAAACATAACCGAATTTAGAACGAGGTAATATGAACCTACGTTTTTTTTTTTTGCGGATGGTAAATAGTCAAATGACTCCTCCCGCTCTGGGTGGAAGGGACTAAAACCTACCGGTGTTCCTTCCTTAGCCCTTTATGTTCCGGGCCAGCGGTAACCCTTTCGGACAATCCCGCTGACCCGGCAATATAAACCTACTTACTTATACTGTAAGATACTTAGCTCAAGAGTAATCTGTGGTTCAAGTAGCGTCGGTTGCGTCAAACTAGGTCCATAGTAAAGTCTAGAATCTTTTATAGTTACGTAATATAGTCATAGCGAGCTGTCCATGTCTAATGATGCAAGAGGTGTTGATAACTGTTAGAGCTTGGGAGCCACATAAATGGCAGGGTGGCGACGATGAACGAATGATAGAAGCTTCTGCTGCAGATATAGAGTTTTTTTTATTTGTGTGTACAGACGCCAGCAGATCAAGCTAGCACAATAGACTGTCAAATTTCTTTAATAGATTTTCAATTTGATATCTAAAGCATAAGGTTCAAAGTTGATGTGTTATTAATAATATATATATAGACAGGTAAAAATAACAAAATTAATTTCTAACTTAACTAAAACTGTACAGAAACTAGAAAATGGCGACGAAAAACTCATCCGCATCGCTGTCGACTGGTAATGTACCCAAGAGACCGGCGGCATTACCACGTTGTATGGCGATGCTTAGCCTCTGGCCAAGGTAAAAGCCAGCCATTGGGTCACAGGAAGTGTCACCCAGCCGTTTCGAAATTTTTTAAAAAGACGGACCCCACGGCCCGAGGGTTTCAACCCCAAATGGCTCGAAAATATAATTTCCGATGAGGTTATTATATTTTCGCCGCTTGAGGTTTTCCGCAGCCGCAGCAGCAGCGCCAGCACAGCATGCCGAGTCAGGAAGATAGGATGGCTCAAGAGTATCCACACACAAAGTTGATTGGGAAAATTTGACAGTTTCGAGTGACTTGATGTGCTGGTGTCTGAACAATAATAATATCACGGTATGGAAGAGTTTTAAGATTAGAGAGAGGACGGAAAAACTTAAGATAGATCATTGTGCTAAGGATGAAGACTATTAAAAAATTAACTGCTGATGAACTCTTGTGGAAAACCCACTTCTTATACAAGCAGCTAAGTGCCTATATCAAAGCACATAGCAACTCCAGCGATGGGTTTACCCACATATCCAAGTAAAAACATAACCGAATTTAGAACGAGGTAATATGATCCTACTTATCTATACTGTAAGATACTTAGCTCACGAGTAATCTGTGGTTCAAATAGCGTCGGTTACGTCAAGCTAGGTCCATAGTAAAGCCTAGAATCTTTTATAGTTACGTAATATAGTCATAGCAAGCTGTCCATGGCTAATGATGCAAGAAGTGTTGATATCTGTGAGAGCTTGGTAGCCACATAAAAGGCAGGGTGGTGACGAATGATAGAAGCTTTTGCTGCAAAACTAGACTTCTTTTTCATTTGTGTGTACAACAAAAATATCACGGCGTGGAAGAGTTTTAAGATTAGAGAGAAGAAGGCAAAACTTAAGATAGATGGATTGTGCTAAAGATGATTTAGCTAGACAGAGTGTGAATACTGAGATAGCAGCTAAAAGAGATAGGTATTTGAAAGAAGGCGACAAGTTTTCTACGCAGACTTCAAAAATTAGGGCCTGAAAAAGACTGGAGGATACACAAGATTAAATAAATGTAGGTTGATATCTTTTTTCAGATCATGGACATCACATTTATGAAGTTACTGTGGTATGACCCCTGAAAAAAGAGTTAGACCAGAGAGTTAGGTCATACCGCAGTAACTCTCTGTCCAGAGAGTCGAACAATGTCTACTTATGCTACCCCTGGGCACTGTTTTTGAATTGACCGAGGCGCATAATAGGTTAGTAAAATAAAAAATCAGAATAAGAGGTAAATCTTTCAGTGAAAGTAGGGTGTTATATAGCACATGAAGCGCAAGGGATATAAGGAACAATATACGTTTTTATGGACACGGAAATAATTTGATAATATGTGTTAAAAATATTTAATTAATTTTACAGACAAACAACACTTAGCCATTAACCTATAACGAAAGTGAGCAATAAGGTAGGATTTAAAAAAAAAATAACTCCTTAAAAGGATTTAATACTCAAGTGTCAGATTGATGGAAATTCATCATTTCTGCCGAAGGGAAATCTTATCGGGCACACGACTTGTAAATTATAAACCAACTTTTCAAAATAAAAACATCAAATAAGGAACCAAATGAACAGGATATCTACGCCTATTACAAGTATAGTTTTACTATTGATTACATGTAGCTTGAGTTCTAATGAAACATTATAGGCCCACGATATTGCAATATTTCCAATTGCGAAACTTGCAACATGAGGTTTAACAGTTTAAATATTAGTTATACTTACGTCTGAACACTCTTCCTATGGGCGTGCACGGTCCTTTCCAAAGGAAACACTCCAAATACTTCTTTAGCAACCTACGATTCTGTATTAAAGTATCAATTTCGTAATAATCGTATCTTCGATCATAAAACTTCTCTTGAGCAAGCACCGTCACGAGAAATAAATATGTTAAAATTAACGACACTCTAAAACTGCATTTGTTTATATCAATCATCACTGCAGTCTAGCAGTAGTCTGCAGCTAGCTATGAAAAGGTTACGAAATTGGTGTCTACAGCAAATGACGTGCACATCTCAAATGCCTCTATTTAAAAGCTTCTTCTAAACTGACCTTCATCATACAGAATATTTATAAGGAAGAGCCCCACAAAAAATTAAGTGCTATAATAAATATTCCGAACAATGTTTGTAATTATGGACGAACAGTAATTTTTAGATATAATGCGGTTGAATATAGAAGAGATATGGACAGATGGAGTGATGTTTCCGATACGACTCGTCTTTATATAAAACTTAAGTCTGTGGTCACTCTGTGCTCAGAACACAATTAATGTTTTTGTTTGATCTTTGAGAATTACTTTAAAAGCTAATTTCAAGTTTTGCAATATCTAATCACTGTTAATGATGCAGTATTTTCCATAAGCGTTTGTTTTTCTGTATTTAGATTTTATCTAAATAAATATTATTTTGGTGTTAACTTGCACATTAAGCATAGTGCTTTAGAGGGTGTGGAATGATTTAGAAAACCCAAACGTTTGACGTATTCGTGTTTTTTATTTTAGTTTTAAATTCCAATTTCTATCAAAACCATTTTTGCCTGTTAGGTATTTGTTAGTTACCGTTGAAGTAATTAATTGTCGATAAGTAGTTAATTCTTCCAACGCAATTATTGCTCAGATACAAAACAGTCTAAATCTTGCTTTAAGCCTAGTCAAACGTCTTAAATCAGAGTGCATTTAACTCCTGGGAATAGGTCTAGTTTCAAAGATATAAAGAACAGTTCTTATAATATCACTTTTAATTAGCTCCAAGAAAAACTGTAACAGACTCGCGCTCAAGAACCCACACATCATCACAGTCCTTACTTGAGAAATGGTATCGTTAATCGAATTGATGAGCTCCTTAAATTCTGAGTTGAGCCGCATGATTACCGGCAAATGCGTGCACTGACTAGACAGGTCCACTAAACATGTGTGGCTATTTCCTCAAAAGTCCATTTCAGACACCAATTTACGTGGTCTTCGCATATCTAACCAAGATTATGCCTGGATTTTAAAATAGACTGTGACCACCGAGTTTATTTCGGCCTTTCTTCTCAGAGTAGTCCAATAAGAAACGCTGATCTCATCTAGTTTTTTAAATATGATTGACTTGTACAAGTGTTTGTTCTTCATTTATCATTTAATAGATACGTTGAATAATTTTCACAATTTGCCACTTCTGTTTTACCTTCTTCCATGTAACTTGGTGTCTGGCGCATTCTATTTAATGCTCCCCTGTTTACCGTGACGTCGCTATCATTTACTCCCCTTCCATTCATATTATCCCTCACATAATCCATCCATGTATTTTTGGTCTCTCTTCATGCCCCATCTATAATCATAACCAATTTTCGCTATGGTGTCAGAGCAACTGAATCATCATTTATAACCAGCCTATAATGTTCTCACTACTGGGACACATACCTCCTCTTACTGAAAGGGAGAGGGCCGTAATTCACCACGCGGGCCCAGTGCGGGTTGGTAAATTTGGAGCTGTTCCACAAACGATGGGACACTTAATATCATGTCCTTCGTGTCCTGTGAGCTGCGCGTTACAGGAACTGATGGACGCTAGGATAATTCTGAGCCGAGTCCATTTAGATTGCCATCGACATGCTAAGAAGAAGAAGAAGTGCGGGTTGGTAGTTGTCATATGTCTTCGAATTTTTGGTTCTAGGACATGTCGGTTTCCTCACGAAGTTTTTTTATACCGTTTTGAGAATAATTTACTCAAAGTAAAGCGCCTGCCTGGGTTTGAAGCCACGCCCTTTAACTCGTAAGTCACGGCCGTTACCACTGGGCCACCACTGCTATCACCAACTGAACAATTGAATACCAAAGCTCAAATTCAGCCTCTGAATTTTGGTGACGTTGTATCTTTACTCGCTCTCTAAATTATTATAATGAGAAAAACAATTATGTAAGTTGTTAGCAAAATTGTACTCGAGAAGCTAGCTAGCCAGAAAATCCGGAAAGTAAATTATTTGGAGCTGTTAATTTTTTTGCCGATATTCATCCACATCGCAAAATATCAAACAAAGTTAAATGCGAATTCATCGTTTTTGTAATATTAAAACTGTGAATCGACAAAAAGCTGACCATCGTAATGATAAATCACATCCTCATTCACAATGAAGTAAAAACACATTAAGACAGAAACACATTTATTTTAAGGAATTGTAAAGACAATCTAGTTAGTAGACATTTGAAACACTTCTATTTTTGATCGAGCAAATGACGATTTATCGTGTTTTGAACCATTTGTTTCACTAAAACAAGAAGGTATCTATTATATAGAAATTTATTTGAAAACAGGCAAGGATAACACCCCGTTAAGCTTAATATTTTAAGGTCTTATTCTTAAAAGCTTGCGACGGCGGTTTCCAAAGCAGTAAAGTGTTCGTTTCCCGGATCAAACTTCTTCTTGAAGGCTTCGTAGTCTGAAGGCAGCTTCTCCTTAAGTCCCAACAGGAATTTGTGGAAGATGTGCTTCTGAGCGTCCGTGCATTTTGCGCAGCTCGTCTTGACCGCCTCGGGGATGTCCTCTGTAGAGAATGAAATAATTGAGTACATATAAATAATTCATCATCATCTACCTAGCCTTTTCCCAACTATGTTGGGGTCGGCTTCCAGTCTAACCGGATGCAGCTGAATACCAGTATTTTACATGGAGCGACTGCCTATCTGACCTCCACAACCCAGTTAATGGGTAATACGATACGCCTTGGTAAGACTGGTTGTCAGACTTTCAGGCTTCTGACTACCCGTAATGACTGTCAATGATCCACAAATGGCAGCCGGGACCAACGGCTTAACGTGCTTTCCGAGGCACGGAGGGGTCACGGTATGTAAAGATGGTCACCCATCCACAAACCAACCGCGGCAAGCGTAGCTTAACCCGATCGATCGACCTGTGCGGCTGTTATTATTTAGCCACGGGCCCCTCGTGGGTAAATAATAACAATACTTATAAATAATTATAGTAATAATGTTAATGTATCCGATTATTGTATTAAAGGTCACGACTGTTCAGCCCTGTTGTTCCATAATAATACAAAGTTGTTATTTTTTTTTCTAAAGGGCAGAGGCCTCTTCTCTTACGAGCTCGTAGGTACAGTCAACAAAAGAGATAAGTATGCAGGATCGTCGGAAATAATTGAAGTTTAGTAAGAAACTTACTAATTTCAGATTCTTTTAGATTCTTACTAAACTGTAACTATATCCAACGATCCTGCATACTTATCTCTTTTGTTGGCGATTTAAAATTGATAATTTTGGGTTTCCCCACAATATTTTTCTACTCCCTAATTCAGATGAGGCAGAACATTTCACTTACCCTATCAAGTTATCATACAAACAATACAAAATTAGCACAAGTCAGCATTATTTTAAGAATAGCTACAGAGTAGCTAGTAGCAGCTGGATGCGAGTTCGATGATGAGAGCCAAAAATCGAGTTGAATGGCGTGCAATAGGAGAGGCCTATGTCCAGCAGTGGACTGCCATAGGATGATGATGATGATGAAATAACATAACGCCTGTGCTCCCCAAAGCCAAAGGGTTTGTCAGAAGTATACCAAAATAAGACATTAAGGTTGTTTTATGTCCACTTGACGCACGCGTATACTTCAAAAAAGGCGCTAAGTAACTATTGTCAAATCAAAAAAAGCGTTGTTTCAAATTATAATTACAAAATGATGGCCTTGCCCTACGTCAAATTACGTAATCGACTCGTCGAATTGTTGTTAGTTCTTTCGTAATATACTATTAATACTATTGTTGGCCTGCATCATCCCTCTGCTGAGCAAAAACCTCTCCTCATGATTTCCAACTCTTTCGATCCAGGGGGACCACTGGTCGTAAGAACTCGACGACGTACGTGGGATACGTTAACCAACCGTTTGAAATAACCGGCCCTAAACCGACGGGCCTATAAGAAATTAAAGGGGGGTAATTTTAAAAATAAAATACAAATTACTTTTGCCCTTCGCAATATCTCCTCTTATCAGCAATGCGGTCGTTATGCAAGAAAGAAAGACTACAAAGTTCATTGAATCATCGATTAGGTTATCAGTAGTATTTAGTTATGCTCCGAGTGTTCAAATACCGGAAAATAACATGCATGTTGATATTACGATAAACCCCCCCTTTTCGGGGAGGCCTATGTCCAGCAGTGGACGTCTTTCGGCTGAAATGATGATGATGATGATGATGGTATTACGATTACCTAACCCTATTGTTTTGAGCACAAAGCACAAGAAGATTTTTTGAACCTACTCTACAAAAAGATCATGCATTCGGTGACGACGAATTGGGACAGACTGGATGCGAAAGGCGGAGGACAGTGTCACAACACTCTCTCCCCCCTCCTTTCAAACATAGGCATATGTTCAGCAGTGGACTGCGATAGGCTGAGTTGATGCATTCAGCAGGATTTTTTCATATTGTGTATACACCGATTTTTTCATATTGTGTATACACAGATTTTTTCATATTGTGTATACACCGATTTTTTCATATTGTGTATACACCGATTTTTCCGTGAATTTTTCATTTGGTAGAGGAAGCTCGCGTGGTGGTCCCGTAGATATAGATTTGATTAACATTGCTTGGGTAGTTTTTGAGTTAGCTTCAATACTACTTATTTAATCAACTTGGTGTATGTTGACGATGTTATAAAACTTCCTGTTACAGGTCACTGCTGTTTACATAGCAAGTAGTGGTATACGAATTTATGTGGGTTAAATGCACTGACCTCTATAATACAAGTACTTGTATTATAGAGGTCAGTGTATTATAGAGGTCAGTGGTTAAATGCCACAGTTAAAAAGACAAAAGAGAGCACCTTTTTACACAAAAAAAACTGACTTACTTAAAAACTCTGAATGAAACAATGAAAAAAAAACATTAATAGGTGGCAAAAAAACTAAAATACAAAACCAAAACACAGTGATTTCCGAAATTATTTTTCACTATGTTAGGTATTGGGTTGTTGGGTATCGTATTACCCAGTAATTGGGTTGTGGAGGTCAGATAGGCAGTCGCTCCATGTAAAATACTGGTATTCAGCTGCATCCGGTTTGACTGGAAGCCGACCCCAACATGGTTGGGAAAAGGCTAGGCAGATGATGATGAGGTATTGGGTTGTTTTTTAGGAAGACCGTTTTTTTTTGTAAAAGTGGTTTCCCGAGCCTACTTCAAACTAGGCTGTGACCGTAGGTACACTCATGTGGGCTAAGGATTAAATTATTTACTCATGTAAATAATTTAATTTTTGTTTGAGTTTTATAAGGTACGAATTTACTCATGATTTGTCTACGGTATTAATGCGCTAATACTTATATAAGCACATTAACAGACAAACAAACAAACATTGGACAAACATTGCATTTTACAATAAGGTGTGTAAGATTTGAGCCCAAGTTACGACGTTTCTGCAAAACACATGAGATAAGAACCGGTTCTTACACCGGTGATTCTGTCGTAACAGCTGACTAAGATTATCAGCTAAATGAATAACTGCTTCCACCTGGTTAATGATAACGTTGTTATGCAGCGCACTTTTCCTCAGAGTATAACGTAACTTTTTTCTTCCCAGGGGTAAGGTCCACATTTCGCCAGTAATCTTTAAGTCCCATGTAATGGGGCGATAGACAGTCGGTCCATGTAAAAATACTGGTATTCAGCTGCATCATGCTTGGGTCGGCTCCCAGTCTAACCGAATGCAGCTGAATACCAGTATTTTTAATTGGAGCGACTAAATATATGACCTCCGCAACCCACTTACTGGGTTAACGATACCCTTACGATGTCATCGTGAATGTCCTACTTAAGAACAACCGAAATCTCACAGACAATAAAAAATAAACCAGATTTGGCTTGCGAATATGAAACTCGATTGCGAAAACTTAATGACATTAAAGTGGCACATGTATGTACTCGATACGTACTTTTAAAATCGGCAGCGATGGCGTCACAAGTCGCTGTGTCCATGAAACAGCCCACGAAGCCCTTGAGAGAGTCAACTTTGGCCACCACAGCATCGATGTCCAGGTCATCATTCTCAGTGCTGTACTTATCTTCAGCGTGGACAGCGGCGAATGCCAGCAGGAGGACTACGCAGATGCACTTCATATTGGCAGCTTAGTCTTTCTGTAAATAACAGTAGGATTTAGCAATAGGAGAAAAGAAGATGGAAAGTAATGTATTGTAGGTCAGGCGAGGGTTGAAGTGAACAATCATGACAAATTTTTGTTGTCTTTGTAACACCACTACAGTCCTTCCACAGATATTTTACCCATGACAGCAGCATCTTAACAGCAACCTTATTTTAAAACGGATAACGGATACGGACACAGAACAAGGTTAAAAGAACACTCTGATTTTTACAGACTGGTCAGTGGCAGTAATCCAACAAAAACCCTGTATAAAGTTATTTATACTCTTTGTATAATACAGAGGGGCAATTCTCGTAAATTTTTTTTTATTTTTTTTTTTTAGTCTCAGTCTGTCAAAAATACCTCAAATATCCCTACATTTTGACAAGTTTTTGACATTTGTTTATCGCCGAGATGACACTGCGACTAGATTTTGAACGTTTTAAATTAAGAGTATTGGCCCTCTGGTCAGTGCTTTGCAGCAACCTTATTGTACCTATCACAAATTGACAGTGACATGATGTTGACAGTAACGCAAAATCAGAGGTAAAATAACTGTGAACCACTGACCTCTATCATACAAGTTGTATAATACAGCACGCTAATTGCGTAACACATTATCAATCGGGATCTGAATAAATTTGAAGCAAATTGCTAATCCATTGCTTCATAAGTTCGAAAAATTTGTCTGATCAACTCGTAAATAACGCAATGAATGTTGTTGAACTGTCAAAATGAAACCAATTCCGATTGATAATGTGTTACGCAATTGCCCCGCAAAAAACAACCTAACCAACGGATCGGTTGCTATATATAAATTTTGGGCAAAAACTAACAAAAATTCGAACTCGCGGGACATTTGAAAATATTTCGTCGTCAGTGCTGTGAAACGACTGTAGGAAAACTTGTCCATTCTATTTTTAAATTAAAAAAAAGAAAAAATATATATAGAAGCCTTTTTTGTGCGCACCGACAATAAATCCACCAAGATGGTTTAAATAATCATGTCGTTTTCGTGTGGCTAACACAACAGTAATTAAATAACGAAAAAAACATAGAAACCTTTTGCCTCACCACGCACGTTTGAAGCCATGTTATTTGGCTTATTAACTACCTACCAGGAAGCTTCGAGATTCGTTTCGGTTATGATTTTATAAAGAAATAGGTACATACCTACTATACATACATTTAAGTTAACTGAGAGGAAGTACAATATATCACATATTAAAGAAGTATTATTTTAATTATATTATACCAGCCTATTATTGTCCGGCTGCAGAGCAAAGGTCTCTTCTCAAAGGTTGGCAATTTCAGACTTATAATATGTCATATGTATTAAATTAACTAAAAAAGTTCCCTCACGAAGTGAAAAAGTTTCCTCACGATGTCAGTAGGTAATATCCAAGATAAACTCACAAACTACAGAACATAACACAAATTAAAGAAGTACTACGATAATATAATCGCAGCGACTTACCCTATTTAAGATAAAAGAGCGGTGAACGAGTAAATTGCTCAATGCAACCGATCGGCCTTATATACGTTCGTTCTTTTGCCCACATATAGTTACAGATGTACCTACATGTACATTGGATCAATAAAAAAATACTCTGTATTGTTCACAGAGCTTTATGTAAATAATATCCAAAAAAAACTGTGCTTCTGGAGGAGAGTGATGAGAATATTTTATGACTGACTTTGACTTTGACTTTGAGATTGGATTAAATCATAACAATTGAACACGTAATCTTTTTCTCAAGTTGTCTATCAAGGTGATTCAGCCCAATTTTTTTTCATGAACAGCTTAGAACGATGTACGCAACGGATCGGTCTCAGCACAAAATATTATAGTTAGCGGGGGTCAATCGCCTCGAGAGAAGCCTTTGTCAGGCTGGTCTAAATTGACGCGCATTCAAATGTAGGTACCTACTACCCCTTAAGGGCGGTAAATTGTAAAATGCTTTAAGAGCGTTTACGCCCTACGGCATTTCATACAAACTTTCAAGCCCTTATTTTTCGAAATGAATGAACCGATTTTAATGAAACTTTATACGCATAAGCAGGATACAAAGGTCTAAAAAGTTAGTACAGAACATTTTCGAAATGTCTTATTTAAAAAAAAGATAACTGGAAATCTCTGTTTGTATGGAAAATTTAAAATCGGTCTAATTTGACTGTAACACTATTTTTCGAAAATGTTCTCTACTAACGTTTTAGACCTTTGTATCCTGCTTATGCCTATGAAGTTTAATTAAAATCGGTTCATTCATTTCGAAAAATAAGGGCTTGAAAGTTTGTATGAAATGTCGTACGGCGTGAACGCTCGTTGAGAATGAGGGTACAGGTAGCATCGATGCCAACCGCAATAATGCTTAATTTCAATCAGTGATGTAGCATATTACCTCACATCTGACGTCCCTACCCTAGAGTGTGTTTAAAATATTGGTCAAACCCTGCGGCAAAAGAGCGTAATACACTCATCATCTTCCTAGCCTTTTCCCAACTATGCTGGGGTCGGCTTCCAGTCTAACCGGATGCAGCTGAATACATGCAACACATATTTTACATGGAGCGACTGCCTATCTGACCTCCACAACCCAATTACTGGGTAATACGATACCCCTTGATAAGACTGGTTGTCAGACTTTCGGGTTTCTGACTACCCGTAACGACTGTCCATCCACGAATGGCAGCCGGGACCAACGGCATAACGTGCTTTCCGAGGCACGGAGGGGTCACGGTATGTAAAGATGGTCACCCATCCACAAACCACCGCGGCAAGCGTAGCTTAACCTGATCGATCGACCTGTGCGGCTGTTATTTTTTTTATTTTTTTATTATAAATATTTATTATAAGTAATACGCTATCAGTATCAAAGGCTTTCATTTTGACAGTTCAACAAAATTCAGTACGTTATTTACGTTGTTGTGCAGACAAATTTTTCGAACATATGAAGTAATGGATTAGCAATATCCTTCAAAATTATTCAGATTGCGATTGATAGTGTGTTAGACAATTATGGTGCTGATTGTCTATTGTTCCGTCTGACCATGTCTTGCATCATCATCAACACAACCATCAGGGGGCCTAAAAAGGCCACTTTGGCAGAATCATAAATTGATAACATAATGGACAGTTAACTGTGAAGTTAATCGTATCAAGTCCCATTGGTGAAGCATTTTTCAGTTATTTTTTTTTTGTCTGTGCTAAAATACCAATCAATCCAATCCCAATCTCTTTGATTGTAGCTACGTAGTGCAGCGAAAAAAGAAAAACACGGACTGTCTTCGCCATATTATAATTCATAATGTTTCCCCCTGTTCAGACGTCTTTGTTCTTTCATTTTTATAACTATCAAATTATATACCTACATTTGCATCAACATTATTTTAACACCGGGCTTATGTTTAACAACCGTCAGTCAGATCACTATGATGTAAAAATGATACAACTACAACCTATAATTATCTTTCTCTTAGTGCCTGGTCAAAGAACTTTGCTACTGAACTTATCGTGTTTGCAGTGTCATAAATACACTAGGTATCAGAACAACACAAACAAACAGACAGTTGTATCTAATGACTTATTGGAATAGTAGAATATAAAAAAAAACAATAGTTTGCGTTTATATGCAAACTTCTAAGGTGACCCATCCCAATGCCAGTAATTTTAATGCTACGTGGATTGTGTGAAAAATAATAGTACAGACGCCAGCACATCAAGCTACCCGAAATTGACAATTTTTCCTAATCAACTTTGAACCTTATGCTGTAGCGATAAAGTTGAAAATCTATTAATTTTTTTTTACAGATTTAGCTTCATGTGCTGGCGTCTGTATATACATTTTGATGCAAGTGTGTTTGTCATTGCACTCAAGGCGGGATCGCAGACTAAATATTATGGAGCCGAGTGTAGTAAGATAATACATATATCTATCCAACCTAAGTATCACCTAAGTATAGCGTGTATGTAGTATGTAGTTACGCGCCGATAAGATGGTGCTGAGTTGACGGTTTTGCAAGCCGTCAGTGAAACTTTTAATGGCGATTTTTTCATTAATAGGGAGTAATATTTTATACGCATCCTGGTTCCCGTCAGCTTGGGAAATCGTTAAGTCGACAAAAAGTTGTTCGATTTGATTACCGTACTCGTTAATAGAAAGTGCATTCTGTCGTATGTGCATTAACTCGTTATTTATCGCGGTACTTGATTTTTTAGTAAGGAGGTGATGACGCATATCGTTAATAAGTAATTCACATGTATAATATGAGCTCCCTAATCTCAATTTTGCATTCTGAGTGAGTCGAGTTTTCAGTACAAATTTAATTAACATGACTTTACCCTGTTCTGTGAGCGTAGAGCTGTAGAACTCTATGGCATCGATAAGGGTTTTGGTGACGTTCTCGTCACCTTTCATTAGAGGCAGCACCGTGTCTCGGTGCTGCCTCTAATGCTCTAATGCCGTTTTAAAGTTAAAATTTTCCATGTTGGTAGTTTTGCTTTCAATTTCTTTAACAGCTTTAGAGGAAGAAGCTATAACAGAGATGTAGTCTTTTGAACAAAATGTTTCAATTTGAATATATAATTCTTTTATTAAATCGCCATATGACTGTATCTCTTCTAAGACTGTGCTAGATACTTGTTTTTTCTCAATTTGTTTTGATAAAATATGAATACATTCATCAAATTGATCGCGCAATCTTATCTGCTTTGGTCGTAATTTAGAAGTCCACAATAAAAATCTAATCGATATTTTAATGCGCCTTCAAAAGGTTAATTTAAAATTTAAACCCGAAAAAATGCGATTTCTTAAGGAAGGAAATATAATTTATGTAATGAGAAATGCGCACGCGTATCACACCACGATTTTTAACACACTTGCAACTGAAAACATAGACATGTAGAGAACATTAGTTGAGAAAAATAGTGTTACAGCCAAATTAGACAGATTTAAAATTTACCATAGAAACAGAGATTTCCAGTTATCTTTTTTTAAATAAGACATTTCGAAAATGTTCTCCACTAACTTTTTACACCTTTGTATCCTGCTTATGCGTATGAAGTTTCATTATAATCGGTTCATTCATTTCGAAAAATAAGGGCTTGAACGTTTGTATGAAATACCGTACGGCGTAGACGCTCGATCCTTACGTTAATTTATTACTATAATAAATTTGGTGAAATATACTGTCTAGTTCTGTATTTACAAAGTATATAATTATATTCAAAACATTTTTAAGCATAAAAGGCACGAAGGTTCTTTGCTGGGATTAAAAATCGCACATCTCTGACTAGTGCCTATATGTTTTCTGTAGCGTACTTTTCCGCTTATGTTCAATACACTGCATTGGGAACCTAATAGCGGTGCATTATGTGCCACTTTTCGAGCAAGTGTTTTTAA
Source organism: Mesoligia furuncula (assembly GCA_916614155.1). NCBI lineage: Eukaryota > Metazoa > Arthropoda > Insecta > Lepidoptera > Noctuidae > Mesoligia > Mesoligia furuncula. The sequence goes on along the minus strand of OU744809.1, from coordinate 13,429,940 downwards.
ATATCTATTTATATTTATACTGATCTGTATCCCATCGGTATTCCATGCATGTTTCATGGACTAATACCTACAGTTGCATCACCTGAGGAGATACCTAACTATATAACTAACGTTGGTCGGATGCTTTTTTTGTTATTTAATTAAATGCACATTTTAATAAATGTACTTATTTACTTAAAAAGCATTATTTTAAAGGAAATAATAAGAATACTAGGCTTCCAACTTACAAATGAACAAAAATAGGTAACCAATTGTTTTGTATCATTTTTAATTGAGCATGCTTCCTTTATCAAACATTGCTCGAAGTAATTTAAAATCTAATTACTTAATTATGTGATCAAGCGGTGTGACCGCTCACGGCAGTACATTGCCGGATGCATGGCTTATATTTTTGGAGTTTGCGTGATTACACCATATGATTTTACACTTCAATGGGATCTTGGATTTAATATGGACTCTGTGAATAACCTAATTTTGGAGGAGAAGATACGGGTCGGTTAACATGCGGTAATCGCAGTACGTAATGACGCTGCCCGCTGTTCGCTGCTGGCACCTTTTCAACGTGTAACTCCTATAAGCTCTTTAATTTCTTAGTTTAGCTACGCGATTACTGACAAATACGACAAGTACTGATTGGACAAGTCCACTCTTTGTGTGGTTCTTTCCTCAAAAGACCATTTCAGACACTAATCTAAATGGTCCTCACATGGCCCTGTGTGGGCCACACGTCATGAACGTCATGAACGAAGAACAGAACGAAACGCAAGGCCGCAGGGGGCGTTTGTTTCGCCATTTCTTCTCAGGGGTAGTCAAATAGGAATTTCGACTATAATGTAGCCTTTCTTTATATGACGCGTAAACTTGATTCCGATATCCTATTTACAGATTGAACAATAAGTATCATTTCATTTCATTGTCTACTCTTCTCTTGCGACATTTAAGGAAAAGGTTTGATTAAGACTACCTATTGATCTTTTTAGATCAGGATTTATCTTTTTAGCCGAGACCTGAGGGGTAGTTGCGAAACACACTATATCAGTAGCAATGGAGTTCATTTTGACAGAACAGTTATATAGGTAATACAACACTCATTGCGTTATTTAAGTTGTTGAGCAGGCAAACTTCTCGGACATACCTAATCAAAATGATTCAGATTGAGATTGATAGTGTGTTTCGGTATTTTAGGTCATCATCTGCCTAGCCATTTCCCAACTATGTTGGGGTCGGCTTCCAGTCTAACCCGATGCAGCTGAATACCAGTATTATACATGGAGCGACTGCCTATATGACCTCCACAACCCAGTTACTGGGTACGATACCCCTTGGTAAGATTAATTATCAGACTTTCGGGCTTCTGACTAGGTACCCGTAACGACTGTCAAAGATCCTGAATGACAGCCGGGACAGAGGCACGCAATTAAGGTGCCGCAAGAAAATCCTGAATCTACAGAAAACTATCTATTACTCTTCATTGAAAAATAGAAACTTACCTTTATTAGGTTATCTCTAGAAGATAATGTCACAACTTTTTATATGCGGTTTTATAGGTTTTTAACGATAGGATAATTTATGTTTGTAAGGAAATCAAGAACTGTGTCCGTACCGACTGATTGCACACTGGACCGTGCGGTCTAAGATCTCGGGTTGTTATTAATTATTTCTGATTGAAAGTTGTAGAACATTTAGTTATCAAGAGCAAGGTTGGCTAGATAACATGCTTAGTAAATATTATGAAGCTGCAATCTAGTTATTATTGAGTAGGCATTGCTGCTTGCGTAGAAATGCAAAGATCAATTAAATGTCATCGCATATCGACTTTGTTTAGCAATTTATTTAAATGTATTAGGTAGGTATGGAAAGCTCATAAACATAAACATTTCTGAGAATATACCTACCTCTGTGACTTATAACTAGCTCGTGGCCGCGATTTCGTCTGCGTGGACTTAGAAAAAGTAACCTGTGTGTTAATCCAGGTTCTACACTATCTGTGTGCAAAATCCCATACAAATCTGTTCAGCCGTTTTTGCGTGATTGGGTAAGAAACATCCAAACATAATTATAAACTTTAACAATTTTATAATAGTAGTACCTAAGTAACTAGGTACACTAATAAAGATAACTACTAGCTTTAAATAGATAGGAAACGTTATTAAAAAATAAAAAGAATAAAACACTAAACGATTCAAAGTAGGTACCTATTACCTACCTACATCTAAACATAATGAATTCAATGGTGCGTCGGATCATCATTAACACATTTATTTGACACCTATTTAAATTCACAATAAAAATGCTTATACAGGGTAATTGGTAAAACATTAACAACCTCTTAAGAGATCATTGTACTCATCATTATGAACAACTTTTACTGTGGGACCAAATCTGAATCGCGAAAAAAAAATTCAGCTGTTCCCTACATTTACGTTCGGATAACTCGTCAAGATGTAGGGAACAGAAGTTTTTTTTTTCACGATTTCAGGTTTGGTTCCATAGTAAAAGTTGTTCATAATGATGAGTACAATGACCTCTTAAGAGGTTGTTAATGTTTTACCAATAACCCTGTATAAAAACATTTATTTTGATCATCATCATCATCAGCCTACAGCAGTCCACCTTGGACATAGGCCTCTCCTATTGCCATTCAAGTCGATTTTTGGCTCTCTTCATCGAACTCTCATCCAGCTGCTACCAGCCATCCTGTTATTTCATTGTATGGTGACTGCTGCTAATTTTATATTGTCTGTATGATAAGGTAACTGAAATGTTTTGCCTCATCTGAATTAGGGAGTAGAAAAATATTGTGGGGAAACCCAAAACTATCAATTTTAAATCGCACGCCATTCAACTTGATTTTCGGCAATTGTAAAGGAGTAATTCAATTCTTATTTTGGTATTTTTTATTAATTCTGTACCTACTTTATAAAATTATCTGAACTAATTTTGATTTATGCTACAGCTGCTGCATCATAATCTTGATAATCCTGTCCTCTGTGGGATATTGTTGGAATCATTACTATAATTATTTACAACGCATTCGTGCATTTGTATTGACGGCTTTAAGAGATCAGCGCCATCTATTGTCTTGTTTGTGAATTATAAACTCAGTGAATAATGCTGAAAGTGAAATTAGGGCTGATTTTTCCATCGCCAGATAACTTTTATTCGAGGAATAAAATTGATGTTTGACAGTTTTTGTATGAAATAACTGTCAAAATTTAAAAATTATTCCTCGAATGAAGTTATCAGATGATTGCAACACTTATAACACCATTGGATGATTGAAAAATCAGCCCATAATAAACTAATTTTTATGTTTATGGGCTGATTTTACAAGCTCAAAAACTGTCAGACGTCAATTTTATTCCAAGAATAAAAATTATATGTCGATTGAAAAAACAGCCTTTAGATAAAACTATAGGTACCTAATCAAAATTAAAAGAGAACATTTATTATGAATGTTAGGTTTTAGTCATATTAACAATGGGCATTTTATGTACATAACATGGTTCTGCGGTCTACTCTTGTACGAAACCTTTGGTTGAATGTTCTGCAAGCTAGAGCCACTTTATCACCACATCGTGCTAAAGTCCTCACCATTTCGGTGTACTGAACATTTGTGTATTGGAAAGACATCACGCGCGAAAAATTATTTGCAAACACTACGAAAACACTTTCCACTAATAATGTCCGCGCATAAACATAACATAATATTTTGATTCAAAAGAGTGTCCATGTAGTTTCTTTTCCGTTCTTCTCCATAGAAACATACTAGGTACTCTTTGGAATCGGCAGCCGTTAGCTGCACTTTCTGACTGAGAAAATTGACTTTCTGACTCAGAAATTGTCCTTCTTCTGGTGTAAGTATTTCTGCGATGATAAATCCTTTACTGTTGATGTCGTTGATGTGTGAGGTTAGTGATCAACCATCATCAGCATAAAATACCACCACCTTGTGACTTGCGACCGATCCACCAGTGCGTTGCTTCCCGCCTGTAGTGTGCTCTCTCTATACAAAATGTGCGAGAATGATCTAGTAGGATTTTTGTTCATGTTTGTTTTTGGACCCCTAGAAAGTAACATCTACTTACCACATGAGTTTAATAAAATACTTGAGTTTGTATTTGAGTTAATAATTATATTTCGGATAGCCGCAGTATAAAACATGTACCTTACTTAAAAACTATGTAGGTACCTAATAACAATAAAATGTGATGTTTCAACAAAAAACCACTAACATATCTAAATATTGTTTGTTCAAACGATGACAAGCTAAGGTTAGCTAGAATATTTATACGAAAACATCAACTTCGATACCCACTTTATGGGCAAATACAAAAGTTGATAAGTTTCACATAGATACGATAAATAAATCGCAGAATACACTGAACGCTTTACCTGTACGACTGTACAATATCTAGATTTATATTTATACTTATTTCTAAATACGTTCATTGCTCATCTTGGTCGAAACTTTTGTAAGAATGCAGTTTAGTCTGAGGATTTGAGGAACTTCGTGAAGATCTCTTTGTACTCTCCATGGGGGTCCTCTTTCTTGACTAACTGGTGCCATATGTCGGGAGTCTTCGTCTGGAAGCCCTTGACTACGACGCGGATCAGATGGCGCTGCTTCGGCGAGCATTTACCACAACCAGTTTTAAGAGCATCGGGGATGGTTTCTGTAAATAAAGTATTGTAAAATGTTACTTTGTATCGTCAATAACCATGAATTTCTAGCAGCTGAAGGGGATTTTTCCGGTTTGATGGCATTACATTATCATCCCCTAATAACATAGGTAAACGGCGATAGGACTTGGTGGTTCCATTCTACACCCCTGCCTTAGAACGATGCGACGAACACAGACGTAATGTTACATATCCTCAGACCGAATAAAAAATCAAGACATAGCGCTACGAACAATGCAGTGAAGCATGCAAAAACTACACCTCCGCTGTGTGCATACACGCTCACACGCACACACTTACAACCATTTACAATCAAACTACTCCTCACTATGTGCACACATGTTTACGTAACCGGCCTCACTTTACTGTTGAGAGCCCTCTGTCTTGGTTTACTATTTGGTCTGAGTATATAATATTATGATATATTATATTATTATGTGACAGCAGACTCTAGATGACAATCACACTAATAAGTGCTAATAAAGGCGATATGTTTGTTACTTCTTCACGCTCAAACGGCTGTACCAATTTTGATAACATTTTGTATGGAGGTAGCTGACACCCTGGATTAACATATAGACTACTTTTTATCCCGATATTCCTACGGGATCGACATTTATGCGGGTGAAACTGCAGGGCGCAGCTACACTATAATACCAGTCTATTATTGTCCCACTGCAGGGTAAAGGCTTCTTCTCATACAGAGAAGGCACGAGCATTGATCACCACGCTTGCTCAAAACAGGATGACGATTTCGATTTATATTAACTACAATAAAAATAGTGTCTCTATTTTAAAATTCGGTCCATTGCAGTCCCGTTTTTTTTTTTTGGGTTGGAATTCATCAAATGACCCCTCCCGCTCTGGGCGGAGCGGAAGGGAGTGTCAGACTCTTACTGACTAAAACCCACCCGTGTTCCTTCAGTTGCCTGTGCCAGGGGCCACGGTATATCTTTCGAACAACCCGCGACCCTGGCGGGCATCGGCCCTAGCGGACCCCGTCAGTTGGTCGGACCCCGTCAGTTGGTTCCATTACAGTCCCTCCCAAATCATTTTTATCTGGACAATCCATCGCAGGCTTAGAGAAGAAATAAGACCAAAAGTAGTCACAGAAAGTATATAGTTAAGGTTACAATGAAATGTCGAAGTTGAAACTGTTTGTTACTTATCCGTCTCTTGTCTGTAAAGGTTCAATACACTGACCTCTATAATACAAGTACGCTGTATTATAGAGGTCAGTGGTTCAATAGAAAACCAGCGTCAGACAGCATCTGTCTGGCAAACGGACCTTTTTGGTGCAGCCGCGAGGCACACACTATTGTCGTTAAGATATTTTCCCTTGTTAGGGTTCCGTACCTCAAATAGAAGAAACGGAACCCTTATAGGATCACTTTGTTGTCCGTTCGTCTGTCTGTCGACCCTTTATCTCGGGAACGCGTGGATGTATCGAGTTAAAATTAAAACCATATACTCAGCTCTACATTCCCTTGAAGCTGTGGAAAAATTCATACACCTAAGTTAACTTAAAAAAGATACGGCCGTTTATACCGCATAAAACGTACATTTCGACATTCTCAAGGGAATCAAAATTTATAGGGTACTCCCCGTTGACCTAGAATCATGAAATTTGGCAAGAAGCAAGATCATGTAGCATAAGTACCTAAAAGGAAAAAGTCCGAAAACCGTAAATTTGTAGATACAGGCAACAAAAGAGATAAGTATGCAGGGCCGTCGGATTTAGTTGAAGTTTAGTAAGAAACCGATGGATGTTGTCGACTGAAATTCAATTTGATAAATGAGCTGTTTGTTTTCTAATAATAAAATTAAATTTTATTTGAGAACATCCATCGGTTTCTTACTAAACTTCAACTGTATCCGACGATCCCGCATACTTATCTCTATTGTTGACTGTACGTTAAAAAAAAAACCGGTGATAAGCTATTTACATATCTACAAAGTACGGAACCCTCGGTGCGCGAGTCCGACTCGCACTTAACCGGTTTTTATTTGTATTTTGTGTTTCACAAACTGCTTCCAAACAAATATTATTCATTCTTTCTTCCTAAGTTACAAATCAAAATAAAATCCATTTATTCAAATTAGGCTGAGAAGCAACACTTTGAAACGTCAAAATTACATTTAAGACGGTCTCCTAAAACATCCTGCCCTTCACCCCTTCCTATAACCTATAGTGCTTTAATTGGGAAAAAGAAGTGGCGTAACCACGGATCTATGGGCGTAACAAATTCCCCAGCAGAAAACATCAAATTTAATAGTCTACTCACTCTTAAAATCAGATCCCTCTGAGGTGCAAGGCCCGGTGCTGAGGAAACAGTGTCCGTAAGACTTCAGTAGACGAGCGTTCTCGACCAAGGACTCGACATCAAAGTCGTCATAACGGGTGTCGTACGTCGACTCGGGTCTCGCGCACACCGCCGCGATCAACAAGCTTAGGACTAGAATGGTCTTCATGGTTCTCTGAAAATAGTGGAACATTTATTAACATAATATAACATGGGTGAAATGTTGGTTTACTATAGGTACACATCTACCTAATTCTGCAGGGATATATGCATGCTGTTATGTTTATTATACCTAATACTAGCTACGCCCTGCGGTTTCACCCCCATAAGTTTCGATCCCGTGGGAATATCGGGATAAAAAGTAGCCTATATGTTAATCCAGGGTGTCAGCTACTTCCATACAAAATTTATCAAAATTGGTCCAGTCGTTTCACATTCAATATGAGTGCTGATGGCTGATCTTCTTCTTAGCGTGTCGATGCGATCGTGGTGAAAGGATTAGACAATCAGCGTGGAAACTTTCTGATTACCCAGGGTGCGTTGATGGCTGATGGGAAATGATTTCATCTTCGTCTCTATCGCATCGGCAAACTCACATTAGTTTTACAAAGTCTTGTGATCTTTTGCAACGGAAACCTCTTTCGTTTAGGACGGGTCAGATGTATCCGTATTTTAATGAAAATAACGCAAGCACATGAAAATATTCAAGGAATAAAATTGGAGTTTTTTCTTATAAAACTTTCAAATCTTTTATATGTAGGTAAGTTACTTATATTAAAGTCTTCTTACACTTCGATAACATGAAAAAAAAAAAAACAACTTACATTAAATAAGCAGGTAGTTCCTTGGTCCTGAGTAGTCCTGACAAAACTGTATATTTCTTACTCTAAGTCTCTTTATATAACAAGATTTTAACCAAGGAAATCCTAACAGACTGAATGTAAACAACTACTTAGTCAGCATTGGTTATTATACCATTGTCGCTGACGTTGTAAAATGTAAACGCAGCAACAACAATAGTACGTGTAAACTTCCATTTTAGAACATTTTGTCACTATGCATTCACGCAAACGTGATAATTATGTAGTCTAAGGGTCCTGTCACACCGCCGACGAGGTAGCGGCTAGCTATCAACGATTTTCTCGCTCACAAAAGTTTGTAGGTCCCTTATTGATCGCTGACTGTTCACATCGCCGGCGAGTACTCGTTCGTCGCAACGACAAGAGCTATCAAAGAGAGTACTCGCACATCGACGTTAGCTTGGCAAGCAGAACACTCGCTCAGACACGCTTATTACACACGCCAACATAGCAAGCTATATATTTCCAGTTTTAGCTGACTTCGGCTTGTATAGGCTTTTCGTACAATGAGAAGTCAGCTTATACGTGCATGCGTACATACGCATACCAGCATATAATCGGTCTTCGCCGTCGTGCACTCGCTGCTCGCTGACGTTGCTCGCTAACTCGTTTTTAGGGTTCCGTACCAAAATTGAAAAACGGAACCCTTATGGTGAGACTCAGTCTGTCTGTCTGTCTGTCTGTCACAGCTTGAAAATTTGGAATAGTTTTAGATGACGTTTGCCCAACTATTTTGCAAATGAGAAAGAAATAAAAATGTATGTATATTTTTCGCAACAGGGACTGAAAAATTCGAAGTGGGGCTAGTAGGGCATGTGGTGTATCATATGAAAGAGCGCAGTTTGCACATCCTCAAACATTTTTTTTTTAGGCCGAATAGTTTTCGACTTTTGATGAAAAATGTAAAAAAATATCGTTCCCCTCCCTAAGGGGAGGGGAACGATATTTTTTTACATTTTTCCGAGGTAAGCCTCGGAAGTCTGCAAAGAGAAAAGTCTGAAATTAAAGATTACAGGAAAAATAAAACGAAGTCTCTAAATAGCACAATTTTCCAGAAATCATCAACAGGTGTTACATTAGTTGCACTATCGGTCAAGAGATGGCACTGACATAAAACTGCAATATTCTACACCGCAGTGCACAGTGTTAAAATTCTCTGACGAATATAGGCCTCGCCGATGAAAAATTAAAAACATGATGGTACGGAACCCTCGGTGCGCGAGTCGAACTCGTTTATTATGCCTCACTATTGGCATATCCTTGTTGGAAGTATAAACACATTCGGTTTCAATCAATAAGGTGTCACTTAGGTATATCATGTGAATTGCTACTGTTATTGTTAGTTTTCATACATTTGATTAAACTAAATGAAACTACTTCTGCTCTTTTGCAATAGGTAAAAATTTATTTGAAATCTATATACATATAATAAAATCGTAGGAAAGTCAAAACTGTACATTGAATATTTTTTTTAAAGAATACTTGGGGCGTGATCTACAATCGATACCGAAGCCAAAAATATAGTTTTTAGAATTTTTTTCTGTTTGTCTGTTTATCTGTTTGTCTGTTTGTCTGTATGTATGTCCGAGATAAACTCAAAAAGTACTGCATGGATTTACTTCAAATTTTGCATGAATATTACTAAGAGGTCGGGTCAACATATAGGCTACATATTATCACGTTATCACCTACGGGGGAGGAGCTGTGAATCTTTATTTTTCTTACGCATTCTGTGACAGCGTGTAATCTAACGACGCATATTTAAATGTTGTTTTTGAGTAAGCCATGCTATTATCTAGCTTTACACTATAAAAACTACGCCATTTAAGTAATTTGGACGGAGAAACATAGTTTAATGAATGTTAGTAGTATAAAGACAATTTTCAAGCAGCGCCATCTATGAGATTTCATAAAAATCAAATCAAGTTACATGTTAACACTTTTTGGAAAGTAATAATTTAAATTTGATCATGTTGGCGAGGTTAGTAGTTAGTTATTCTTAAAATTCATAGATGGTAATGTGCATTTTCTTCATAAAAGTTGTATCGTATAGTTCGTTTTGACAAATTCAAGTTCCAACAAAACCCTCAAAATGAGTTGAGGAAGACAATTAAAAAAAAATGCGGTGTTAAGTATTACAAAAAAGTTATGTTCATTGATGATGATCATTTTTTCATCAATTTCATGTTGTTAGTACAAAATAAACATTGACTGTTAATACTTTTGTTCGGTATTTATCTGTGTGATTATTGCTTGGTAATTAATATATTTTCATGTCGCATACCTAACTAGCTGCTGCCCGCGACGTCGTCTGCGTGAAGGCTCTACAGCACCAAAAATACTTAAGATGCCAGTGTCGCTATAGCATTATAAGTAAACAACTTTTAAAATAGCATTATAGCACGTCACCTTCTCAACGGTGACCAAAATTGGGATGAAACCCTCGCGGAGGCGAGCGTAAGTGACAGTCCCAGCCGCATGCGTCATCTGTTGGCCGTCATCTTGGTGTATTGTGGAGTCGCGAACCCGGTAGCTTTGTGGGAGAAGTATCACTATCATCTGTCTTAAGATTTTCTTGGAGCTTTGAGGCGTGCTACTGGAGACGAAGTCGAAGTAACTGATGAACGCGTGATGAACACCTGTCTCAGTTCACTTCAAGATGAGGGCATTTCTGTCGGCGGCAATCCACTGATCGAATATGGGTTACCAGCTCCCCAATCATCACCGCATCAAGACCGTGGAAATCGGGAGTATAACGGTGAGATAAATTACGATCCGGGCGAAATGACCACCATACGAAATGACCATGCCGCTTTGTTCTCTTCAGAGCGAAAACAAATTTATGACACCGTCCTTGAAAGCGTTGGGCAAAACCAGGGTAAAATGTTTTTCTTGGATGCTCCTGGTGGAACAGGAAAAACATTTGTTACCACTGGCATGCTTGCAGAGGTCAGGAGGCAAGGCAAAATTGCTATTGCTGTAGCATCGTCGGGAATCGCTGCCACACTGCTACCGGGTGGCAAGACAGCACATGCCATGTTTAAAATTCCCATTGATTTAGAGAGCGCCGCAACGCCTGTTTGTTGTGTGTCACGTAACAGCGATAAGGGACACGTGCTCAAGGATTGCTCTCTGATCGTATGGGATGAGTGTACGATGGCCAATAGGAAGGCAGTTGAGGCCGTGGACAGAACCCTGCAGGACATCCGCAGGAACGACATTTGATGGGAGGTGTCACGGTTCTGTTTAGTGGCGATTTCCGGCAAACGCTTCCCGTGGTGACGCGGTGATCGAGGGCTGACGAGGTAAATGCTTCGTTGAAACGACCTTTGTTGTGGTCACGAGTTCGTACGCTGCGCTTGACCATTAATATGAGAGCTCGGCTCGGCGGCAATGCACGTGCTCAAGAATTCTCCGATGTCCTTCTAAGTCTTGGCGAAGGCACTCTACCAGAAGAGAGAGGTGGACAGGTGGTGCTTCCAGAGTCTCTCGGCAGAGTGGTATCCAGCTTAGAAGAACTCATTCGCTGTGTATACGGGGACATCAGTCGTATACCGCACCAGCAGAATTCTTGGGTGTGTGAGCGGGCCATTTTGACGCCAAAAATGATCAGGCTGCAGCAATTAACGAATGCATTCTCTCGGAAATTGAGGGGAATGAAGTGGTCTACACCTCGATAAACACTGGAATCCCGTGGAATTTCTGAACTCCCTGTCAGCAAGTGGACTTCCAGCGCATACCATCAAGCTGAAGGTCGGTGTCCCGATTATGCTTCTTCGGAACCTATCTCCTCCGAAGTTGTGTAAAGTCGTCTCTCTCCACAGACACACCATTGAGGCGGAAATTCTTACGGGTTGTTGGCGTCGGCGAGGCAGTATTTATACCACGCATTCCCCTCATATCTCATAACTTCCCGTTCCAGTTCAAGCGCGTACATTTCCCCGAGAGTGTTTGCTTCGCGATGACCATCAATAAGTCGCAGGGGCAGACACTGAGGGCAGCGGGTGTCGACCTCAGGACGAGTTGCTTCTCACACGGGCAACTGTACGTCGCTTGCTCCCGCGTCACCAGTCCTGACTCTCTTTACATTTTGTCTCCTGGCAGCATAACTACCGACGTAGTTTATAGGGAAGTGTTGTAAGGTATGATGTACCTTTGTACATATTTTAACTCTTTTGTATCCTGGACTGTATTTCTGCATTATTTTCTCTATTTCCTTCAGTCACATCTTATGACTGAACTCAGAGGGTTCCCTTATAACTTTCTTCACTTGCTTTGCTTGCAAAAAAAATATTTTAATGCTATTTTAAAAGTTGTTAACTATATCCTATATGCTATAGCGACACTGGCATCTTAGGTATTTTTGGTGCTGTAGAGCCTTCACGCAGACGACGTCGCGGGCAGCAGCTAGTAGATAATAAACCAACTAATTAATTAAGACCACTAACAATAGGAATGGTTTTAATTTTGACAACATTCATTGCGTTATTTACATTGTTGAGTAGACAAAGTTTTCGAACATATAAAGCAATGGAATATAAATAAATAGTAGTTCCTTATTATAAATTGTTAAATATAAATAGCAGTTCCTTATTTATATCTATTTATTTATTTAAGTACTTATATACTTTATTGTACACCACAAAAATACATAACAAAAAATAGATCGAACACTACAAAATATACAATGGGCGGCCGCTTTCTGCGATCTATTCCAGATCCTTCAAAATGATCCAGATTGTGGTTGATAGTATGATACACAATTAGGGCGCAGCTTAATTACCTTGTGTTACGGAACCCTTTTAGTGTCCAAGTTCGACTCGCACTTAGCCGGTTTGCCATAATCGCCACGCTTGGCAGGCGGGTTGGCGATCGCAGTATAGTATGGTGGTGGAATGCATAGAGAACGCTGCTACCCATTCTCCGGTACGACCCTTAGTCGCCTTTTACGACACCCACGGGAAGTATGGGGTGGTGCTATTCTTTAAATCCGGCACCACACAGACATATGGTGTACATAATAAAGAGTATTTTCTATTCTATTTCAAAAACCACTTCTTTATTTACCTACTAACTTGACTGGATTCTGTAGGATTTCTGAAATTCCGATGAAGTTGTCAAGTAAAATCTCATAGGTATTGGCTGGTGTGACTGGCTGGTATAATACGAATAATTAAAATCTGTCATTTCAATGTATTGAAAACGGAAGTAAATTGATCTTACGGTTGTTCCCTGAAACCCTCAGACGAATTGAACCCGATTTTACAAAAGCAGCCGAAAAATCAGAAATCATGGGTAAATTCGGATTCAGCTTTTTAAAATCGGGGGTTAATATTCTGAGTTAGAATGGTTCAGGATCGACATATTTGGCGCCAAGCCAAGACTAATAAAAATTATGGTATAGTGTACCTAAAGTGTTTCGTAGATTTTTATCAGAATAGCAACATTTCTCAGAGATAAAGGTTGCTATTAAACCACATGCCATCATCACCCATTGTACAGACGCTAGCACATCATGCTACTACAATCTGTCAAATTTCTTTAATAGATTATCAACTTTATCGCTAAAGCTAAGGTTCAAAGTTGATTGGGAAAATTTTACAGTTTCGCGTAGCTTGATGTGCACAATTTTGATAGATAGCAGATTGACCTACAATAACCATCATCATTCTTCTGCCCTTATCCCAATTTATTTGGGGTCGGCGCAACATATCTTTTTGTTCCATACTTCTCTATTAGTAGTCATCTCGATAGTCACCCCCTTTCTAACCATATCATTATTCACACAGTCCATCCATCGTTTCTTCGGTAGTCCCCTATTCTTAAAGACATCGACATTCATACTCAAAACTCTCCTCACGACATTATCCTCATTCTTCCGTATTACATGCCCGATTCCCACATAACTTTTCAGTTACAGATTTCCACACAACTTTCCACTTTCAGACTTGACCTACAATGACCAAACAGATAAAATAATATCAAAAGCAAACAAAATTCTGGGTTTTATAACCTCAAAAGTCAAAACCATTCATGGGTCCTAAGGTCAAAATTATTGGTAGGTATTGTAAAAGTACCTATGTTTTAAAATAGCAAGAGAGAGTGTCAACTAAGAAAAAGCTGCAGAATTTTGAAGTTCGTTTAAAAACCGATTGTTTTATACTCAAGGAACTTTAATTGGTTTCCGACCGTGGGTGGGTTGAAATGATGTTCTCTCTTATATGGGATGTTGGTCCGCAGTAGATAATCTTGAAAATTGCCGCTGCAAACACAATTTAACTAGCGACTTACGAGTTGCAGGTCGTTGGTTCAAATCCTGGCAGGCGCTTTACTTTGTTCAAATTATTTCATCACCACTGTTCTCAAAACGGTAAAGGAAAACGTCGTGAGGAAACCGGCATGTCCTAGAACGAAAAAATCGAAGACATGTGACATCTACCAATCCACACTTGGCCCGCGTGGTGGCCCTCTCGAATAGAGCAGGCCTGTAAGAACATTATAGGCTATTTGACGAAGAGGGAGATTACTGACTCACTCAACACCCAGTACGAGTGCGGGGCTTCCGGTCAAACCATGTCCCACTTGCTAGAGTGTCCTAAGTTCCCGTTCTGTTGCACCTTTGATGATCTACAGTGCGGCCGATGATGACAGAATACGATCTTGACACCTGTCAGTTTCATACAAACGAATACAAATGTTTTGTGAATTTGATCTTTATTGTCGCACTGGTGTTAGGAACGCATTATTTCGACTGTAAAAAATGCCACTGATGCTGCAATCAACGTGGTCACCAACTAGGCTCAAAATATAAAGTTAAATTGAAGTAGGTACCATCGACAAGAAAAAAAGAAGAATTATTCTACAAAGAAAGGCGGTGTATTGAGTTTAGTTGAGTAGGTCCCCCCTGATTTAGGTTCCTAAACTTGAACCTTCCTGAATCTGAAATTGTGCACGGTTGTTGTTAGAAGGCTCGTCCCCTCAGACATGGGACTTGGTGCGATGTGGGTGTATACATTGGTAACCAACCTTTGTGAGATTACAGCCGTGAACATAAATGTTAAGCCTTCAACATCTTTTTATTTATTTCAAACAATGGTCATTATACCAAGGAAGGACTGGATGCGAAAGATGGAGGACAGGGTGTTGTGGCGCAGTCTGAGAGAGGCCTTTCCAGCAGTGGACTGCGACAGGCCGAGTTGCAGACAAAAGCGTCCGAATGTTGGGCACCTCTTTTCGACCGCTTTTGTCCACAATCATGACAATGATCATAAGTGGTCTGCTGGCCCGGACTTGACCCAAATAGGCTAATCGAAGAGGTCAGTTGGATCTTTCACAATACACTGCTTATACAAAAGTAAACCGTGATAGAAATAGATATACAGGTAACTCGAAATCGGACGCGCCACCTGTTACAATGGATTCAATTATACATGATTCTGGACCACCCAGCGTCGAAATATTTAGTCGGTAAATTTAAAAAAAATTGCTGTTCCATACATTTTGACGCGTAAGTTTCACTTTCCTATGAAAAAGCCGATTTTTTTTTTGTAATAACCGACGAAAAATTTCTACGCAAGGATTGTCCGAAAGGGTTGCCGCTGGCCCGGAACATAAAGGGCTAAGGAAGGAACACGGGTGGGTTTTAGTCAGTAAGAGTCTGACACTCCCTTCCGCTCCACCCAGAGCGGGAGGAGTCATTTGATGATTTCCCATCCGCAAAAAAAAAAAAAAAAAAAAGAGGGTCTAGAAACATGTGCTGAGTTCATGGTTACAGCGTCGATGTCCCTGCACCCTGTATATTTATTTCCAGGGGATACAATTACATACACAGATGATCACAGACGCCAGTACATCAAGCTACTACAATCTGTCAAATATCTTTAATAGATTTTCAACTTTATTGCTAAAGTGAAAGGTTCAAAGTTAATTGGGAAAATTTTACAGTTTCGGGTAGCTTGATGTGCTGGCGTCTGTACATGGATGAATAGATCATCATCTGCACAGCCTATTCCCAACTATGTTCCGGTCGGCTTCCAGTCTAACCAGATGCAGCAGGATAAATAGGCAATAGGTATTATTATAGTTAACACTTACCAGTTACAGTGGGAATTGCCTTCAGCTATTTTCAACAATTAATACGTAGTTTATTGTTGAAATGAAGCCTCAGAAATGTTTGAAATTTGGTTTATTATACAGAATTGGTGTGTGATTGGTACTTAACACAGTACTAACATTTCTTATTGTTAACTTAAAATTATTGCATTAACATTTTTAGTAGAAAATTATAGGTAATAAATTATTTATCATTTTTTGGTTGGTGCACGGGGTTGAACTGTAAATAAAGAAAATATATTAAGTATATCATCAGCATTGCCTATGAATGGTAATAAAATAAAATGATCGATTGAATAGTAGTGTCAAAATGATGAAAAGTAAGTTGTGCCTAGTGGGGCACTTTTGTCTAAGTAAGCAATTAAGTACCCAAGTAAGAATTAGGTAGAGCTTAATGATGAACGTTTTAGAGGTACTTACCAGCAGGGTCGACAAAGTTCACTGAAAAATAAATAAACACCTTATTAGTTAAAAAAAAAAAACAATGGCTACAAAAAAGCGAATTATTTTAATTTATCTGTTCTGTGATTTTAATAGTAGGTAATGGAAGTGTGTGCTTTCGTTTTTATTTAGGTCATGCACGTTAGGTATCTTCATAAAATAGACAATAGATATCAAATAAAAAGAATCAGCGTCGCCATACAGCGGGGCAATGCTGCCAGCCTTTTGTGTATTTTTCCTGTTGACAGCGGTTCGGACAAATTATTTGATGCCCTTCGATTATTTCTACCTTTTTTAACACGCTTTTTTATATATATTTATGTACTAGCTTCTGCCCGCGACTCCGTCCGCGTAAAATTTCACCCTCCCCCCATTCACCCTCTTAGGGGTGGAATTTCGAAAAACCCTTTCTTAGTGGATACCTACTCTTCACAAAGAACACTCCAAATTTCATGTCTCTAGGACCAGTGGTTTAGGCTGTGCGTTGATATATCGGTCAGTCAGTCAGGACTTTGAATTTTATATGTATATAGATACATATTATTATAAACAAATGCGTCTTCAGCCGCAATGTAATATTAAAATTACATTATTTTAAGTACAATAAAAATAAATAAATAAATTTAAATTACCTTGTTGGTCACCATCAACAACATTAACTGCAAAAAAAAAATCAGTATTAACACACTATACAAATTATAGATATGTTTGTACATAATTAGTGTCACACTTTAGTGAGACAGATATTCCCATAGATAGATTATGAACTAGATATTTTTCCCGTCTCGTGATTATCGTTATTTCTTTATTAACGTTCCGCTTTGACGTCATCACGTCAACGCGCTATCGGTAAAAACCAGCGCTGCAGCTCTGTGTCCACAGAATATATATACCCTAAAGGTTCTTGACACCTGTCAGTTTCGTACAAAAGAATACGTGTTTCGCGTATTTTGATCTATAATAGCTGCTAGACTTGTCCCACCGACACATGTCAGGAACGCATTCTGAATGCGTTGTTGTTATCATACGGTCAGATAAAAAGTTGTATAATTACCTTGGCGGTCGCCATCTACGAAATCCACTGCAAAGAAATCAAAAACAAAAATTATTTTATAATGTCTCTGAAAGTTACTAAGATCCTTTGACGCTTGAATCACATTAAGGCGAAGGCGTCAGGGAGGCCACGAAATTCAAATTTTCTTACTTTTTTGCAATTTGCAGGTCAGTATCAGGTTTCAGGTTGATGTAAATATGCTATGCGGCCGTAACACATATTTATTTATGGAATTATAATAGTAAATCATACATCTCTCTAAGTTCATATTAGCTTATTGAAAACTACATACAACCTGACGCAGACCTGCAAATTGCAAAAAAACGTAAGAAACTTTGATTTTTACAGGCTACCCTAGCCAGCACACCCCCCTTAACATTGGGGCGTTATTGGTAAGTAAACATTTGTGAAATGGATAGTGAAATTGTATTGAAAAAACAAGATGGCGACGTTTTTTCGTATGTTGACCTCTCGCCAAAAGGACCTTGTGCAAATTTACAACAATACATGGGTTACTTCTGACATCTTTATGTTCTCATCAAATTAAGTTTGAAGATAAAGATGCACTTTTTAAACTTAGCTGTTTATTTTCATAAAAAAATTAAATTATTGTATTGTTTATCGCATTACATTTTTATTTCGTTACATTTAGTTCATTTATTAAAACGGACAACGTGGTGTTGTTATTACTTTTTAGGGTTCCGTACCCAAAAGGTAAAAACGGAACCCTATTACTAAGACTTCGCTGTCTGTCCGTCTGTCCGTCTGTCTGTCTGTCTGTCACCAGGCTGTATCTCAAGAACCGCGATAGCTAGACTGTTGAAATTTTCACAAAGTATGTATTTCTGTTGCCGCTATAACAACAAATACTAAAAACAAAATAAAATAAATATTTAAGAGGGGCTCCCATACAACAAACGCGATTTTTTTTGCCCTTTTTTGCTCGATATCAAAAATGGCAACAGGTAGGCACTTAAAATATTCACAAAATACTCAGTTGTATTTTAACTTTAATAATAAATAATAAAATTAAAATAAAATAAATATTTAAGGGGGTTCCCATACAACAAACATGTTTTTTCGGCCTTTTTGCCTTGTGGTACGGAATCCTTCGTGTGCGAGTCCGACTCGCACTTGGCCAGTTTTTTTAAATTTTGTATTAACTAAATACAAAATTTAAAAAAATAAGTGTTTAAGTAAATTGATGAGACTATCATTTTGGGAGCACTATCAAGCGCTTAAATCACATATTGTTATAATTACCTTGACGATCTCCATCAACGACGTCAACTCCTAGAAAATGGAAAATAGAAATTACGTTAGTTTGTCTAAACAATAGATAGAAGCCTTTTAAAAACTTGGTTCTCCCACTTTTATCCTCATAATTATGTCCCTTAAATGTTCAAAAATGTTTTGCTCAGATTATTAAAAAACGGTACAGACGCCAGCACATCAAGCTACTACAATCTGTCAAATTTCTTCAATAGATTTTTAACTTTAACGCTAAAGCATAAGGTTCAAAGTTGATTGGGAAAATTTGACAGTTTCGTGTAGCTTGATGTGCTGACGCCTGTACATCAAAAACGAGTAGGCTATAACAATCCACGTATTTTGTTCAAAATATATTTCCTCAAAAACCTACGATGAAGTTTTGATAGGTACTATAGCTGTGTAGAAGGTAGAATATGAAGATGGACTCACCTTGAGGTTTCGCGATGGTCATGGTGACCAAAGCTACCAGAAGCAAAACAATCTGAAATACAAGAATAGTGCATGATACAAGAGGTTTTAAGTATTTCGTTATACTCGAGGTTGGATTGCAACCCGAGTAGAAGGTCACAGAAGAAGGTCGTACAGGAGTGTACTTACTACTGCGTGTACAAACACTTTAATCACGAATTCTCGATATAAAACAATTATTTTTTGCTAGCTGCGCAACGCGGTATCACCCGCGTAAATGTCGATCCCGTGGCAATATCGGGATAAAAAAGTAGCCTATAGGTGTCGGCTACCTCCATACAAACTTTTATCAAAATTGGTTCAGCCGTTTCAGCGTGAAGAAGTAACAAACAATAAACACACACACACTCACAAACTTTCGCCTTTATAATATTAGTGTGATTCTAAATTACATAACATAAAAATAAAGCTCTACACTTAAAAAAACTACATGACATGGCATTTGAGTTACAATAATTGTTCAAATAGGTACTCTAGGTACTTTCTAGAATCCTTTATATTTAACGAAACGCCAACTAGAATTTATCGTCAAACTAAGTACTATTCATATAATTTAGTATGTACAAAATTCTAATACTAATTAAACTACAAATTATTAAAAACAAAAATATAATATCCTAATCTAACTAAAAAAACTAAAATATTGCGCCGAAAATTATTATTTATTTATTTATAGAATTTACATCGGCACAGTTTCCACGAAAAGATATACCTATACCTACTTAGAAGACGTCATAACTTTATAGATAATCGTCAAAACAAATGGTTACATTGAAGAATATAAGTAGGTAGGTAATAAAACAGAGTTAAAAAGTATAAAGGAACTAAGTTTCCAATTTCTTTTCACAGTAAATAATGTAAGTTATTTCTTAAAAATGTCAAACGCGACCACGTTTCATTGCAGAAAAGTGATAAAATTATTCAATTAAAACAAAAGAGTCTTTGTTTAGAGTATTAATAATCCTAACCAAAGAATGCATGAACTATCGGAACATCCGCCTTTTTTATTTTATTGCTGAATTCTCATAACCTTGATCACGCCTGATGGAAAGCGATGGATGAGGTATATGGTGGAACGAACATGCCCAGAAAATGCCTGTTCACTCTTGCCTTGAAGACGGTTAAACACAACGTTTTTCTCACAACACAACTACGCAATAATAAAAAAAAACTACGCACCGTGAACTTGCTCATGTTTGATATTTTTCTCTTTACTCTTGACTCAGTAAGACAAAACTGCCTTCCAAATTATATTTAAGAGCATTTTATATGCGGACATAACAAATATTGATATTGGTATAGAGCACAAGGTGATAACCCCTGACCAGTCGGTCTGGGAACCCGAAAACTATATTAATAATAATAAACCAATAATAAAGCTGAAACGTTTGTTTGTTTGAACGCGCCAATCTCTGGAACTACCTATTTATCATCACGGGGACCATTAGGAGCCGGGGAAAAAAAAAGTCGGCCTAACCTAACCTAATCCAACTAAACAGGTATATGTAGACTAAGATGCATATCAATTTTGCTAAAATGGTGTATGTTATAAGCAATTTAGAGTGTAAGAATATGTATATATGTTCTGCCTGTTGCGCTTTGAGTGCATCGTGCACGAAGCAATATTTATCTCGTCTAGATTGATCGCGAAGAACAGGTTTTGATGATACTTTGTTGTTTTCGTTATTCTTTTTTGTTTTTGTAATGATATGTTCTTGATTACTAGTTTATTTATTTATTTATAAGTATAAAAAGTATGTATTAGGTATGTTGAAACTGTGTGTACTCCCCGTCACTTTTCCCTAAAGGTTCATTAGAAAACAAGCGTTAGACAGCATCTGTCTGGCATTAATGCTGAAATGAACCTTTTTGGCGCAGCCGTGAGGCACATACTATTGTAGTTTTTTATTTTTTGTTAATTTTGTATGTTGTGTTTCACGAACTGTGTCCAAATAAACTTTTTTCTTTCTTTCTTTCTCTGTCCTAATCTCTATAGTATAGTAGGTACTATATTGTAGAGGTGAGAATAAAGAGTGTATACATTTTAGTTAAATATAAGGATATTGACTATGTAAAAGACCCATAAAAATGCTAAAATAGGCAATTTAATAATCATATAAGACTATATTTTAAGAAAATTAAAGGAATGTAACAATAAATAGTAACTAAGGTCTCTGATCACGTCAGAGGGACGCTGTAAGGTAGTAGTGTGGTTTTAGCCGGTAAGAGTCCGGCATTGCCCATACTGGCTCCTAAAGAAGGCAGCCTGGGCGTCCATGAGGATTTCCCACTCCTGACAAAACAAAAAAAAAATCTAATCCAACCCGTCGCATCACATCGCGACTGGTTCGGTCGGGGGGACCAGAAATTTCACGCGGACGGAGTCACTAGAAGCACATCGGCAGGCAAACTAGAAGCCAGTAATCTAATAATGAACGAAAGAGATAAATTCCGAAAAAAAACTTGTTTTCCTTGTCCACATTGCTCAGACAGAGTTCCGAGAAGTACTGATAAAAGCAAATTTATTAAGAGTTGAAGAAGTGATGATTGCTAAATGTTTTTGAGTATTGTTGGTAAGAATTTCAAAGTAAGTATGTGTGTTTAAGTGGTGAAAAATCCAATTTGATAGTTAAGTATGAAATTGGATTTTATGATCTGAAAATAAATAAATGCCGATGATGATGATGATTTCTGATGCTATGTCCGTCTCCTGGGTCTAAGCTACCTCCCCACCAATTTTCAGCCAAATCGGTTCAGCCGTTCTTGAGTTATAAATAGTGTAACTAACACGACTTTCTTTTATGTAGATAGATGGGCTTGTTTTTAGCTTTTCAGTTTTTTTTAACTTAAGTTTTTTACCGCAGTCGGGGTTTTTAATTTTTTAATTACTTTTTTTTTAAACACGTGTTTCTGTGACAAATAATCTATTTTTTTTCTTTTTCACAAAACCTCTAGTTTAGCTTCTTGAATGGGTGTCTCTTTGTTTTGCCACATTTTCCGTACAAATTTACTTACAATCCGGCCGTCGAAAGAATGACACCTATCAGTGCGACAACTCTAGCAGCGAATAAAGATCAGATTCGCAAAGCACGTAAGTGCTCGTTGTATGAAACTGACCGGTGCGTGTCAAGAACGCATTCTCTAGTTAGCCGCACAGCCGGTCGATTCTGTAAAAAATCTCACCGTGAAAACGTAGGTGAAGTGAGTTTGTTTTTGCTAAGCATTGACACTATTGACAGCTCACTCCACGCTCACTTCACCTAAGTTTTCACGGTGAGATGGTTACAGAATCGCACTGCTGTACTCAGCAACAGCCTTGTTTAGATTGTAAAATTAGTTTTTAAATTGAGGAAAAAATTCGTTCCGTATGATTGGTCTCGGTCGTTTACCGCTGATTGCGTATAAGTAGGCACGTACGTACAATCACTGGCGGTCAATCTGGGGTCAAATATATCATCGCTCCTGTTTGTGATCGCTTTAAATAAAAGAGATACTTGATAGGCATGATTGACGGCGATGCATGGGGTGATGATCAAATTATCATTATTTTCCCAGGGGTAAGTAATAGATGATATAACAACAAAACCTCTAATATTAACAACATATAACAACGGAACCTATAATTTTATTTAACATAGCGATTAGTTAATATAATGAACGATTGATATAATTTTAAAATAACTACTTTTTATAAGCATAACATACATTAAATATAACATCGTTTGACATAACATACATTAAATATAAAATCGTTTGACATACCACTCAAAACATAATTATAAAACTTATTTGGTCTAATATGATAAAAACGCCTACTTAAAAACATAAAGCAAAATTGCAGAGACACGGGTTAGTTTATTTTGTATTATTTTTATGTTGTAGCCTATGGGTAGCTCAAAAAAAGTTATTGTTAGTTGTCACTTAGTGCGCGTAATCTTGCTCAGTTAAATAATAATCATTAAAGTATTCCTTTAAAAATGAATTCTTACAAGTGTGAGACATCCAAAAGTTCAAGGGTGCAATAAAATTGTCTGTAAATAGATATGGCTATACCAATTAGTTATAGGTAATAGTAACCTAAGTAGGTATTAACATAACTAGTACCTGTGCTAATACAGGCCGACGGAGCTCCGCTTCGAGGGGCTCCTATTTCTGGGTGGTTTAAAAAAAAATAACCACGAAGGCTAAGGAGAACTCTAACCTAACCTAGTCGGAGTCGGGGTACTCTGAGTCGGGGTGTTAACCACAATTACGTTTTTTATATATATATTAAAGGGTGCTAATTTTGACAAGCAGTCTTACCAAGGGGCATCGTATTACCAAGTAACTGGGTTGTGGGGTCAGACAGGCACTAGGCAGTCGCTCCATGTAAAATACTGGTATTTCAGCTGCATCCGGTTAGACTGGAAGCCGACCCCAACACGTTTGGGAAAAGGCAAGATGGGCTCCTCCGTGTCTCGGAAAGCAAGAAACGCCGTTGGTCTTGGCCGCACAGGTCTTTGTCAGTCGTTACCGGTAATCAAAAGCCTAAAAGTCTGACAGCCAGTCTTACCATGGGGTACAATGTTACCCAGTAACTGACCTTCACAACCGGTCAGTCGCTTCATGTAAAATACTGGTATTTAGCTACATCCGGGCAGACTGGAAGCCCACCCCAACACAGATGGGAATGGGTTACATTTATTGTTTAAGAAGCGACACTCCTCCTTGTCAATTGATCGCCCGACAGAATATAGCAGTACCTGCAGCAGTGTTGCCATGCCGTGCCGTAAGTACCTTAGCTCTGCCCACACCGGAGATCTAATGATATTGCACACACGCACCAAGCAGCGTACAGGCCGTTGTTCCGGGAGCAGTACAGTTCGCGTCACTTAAAGGCCTACGCAGACCGGGACGGCATGGCAAGGGATTAAAATTTTTACTAATGGACATTCAAACGTATCGATAAAGAAATACGACATAAATTGCAGTGCTTTAAAATGATGCCGGGGCATCGAAAGGGATTTCATTGCACGGCATTGAAAGACGCGCTACGGGCTCCCGCGGCGGGATGCCGTGGCGACCTGAGGCAACGGCATGCCAAGGACTCCGGCGCTCGTTGTGACATACCGCGGGGTGATGCGGCGGGGGTAGAGAAGCGGTGAAGCCGCTGGAATGCCGCGGTATCTAAGCGGCTAGTGTGCGCTGACTGACAGCAAAATCCCTTGACATGCCGTCCCGGTCTGCGTAGGCCTTTAGCATTTGTCATGATTTACTGCTTAGCTCCGTGAAGGTAACCATTTGAAAGGTTCAATCTGTAACTATCTGCAATATTTTAACATAATATCTCGTCTTATGACAATTCCGCGGAAAACCGTATAGGAATAGAACAGGATTCAATATTGCTCATAGAAAATAGCATGATAATTTACAGCTGAGTATTATATAGTCTGATTGGTCAATCTGTACGGAATATCTATGCAAAATTTTACCAGTGGGTAGTATTTGCGTGATGCTTCCACCAAATACATTTAGACAAACATTCTAAAAGCTTTATTTTCGCCATTGAAATCGTTCCCAGACCTTAAAGTAATTCTGTTTTTCAGGAAAAAGTTTTGACTTCACTACGATTTTATTATATGTATCTATTTATTTATATATGACTTATCTTGCGATGCTTGCCAGGCCAGCTGAGGTTCCAGTGAGTCGGAACCGGTTGAATTCACGGTGAGTCGGAACTATCCAAGAACTATCTAAGAAGATGTCCCCAGTGAGTCGGGGTGGCGCTGCATTATGCTCCAGTGCGTCGGATTTGACTATTGGCGTCGACCAGAAGAGGATTTCTAAGGCTCTGCTTGTGGTCCGGCCGAAAATGCAGTATGCTATGCCGAGGTTGCTGATGAGGGTGAGGGTGACGACCAGGCATGCTGGTGGTCACGGTAACAGTTGAAGCCGTGGATGCTGACTGGCTGGGTGACTCGCCGCTCTAAAGCTTGCGAGAGTGATGATGATGACGTCACGCTGGAGTAGGTGCACGAAGGCTGCGCTGACGTTCATGTTCTGGGTCACCAGTATAGAGGTATGAGGAACAGGGTGTAAAGTTCACTCATACTCTATAGCAAAGGGGAGGATCCTCCGACCAGACGTGTGTTGTGTCTGGCGGGCAACTGCCCGATGATTCATGTCGGGTCGTTGTATCTATGCTAGTTGCGCGGTAAACTCTGCTTGCGCGATGCAGGATTTTGCGTGACGTCAGTATGATGCGTTGTTCGCATGTGGCGTTGAAGCGAGACCGTGCTGAGACGCATGCGTTGCAGTCCAGCCACTGAAAATGCTAGCTGTATCTTATTCTTCTTATTATTAGCCTTATGTCCAACTGCAGGGCAAAGGCTTCCCTACCTTCTTTCCAC
Source organism: Mesoligia furuncula (assembly GCA_916614155.1). Classification (NCBI taxonomy): domain Eukaryota; kingdom Metazoa; phylum Arthropoda; class Insecta; order Lepidoptera; family Noctuidae; genus Mesoligia; species Mesoligia furuncula. The sequence continues at coordinate 13,404,358 of OU744809.1, read as the reverse complement.
TTCTCTCTCTTTTAAAGTAATATTATTATACTCGTGTGGTACTTATTTGTTTTTTCTCTTTTTAATATCAAAAGGTACAGACGTCAGCACATCAAGCTACCCGAAATTGTCAAATTTTCTCAATAAACTTTGAACCGGGTGGCCGGGAGTCGTCGTGCCATAATAATTTAGTATCTTCTATCTTAACAGAAAAAATTGTTTCAGATTCAATTAACGTGACCTAAAACAGTTTTTCCGAAGGTCTGCCACTGGTAGGATTTAGCCAACGAGTAGGTACATGGCCGGTCTGACATAGGCCTTCCAAATTTCCACGCATCTTTTCTTACCACCTGTTACCACCACCATTGTCTACCAATTACTTGTCTTGACCAATCCAGGTTCTACGATAGATAAGGCCGAAATCCTATGAAAACTTGCCTGCTCCGTCATCAGACTATTTATTTATTTATTTATAATAAGCACACCAACAGCACAGTCACTTACAATTCAAATAAAAAATCATCTAAAATTAGCATTTCAGTAACCATGCAAATAACAGGTATGCTTAACATCTAAAATTAAAAAATATATGAGACAAAGGAGAACAATAAAAAGTGTATCTAGCATATTATCTAGAACACTACAAAAACAAACCGATTAGAGCTGCATAGACATGCACTCTACACTCTGTCTAAGTAGGGAACGTCTGTATGAAGCAAAACTCATGGAGAAAATATCAATAGGAAAATCTGTCAAGTTGGACCTTTCATTATATTGCCTTGCCATACGTGTTAGTGGGCTATTAAATGTAGTATTTAAGGTGGATGTAGGCAATTCAAAAATACGATGATGACGCTTACTACGTTGGCTAGACCTAAAGTTAAAATAGTTTACCAATTGTGCATCAATGGAACCGTTTATAATTTTATGGAGTATTAGTAAGTCAGAATGGCTACGTCTTTCTTTTAAGCTAATCATTTTAAAGTGCCTTAACCTGTCATTGTAATCAGGTATAGCTTTACGGATCCCATTCGTCACACATAAATACCTAACAAAACGGGCCTGAACAGATTCAACACTATTAGAATAAGTTGAGTAATAGGGAGACCAAATAGTGGAACAATATTCCAAGGAGCTCCTTACTAGTGCGTTGAAAAATAAAATAATGCTACTATAATTACGAAAAGGTTTCGCCGTACGGATTATGAAGCCAAGCATTCTTTTAGCCTTAGTCACTATACCGTCAATATGATTGCGGAAAGAAAGTGATGTATCGAAGAGTACCCCTAGGTCACGGATAACCGACACTCTGTTCAGTACTGTTCCATCAATATTATAATCAAATTTAATGGAATTCACTTTATTCGTGAATGTAATTGTTTGGCATTTTTTAACATTGAGCGTCATTTTGTTGTTCAAACACCATTCCTGAATGACATCAAGATCTCTCTGAAGGTTCATACAATCACTTAGGTCCAATATCCTACAGTATATCTTTAAATCATCAGCGTAGGCTAAACAATTACAATTTATTAATTCTAAAAGATCATTCAAAAATATCAAAAAAAGCAAGGGGCCTAACTTAGAGCCCTGTGGAACACCAGAACCAGGCGAAAAAGGTACAGATTCATAACCCGCCAAGGCAACTATTTGAGAACGATTAATTAAATAACTCTCGAACCACGGCAACAGAGAGCCATGAATACCAGCGTAGTTCAACTTCATAGAAAGAATTGAGTGATCAACCCGATCAAAAGCTTTTGCAAAATCTGTATAAACAGCGTCAACCTGACCTCTAGCTTCAAAGGTGCTACTAATGAAAGTAGTGTAAATAAGTAAGTTAGATACAGTCGAACGGTTGGACACGAAACCATGTTGCTTCAAACTAATAATATGACGAAGGTGGGAATAAACTACATTGTATATGAGACCCTCAAAGATCTTTGCAAATTGTGATATAATAGAGATTGGGCTATAGTTAGTTACATCGTTCATACTACCAGACTTATGTATGGGGATAATGTGTGAGATTTTCCATAAATCGGGAAATGTACCTTCCTTAAGGGATTTATTGTATATTATCTGCAGTGGTATAACAAGAGCATCGATGCAAAGACGAATAAAAATAGGAGGAAGTCCATCCGGACCAGCTCCTTTGTTAAGATCTAACTTTTTGATACTATCACTAACGTCATTTTCAGTAATGCCAATGGAAGACAGACTATAATTAGACGAGGAGTATTTTGGAGACAAGTTACCAGGCTGTTGAGTAACACCATACACAGATGCAAAATAGTCTGCAAATAGATCAGCCACACCACTACCACGATCACCCCACGAAACTTGGTCAGGGACACCCCTGAAAGATTTCTTAGACTTAGCGTAACGCCAAAAAGCTTTTACATTTGTTTTTAATTCACTCTCAATTCTTTCTATAAAATCCCTAAAACAGTTACCCATAGCTCTCCCAGCCCGCATCCGTAGGGCAACAAAAGTATCATAGTCCCGAGGGTTTTTGTACCGTTTAAACCGAGTCCTGTATTTATGCTTTTCTTTAAGAACTTTAATCAACGAAGCTGAGAACCAAACTGGATAACAATTATTCTTAGGTTTACCCTTCGGAGTGTATTTATCTATATTTTCCCATAGTATATTATAAAATGTCAGAACATAATCATTACAACTCAAATGACAATAATCCTCCCAATTTATTTTACGTAGATCACGAACACATGACTCATAGTCTGTTTTAGTGAAAATATATTTAGATTGTTTAATATTATAATTTAAATTGGAAATTGAAGTTTTATTAAGAGCTAATTCTAGCGGCGGATGATGTATATCTGGTTTACTGATGGGGGGTGCGGAAGAAACAGAAAGACTAGAGTTCTCATCCACCAAGACGAGGTCTAGAATACTGTCATTTTCATTGCAGATGTTATTCATTTGAACAAACCCGGTGATGTTTAGGAAGTCCCTCAACGCTAAGGACTTAGGGTCACTAATTCCTAGAAAGGGATCATTAGACTGAAGCCATTTCACATTAGGTAGATTAAAATCACCAAGAATCAAAGTAGTGCAATCCATATCTATCCATCTATGTTTACTTATTCGCCAAAATACAAGAGTTTAGTAACAAAAGTTAAGTTAACAAATCATTGTATGGAAATAAGTGGAATTATTAGACCGGCCATATTAGCCGTCGAACCGATGACTGTTGAGGTAGACCGCGTGTTTTGAGTGGAGACCGCGAATTGGCAAACGTATCATGGGTGGGACGCCCTCAGACTAGGTGGACCGACGATCTTCGCATGGTGGCTGGCAGCATCTGGATGAGTTGCCGCGAATCGAGCCGAATGGCGTGCCAATTAGGGGACCTATATCCAGCAGTGGACTACTCTAGGCCGGTGATGATGTTGATGAAGTGGAATTAAATAAATAAATAAATAAAATGTCTTTATTTCAGACCTAAGTCCATAAGTTATTAGTTGTTAGTAACAGATTGTTCTTATATGCTATGTTAGTGTTGGTAGTAGGTACTTCATTTCAAACCCATTGCTATTTCCACCCAGTGCCCCTGGATGGGGCAGTCTGGTCTGCCAGCAATAATTTTCAGGATACTGTCACGAGTGTTACGCAAGCGTAGCAGTAAGGAAGCCGCTTTTTTACGCATGATGGCGTGAAAGCCATCCGTGTGAACTGCAGCAAACGTTCCAGATGCACTAAACGCCGTGGCAACTGCAACAGCATCCTGAAAGCGTTGTTGTATTGTACGCGCAGGACGTTATAGGCTCGGCTCGTATATGACACCCACAGGCCGCTCGAGTAGAAGGACTGGCAGAACGTCTTAAATAAACTGACTTTAACGTCTGCCGTGCAGCGAGCGAACCTGCCGGCGATCATGTAGTAGCATAAATTAAGGCGGTTTGAATGAAATTTGATTATTATTACACCTTTTATTATTATAGGAAATCGGACTTCTCATCGTTTCTATTGATTGGTTACAGGTGTAATTTTGCCTTGACTCCGATTCCGTCGAAATCTCCAATCGGGAAGAAAATAAGACCTGTTGAAAATCACTCCACAATTAAGAGCAAGTTTTCTTACGAAAGCATCATAACTTCCCGTTTCCCTTGGCTCGTAATGCCAAAGAACACACAGTCACACACGAGCGAAGCTGCGGGCACATCAAGTTAATTAATAGTTTAACTTTTGTAGGAATTGTAGATACGGGGACAAGGTCAAAAACTAAAGTAACATAATAAAATAAGGAAATACGAGAAATCTATAATATTAATAAGGACAATAATATTAATGACCAACGCTGAGATACCAGCACGTCAATTATACTCGTTCTTACATAAACACTAGTCTACATTGCAAATAACTGGTTAATCTGTTAAATATTCTTGATCCCGTCTGCTATTTTGTCAACCACGGACTTCTCCGTCGGCTTGAATACATGCACGACTGTGTCCCCGGCATCGCCCAGCGTCTTCACGACCTCACCCCAAGCATTCTTTATCGAATCCGTCACATCACGCTTCTCCCGGAACCCATCTTTCTGTTCCAAAGGAAGAGCCGACACGACAGCAAAGATGAACTGGAAAGATAAACAAACACACGCATTTTAACACTCTACAGCTGCTGTTGGTTTATTCAGAAAAAATTGGCCATGTGCGAGTCGGACTCGCACGCGTAGGGTTCCGTACTACAAGGCAAAAACGCCGAAAAAACATGTTTGTTGTATGGGAGCCACCCTTAAACATTTATTTTATTCTGTTTTTAGCATTTGTTGTTATAGCGGCAACAAAAGTACGTCATCCGTGATGTCACGGTTCATGAGATACAGCCTGGTGACAGACGGACAGCTGAGTCTTAGTAATAGGGTCACGTTTTACCCTTTGGTCACGAAACCCCACAAATCCTTACCTTAGGTGAAGTGAGCTTAAAGGCCATTCCACCTGATGCTGACACACACACACATATTATATTCAGACAGAGAGAGTATAATATACATTAACTAATAGATATTGTTATAAAAAACAGATAGAAATGAAATAAAATGAATATTTAGTAATAATTTAAGGAAAAAGGCGCTCTACCTCTCTCCTACCTATTTAAAATTTTGCTTTGCCGACATCCCGACCATAATTGCTTAGATCTTAATACTTAGGTACATTATGGATTGCAATAAAGATTAACTGAATTGATGCTAGAGATTGACACTATTAACAAGTCTCAAGTCTAACTTAGGTGAAGTACCTAAGTTATCATGGTGAGATTTTTACAGAATTGACCACAAAACCATTCAACAAAAGTGAGTTCTTAGCCAGTTTAAAATAGTTAATTTATCATATCCAAGCTGACTAATTTTAAAGTATCTTGATCATAATGTTCTCAGTAGCAATAACAATTGTGCCTAATTGTAGTTTAAGATATTTTTCATCAAATCATCTTTATAGTAGTGATAAGTGTTTTTTTTTTTTTTTTTAAATTCGAACATAGTTTTTGCATGCTGAAGTAAGCAAAATATGTGGAACTATTTATATTTAAGTAATTTTAATGTTCCATATATCGTGAAAAAAAAAATTCTGTTAAAAACTATAATGTACTTACAAGACATAGGAAAATCGTCAGTCGTAAATCCATGGCAACGTTCGTCGACAGAACAACCAGAATATGTATATTTAGATAATAGTTTAGTAGGTATTCTATTGTTATCACAGACAATGGATGTGCTGACAGTGCTGAGCGCTCAACGTACTAACTCCTACTGGTCACAAAGGATCAACAGGAAGCTATGAATTCACTGCGGCGCACGTGACTCAATATAATAAAGCGAGGAGGCAAAAATGGGGACAATAGACAGTGTTGGACAAGGGCCGCGCCAAAGACTTTGAATTTACTTAAGTAAATATTATCATATTTCCACTCTATGTTTAGACACTTTTAATTGTAAGATGCAGGTACTCTAATGCACGCAGCAGAGAGCGTATCACTGAACCAAAATGAACTGCGAAAACTGTTATCCTAATGAAAATATAACTAACTTCCACATGAGCTATAATACCAACAGTATTATAAGCTCATGTGCTATGCAATAGCATAGCATAAGCATAATAATTTTATTATAGGTATGATAAACCTTTATCGCAATGATTGGATTAACGGTTGGATAACCACGTCAAATCGTGAATTAGTAACAATTGTTAGGTAGCTATATTATTATGTTACTGTATGTAGCGCAGTGTATCCATTCTCTGGTGTATGTTAAATCGGTAAATGGCTATAAATTAGGGTAATAATTTTTTCAACACACTTGCTCGTAAAGTGGCTCTTATTGAACCGCTTTTAGGTCCATAATGCAGTGTATTAAAAACGCGTGCTTTTTCTTTACTTTAATCCACATGTGCTTTATTTCCACAGATAACTATTTACTAGTCGGAGATGCGCGCTTTTTTAAACTCATCAATTCACTTTTTTTTTAATAGTCTGTATTGTCCTTGGTCCCAAAATTAACTAATATTTATTTTCAACACACTTGCTCGTAAAGTGGCTCTTATTGAACCGCTTTTAGGTCCATAATGCAGTGTATTAAAAACGCGTGCTTTTTTTTTACTTTAATCCACAAGTGCTTTATTTCCACAGATAACTACTTATTTACTAGTCGGAGATTCGCGCTTTTTTAATCTCATCAATTCACTTTTTTTTTAAATAGTCTGTATTGTCCTTGGTCCCAAAATTAACTAATATTTGTTTACCCGGACAATATAACCGTATAGTTTCCGTTAGAATGGACCCGTACACACGAACCTCCGCCGGCTCGGTACTGGGTCCCATTGGACCCAGGAATTACGACATACGACACCCTACATTGATTTTGTAAATATTTGTTATGCTACCCATCCAATCTTATGAATGTGCGTTAACTAAGGTAGTTGGATAAAAAAACTCTTAAGTTAACGCCATTAAATATTTCATTTAGCGCGCAAGCATATTAGTTTACCTTTATTAAATTCAAGTCTATAAATGCGATAATCGCCATTTTGTTGACAGTGGTAGTCGAGGCTAAAAAACATAAAAATTGGGGATTTCGAACATCCAAACTCCACCACAGGGGCAGTGAATAATACATAATTTAATTGTTTGACGAATTCATCCATTGTTCAAGTTAAATAAGTAGCGGTAATGAAGTTTTTTGATATTTAATGTCGAGTTTCGCGCCAATCTGTTATACATTTAACTTTTCACAAATATCACGCACACACATGTAGGTAAGATTTAAAATGTGACAAAATATTATAGATAATATATTATAAACAACACGAAAATGCCCAAATGTTAACGTAATATTGAAGCACAGGTCCAATAACACGTATTAATCATTACCGCTACTCAATTTGTGTTCAAAATCGCCGTCCATTATTGTTTTTTTTATAGTAATAATGTGCGAAAGCGATTATGCTAAACGATTTTTTTTTAATTCTCTACTACTTTTAAATCGATACTCGGAAACTGAAATAAAATTATTAATACGATAAGCATTGTTTATAATAATGATTTATGCTCTTGTAATGTTATTTTTAGTTTTTTGGACACTATATTGAAACTGAATCAATAGGTAACTGCAGAGGACCTTTGACCATAGTCATTAATTATTGAATTTCGCGCCGAAGTGTTTCTATATTTGAATTTATCTTCGGAATGCGCTCGCCGTGCAAAATTATTTTTATTTATTGTACTTACTACATATTTATTTTTGATATTTTCTAATAGTTTGCTACAGAATGCCCGGTATATATTTTTTAGGTAGGCTTAGCAAAAGTGCGGGAATGATGGTCAGGTTTGTATCTTGATCAAAATATGATTTGCGACTCTAACAGGTACCTACATCTTTACAGAATTATAATCGAAAAGTTCTTAGGGAAAAAATCTAACTAGAAAGATTCTATTCTAATGACTATAATTCTGTAAATACATATACAGAGCGTTAGATTAAACGAGAGACATACTTTGAGGGGAGTTAGTACTCATGAAAACGAGCAACTTTTACTATGGGGCCGAACCTGAAATCGCAAAAAAAAAATCAGCTGTTCAGTACATTTCGACGAGCTATGCGAACATAAATGTAGGAAACGGCTGATTTTTTATAATTCTGTATATTATAATCGCGAATCATATTTGATCAAGATGCAACCTGATACTGACCTGCAAATTACAAAAAACGTAAGAAAATTTTAATTATCCACCTAAAATTGTCCGTGGTCCCTACCCGAAACCAAACGGAAAAGACTCTGACTGGCGTTCTATCATTGCGGATTCTCACTGAACGAATGTAGGTATATTTCTCTATGCCAATAGTACTTTCTAATTCCATACTAACTAAACTACAATTGTTTTTTTTTTTACAATTGTTTTTACATGCTCTGTGGTCAGTGCTTTTATTTACACTTGCGCGCGCATTGCTATGCGGAAAGACAACCAGAGCGCCATTTTCCATACAAGTTAATATTTAACAATACAAGTCTGTTTTTTTCCTCGCAAGTGTGTTGTAAAACGTCGTATGAAACGCGTGTGCATCGATCATTAGACTCTCGGCTTTCTTATCGCACTCGCCTGCGGCTCGCGCGAATAATACCGCCTCGAGCATAATGATCAACATAGCACACATGTATCATAATGTACTATTACCTTAAGGCGAAAGCGCTAGGGTAGCCCGCGAAATTCAATTTTTTTTACGTTTTTTGCAATTTAATGGTCAGTATTAAGTTGTACGTTGATTATAATATGATCCGCGGCCGTAACACATATGTATTTACATAATTATAATCACTAAAATCATCAACACAACCCTCTAAGACCAAGTAATCCCCAAGAATGACTATTTCATGAAATCTTGACATTTGGGGATTATACTAACTTAACAAGTAGTATTACTGATTGTAATGATTATAATTCTGTAAACACATATATGTTACGACCGCGAATCATATTTTAATCAACGTACAACTTAATACTAACCAGTAAATTGCAAAAAACGTAAGAAAATTTGAATTTCGCGGGCTACCTTAGCGCTTCCCCCTTAAGGTGAATGCGCAGGGACCTCGGACAATTTGAATTTCGCGGTCTACCGCGAAATTCAAATTTTCTTAAGTTTTTGCAATTTTCAGGTCAGTGTGGTTTGTATGTTGATCAAAATATGATTTGCGACTCTAACAGGTACCTACATCTTTACAGAATTATAATCATTCGAATCATTAATACATCTTTCTTATGGAAAAGTTCTTAGGGAAAAAATCTAACTAGAAAGATTCTATTCTAATGACTATAATTCTGTAAATACATATACAGAGCGTTAGGTTAAACGAGGGACATACTTTGAGGGGAGTTAGTACTCATGAAAATGAGCAACTTTTACTATGGGGCCGAACCTGAAATCGCAAAAAAAAAATCAGCTGTCCAGTACATTTTGACGAGCTATGCGAACATAAATGTAGGAATCGGCTGATTTTTTTTCGCGATTTCAGGGTTAATCCCATATTAAAAGTTGTTCATTTTCATGAGTACTATCTCCCCTCAAAGTATGTCCCTCGTTTAACCTAACGCTCTGTATATTATAGTCGCGAATCATATTTGATCAAGATGCAACCTGATACTGACCTGCAAATTACAAAAAACGTAAGAAAATTTTAATTATCCACCTTAAATTGTCCGTGGTCCCTACCCGAAACCAAACGGAAAAGACCCTGACTGGCGTTCTATCATTGCGGATTCTCACTGAACTAATGTAGGTATATTTCTCTATGCCAATAGTACTTTCTAATTCCATACTAACTAAACTACAATTGTTTTTACATGCTCTGTGGTCAGTGCTTTTATTTACACTTGCGCGCGCATTGCTAGTGCTGGCTATGCGGAAAGACAAAACCACAGAGTACTTTTTGATGGACAAAACCAGCGCGCCATTATCCATACATGTTAATATTTAACAATACAAGTCTGTTTTTTCCCTCGCAAGTGTGTTGAAAAACGTCGTATGAAACGCGTGTGCATTGATCATTAGACTCTCGGCTTTCTTATCGCACTCGCCTGCGGCTCGCGCGAATAATACCGCCTCGAGCATAATGATCAACATAGCACACATGTATCATAATGTACTATTACAGCTGTTACATTAGACAGGTTATTATGATCAGTAGAAAAAATTTGCGGACACTAATTAAATTTTTCGGCGGTTGATAATTTGAGTGACAGCAAAACATGAACAGTAATAAAAAGATAACTGGTCGGTTATTACACTTATTACATCCTACAATGTCAGTAAAAAATATGCAAGTAGTGTAATACAATTTTTGCGTAGATGTGACGCGTTTTCTCCCAAAAAAAAACACAAACAAAAAAAAACAAAAGAACATATTTTGTTATTTTTTGTTTGTGTTTTTTTTATGCGTCATGTTTGCTGCAAAAACGGATTTTCTTTCTTCTTTTTTCTTTCTACACACATCAAAAGTGTCTAGGGATCAAGCATTTTTATGCGGATTTCTTGAGATTGAGATGTGGCTTTGTAATAAATTTATGATTTTATAAATTTATATGGATCCTTTTTGGTGCATTTCATAATTTGAATCAGGAACTGTGAATCAAATTCGAGTAAAAGATGAAAATCAGCTGTCAATATTTTCCCTATAAAAACATACAACGCATTGAAGACATTATTAGTGCTACTGTTTCCCTACTACTGATTAAAACCAACGTTATTATGGAGCGGCGACGTCATTTAAGCAGGGAAGAAATGCTCAGAGCCGTGGGAATGATAGAAGCTGGTTCCCGGCAACGTACTGTGGCTTTAGCTCTGAATACAAGTCAGAGTGTTATCAGTCGACTTTGGACACGTTACCGAAGCACTGGTACCGTGGCTGAGCGCCATGGAGGACGGTATCGCTGCACCACACGGAGACAAGACCGATACATTCAAATCTTAACTCGAAGAGCTCCAACAATAACCGCCATGATGTTAGCCGTGAGGCTTCATCACTCTTCAGGGAACTTAATTAGCGACCAAACAGTCAGAAACCGCTTGCATGAAGTGAACCTTCATTCCCGAAGACCGCTACGGGTACCACCTATAGCAATGCACAATCGTAGGATTCGATATCAATGGGCTCTTGAACACAGAAATTGGGCAGAAGAACAATGGCGTTTCGTGTGCTTTTCTGATGAGTCTCGTTTTGGTATGAGACCGGATACAAGACGTATACGACACTGGAGAACCCCTGGACGCCAACAGCGATTAAAATCCTGCCAGGAAGTCCATCCTTATAGTGGTGGAACCATCATGGTAAGGGCGGGTATTTGGATCGACGGAAGAACTGAGTTGATTTGGATCAGAGGCAACCTCAACGCTCAAATTTATGCTGAGACGATTGTATCAGACGTCATCGTTCCTCTACAAGTGCAAATCGGTCCCTTATTTCAGTTAATGCATGATAATGCACGACCGCACACCGCAAGAGTTGTAAGACAGACTCTCGCCGCAGCTAACATCAATGTCCTGCCCTGGCCTGCTCAGTCGCCAGACTTGAACCCGATTGAGCATGCATGGGATATGCTACAGAGAAGAGCTCTGCCGAATATGGAGGGTATCCAGTCGCAAGAAGACCTTTTTTTGTTGTTGCAACGAACATGGGCGGCCATTCCACAGCGTGATTTGGATGAACTCATTTTGAGTATGCCAAACCGATGTTCTTGTGTTGTTAGTGTTCGCGGTAGAAACACGGATTATTAATTGTTTAAGTTACCCAATAAAATTTTAAAGAAAACTGTTATTTCAGTCTTTTTTTCGAACTTTTGTGTTAGTGGTTCAAATGTCAAAAATCCCTTTATTAGGAAAATGGCAAATTTCTTTATTAATGCAAAGGTGACTTGGTTTATCGTTACTGTGACAAACGAAAACATTTTATTTGATGAATCCTTAAAGAAAATTTTAATTAATATCAATCAGGAGAAAAGTTATTGCAAAATATATGTTGATCCCTAGACACTTTTGATGTGTGTATATGAATGGCCAGTAAAAATGTTGGAATGGACAGTTAGATAAATAGCAGCATAGGTAGGTTTCGGCAGTTCATAGGTTAGATTGGAACTGTGACCGAACACACACGAGCCGAATTTGACGCTGTAACTAAGCTATCCCTAGCTTAGTTAGACAGCCCCTGACGAAATGGGTTACCTAGGTCAAGTTAGCTTTTAGTCAGTAAGAGTCTTACAGACGCCTCCGCCTTCCCCAGGGCGGAGGACATCCATGAGGATTTTCCACCACAAAAACAAAAAAAAATGGTAGGTTAGCTTCTTCTGCGAAACAGTCGTCTCGCAGAAGGCGCTTGTGTGAGATGGAAAACCAGGGTGGTTTTTAGTCAGTAAGAGTCTGACAGACCCTGCCGCCCAGCCCAGGGCGGCGGGCATCGGACAAACAAAAAGAAAGGTTAGGTTAGTTGTGCGCAAGCTGAGCAAGCAAAACGAGCGGTGCCGATGGCGCGGCAGAGACCAGCAAGCGCTACTTGATGTTAAATGTCTTACCGACTAATTCCGATTTGTTACCGGACTCCTTTTTTTTATTTAGTTTTTACTGCCGAACTTGTTAAAAAACACATAATTTTCCATTTTTATTTTGACAGAACTACAATAAACAACTGCCGCTTTAAATTCACTAATATTATAAAGGCGAAAGTTTGTGAGTGTGTGTGTGAGTGTGTATGTGAGTGTGTGTGTGTGTGTTTATATGTTTGTTACTTCTTCACGCTCAAACGGCTGGACCAATTTTGATAAGATTTTGTATGGAGGTAGCTGATACCCTGGATTAACATATAGGCCACTTTTTATCCCGATATTCCCTCGGGATCTACATTTACGCGGGTGAAACCGCGGGGTGCAGCTAGTCAGTGTCTATAATTTCGAATAAACGGTATAATAAAATAAAATCTAATCGTCTGAATGGACTTGCCTGAATGCACATCGATCAAGATATGCTTCAATGAGGAACTCTGAGGAAGTACCTACTATATCTTCAGCAGCAGTGCCGTAACTACTAAGGTTCAAATTAGTGCAGTCAGTTTACTCGGGCGCAGAGGTTTGAACAATGCACCGGCCTAGAGTCGGCGAGAGGATTTCAGCTTAGCATATAATGCTAAAATGATCTGTGTTCGTTCCTGACGAGGGGATCCCTCGACCGCAAACTTTTTTTTTGTATTTATTCTTAAACTAGCAGCGCCCCGTGGTTTCACCCGCATAAGTGTCGATCCCGTTCGAAAAACACGGGGCGCCATCTATTACAATAATAACGTTATTTGTTGTTTTCGTCGGGAACAGCACTTTTTTTTCGGGATGAAAGGTACCCTATGTCCGTTTCTGTATACCTGACAATGTATATGCAAAATTTCAGGATGATCGGTTCAGTGGTTTATCCGTGAAAAGGTAACAAACAAACTTACTTTCGCATTTATAATATTAGTTAGGATGTCATTGAAAAAAAAAATGAATCCCAAAAACAGCATAGTACAATAGATGTGGGAAATTCACTAATTTCAGACTTCCACTGTAACATTATACAACATTATTTTTAGTATATGCGAAACCCGAAACACGTGTCTAGTATTTTTATGTAACGAATCTATGTACAAAATACCAAAACTGTATCATGAAAATCACTAAGTTATAAGCTTGTTAAGTTACCTGTTTGTCCGTACAAAAACATGCTTACCCGCGAAGCTCGCGCCGCGCCCGTCTTGCGCTCATTGATAATGGTACCTAGGTACCTAACCGTTCGGCGCGGAGACTGGACAACCTACTTAGTGTCGCTCGGTGTCCAACTTCTAACCTTTTTTAAATATTTTTGGGACAAAATATAACATGGGGTAAAAATTATTAAAATCGATTCAGTTACTTATTCTGAAAAAACTATATTCAGGTTTCGCATATACTAAAAATAACTTTGTATACAGTGAGCCGAATTTTATCAACAAGAGCGAGTCGGACTCGCGCACCGAGGGTTCCGTAACATCCGGGTCTATGCATAAGGTTTATGTTTATGAAATTAAATGTTTTTTTATTTTTGAGTTGATTGAATGAATGGTAAATTGTGGTTTACGATTTATGACGCATAAAAAAAAAACTACTTACTAGATCTCGTTCAAACTAATTTTCGGTGGTAGTTTACATGGTAATTTACATCATATATTTTTTTTAGTTTTATCATTCTCTTATTTTAGAAGTTACAGAGAGACACTTCCAAAGTGGTAAAATGTGTGTCCCCCCCGGACACACATTTTACCACTTTGGAAGTGTCTCTCGCGCAAACTATTCAGTTTAGAAAAAAATGATATTAGAAACCTCAATATAATTTTTGAAGACCTACCCATAGATACCCCACACGTATGGGTTTGATGAAAAACAAAATTTGAGTTTCGGTTCTAAGTATTAAAATTTATTGTTTTTTTTTTTCTATTTTTGTGTGAAAATCTTAATGCGGTTCACAGAATACATCTACTTACCAAGTTTCAACAGTGTAGTTCTTATAGTTTCGGAGAAAAGTGGCTGTGACATACGGACGGACAGACAGACAGACAGACAGACGGACAGACAGACAGACAGACAGACATGACGAATCTATAAGGGTTCCGTTTTTGCCATTTGGCTACGGAACCCTAAAAATCATAATTAATCATGGCGATAATAGATGGATACATGACAAAGATAAAATGAAATGCAAATCTAATTGAAGTAAAAATATTCATGTGTACGGCACGTTAAGACAGACATCTCTTGTCGATTTAATCATGGAGTTTCATTAAAATCGGTTCATTCATTTCAAAAAACAAGGCTTGAAAGTTTGTATGAAATGCCGTACGGCGTAAACGCTCTTAAAACTTCATCAATTACTAAGTGCAAAAAAATCGTATTATTGAAGCTAACTCAAAAAGTACCCAACCAAAGTTCTTAAGATTATAAGGGACCACCCCTGAAGCATACCATATCCATTAAAAAATGAGAGAATTTTTAGATTAGAGGTACCCCAATAACTGACAGAAATGAGGGTGTACCGTCTGAACACATCTGCGTACCCTTTTAGAGGGTACAGGCGTGATGTTATGTTACGTGATACATATGAGATAGTAGCAATCGCGGTTGATTTGCTGGCGTTTATTGAAGGGATCCTTTGTCTGTCTCCGAAACTCATCATCAGATCTTTACGAAACTTAAACAAAACCATTTCAAAATAAACTTCTTTCGAACAAAAAAAAGAATTTTGCAAATCGGTTTATATGTATACGACGGAGCTATTCCCGAACTAACATAAATATATATATAAATAAACATCCGAATTGAGAACCTTCTCCTTTTTAGAAGTCGGTTAATGGGTTTGGTTTCCTCACTTAGTCCTTCAGTGGACCATTGTGCGTGATGTAATGTAATGCCGTTATTACACGAACAATTACAAAGCCATTGTGTCTCGCGTGGATCCACGTTCACGGATCACGATCACGTTCCACGAAGGGTTAAAACCAAGACTTCGCAAGCAATGGGAAATTGCTGCTGAAGTTTGTGGGTGTCGATATTGACCGCTGGACGAGGTGCTTCTCACATAGAAAAGTGTACGTCACTTGCTCCCGTGACACCAGTCCTGACTCTGTATATTTTGTCTACTGAGACCAAAACTACAAACGTAGTATACTTTTTTTTTTTGGGTGGGTAATCATCAAATGATTCCTCCCGCTCTGGGCGGAGCGGGAGGGAGTGTCAAACTCTTACTGACTAAAACCCACCCGTGTTCCTTCCTTAGCCCTTTATGTTCAGGGCCAGCGGTAACCCTTTCGGAGAATCCCAGTGACCCGGCAGGCTTCGGCCCTAAGGGGGGGGGCCTCAATTTATGCTGACATCTCTTTCAGGCGCGCGTGGAATACGTACGCGCCGTCCGGCACGGGCCTGGTCCTGATCGGGTGGTGAGCTACCCATTACTCTCCGCCCCCAGGCCCGCGTCTGCGGTGGCCAGGAGTCGTCACGCGGCTCCCGACGCCCGGAGCGTCCGCTAAAATTACAGCCACATTTTTATAAAACATCAACGTAGTAGGTATACTTATAGAGAAGTTTTATAAAAATTTGGCTGGAATTTGAGCATATTGTGGTGTCATACGACTTCCACGCGAACGAAGTCTCGGGCAGAAGCTAGTATTAACATAAGTCCAGATTTTCTCAAGAAGTTTTCCTCTTCTGATGTGAGCAATGTCTAAGAAAAACTCAGAAAGTACATATGACTTGAATAAACTCTAAAAAGTAATGATAATCCTCAGCAGATAATAATTTAGAAGTTTTGACCACCCTGCAGATCGTAGCCTAAATTGAGTAATAGGCGTCCGCCGGAGGTGACTCGCAGATCCTTGTGAATCACATAACAATAACTCACTTAAATAATACGTATATGTATTAGTCACAAAATTAGTGCGACTACTTTACTACTGATTGTTTTATTTATACCACACTACACCGTGGGAGATGAATAAATTACGCGTTAGTAATCATCTACATTTATTATGCTGTCATTAAATTAGCTTCTTAGGCAATAACCATCATATACCTTGATTAGGTAAAATCATATACCTCGGTACAGTCACTGAAAAAATACGTTCGTCACGATTAGCTCGTGAAATTCAGACGTTTCTTACGTTTTTTGCAATTCGTGGGTCACTATCAGGTTGTATCTTTATTCTTGATTTAAATATGATTCGCGGCTGTAACAAATATTTATTGATAGAATTACAATCTTAAAAATCATCAATACATCTCTCTAAATTTATTACCCTATTGAATGACTATTTCATGAAATCATGACATTTGAAGCCAGCGGTGCTATTCTGTAAAAATCTCACCGTGAAAACTTGGGTGAAGTGAGCTTGAAGCGAGCTGTCAATAGTGTAAATCCGTAGCTTCAGGTGGATAATATTAGTATGGATATGGACCGTAACAAATATGGCTTAACAGAATTACAATCATTAGAATCAGCAATCGTCATCATCAGCACCGCTGGACATAAGCCTCGCCTATTGCACGGATCCTGCGAAGATCGTCGTCGCATCAGCAATACAACTCATTAAGTTAGAACTGCCGGTCGATTCTGTAAAAATCTCGCCGTGAAAGGTTAAGTGAGTTTGTTTTTGCTAGGTATATACACTATTGACAGCTCACTTCACCTTAGTTTTCACGGTGAGATTTTTACAGAATCGACCGGCTGCAGTGCTATTCTGTAAAAACTCAGGTGAAGTGAGCTGTCTTATTTAATCGAAAACTCAAACTCAAAATTTGGCAGAGAGATAAATTGCATCCCAGGGAAGGACATAGGATAGTTTCTATCCCGATATTCCCACGGGATCGACACTTATGCGAGGCGCTGCTATTATTAAATTAAATTAAAATAAGCCATGGCAGCGTAGAGATGACCAGTCCCTACTGACGGCGCCCGTTCACAAACATGACGCGTGGATTAGGACCATTCAGCTCAACCATTGTGAAGGGAGCTAAATGATCCAACACATGCGCCACCATCAGCCGAGACATTTGCAGATGTGCGGGACGGGCGTTACCCACGGACGCGAGGGGTAAGGGGAGGTTGTAAGTCTCCGTCGCGTGGCGCTGATGGGCTTAAGTGAGCATGACATATTCTCAGCGGCCTGGGCACATTCAAGTCAATGAGAGGCCCCATTATATGGTAGCTTTATAGTATGTAACATAGTACCTACTCACATATGTGCTATGCAATTATAGAATACTAGGAGATTGAATGTATATAATGCAAAAATAGAGTCAGTCAGTAATTGATAGTGCGAGATCTATATTATGACAAAGACTCTGGGTTAATGCTGTGTATGTGTTTAGTTAGTAAGCCTTTATTTAAATAAATAAATATACACGTGATCCAGAAAATTGTGACATTTTCACAATGCCAAGTAGGTATCGAGTAAACTGAAACTCTCCGCTCTGCTTACACGGTAGTATTTTCACTTAGTATTTTCAAATCATCTTTTTTTTTATATAAAGATGTAAGTAATTAAAAAGGTCGCAAAGGAGGGTCCTTTGCGACCTTTTTAATTGCAGTCGCGCTAAGTAGGTACTTCGATAATTTTCCGGCCAGACTTTCAATTATTGTGTTTTTTAAAGTGTCTCAGTGATGGAACGGTTTCTTCATGATATACTTGTGTATTTGATTTGATAGCTCGGCTCCCAATAACCGTTTTCTGCTAGCATCTTGAGATATATCAGGGGACCCTGACCTCCACCATTAGTTCCTGGCCCTAACGAAATTATATTAAATAAAAACACAAAATTATGTATTTGCTGCGTTCATATCTTTTGATGATTTGTAAGTTCATGTCTCTGGAGCCTTAACCAACGGTTCGTTCCTTGGACCCTGCTCCCGGCATCGAGGAATCCTCTTTTTAAATTTTAAAATGTTTTTGGTTTGAGAAATATTTAAAAGTATAGAATTTTAATGAACGAGTTTATAATTTATTTTAATAAACGTTTATTTCAAACAACAAAGGATGGTAGGTGTAGGATGAAGATGACAGGTGCATACAAATGAGACAGAACACAGAAAAAAAATTAAAAAACATGCAGTACCTACAGAGCAGAGGGTAAAATATTTAAAAAAACACAGTACTTTATCTACAGGGTGGGAGGTACAATATTAAAAAACACAGCACCTACAGGGCGGGGGTATAATATTAAAAAACGTACAGCACCTACAGGGCGGAGGTACAACATTAAAATACGTACTGCACCTACAGTGCGGGGAGTACAATATTAAAAAACATACAGCACTTACAGGGCGGGCTGCAATATTTAAAAACTTACAGTACCTACAGGGCGGAGTATAATATTAAAAAACGTACAGCACCTACAGGGCGGGGGGTACAATATTAAAAAACGTACAGGACTTACAGGGCGGGGTACAATATTAAAAAACATACAGCACCTACAGGGCGGGGGTATAATATTAAAAAACGTACAGCACCTACAGGGCGGGGGGGGGGGGGGGGGGGTAAAATATTAAAAAAGTACAGCACCTACAGGGCGGGGGGTACAATATTAAAAAACGTCCAGCACCTACAAGGTGGGGGTACAATGTCCTTGGGTATTAACTCTACACAAGAACAAAGATTACATAACATGGATAGCATCAGTTCCCATCTTAAGTAACGCTGCAGCTTTGGCATTCAAAGGCGTCTTCTTAGTAAAGGGATTAATTGTATAAAATAAGAAATTCTTTGTGCTGTAGTAGCAAAGTAGAGACCGATATTTAATCTGAAGATATGCACGTTTAAATATATTAGGCTTCTTGGGAACAAGATCACCAAGTTTCATTCTCTCTTTCAAATATTTCCGTCTAGACTGATTCTGCTGGGGATTTGAGTGGACGAAAGATTGCCTGAAAAAGAAAGTCATTCAATGAGTGCTTTCCTTTAGATACATGCGACATTTAAAATTACAACAATGATTGCGTGTTAATGCACCATGTCTATGTATGTATTTGGTTGGGAAGTTTTTATATAAATATCTGTAATAATACTTATAGAGGTAAGCGGTAAGCTGGAGACTAACTGAGTCATAATCGTTTAGCGGAAACTCTGAAGTTACAAAATCCAAAATGTAATAAAAACTCCTTTTTCGTGCTCGCCGACATTACAAAAGAAACCCTTTGTATAATTTCACGTTCCTAGTCCCAGTCAGTTTCACCTTTTATATAGGTATTATTAAATTGATTAATGTATCGTGTTGAGTATCCATAAAATGAACATGGACAAAACGAAGGTTATGCCAAAGCCCATGTAACACCCACTCTCATGAATATCGGAGACCCTACACTCGAAGTTTTGGACGATTATATTTACCTAGGACCAACTGTCTAGTTAGGTAGGTCTAATTTCGAGAAAGAGGTCAATTGTAGAATCCGACTCGGCCAGACAGCGTTTGGGAAACTGGGTAATCTTGTCGTCTCACATACCACAGTGTCCCAAGACAAAAATCTTTGACCAGTGCGTGTTGCCAGTGATGACCTATGGCAATGAAATGTGGTCGCTCACAATGGGCCTCATTAGAAGGCTGAAAATCACCCAAAGGGAGGGAGAGCTATTTTTGGAGATTCCCTACGTGATCGAATCTGAAATTAAGAGATCCGTAGGAGAACCATAGTAACCGACATAGCCCGAAGATTTTCCAAACTTAAGGGGCAGTGGGCAGGGCACATTGCTTGCAGAAGGAATGACCGATGGGGCCGAAGGTGCTGGAGTGCGACCGCGTACCGGAAGACGTAGTGTTGGTAGCTCCTCCCACAAGATGGACCGATGACAGGTAAAGGCTGCAGGAATCCACTCCATGCGAGAAGCACAAATCGATCAAATTAGCGATGCCTGGAGGCCTATGTTACGTTGTGGACGTATTTAGACTGAAATTATGTTTAGTATCCAATGAAGGGCCTAAGGAGTAATTTCTGAAAATATTTTAGCAATCTATAATTAATCATTTATAAATCCATGTATATACCCCAAATACGAATAAAACTATGATGTTTCACTCTCACTAAAACCCTTCTAAAATGTTATGTAGTTAACAAATCGAAAATTGTTCGAATTATATTGATGGTATTAATGATTATCTACGCCTGGCATTGCCTCTTGACTCTAACGATGATCCACGCATTGCTCGGTGTAGTAGCAGCGGTGAGATTTCATGAAAGTACAGTGATGGATGAGTTATGTTGATATCACGTTAGCTTGACGAGCAAAGTTGCATGTATTCGCCGTCTTTTTCAAATTACAAAGCTCAAGGAAAGGGTTGCAAGGAACAAAAGTTAAGTTAAACCAATCTCTCTTCCTCGCTCACACTTTGCTGTGCCCGACAGGGTCCACGATTATCATGTCATCATAAAATCTACCACCTAAGTTCACATTGTGGAAAACAATAAATATAAGTATTATTAATGTTCCCAACTCTGGGACACAGGCCTCCTCTCTGTGAGAAGGAGTGGGCCATAGTCTACCACGCAGGCCTAGTGTGGGTTGGCGGATGACACAAATGTCTACAAATTTTTGGTTCGAGGACATGTCGGTTTCCTCACGATGTTTTCTTTCTTGACATATTAAAAATTTAGTTTATTTTCTTGCCCCGAGATGACGGCCTCCCAGAACATGTATACCATCCTTTTCTGGGACAGTGCGAAGGACACGTCGCAAATGCAACTTCAAAGGTTGTTATCTTAGTAATCCCTATGGGGTTTAGTCTTACTATGTTTTCTGTTTGCATTGATGTCATCTAGAGGTTTCAAACGTGGCCACCATTTTGAAAAAATACAAAATGGCGGACAGGTAGGTGTGCCAGGCCCCATATAAAAATCTTCAATCTCTTTTGAACATGTAATAGACTACACAGCCTTGTCCCGGTTTTACCTACCCCATAACTGGTTTTGGGCAAATCTCCTCTACAAAGAATCGAATATATTTAATAATAGCTCTAAACCTATCAGCGGCGGTGCTACAAAATTGGGTAAAACTTAGGTAAAACGGGCAGGACTATGAAGTCGACCGTCAAGTCGAAAATGCCCGGAGAAGCTGCTGGTCCATGAAGTTGCTAATGAAGGCTGATCTTTCTATCTTAACCAAGCGTAAGCTCGTCGACATATTGTGTATCCTGCTCATCTTAACCTCTCTCAATTAATCGATTATTCAACAGATATTATTACTTACTGATCGAACTAAGGTTAGAAGCACAAGCACAGGGAAGCCTACACAATGTAGTACTTTTATGAATCAATTTAAACATAGCTCCGTTTTAGAGAGAACAGAAATTTTATAACATTTTATGCCTTCAATCTAAAACTATTTCATGAATCTAGAAAGATAGGTTCGCGTAAATCAGGGTTGTAGTTTATAATGTTATATATTGTTCTAATTCCAATTCCAATTTTATAGCAATGGCTCCATCATTTTATTGATGTTACTTCATTGTAAATAGCAAAATGACAACAATAAAACGTCAACTCAAACCTCAGACTGTGCTCAGACTTAATCACAGACTACATTTTATTATGGACATATTAGAGACGTTCTATGTTACTAAATAATCTAAATTAGCTGACAGCGCTAGTGACGAGCGCGGTCGACAAATCCGAACGTATGAACATTGACTTAATATAATACAAGTATTATAATAAGTCCATGCGTATGAATGAGAACCTATAGGCAAGCGTTAGACGCTCAATCTGCCTATGCCTGATAGCACATAACATTTGATTGTTCTTTGATCACGGACGTCGACAAATTCGATTCAGCAGTATTTGAATAACAAAACCCGAAGAAATATTCCATTTTTTCGTCTGGCTGTAAGGTACGGTCAAACTGGTTTGAACAAATTGCGGACCAGTGGCGTAGATACGGGTCTGTCCGAAAGTAGTTCAAAATTTCGCAGTGAACCCAACACAGAATTAGTTATCTTTTTCGGACGGGTAGGACACATCGGGAGTAGGGAAACTGCCAAATCGTTGTGTCATTCATTCTTCATTCATTCATTCAGACCCCTAACTAATCTTATGTCCGCAGGTGGTACGGAGTAAGAACACCTCGGATTTCCGAACAGGAACACGGACAGATACCTACTGCTGTAGTCGTCGTTTCAGCCGACAGACGTCCACTGCTGGACATAGGCCTCCCCCAAATTTGGGAGGGTTTGCCATAATCGCCACGCTTGGCAGGCGGGTTGGCGATCGCAGTATGGTATGATGGTGGAATACATAGAGAACGCTGCTGCCCATTCTCCGGTACGACCCTTAGTCGCCTTTTACGACACCCACGGGAAGTAAGGGGTGGTGGTATTCTTTAAGTCCGGCACCACACAGACCAACAAATACTGCTGTAGTATTTGTATGAAAGTGTTCAAACCCAGTTCCATCATTCGGTTGGATCACAGAGCACGAAGACGCTTCGGGGGCCACGGCGGGACGATTCCGTGCTCTGCTTGTTGAACTCAGCTGCAACCGCAACTTGATATATTTACTAGTGCAATGGATATATTGCACTAGTACTGCATCGCGATGAAGACGACGGATCGTTCGGGACATTAATATGAAATAAATCATAGATATATCTATTGTATCATAATATAACATAATTATGTACTTATGGCTAGTAACATAATGAACCTGTGCAAGCACAAAGCCTGTACCTGTGCTCATGAGGACAAATCGCGGGATGATATTTGTTTAGAGGTATGAGGAACAGGGTGTATAGTTCATTCATCCTCCATAGAAAAGGGAGGATCCTCCGACCATAGGTGTCGTGTCCGGTGGGTAACTGCCCGACGATTGATGTCGGGACGTTGTACGAGTATATATATGCTAGTTGCGCGGTAAACTCTGCTTGCGCGATGCAGGATTTTGCGTGACGTCAGTATGATGTGTACTCGTAGTTCGCATGTGGCGCTGAAGATGGCGCCACATTTTAAACAGTTTAAAACCTCATCGTGTAATATGGGTACTTGTGTCGCGGATGCATCATGCCTCAATTTGCTGAAACCACACTTTATTAATCTAAGGTTTTCCAGCGCGAGGCTAATCTTTTTACTCCATAGATGTGCTGACTATGTGACCGACTTTCCGGCCATACTTGTAGATAAATGGCACCAACTAGACGGCTCAATTAGTCGATTAGCACACTACACCGCTCACCGTTTCGGTGTGCGGTGCTGCTATTTTTAACTTTGACTGTTGAATCTTGATTTGTATACGTAAACCGCAGGATATGTTGTTGATTGATTGCACTGACACCACATCTCGCATCACATCTCATCTAAAAAGCGCAGCAACGCACATCGGAGCGGTATTCGGTGCAGGGTGAAAACCGTCTTACTGTTAATCATTTACTTTACTTTGGGGACGGGCTGCAGACAACGATTCTATTTTTATTCTGCAGAAAAGAGCCATCAGAGCCATATATAATCTCCGCAGGCGCGATTCTCTAAGGGAACTGTTTAAGGAAATTAACATCATGACGGTAACTTGTCAATATATCTATGAAAACATCATATAAGTAAGGAAAAATTTACATCTTTTTAGTAAAAGAGGTGAAAGACATAATTATAGTACTAGAAATAGGGACCTATTAGTTCAACCAGGTTTCAGACTGGCTAAAGTAGATTCATCTTTTATGGGGTACTGTCTAAAATGTTATAATAAAATACCTCCCCACATTCTTCAACTGAATGAGACAAAACTTAAATCTTGTATACAACGCACACTATGCAGTCCAGGCATATTATAAGTTAGGGGATTACATCGCTGACAAAAATGCCTGGCTCAATGCTAGGACTGCTCCACAACTAATTGACTAACACTTGAAAATACTGTTGGAGCTGCTGAAGATTGTAAGACTATCCTTGCATTGTATAAACTCAATTTCCTTTGTATTGTATAATTGCATAGCACAGATGTGGGTTCTATGTAATCTATAGCTACCATTTACCGGGTAATAATATATCTTTCATTGACTTGAATATTCCCTGGCGGCTGATAGTGTGTCATGCTCACTCAAATGTCTCGCTGACGGTGGCATGTATGTTGGATCATTTAGCTCCCTTCAAAGTGGTTGAGCTGAATGGTGCTGATATATACGTCATGTTCGTGAACGGGCGCCGTCAGTTGGGACTGGTCATCACTTAGCCGCCTGGGCTTATTTAAATTGTTTTAATTTTGGATTGTTGTTTTGTTACTATTTGTTGTATTCTGGATGCTTTTAACGCGGACATCTTTTTTATTTTTTACATCGTTCTCACATTATATAATCATAAATTCAAAAGAAATGATGTAACAAATGTTTTTGTAAAATGTAATTTAAAAAGAGTGTCCATGGAGTTTCTTGCCCGTTCTTCTCCATAGGTACATACGCTTTGGAATGGGCAACTAGCTTCATATTTTATGACTGACCGACTTCTTGACAATTCAAAAGTGCCTGTAAAAGGTTTAATTGAAATAAATGCTTTGAGTTTGAGTTCATCTTTGTTTAGAATCAATCTTACAGTTTTAATACAATCTAGTACTAGCAACTCTTCCTTTGGTAATCAATAATTGAACTTATATCAAGATAAACATATTTACAACGAACTGCGAGCTTCTACAATTCTGAATGTTACAAATCCGGGTGTCGCTTCTATAAATGGCGACCTTGCGGCCTTCATAGAATTTCATAGCAACCAGTCGTGTCGCTGTGGTCTGTTGTATTAATTATGTTGTATAAATTGTATACAGACTTACTTACTTGACTTACTTTACTAGTTATTTAATTTAAAATGGGTTTGTCAGTAACTTTTCAGTTTTTTTTACCGCAGTCCGGTTTTTAATTTTTTTTTAATAGTAGCTTTTTTATTTTCAACTTTTTAGTTTACAAATGTAAAATGATGATTTACAAATGATTTCGCAAACGATTTAGTTTTTGGTATGTGTTTTTTACGATTAGTCACTTCGAATCACTTTTAACCAAATAAGTTATATATATTTTTGTAATCACATTTTAAAACCCTTTATTTTGATACCCCCTTGATAGGTTTTGAGAAAAAAAAAATTCCGGGCTATGTCTGTCACCTTGGTTCTCCAGCTGGTCTCTTCAGTTATGATTCGATCACAATTGATTCGATCAAACAGTGTATTGATCGAATAACCTCACATTACATACAATTGCAGTACAAATTAACATTTAATAAAATGTACCTAGGTATTAAAAAATAATAAAATGAATAATAGTATATAGATTGCGTACAAAATTGTTGTACAGACGCCAGCACATCAAGCTATCCGAAACTGTCAAATTTTCCCAATCAACTTTGAACCTTATGCTTTGGCGATAAAGTTGAAAATCTATTAAAGAAATGTTAGTAGCTTGATGTGTTCTGTACGCTTAAGCTGTGAGTAATTATAACACATAGTTAATGCCTTTGACTCCCAAACTAAGCAAGGAATGCCTGAATCTTGGGAATCGATAGATTCCTCCTAATGAAAAATGTCATCTAATAATTTACAATTTTTAAATAGTATCGATAATAACTTATTACAAATAAAATAAGTGTGATTTAAAACCAATTCATAAGTTTACTAGCAAGAAAAGCCGCGTGCATACTGCGCATAATTATGATAAGTTTTTGAAAAGTAGCTACTGGCGGAGCTAGTCGTTATGCTTATTCCTTTGTAATAGTTACAGACGCCAGCACATCAAGCTACCCGAAACTGTCAAATTTTCCCAATCAACTTTGAACCTTATGCTTTAGCGATAAAGTTGAAAGTGTATTAAAGAAATTTGACAGATTGTAGTAGCTTGATGTGCTGACGTTTGTACACAGGTACAGACGCCAGAAGATATATATATTCACTTCGGATATGTCTGTGTGGTGCCGGACTTAAAGAATACCACCACCCCTTACTTCCCGTGGGTGTCGTAAAAGGCGACTGAGGATCGTACCGGGGAATGGGCAGCAGCGTTCTCTATGTATTCCACCATCATACCATACTGCGATCGCCAACCCGCCTGCCAAGCGTGGCGATTATGGCAAACCCTCCCAAAATTGGGGGAGGCCTATGTCCAGCAGTGGACGTCTATCGGCTGAAACGACGATGTTTGGGGACTTGGGGAGCATGCACAAAACAATGTAGGTATTTGACGCGTTTATATTTTTGGTTGACTTGTGAGGAGGTTCCTCTGTCATTGAAGCTCTAACCACCACCGGTACCGTGGAACCTGCTCCCGGAATCGGTGTATTCTCTTTTTATATTTTTAATATGTTTTTATTTAAGAAATCTTAAAAAATGGATCAGATATGATTTAGAATAAACGAGTCAATACTTATAACAAACGTTTATTTCGGTCAACGAAGTATCATAGTACATGCATATAAGACAGAACACATAGGTAATATAAATGAAATTAAAAAATATACAGTAACAGCAGCGTGGGTACAACGTCCTTTGGAATTAACTCTACACAAGAACAAAGATTATACACAAGAACAAAGATTATATAACATGGATAGCATCAACTCCCATCTTTAGTAATGCTGCAGCTTTGGAACCCATAGGTGGTACCGGACCAGCAAAGGGATTAATTGTATATGTGAAAAAATTCTTTAATCTGTAGTAACAACGTAGAAAATGATATTTAGTATGAAGCCACATGCGTCTAAAAAAACCAGGCCTCTCGGGGAGTATCTTAGGAATTTCAATGTCTCGTTTAAATCGGTTCGTCTCGACTGATTCTGCTGTGGAATTGACTTGAAGAAAGATTGCCTGAAAAAGAAATTCATACAAAATTTTAGTATCGTATTGATGTGCTTTGCTTTAGATACGTGCGACATTTAAAATTACAACAATGTTTGGGGGTAATGCAGAGTATGTCGCTTGTATTTGGTTGGAAAATCATTCTAATAATACTAGTTGCGCCCCGCGGTTTTACCCGAATAAGTGTCGATCCCGTGGGAATATCGGGATAAAAAGTAGCCTATATGTTAATCCAGGGTGTCAGCTACTTCCATACAATTTTTTTATCAAAATTGGTCCAGCCGTTTGAGCGTGAAGAAGTAACAAACATATTTATAAACACACAAACTTTCGCATTATAATATTGGTGTGGCGTTTGTACGAAAAATACGCTCATTGACGTGGTGTTGCGAACAGCAGCCCGTATTACCTATCTACGAGTGTATGTACAGGGTGGCAGGGACATAGACGCACAACATACCATGGATTCAATACATGATTCTGGACAGGTGTCCAGATTCATGTATTGAAAAAAAAACATATAAAAAATTTAACTTCCCCTAAGTTAAATTTTTCATATGTTATTTTTTTTTTTAATCTGCTGTTTCCTACAAAAGAGCAATATAAATACCTACGCGGGCATAATGTATGGAACATCTGTTTTTTTTTTAGAACGAACGACAAATTTAATTTCCCCCTGTATACAAAAAGGTATATATGTACACAAGAGAGCATTTGGTCCCAGGATAATAGGTGTTTAAGCAACGAATGGTTTTCGCAGTCATTATTATATTCAATTGTTAAATCTTATTATGTACCTAAATAATTAAATTATGGGGTACTGTGTTAAATGCTACAACAAAATACCTTGTGACATATTGCAATTAAATGAAAGAAAATTTTAAACTCATATTAAAAGTACACTTTGTAAACAAGGAAACAAATTAGAGGATTATATCCAAGATAAGAATGCTTGGAAACATGCTGGTCCTGCTCCATAGGACAATCTAGAGTCTAGACAAAATCAAACTGGTTCCTAATTTAATTTATATTTTTTTATATTTTGTGACATTTATTTTTACAATCTGTGACTACAGTATATTTACAGTTTATATACAGTGAATTTTAACACACTTGTTAAAATTCTATGAAAATCATCTACCTACTTTTACAATATTTATAACTATTTGTAAATATGTGAGCCCCATGTATCTATCACATAATTGATTTACCTGTCATTGCTTCATTTTTAATTCATTTTACCTTTTGTGGTAGACTGACTCATTTTATTCTAGGTGCATCGTCTTCACATATAATTATATTGTGTATACAAGACCTTGTAAAACATTTTAAAACAGCAACGGTGGAGTTTCTTGCCCATTCTTCTCCATACCAAAACTATTTTTGGAATGGGCAAATTAGACTCAATTCTATTTAGGGCTAATTTTTCAATCAACTGATAACTTTATTCGAGGAATAATTTTGAAATTTTGACAGATATTTCATACAAAAACTGTCAGACGTCAATTTTATTCCTCCAATAAAAGTTATCTGGCGATGGAAAAATCAGCCCTTAGTTATAATTTTTGACGTTCAAAGTGCCTTTAATGTGCCTTTTTGAAATAAATGATTTGATTTAATTTACATAAAATTTTTGTGTTTCATAGTTCAAATTGCATGGCGTCAGAGTAGATCAGGGTTTGTTTTATTTCCAATTTGGTAACTTATTTATTGCCGTCTTTAACGAAGTTAAACAATCTACTTTTTGAAAATTACGTACAAGACTTATTGCTTTCCCAAAAAAATTTTTTTATATCAAAATATTATAAAACGATAGATATAATAAAACTGGTTTGGTCAAGTTTCTTATAAAACTATCCCAATACTTTATTCAAGATAGCTTTATTCATTCGGGATAAAGTGATATTCGAGATAACGTTATTTCGGGTCCACGTTATTCAA
Source organism: Mesoligia furuncula (assembly GCA_916614155.1). NCBI lineage: Eukaryota > Metazoa > Arthropoda > Insecta > Lepidoptera > Noctuidae > Mesoligia > Mesoligia furuncula. The sequence goes on along the minus strand of OU744809.1, from coordinate 13,375,080 downwards.
GATAGCTGTCATTCGGGATAAAGTGATAGGTATTCGTGATAATGCTATTTCGGGTGCACGTTATTCAAGATAGCGGTGATTCGTGTTATTAGCGTTATTTCAGGTCCACGTTACTCAAGATAGCGTTCATTCGGGATAAAGTGATTCAAGATTGCGTTATTTTGGGATCCGAGACTTAATTTTTTTAATCTTAATAATTTAGAAGATTGAGTTGATACTATTATACTTACAAAAGAATGAGGAACATGTAAGGAAACTTTGGGTACGAATAAGGGAGAGTAAGGTAAGACCAAACAAATACCTAGCTTGTGCACTGCGTGAAAAATGATGGATGAGTGAGAAAGGGAGTTAATACTGAAAAACCGGCCCATACAGATGTATGTAGGAAGAAAACATGGTACCCATGCCAACTCCAAGTAAATTTTGATAAGGGCAGAAGGATGAGGAACTTTTAAAATTGAATTTGAATGTAGAAAAAGCAAGGAAGAGGTATATAAGGTCCCATTAAAATAGTTGGACAAACTTTTAGAAATCATTCAGACCACCAAAAAAATAAGGATGATGGTAAAAAAAATATATAAGAAAAACGCATAGATACTTATAAGAAAAGTAATCAGCTAACGAAAATACACTAATGTGCCGGCAATTTATTATTTTAGGTCAAAATAAAATCACTTTAATCAGTGTTTTTTTTTTTGCCTGGATATCTTTGGTTAGACGTACTGAACGCTGTGTTAAAATTTGTCCAACTATTTTAATGGGACCCCGTATAATGAAATTGCCATGGGGATTACAATCCGATCCGGTATAATTTGGATCCCTACCGGATCCGGTAGGTAAAAATCTACCAAATCGATGGCTCCTAAGTATACTGAGTCAACTATACTTATAAAGAATAATACACTCGAGAGCAATGAATCCGGGTCACTTAAAGAATCCTAAAAATCTCGGAAACTAAAAATGCTAGGTTAATGCAATAAATTGTATTTAATAGACAATGTAATACTCCTTAAATGAAGGTATTAAAACTTCTTAGTTATTGTAAAGTTATATCATAAAAAAATCAAATTTGAAAAAGGGCCACTTTCGAAGATGGAACTACGAAATTACAGCATTTGGTTTTGCTTTTGTTTGTAATCTGTCATTTATGTGGGTACATAAACCATGTTGATAGTGCTCTATGTTCATTATTCAAGCTGAAATTATGTCGCTTACGCCTGAAGAATGCACCAGAATACTTACAATGCTGGAAACCGGCCGGAGTCAGCGCGATACAGCCAGGACTGTCGGTGTGTCGCTGTCAACAGTACAAAGAGTTCTCCGACGTTACGAAGAAACTGGTTCTAACCTACGCAGACCAGGAACGGGCAGAACCAGGTGTACCACAGCACGAGAAGACCGATACTTGGTGAACACCATGCTTCGAAATCGCTTTCTCACAGGAACTGAACTCACAAATCAGTTTCGACGCCTCGGAGGAAGTAACCCAAGTGCATGGACAGTAAGACGTCGGCTTGCTGAATCTAACTTAAAACCCCTTAGACCTGCAAACGGCCCTAAACTGGAGCGTGGGCATCGTATTTCAACACTAAGATATGCCCAGAGCCACGTAAATTGGAGTATTGAAGATTGGTCAAAAGTTATGTTCTCCGACGAATCAAAATTTATGCTCTACAAGCACGATGGAAGACACAGAGTGTATCGAAGACCAGGGGAGAGATTCAAGCAGGCATGCATCGAAGAAAAAGTAGCCTACGGTGGTGGGTCTGTACTTGTGTGGGCCGGAATTTCTTCTGAAAGTCGCACAGAGCTGGTGATCATAGAAAACGGCTCTTTAACTAGAGTAAGAAATGTGGAAGAAATCCTCAATGATCACGTTGGTCCATTTATGGTCAATTTAGGTGAGGATGCTATATTTATGCATGACAATGCCCGACCTCATACAGGTAGGATTGTGAATGACTACCTTCAAGAGATGAACATTATTCGTATGGAGTGGCCAGCGCGCAGCCCGGATATCAACCCGATCGAGCATGCTTGGGACGAGCTAGGCAGATGCGTAAAACAACGAAACCCTCCCCCAATCACGCTTCGTGAGCTCAAAATTGCTCTCACAGAGGAATGGGAGAATATTCCCCAAAATCGTATAAGGAACTTGGTGTACAGCATGCCAAACCGCGTAAACGCAGTAATGGAAGCACGAGGAGGCAATACGAAGTATTAAAATTCAAGAAAATCGTATTAAAGTTCAAAAATTTCATGTTTCCTATTTTTGTTTTAAGGAGAGATCAGCAGTTTTTTTCTTTATGTAATTTTGTGTTAATAAAATGTATGGTGACTCATATTTTTTTTACTTTCATTTAAGGAGTATTACATTGTCTATTAAATACAATTTATTGCATTAACCTATCATTTTTAGTTTCCGAGATTTTTAACATTCTTTAAGTGACCCGGATTCATTGCTCTCGAGTGTAGTTGACTCAGTATACTTAGGAGCCATCGAAATCTGAAATAAGTGAAGTACGTGTTTTAACGTAAAATATACTATACTCATTATGAAGTATATTGGGGGACGACTCAATTAATGCGATTCGTTTTCCTAAGATCGTTCTTTCACTCAAATTGCTTTTGACAACATATTATATTTAGCTTGTTATATTTATTTATTTATTTAATTGTTCACCAGAAAATACGTAACAAAAAATATACACTACAAAACATCTAAGACGTAATATTTTGAAGCCGCGGACCGAATCGATACACATTCAGAATTCAACGTTTCACATTTTAGGGTATTTTCATCACTCTTCTAGATAAGTACTTCTGGCGATAGATTCATCACATTTCTGTTTTAGAACCTCCAAGGGTTTTGCGTTTTGGTTTGATGTTAGACTACGCTAAAAACGAATTTACCAATCCGGATTTGAAAATCATACCGGCGGGGTAACTGCGTAACATCAAGTAAGAATGGTTTCATTTTGACAGTCCAAAAACATTAATTGCGTTATTTACGTTGTTGAGCAGACAAATTTTTCAAACTTAAGAAGCAATGGATTAGAAATATCCTTCAAAATCCGTGTTCAAATTGTGATTGATAGTATGTTATTAGGGTGATGATTGCAATCCCTATCTAAGAGGAATGCTAAGAGGAATGTGTGGTGTTACACGAATGGATAGAATAAGAAATGAGTACATAAGAGGAAGTTTGAAAGTGGCACCGGTAACTGAAAAGTTGCGTGGGAATCGGTTGTCATGGTATGGGCATGTGTTACGTAGAAATGAGGAAAATGTCGTGAGGAGAGTTTTGAGTATGGATGTCGATGGCTATAAGAGTAGGGGAAGACCAAAGAAACGATGGATGGAATGTGTGAATGATGATATGGTTAGAAAGGGGGTGACTACCGAGATGACGACTAATAGAGAAGTATGGAAGAAACAGACATGTTGCGCCGACCCCAAATAATTTGGGATAAGGGCAGGAGAATGATGAATGATGATGATTGCAATCCCTATCTATCAAGTTCATCATCATCTGCGTAGCCTTTTCCCAACTATGTTGGGATCGGCTTCCAGTCTAACCGCATCCAGCCGAATACCAGTATTTTACATGGAGCGACTGCCTATTTAACCTCCACAACCCCGTTACTGGATAATACGATAGGTACCCCTTGTTAGGACTGGTTGTCAGACTTTCGGGCTTCTGACTACCCGTAACGACTGTCAAAGATCCACGAATGACAGCCGGGACCAACGGCTTAACGTGCTTTCCAAGGCACGGAGGGGTCACGGTATGTAAAGATGGTCACCCATCCACAGACCAACCGCGGCAAGCGTAGCTTAACCTTATCGATCGACCTGTGCTGCTGTTATTATTTAGCCACGGGCCCTTCTTATAAGTTATCAGCGTTAAAAAGCACAATTTAGGATAGTTAGTAAACCGATGTGAATATAAAAATCAAATTACACATTACCAATGTCAGCAAGGTCACGACTTTCCGCAGCGTCATTCTTGATGGTACAATGAATTCTGTGCATCAATACTTATGATTGATTAAGGGTAGGTCTACGAAGCAGCATCATCTTATAATAAAAATAAAATCAACTTTTGTCTATATTTTATCAATCCTACATGATATTCTTATCAGTGGTGGCCCAGTGGTGACGGCCGCGACTTATGAGTTCTAGGTCGTGGGTTCGATCCCGAGCAGGCACTTTACTTTGTGTAAATAGTTTCATGGCCACTGCTCTTAAAACGGTGAAGGAAAACATCGTGAGGAAACCGAGATATCCTAGAACCAATAATTCGAAGACATGTGACATGCACCAACCCGCATTGGGCCCCCGTAGTGGATTATGGCCCACTCTCTCTTAGAGAGGACACCAGTGTCCCAGTAGTGGGAACATTATAGGCTGATTATATGTATATGATATTTTGGATTATTTCACTTTACCGTCCCAAGCTGTCGCAAAATTTGGACAAATTGGAATGTACAGCATTTTTACGTCCAAGCTGTGTCCTACCAAAATACTCTCGTAAACATTCTAAGTTCGCTTTTCGCATTAAGGAACACAAAAAAAACACAAACTAATTAAATGTAATTCAACTTCAAGCATATATTTGCAGCATCCCTATTGACGCAGAACCAGTTACCAAAGATTCAGTACATTATAAGAGACCCCCCTGCGTTGAAAATTTTAATCGGTTATTTAAAAAAACAGATGCTTCCTACAAAAGTGCGATACCTACACTGTCAAAATAAATATATGGAACAGCTAATATTTAATAACCGACTAAAATTTGTACGCAAGGCGGTCCAGAATCACGGACTGAATCCATGGTTGCGCGTCGATGTCCCTAATACTCTGTATGGAATAAAATTTAAATTATAATATCATCTTATTACATATAATTACTTTAAAATCACAGATTTGCAAATCGTTGAATGCTTATTAAAAACATGGCCTTACTGGGTCTTAAAAATCCACCCTGCCGTACTTTCCCGCACTAGTGCGGGAATGCAAAGTAAAAAGACCGGCGTAAAAAGCGCACGTGTCCAATAGGACACGTGTGCTTTTTACTGTGACATTGCATTGTGAACTTAAAAGCAGTGCAGTAAGAGCCACGTTTCGAACGGGGTTTTAGAGTGTGTTGACAGAATTTATATAACGCTTGTTGAACTTGTTGAGCTCAGGCAATACAATTTTCAATCATCGCTAGACTAACCCTTAATTTATCACGGTCGAGTATGTCATAATATTATTCATGGAAGCTGATTATAACATCTCTCTTCTTCAGTTTGACACAATGACACACGTATCATAATGAGGTCTGACGCTATAAATAATAGGTACGTTCGAATTATCGACAAAACAAATATAGTTAGCACAAACAGGTTAGCAAATACGTAACAGGAAATGAGGAAATGGAAGGTTACTGACACCGAAGTAACTTGTACCACATGAAAACTTAAAGTAATTATGTTATCAAACGTGTCAATTAGATTACCTACTAACAATGAAAATTATTGTAATGTTCACGAAAATAGATATGAATTTTATATAAATTCCGAGGCGCTGAAATTTTCGCACAAGAACTCTTTCACAATGGTTTTTAAGGTAAGAATTGTTTTATAAATAATAGAGATTCTCTAAAATATTAGTGTTATAGCAAACCCGGCGAAGTGTAGGGACTAGGGAGCTACTTATACCCCTGAGTGACTACCTGCGGGATAATTGCGTTTCACACTATGAGTCGCAATGGCTTTCATTTTTAACCGACTTCAAAAAAGGAGGAGGTTTCTCAATTCGACCGGATATATGTTTTTTTTTTTATGACAGTTCAACAACATTCATTGCGTCATTTACGTTGTTGAGCAGACAATTTTTCGAACATATGAAGCAATGGATTAGCAATAATTATCCTTCAAAATTATTCAGATTGATTGATAGTGTGATACGCAATTGCTTTTGATTGTGGAAATTGCTTGTGATTGTGGAAAACCATTAAGGGGCCATTAATCACGTGAGGCTCGAAAGGGGGGGGGGGGGTAATATATCACGTGTATTTATTTTTTCGTCAAACGCGTACAAAATCGAAAGCGGCTCGTAGTGTGACTTTGATCCGCCGTTGCCAGGCAACGAACGAAGTGAAGTTCCCACGATAATTTTCTATAATAAAATTAGATGATACTTATACCTACCTGTATTTTATAAATAAAAAAAAATTATTGTAGGGTAGCACCAAGGGGAAGGGGGGGTTAAAAAATGCCAAAAAAAACATCACGTGATTAATAGACGGCTCCTAAGTAGGTAGGTATGTTGGTATTGCAATCGACTGTAACAGTCGTAACGGGTAGTCAGAAGCCCGAAAGTCTGATAACTAGTCTTACCAATGGGTATCGCATTATCCAGTAATTGGGTTATGGAGGTCAGATAGGCAGTCGCTCCATGTTAAATACTGGTATTCAGCTACATCTGGTTAGACTGGAAGCCGACCCCAACATAGTTGGGAAAAGGCTAGGCAGATGCTGATACTGTAATAGTAGGGGAGAGTAGCCCAAAACGGGTACGCTAAGGTTGATGATAAATAAAAACAATTTATAGATACAAATTGAACATTTATTTGTACATTTTGAAATGTTTAGTTATCAAGGACTATAAAATAAATAACATATTTAGTAGTTTTGTACATTAAGATAAAAAAAATAACAAGAATCTTTACCATTCGAATTACCCGTTTTGCCCGTAGGGGGGGCCTAAAGCAGGTAGGGCTTTTGGGCAAAGCGGGTAGGGACTGAATTGCATGAGATCAACGTCAATCAATGACTAGAACTGTTTCATAACAATCATAACTCAGATGGAGCTCCACCAGGATCATCAGCTACTTACAGTGATAATGGTTGGATCAATGGACCAGTATTCTTGGAATGGTTGCGGCACTTTGTAGACAACATAATGAGTTGGCAACGTAAACAGATTATCCATATGAAATAGATATTCAACTAGCTCTAATTCTTGAGCTGCTGTAAAAACTGTTGTGAATCTTCCTCTTTTTTTGACATCCTTTCTTTACATGTATCTGTAAAGTCGAAAGGTTGATGCCATATTTTTTGCTGCACCATTGACGGAAGTTTTGAGAGCTTCTTCTATCTCAAGCTTCATAACTCCCTCATCCCACGATGCATTTGCAGTCTTTCTTTTGTATTTATTAACCATCTGCAAAAACAAAAGAACTAATAAGCAGTCAATGATATACAGGGCAAATCGAGTATGGGCAAAACGGGCACCCGCTTTACCCCTACCCTTTTTGCCCACAAGCATGTATTTTTTTCAATCGACTCATATCCTTAAAACCGAAATAATAAACGCCAACCTATTACACAAATAAAACGTCTATTTATTGTAAAATAATAACAAAAAACTGGTAAGAACATATTGTAAACCATTTTCGAGTATTCAAAAGTAATGTAACTCAATTTTTTTTAGTGGAAATAGCAAAAAACTTCTTTCTTATCTTACCGTGAACTCGTGTCCGCCAGAGAAGCGCGCCGACTCCCTGTGATTGGCGAGCGGCAGGCGCCGCGCACTGCACGCTCACATTTTTATTAGCAATAACGGTGCGCAAATTAAAAAGCATACCCGGTTTAGGCGGGCTACCCGTTTTAGGCTTACCTCCCCTACATTATGATACATGTGTGCTATGTTGATCATTATGCTCGAGGCGGTATTATTCGCGCGAGCCGCAAGCGAGTGCGATAAGAAAGCCGAGAGTCTAATGATCGATGCACACGCGTTTCATACGACGTTTTTCAACACACTTGCAAGGAAAAAAACAGACTTGTATTGTTAAATATTAACTTGTATGGAAAATGGCGCGCTGGTTTTGTCTTTCCGCATAGCCAGCACTAGCAATGCACGCGCAAGTGTAAATAAAAGCACTGACCACAGAGCATGTAAAAACAATTGTAAAAAAAAAACCATTGTAGTTTAGTTAGTATGGAATTAGAAAGTACTATTGGCATAGAGAAATATACCTACATTAGTTCAGTGAGAATACGCAATGATAGAACGCCAGTCAGGGTCTTTTCCGTTTGGTTTCGGGTAGGGACCACGGACAATTTTAGGTGGATAATTAAAATTTTCTTACGTTTTTTGTAATTTGCAGGTCAGTATCAGGTTGCATCTTGATCAAATATGATTCGTGACTATAATATACAGAGCGTTAAAGGTTAAACGAGGGACATACTTTGAGGGGAGTTAGTACTCATGAAAATGAACAACTTTTAATATGGGATTAACCCTGAAATTGCGAAAAAAATCAGCCGTTTCCTACATTTATGTTCGCATAGCTCGTCAAAATGTACTGAACAGCTGATTTTTTTTTGCGATTTCAGGTTCGGCCCCATAGTAAAAGTTGCTCATTTTCATGAGTACTAACTCCCCTCAAAGTATGTCCCTCGTTTAACCTAACGCTCTGTATATGTATTTACAGAATTATAGTCATTAGAATAGAATCTTTCTAGTTAGATTTTTTCCCTAAGAACTTTTCCATAAGAAAGATGTATTAATGATTCGAATGATTATAACTCTGTAAAGATGTAGGTACCTGTTAGAGTCGCAAATCATATTTTGATCAAGATACAAACCTGACACTGACCTGAAAATTGCAAAAAACCTAAGAAAATTTGAATTTCGCGGTCTACCGCGAAATTCAAATTTTCTTAGGTTTTTTCGGACAATTTAAGGTGAATGCGCAGTGGTAGACCACTGCGCATTCACCTTATATTGTCAGAGGTCCCTGCGCATTCACCTTAAGGTAAATAAATATTAGTTAATTTTGGGACCAAGGACAATACAGACAATTTAAGGTGAATGCGCAATGGTAGACCACTGCGCATCAAGCTGCGCATTCACCTTATATTGTCCGAGGTCCCTGCGCATTCACCTTAAGGTAAATAAATATTAGTTAATTTTGGGACCAAGGACAATACAGACTATTAAAAAAAGTGAATTGATGAGATTAAAAAAGCGCGCATCTCCGACTAGTAAATAGTTATCTGTGGAAATAAAGCACATGTGGATTAAAGTAAAGAAAAAGCACGCGTTTTTAATACACTGCATTATGCACCTAAAAGCGGTTCAATAAGAGCCACTTTACGAGCAAGTGTGTTGAAAACATATTTGTGAGACTTGTGTAGATAACTTTGTTTTAGTCATAGGGTGAATAGACAATTAGGTATCTGGCCAATGCAGATTTGGTGTGCCGCAGGGCGGTGTTATTTCTGCATTATTATTCATCATATATATTAATGACATGCCTAAAACTATCAATAATCCAATGATTTGATTCGCTGACGACAGCACAATACTAATCAAAAGTAAAGATGACATGACATTCGAAAAAGAAATAAACGACAACTTAAATGATATAATAAATTGGCTAACTAAAAATAACTTAAAAATAAATCTAGAAAAAACAAATTACATCTCATTTGAACAACAAACAAACTTTAAAAAACCGGATATTCGTTACGGTAACAAAATTATCAGTGAAGTAGAACACACTAAATTCTTAGGTATTTGGATAAATAAAAATATGAGCTGGAAAACACATGTTGAAAACACATGCAAAAAGCTTAGCCAGTATTCTTATGCTCTCCATAACCTAAGAAAAGTGTCAAATCGTGCAACAATATTAATGGCGTATCACGGGTATGTTGCTTCTACTTTACGCTACGGAATCATATTTTGGGGGAACTCGCCAGACAGAGTAATTGCGTTCAAAGCCCAGAAACAATGCATAAGGGCAATGTGTGGCATACAACGCACAGAAAGCTGTAAACCACATTTTCAGCAATTCCAGCTACTAACATTCCCGTGTCTTTATATATATGAAGTGGCGATCTTTGTCAAAGAGAATCTACATCTTTATTCGCATCCAAGAAGCACACGACACAAAAATAAAATATGCGCAAGACGTCATAAAAAAGCAGTCTATAGTAAAAACATTTTGGGCATGGCACCCAAAGTATACAATAAGTTGCCAAAAAGTATCACAGACCTACACAAAATGAACCAGTTCAAATTATGTTTGCATGAATTCTTAGTTACAAAATGTTACTATTCAATTAATGATTATTTAAATGAAAGATGAGTCGGTTATGAAATGGCACCGCAAATATAATGATTACTTATTGAAATTTTGATCTGACTTGTGTATAATAATTTGACATTTTACTTAATTTAACATTTCTATTTTTTAATGTAACTCAATTTAAAATTTATTTTTTAGATTTAATGTTTCTATTAGTATGTACCTAATATATTAATTTGCACACCTCAGTAGGTTATAATACAATGTACCTTTTATACCTGTAACACCTTTTTCACATGTATTATGCAAATAAATTATTTGATTTGATTTGATTTGCTTTGCCTGTGTAAAACACTTGGGCACAAGACGTCTAAACTTCGTTTTGGTGAAATACATTTGAAACTATGTTTTGTAGCTTTACATGGGTACATAATTATGGAACAATGATTGGGTACATTCAAATGGTTCCTAATCTGTGTATACATTTTTTTGGAACTGACGGTACCAATTAGTGTATCATCATCTGACCTCCACAACCCAGTTACTGGGTAATACGATACCCCTTGGTAAGACTAGACTTTCGGGCTTCTGACACCCGTAACGACTGTCAAAGATCCACAAATGACAGCCGGGACCAACGGCTTAACGCGCTTTCCGAGGCACGGAGGGGTCTCGGTATGTAAAGATAGTCACCCATCCACAGACCAACCGCGGCAGATCGACCAGTGCGGCTGTTATTATTTAGCCAGGGACCCCTCCAATACCAATTACCTCCGGTATCAATTAGTTATAAAGGAAAATTCAAATGATTCCAGGTGAACTACGTCAGCACCCTTCTCTTCATTTGCTTGATCGGCTCCATTCACTCGGCTTCGTTCAGAATGAAGCGAGACGGAGATGAAAACGAAACTACGGCAGCAACTGGTGACCAACCAACTACGGTGGCACCCACCGAAGCAGGCAGTACCAAATCACCAGCGGACTTAAGTTCCCTTTGGAGTAATATCGGACAAAATAATCCAGTTAGTAACTCTGATGCTTGGAAGCAAGCTACAACCTGGATGTCGGAAAATTTCCCTAACTGGTTTGGTTAAACCGTTCATATTATACACTTTAAGTGAGTGCAGTATATTAATAAAATAAAAACAAATTATAAACAAGTATGTTTTTGTCATTTCTCACATAAGGGGATTACAGGTTCCTGCGGGTCAGCGGGATTGTCCGAAAGGGTTACCGCTGGCCCGGAACATAAATGGCTAAGGAAGGAACACGGGTGGGTTTTAGTAAGTAAGAGTCCCTTCTGCTCCGCCCAGAGCGGGAGGTGCCATTGGATGATTTCCCATCCAAAAAAAAAGGACAGGACCTAAACGCACGTTTTAAAAGCAATAAAAGTATAATTATGATCGACTGGAGTAAACAAAAAATATATGATATTTTTCAGGATATATGCTAGGTAGATAATGTACTGAAAACATAATACAACTAATTTGATACGATAGAAAAAATATTATGAAGATAACTCTAAAAACTTTATTTTTACAATAAAAACCATATTACTATACATACAATAATTCTGATTTTTTGTCAAATTATTATACAAGCAACATACTAAAGCACTAGTGTTTTAATTTTTTAGTCCAAACAATGTTTTTTTTTGTAAATAGACAATTGCTTCACATTTTGCAATCAATTACCAGCTTTGTGTCATTGCGCTTCTCTTTATTTTCTATGCAGTCCGACAGTGACCGCGCTTTAGGTCATATAAGCCTGGGGCACTGTCCCTCGTGTAGGGTGGGCCCTATTGTTCTTCTCCATAGGTACCTACGCTTTGGAATGGGCAACTAGCTTCATATTTTCTGACTGACCGACTTCTTGACAATTCAAAAGTGCCTGTAAATGGTTTAATTGAAATAAATGGTTTGAGTTTGAGTTTGAGTTTGAGTTTGACACGAGGGATAACTCGTCAACGGCAGAGACAACTGCAGGCGTCGACCACATGCCGCGCGTGTACTTGAGCACCGTACTCAAATACACGAGCGGCACATTGTTAACGGCTGCAGTTGCCTCTGCTGTTGACGAGTTGTCGTTGTTGCTCGTGTTTACGCAAGCACACTAAAGGTTTTCTATTACCACATAAAGAACCATAATTGCCAGGCGTTTCACTGCTAAGATACCTACTGGTTTTCAAAGAGCTGTTTTGAAATTAAACAATTATTAGCAATAACCGGCCAAAATGTTTAACACTGTGCTACATAAACGAAGAAGACATGACCACCAACCCACCAACCCGCACTGGGCCCGCGTGCTGGATTACGGGACACTCCCTCTCACATAAAAGAGGCCTGTGTCACAATGTCCCAGCTAAGGCTTTCTCGGAATCTCGGTCTCGAAAATTTCGAGAGTCTCGACGATTTTTTGGTATTTTCAAGACTCGAGACTAACATTTTCGGTCACGGGAATAACGAGACTTTTGAAGACTTGAAACACAGATTACTTTTGTAATAAAATTAGGTCCTCTCTGTCTGAAATCACATTAAACGCCCATTGTTTCTTACGTGCTCACTACAAAAATGAAAACAAACTTTTTTTTAATTTTTAATTTGCGTTTGTTTAATAAAGTACTTGATTAAAATATCTTGTTTTGACGGCCTAATGGCATAACCCTTAAGTAAGAAACCTAGTTTTGAAATAGTCTCAAAAGTCTCGTTTACCCCGGGAATTTCGAGACCACATCGAGCCTCGGTTTTTTTTTTCCCGGGACTCAGTAATGCATCGAGACTGAAAGCCGTAGTCCCAGCAGTCATCAGCAGTGGAAACATTATAGGATGATAATGCTTACGCTTCTTAAGTTAGGTTATACTACATAGGAACACGTAACCTGGGTACGAAGGCCAAGGATTCAGAAAGGACATGTTGGCCGCCCTCGTAAAATCTACAACTTGGTTGAGGTAAGAGAGAGTAGCGACAATGAGTGATCGACGGAAGAATACGTCGACACTGATGATTTTGATGGAGCTATTGAAACCACGTTAAAGGAAGCTTTAGCATCTGATGAAAAGGTTCAATGGAAAAAATTATAATAAACAACGAGCAAAGATTCTCGTATTGAAGTTAATAGATTTGTGTTTTTACCTAGGTAGTCCCTTTTACTTTCCGCGAACTTGAATCAAACAGATATACCTGGGTGAATATTTCAGAGAGCCAAAATTTATGTCTCGCTACAATACTCATCAATACTAAAGAATTTCAAAGTCAAACATTTTTATTCCATTACTTAAATAAATGATAAAGATGCTGTCGGAGCCATTTTGAGCTTTAAATCACACAAAATAAAGATATTCAAATATTACTTTAAAAATCGGCAATATTTGGCGTGTCGCCTGGGTATAGTTTCCAACATTTCGTGACATAAAAAATTCAGTGTATTGAATTTGATACATTGTGTGAATAAATATTAAACTTAGATATATAAAGAACGTTTTTCATTACAATAATGTTAGAAAACTTTATTAAAAATTACTCTAAAATGTAATCAAACAATGTTCACAAAATAAGCGTCATTATCGGCAACAATGTTGTATGTAATTTTTTTACTTATAACGATACGCGACCGAAGAGTCGAATGATGTTTAAGCGACGCTTCACCCCGCGCCCTAGTCGGTCGATACGCTTTGGAGTCTAAGGACGTCGCGCGATTTGAGCAGTAAGTATTTCATTTTGATTCTCCAAAATTTGTCATCACAATCGTCATTCTTATTTTTGACTGTATCTCAATTATTTCTTCACAATGAAGTGTTTTTATGTAACAAAGTTGAAGTATGCGTGAAACTAATACTGCATGTGGCACTCTCTCCGACGTATTTACCTAATTATTTTGTAAAATGGTGAACTTTCTAGAATTCGTCATTATTGGCAACATCATTTTCAGCAACGTCGCATGAGACGACAATGACACGTGTTGCTAACAATGATATTGTCTTGAGTGAGCAATGACGGTTGTTACCGATAATGATTTTAGTATTCGACCTAATAGTTAGATATATCGTGTTTTTGTTGGTTTCCGTTAATTGCGGCATAAAGCTTGGTAAAATAACATATTTTTTGGCAAATTCGGAAAAATACACTTTTTCTTTTATTTTTTAACAAATTTGTATTGAATATATGGTTAATTGCGTTATTTTATTTATTTTATCTGTCTGCATGTTGTATTGTTCGTTTCGAGGTTTTTGTTAAATTTTTTTCGTCGAAGAGGTCAAATTATCTACACCCGTTCTAATTATCTGTATATAGTCTGTGTGGTGTCGGACTAGTCTGTGTGGTGTCGGACTTAAAGAATAGCACCACCCCATATTTACCATGGGTGTCGTAAAAGGCGACTAAGGGTCGTACCGGAGAATGGGCAGCAGCGTTCTCTATGCATTCCACCACCATACTATACTGCGATCGCCAACCCGCCTGCCAAGCGTGGCGATTATGGCAAACCCCCCTCCAAGAATGACAAGCACAAAAAACACTAGGCCCCTAGTACCCGGCGGCCCGCCTACCCTTGGTTACGGTAGCGGCCAAGGCCACAGTGAGGCAAGGGGTGCTAAGAATCCCCGGAAGAGATCCGGCTACCACAATCACCGAAAACTGGACCTGGCAACATACAACACGCGTACACTCCGGACCGACGAGAAGATCACCGAACTCGAGGAAGAATTGAGCAAGATACGATGGAGTATAGTGGGGTTATCTGAAGTCCGAAGAGAGGGGGAGAGGACTCGATAATCCTCAAGCTTGGAAACTTGCTCTATTTCCGGGAGGGCAACCAGCAGTCCCAAGGTGGTGTCGGGTTTATCGTCCATAAGTCCCTTGTGAGCAACGTGGTGAAGATCGAGAGTGTGTCGACCACATTGGCGTACCTTATACTCAGAATATCCGAAAGGTATTCGCTGAAGGTCTGTCTGTGTGGTGCCGGACTTGTCTGTGTGGTGCCGGACTTAAAGAATACCACCACCCCTTACTTCCCGTGGGTGTCGTAAAAGGCGACTAAGGATCGTACCGGAGAATGGGCAGCAGCGTTCTCTATGTATTCCACCATCATACCATACTGCGATCGCCAACCCGCCTGCCAAGCGTGGCGATTATGGCAAACCCACCCAAAATTGGGGGAGGCCTAAGTCCAGCAGTGGACGTCTATCGGCTGAAACGATGATTCGCTGAAGGTCGTACAGGTTTACGCCCCGACCTTGTCACACCCCGACGATGAGGTAGAGACCATGTATGAGGATATTTCCAGAGCCATGCATGGCTCTAAAACTCACTTTACCGTTGTCATGGGGGACTTTAACGCGAAACTGGGTAAACGTAACGATGATGAGCGGCGAGTGGGGCAATTTGGAGTTGGACGCCGGAACCACCGGGGCCACCTACTGGCCAGTTTTATGGAGAAGGAAGGCCTCTTTATGATGAATTCCTTCTTCAGAAAACGTGAGCATAGAAAGTGGACCTGGCAGAGCCCGGATGGTGCAACTAAAAATGAGATTGATTTCATTATGTCGACGAAGAAGCAAGTATTCAATGATGTCTCTGTGATCAACGCGGTGAAAACCGGAAGTGATCACCGTATGGTAAGAGGAACATTGAACTTAAATATCAAGCTGGAAAGATCTCGACTGATAAAGTCTACGCTCCGTCCAGCGCCGATCCGGATCCAAAACCCCGAGAGCTTTCAGCTCGAACTCCAGAATCGTTTCGAATGCCTAGGGAGCTCCGTGGACGATTATAACGATGGGTTCGTGGAAACTGTCCATACGGTCGGGTCTCAGATCTTCAAGACCCGCCGTACGAATTCAAAAAAGAAGCTCTCTGGTCCTACTTTGCGGCTCATGAAGGAGAGGCGCGATATGATCCTGCATTCTACGGATGATGCGCTAAATTACCGGCAACTCAATAGATGGGTCTCTAAGGCCTTGAAAAGCGATCTTCGCCGCTTTAATACAGATCGTATTAAGGACGCGATAGAGCGAAATAAAGGCTCCAAGGTCTTTGGTAGAGATCTGTCTATTGTGCAGAGCCAGCTTACGAGACTGAAGACCGATGATGGCAGGATCGTATCCGACAAACCTGAGCTGTTGAGAGAGATCGAGAGGTTCTATGGAGTTATACACGTCAACAAATAACCCCGCTATGAATCTGGCAAACGACCCAAGAGCTAGATTGACCCGGCACTATACCGAAGACATCCCGGACGTCAGCCTGTACGAGATTAGGATGGCTCTGAAGCAGCTCAAAAACAACAAGGCACCGGGTGATGACGGAATTACGGCCGAGTTGCTGAAGGCCGACGGAAAACCCGTTCTGAAGGCCCTTCAGAAGCTGTTTGGTTCCGTCATACTCGAGGGCAAAACACCACAGGCATGGAACAGCCTATGCCGGACGGCGCGTACGTGTTCCACGCGCGCCTCAAAGAGATGTCAGCATCGAGGAGGGGCCCCTTAGGGCCGAAGCCTGCCAGGTCAGCGGGATTGTCCGAAAGGGTTACCGCTGGCCCGGAACATAAAGGGCTAAGGAAGGAACACGGCTGGGTTTTAGTCAGTAAGAGTCTGACACTCCCTTCCGCTCCACCCAGAGCGGGAGGAGTCATTTGATGATTTACCATCCGCAAAAAAAAAAAAAAAAAAGGCATGGAACAGAGGTGTGGAGATACTTTTCTTTAAGAAGGGTGATAATGCCCTCCTTAAGAATTATAGGCCCATCCCACTCCTGAGCCATGTCTACAAGCTGTTTTCGAGAGTCATCACGAACCGTCTCGCGCGCAGGTTTGACGACTTCCAGCCTCGCGAACAAGACGGATTCCGTAAAGGCTTTAGCACCGTAGACCACATACATACGCTGCGACAGGTTATACAGAAGACCGAAGAATATAACCTGCCTCTCTGCTTAGCGTTTGTGGACTACGAGAAAGCCTTTGATTCGATCGGCTGTGCTGCAGTCTCTACAACGGTGCCAGATCGACTATCGGTACATCGAAGTGCTGAAGTGTCTGTACGAAAACGCCACTATGTCAGTCAGACTCCAGGATCAGGCCTCGAAACCTATCCTTCTGCAGCGAGGTGTGAGACAGGGAGACGTTATCTCTCCGAAACTGTTCACCGCTGCACTGGAGGATGTCTTCAAGGTTCTGGACTGGAAAGGGGCTGGCATCAACATCAATGGCGAGTACATAACTCACCTTCGGTTTGCCGACGACATCGTAGTCATGGCTGAGACTATGGAGGACCTCAGTACAATGCTCGATGACCTCAGTAGAGCCTCCGAAAGAGTGGGTCTTAAAATGAACATGGACAAAACGAAGGTCATGTCAAATGCCCATGTAACACCCACTCTCATAAAAATCGGAGACGCTACACTCGAAGTCGTGGACGAGTACGTTTACCTAGGACAAACTATCCAGTTAGGTAGGTCTAACTTCGAGAAAGAGGTCAATCGACGAATCCGACTCGGCTGGGCAGCGTTCGGGAAGCTACGCAATATCTTCTCGTCCCACATACCGCAGTATCTCAAGACGAAAGTCTTTGACCAGTGTGTGTTGCCAGTGTTGACTTATGGAACTGAAACGTGGTCGCTCACAATGGGCCTTATAAGAAGGCTAAAAGTCACCCAAAGGGCAATGGAGAGGGCTATGCTTGGAGTTTCCCTGCGTAATCGAATCAGGAATGAGGAGATCCGCAGGAGAACCAAGGTAACCGACATAGCGCGAAGAATTGCCAAACTTAAGTGGCAGTGGGCAGGGCACATTGCTCGCAGAACAGATGGCCGATGGGGCCGAAAGGTTCTGGAGTGGCGACCGCGTACCAGAAGACGTAGCGTTGGAAGGCCTCCCACAAGGTGGACCGATGACTTTGTGAAGGCCGCAGGAACCCGTTGGATGCGGGAAGTACAGGACCGGTCGAAGTGGAGGTGCTTGGGGGAGGCCTATGTCCAGCAGTGGACGTCTTTCGGCTGAAATGATGATGATGATGTTCTAATTATCTTGACAATAGAATCGTGTGTTGATCGATTTGAGCTCTTCGACTGTCTGACTGTATCTACATTGCTGATCAATAGAAATTGGCAAAAATTTCAACAAATGCGTAACGTTTTAACATATACCTCAAAACGAGTTTAATTGGTTTAAATTAAAGGCTTTTGTTAATCATCGTCTTATAAAACTGTTATTAAAATATCGTTTTTAAAATTCAATTGTTTTGTGGTTATCGTTGTTAATTATGGAGATTATTATATAAAATAATTTTAGTTACCTTTTGCTTTAGAAGATTTAAATGTTTTGTCAAAAAATATTATTGTTAAGATTCTAATAAGGGTTTATTAGAGGATAAAAGTCTGGTTAGTTTAGAGACTGTTAAAGTCTTTTATAACTGTTAGGAGAGTAAATAGCATTTTTAAGATACAATCAGGGTTTAGTTTAGTGGCTTAAAAACGTATTTAAGTATAATTTATGGTCTCTCTAAGTCTGTTATTTTTTTTTTATGTTTATGTATAGCGTAAGTCGAGCGTTTTTTATTTCATTAAACTCTGTTATCGTCAAAATATCCAATCAGGAGACCAAAGAATCAATACATTAGGAGGATTTAAATTTATTTTTATATAATTTTTTTTATTATAATATTGCATTTTATTTTCCTTGTCCATATCATAATATCAGAACAAAATAATACCCAAAATAGTACTTAAGTCACTTGTAAATTCATCTCCATATTTATAATGCTTATTCAACTCATTGTCGGCAACATTGCGTCATTATTTTTTACAATAACGTCATTATTCTCACAATGTGACATTATCAGCAACAACGTATTTTAATAATTTTGAAAAATATCCGAAATTAATGGACAGTTTGGGGTGCCTTCATTACAACATACTATATATATTTGATATATCTATACATCTGGCCTTAAATAGAAGCTCTGCCGCGAGGTTTAGAAAATCTTAATTATTTTTATCAAGAATATTGTTTTGAGGAGATCCGCCCACCTACATAAGTGCTAAATTAAATGGCTAACTGTACATATTAACTATAAAACAAAAGAATACTTAGGCGTCGATGTATTCGTCCGCATCAAACGTGCCTGTAATCCGACTTTTAATTAGCTGCAGTAAAATACATTTCTTAATAACTAATTTCGGACTGAATTTAGAGATATGCATGTCAAATAAGTTTCGTTTGTTACTGTACTAGAAAAACAAGATTTGGTCGATAGCCGCGAAAAAACAAAAAGACGCCAATTTCAGTCACTTAAGTAACACATAAGCTGTCATTTTACTGCAGCTAACTAAAAGTCCGACTATATAAGACTGGCAGCATTGGTACATATGTAGGTACTTATTTTAGTTTTTATTTTCCTTTGATGTTGCGCACTTCATACGCTTTTATTGGGAAAGGTACAAAAGCGTTCCTTAAGTTTCTCTAAAAGCGTTAAAATGGCTATTATCCTTTATCCGACTTAATTTATACTGGGATGCCCCGGACACCTACACAAACACATAATTGTTAGAGGTAAGACGGGGGCCGGGGGCCTAAAAAGACCACTTTGACAGAATCATAAAAGGATAACTTTATGAATCATAATATGTCGAAGAGTGTCCGTGTTTTTCTTTTTTTCGCTGCACTACGTAGGTATAATCAAAGAGATTGGGATTAGATTTGGATTGGATTGATTGGTATTTTAGCACAGACAAAAAAAAACTGAAAAATCCTTCACCGATGGGATTTGATACAATTAACTTAACAGTTAACTGTCCATTATGATTCATAATGATAACCTTTTATGATTCTGCCAAAGTGGCCTTTTTAGGCCCCCTGTTTGCAGACGAAGATTTTGTTTGTATGTCAGAAGTACTGTGAGAGGGTTTTATGAAAGTGCAGTTAACCTTTTACCTCAACTCGATGATTGTATATTTTCTCTTTTATGTGCATGTGTATATACAAACTTGTTTTAATGTTTGTAATTGGTTTTAATTCGTCTTAATGTAAGTACTTAATAAATAAATACACAAAAAATTACGTTTGGAAGATAGTCCGAATTAGGTATATTTATTGTCATAATGATTACTTGTGACATTGCCTGTTGAGTCTACTATGATCCGTGCATTGCTCGGTGTAGTAACAGGGGCGGTGAGATTACATGAAAGCAAAGTGATGAATGACTAGTAATTATGGCGTTTGTTGATTTTTTTTGCCAATAATCAAAATGATAATATGTTAGCTTAACGAGCATAGTTAAATATATTCGCACTTTTCATATTTATAGAATTACAAAACTCTAGGAGAGGGGTGCGTGGAACAATATCTGTAAATTAAACCAATAACGTTCGAGAATTATATGTATTAAGTTATGATTTAGTGTTAACTTTCTTTTCTTGCCCCGAGATGGCGCTGTCAGTCACGTCAGTTGTCTGTCAGTGAATTTATATATGTTACTGTAAAAGCCCGAACCGCGGTAAATCCTAAGATGAATATAATACAAAGTGACACATACATGTTATTACTTTCATTTAAGGAACATTTGTTTGTCTATTAAACACAATTTATTTCATTAAGCTAGCATTCTTAGTTTCCGAGACTTTCAGGTATCTTTGTGACCCTAATTCATTGCTCTCGAGTTTATTTCAATCTTTGATTTCGGACTTTTACCGGTGAGACTTGCTAAATCTTAGGATTTACCGGTAAATCCTAAGATTTACCGCAGTTCGGGCTTTTACAGTAACATATACATTAATCACTGACCTCTAATTGATTATTAATTCTATAACAGGTCAGTGACATCATGCTTAAATTCACTGACAGACAACGCACAACCTAAACCGTTAGGTCTAGAAGCTTTCAATTTTGCACTAAAGTTCCTAAGTGAGCACCAAGAAAGGATTTTTGAAAATTCACCCCTAAACCCATTTAGAGTTTGGTTTTAAATAGGTGATGAAAATTGGTTTGGAAGTTCGTAATTTTTGCCGACAGAAAATTCCTTCGGGCTTGTGAAGTATAAATTCACAATATGCTCCCAACCTTTGAATTGAAGCAGTGGCAATGGTCTTCAGGCACTGCAACAGTGTCAACCACGTCTTGTAGTAGAGGACAAATCTTCGTAAATGCGCGCCTTACCACGCCTTATGACATGTGTGTATCGGCCACCTGGGAAGCACCATCCTTTACTAGGCTAGGGCGAAGGACACGTGCCAATTCCCACTTTAAAGGTTAGGTACTAAGGAATTTTGTTTATGCTTGTCCGTATCCACCGTAATTTTTTTCGCAAAAATGCCCGCGAAGGTGCTAATGAAAGGTGACCTTCTTATCTTATCAACCTTAAGTTCGTCGACATGATTGTGTATCCTGCCCATCCTAACTGCCTTCAATTACATCGAGTACTTACTGATTAAACTAAGACTTAAATCCAAGCTGAAAGCCATAAGCACAGGGAAGCCTACAATCTGTGGTATATTTATGAGTCAATTCGTCCAGTTACAGTCCGCGATCCAGCTGCATTCCAGCAGCATTAATTAGAAGCTGAGGAAGAAGGCTTGGCACGTGACGATACCAGGAGACTTTATTTCTATGGAAGGAGGCCTTTACTGTGAGACGCAACGTATGTCGATTCTCTTGCGCCATCCCATCTTCCTGGCTCGTGCTGCTGCTGCGGCTGCGGAAAACCTCAAGCGGCGAAAGTATAATAACCTTATCGGTAATTATATTTTCGAGCCGTTTGAGGTTAAGACCGTCGGTCCGTGGGGTCCGAGTGCTTGATCAATGTAATCTCTAAACGGCTGAAACCCAACGGCTGGCTTTTACCTTGGCCAAAGGATAAGTATTGCCATACAACGTGACAACGCAAGACTCTTGGGTACACTACCAGTCGACAGCTATGTGGAGGAATATTTCGACGCCATATTTTTAATAGTTTTAGGATATATATTTTTATTGTAATAGTTTGTTAGTTGATTAAGGGCTGATTTTTCAATCATCTGATAACTTTATTCGAGGAATAATTTTGAAATGTTGACAGTTATTTCATACAAAAACTGTCAAACGTCAATTTTGTTCCTCGAATAAAAGTTATCTGGCGATGGCAAAATCAGCCCTTAGTATAATCTTAATTAAAACTTCTCTCCGTTATAGAGTGAAAAGAAATTCTGTAACACTTCTTATGCCTTAAATCTAGATCTATTTTATGAATCAAGACAGACAGGTTTACGTGTAGAGAAATGTGGTCAAAATAATAAATTCGTTCGATATTATGCTCTTGACCCACAAATTATACGCACGAAGTTATTCAAAATAAAAACTTTTTTTCGGAAATACCAAACATGTCTTGTTGCGTAAAGAAAAATGTTTTAGGACCAGTGTTCGAGCGTTCCGTAATAAAAACCATTTTAACTTGAGGAACCAGCTTGGTATTTACGGAATAAAGTATTTTATTCTTAATAAATGAGTGCGTGTGATGATATATATAATATATCACAACGCCCTACAAAAACATTTTTTATTTTATTTGTATAAATAGAAGCCTATAAATCGTACAACTTATGTCAAGTTATAAACTTATAGTCATAGAAGACTAAATTAAGATGAACTTAGGTTTAAAATGGAAAATATTTTAGTTCCAAAGTACGACACCCTCAGTGGGCAAGTCCGACTCGCTCTTTGCCTAGTTTCATTTAAATATATTAAGAACCGGTAAGTACCTACGTCAATATCACAGAACCGTAAAATAACGGAGAAATTCCAAATCTTTTTGGACATATATTTAAAGCGGTTCTTATATCTCGCATCAGTTAATGTTGAGAGGACAAACAACAACATCGAAAAATGGCAGTAACTAAAGTAAGACAAAAAATATTTTTTTTATTTATTTATTTACAACAATTCGATACACTTACCGAAATTAACTTTTAGATAGGTTCTTACAAAAAAAAAATATGAGTTATATCTTGTACATAAATAGGTAATAAAATATAATTTACAAAAAACTAATCTAATCCATCAACTTATCATAACATAACATCACGCCTGTAATACCCGAAGGGTTAGGCAGAGGTGTACTATTCCATCAAATACCTCCATTTACAACAATACGTTGTTATATTATAGGTAACGCAATTTAGATTACAACAACGTGACCTACAAATACAACCCTAATTCTACATAATATGCTGTTAAAGAAATCCCACTTGGTGAACACAAATCAATCAATGTGCAGACGCCAGCACATCAAGCTTCTCGAAACTGTCAAATATTCCCAATCAACTTTGAACCTTAGACTTTAGCGATAAAGTTGAAAATTGATTTTAAAAAAATTGACAGATTGTAGTAGCTTGATGTGCTGGCGTCTGTACATGAGCTAGGTACAGCCCTTTTCGAACAAGTCGCTTCTCAGTAACAAATTCATCTGTCAACGGGGGTGAGGGGTGAGGTACAGCACAGCGAGTAGCGACCTCAGAGCAGCCATGAATTTGAATCGGGCTGTATCTACCCATGTTTTTTCCTGAAACAGCACTGTCAACTACAACGATTTAGTGAATACTAATGTTGCTAACAATTTGTCTTCTTTTCCAGTTTACGTTATCCATCATTATCCTGGTAGTTTTAGTGTCGGCTGTTACGGCGCAGTTCGGAATTATTTATGCCGGACCAGGTTTTGGTAGACCCGGCTATGGCAGTTTTGGCCCTGGCTTTGGAGGAGGCTATTACCGGCCAGGTGGCTATGGAGGATACCGTCCTGGATTTGGCGGATATAGGCCCGGCTACGGACTAGGATATGGCCAAGGCTTTGGCCGCTTCTGAAGACACTGAACTAAACCAAATGAATAGCAATTACGAGACTAGAATATTGTGTGATATTGTATTTTGCAACTTAATTTATTAAAAACTTGTTTTAGAAAGTATCTGTATCTTTTCGATTTACTACCTCCTCCCTTAATATTTTTGTGTGCAGTGAACAAAACAGGTGCTCTTTGATAAATTATAGCTCAAAGATCTAGAGTCCGCACTATCCGTAGAAAACGTGAGGACGTCGTAGGATTTCTTAGTTCATAAAATGTCACTAATTATTGTACATTGGTTTCGGATTAATCATTTGATCGAAAGTTGCGCGTGCGTTAGTCATAAATTGAGACATAAGCTGAAGAAAGATGCTGCCAAAATACAAAGCTACCCTGGAGCCTCTGACCAAAGAATTTTCATTTATTACAATGTCATTTTTTGGTGGTTCTGGTTTGATACTATTCGTTTCTAACTGGGGTGCAGCTTTTTCTTCGACAGCAAGAGTAGATGGAATAGATTGTATGGAATTCATATATTCTCTCACTGGCTCAGCTCGTAATACATCAGTAAAACGGCCAAAAGGTGGTGGTATAACCATATTTGAAGATATAGGGGGTAGACCTCCTTCCATACGTGCAACTGGAGGTTGTAACAGCATGTCACTGGTTTCTGGTTTGATTGGAGGAATACTGACCACGTCAGGAGTTATAGAAGGTGGTGACACATTACTGAATGCAGGATGAGGCACAGGAGTTACAATTACACTTAAAGGCATAGATGGAGATGTCGGTGAAGAAATTAAAGGAGGGCCGGGAGAAATTAACTGAGGTTGTATGGGAGTAACTAGAGGTACAGGCGAAGATATTGGCAGTGGTACTACAGATCTAGGAGTTTGATGAGGTAGAGCTGTTAAAGGAGTTATATGCAAATGTTCGGTCTCCTCGATATGTTCAAATACAGGTGCAGCAGGGCGGGGTTCCGGCGCGCCTGAGGGAATGGGTGCTGCTTGATCAATTGGCACATCACCACTACCTGAACTCCTCTTCTGTAGTGAATGCTTTCTTCCAAACACTCCAAATGGCGACCATTTCTCCTTTATAAAGGTTATCGGATTCCTTGGTATAGGTTTGAAGTTGATTTCGAATCCTCTTTGGAAACTTATGCCTTGGAATAGTGGTGTTCCGTTTGCCTCAAGCCACAGTACAGCTACAATTAGTAGTACAATCTGGGGACCAGAATGATAAGATTAAAGTCCAAGTGAAAAAAAACACTGCTTATATTTAGATCACAACACTGCACAAAAATATACCTGAAGAAACTTCGTCATACTGCAATGGAAGCCACAATGGAAATCAAAAGAAAAACCATAGGTTTGACTTTAAATAATATTTATATGGACAATTGAACGCTCATTCATAATGATTGGTAATTAATCCGACCTTTTCTCATTGAGCACGCTATGACATTACACTTCCCAAGGTTTGCATTGTCTTCATAATTTCAATGTCGATTTTCTATAGATTTTTAATCTTTACCATTATTGTCATAACTAGCGAATCGCCCCTGCTTCGCACGTTTTTTTATGACTTGACAAAGCACCAATATTTCTTTATGATTATGTCGTTCAATACTAATGTATTATACACATAAACCTTCTCGAATCAATCAATCTGTCTAGCCTTTTCACAACTATGTAGGGGTCGGCTTGCAATCTAACCGGATGCAGCTGAATACCTGTATTTAAACCTTCCCGAATGAATTCTCTAAAGGATGGTAAAAACCGCATCAAAATCTGTTGCGGAGTTGAGAAGATCAACGCGGTTACACAGACACAGAAAGCGACCTTAACTTATAATAAATATGTAGATATAGATATGGTCGTAGATATAGAAGATGGAATGATGACTGACTGAAGGTGATGATTATAACTTAGTAATTTCCTGAGAATAACCTACTGGGCAACTAAGGACTCATCGTATATGAACTTATCACACAGAATGTAATGGTTGACTGGTAGAAAATGCCTATGGCATTAAGTCCGCCTCTGTACATTTATGTGCTTGAAGTGTTAAATAAATAAATAATGCAATTGTGTGTGGGTGTGTTACACACTTGTTCGGGGCGACAAAATCGATTTAGAAGTGTAATAGTTAGTTCTAGGACATGCCGGTTTCCTCACGATGTTTTCCATCACCGTTTTGAGAGCAGTGGTGATGAAGTAATTTACACAAAGTAAAGCGACTGACTGGGTTCGAACCTATGACCTACAACTCTTAAGTCGCGGCCGTTACCACGAGGCCACCATTGCTCTCCAAAATTCGAAGACATGTGACATCTATCAACCCGCACTGGGCCCGCGTGGTAGATTATAGACCACTCTCTCTCGAAGAGAGGAGGGCAATGGAAATATTACAGGCTGATTACGATGAGTATAAAAGTTGATGATTAATAATACTGTAAGTAGGTTTGTACAAACACTTTTACACGTCAGTCATATTTTTTTAAACTAGATGAGGTCGGCGTTTCCTATCTGACTATTCTGAGAAGAAAGGCCGAAACAAACTAAGAGGTCACAGTCTCTTTTAAAAAGTAGTTACATGCCTACAAAAAGCTTGTTTATTCATCCGATCCAGCCTGTCCCTTTATGCCCTCCCCCAGCGACGCCCTAAGCCGAGTTCCGCATCCTACAGGAGCGGTGCCCTTAGTGTGTAGTCGCTTATTTTTTAAGCCCTGGCTGGAGGACTTAATATATCGAGGTACCCACAGGCAAGCCCGGCAGGCTGGCAGCCGACAACCTTCTAGGTTGATCTGGGAGATGCACATCATCCTCATTTTCCTACCCTTATCAGAATTTATTTGGGGTCGACGCAACATGTCTTTTTCTTCCATACTTCTCTATTACTCGTCATCTCGGTAGTCATCCCCTTTCTAACCATATTCAAAGTCATATATACATATGACTTTGAATATATATATCATCTTTCATATCATCTCTTTGGTCTTCCCTTACTCTTATTGCCATTGACATTCATATTCAACCTGCGAGATCCACAAATAAAAGATAAAGTTGTTAATGACAACAATAATAATGTAATAATGTCAGTAACAACTAACATCACATCAAGCAACTGTTCTGTAATCGATACAAACCGGAACTCGTTAAGTACCTAATATGAATATGTATCACATAACAACTGATAAATATTGCATATCAAATACTATCGCAACATACCTACATTAAATACTTCTATTTATCTGACCTACTAATCATTCTTCCGGTTCTGGGAGCTCAATGCATGAAAAAGAGGCCACGACGCAGGCGAAATCCTTTTTCGAGAAATACAAAGTCAGAACCTGTATATAAGTCATGAAACCGTTACCCAAACCTACTTATTATTGTATGCAGGCGCGATCCACGCATTAACAGAATAACAATACTAACTAAATGACAATTATAATAAGTTTTCTTTAAAGGTACTTAGTTAGTATGTGCAGTGGGTGTGTAGAAGATAGAAACTACATTATTACGTGTGCATGAAAGTGGTTATAAGTGGTAGGGATTCAGTGAGCCTGATCACCAGTGAGACAGTTGTCCGTCTGACGTTTATGGGTCGACACCATTTTGAAAATTTGTGCTTTATTTTGGCTATTTTACATAAACCAAGTTGAAATCTACTGAATAAAATATGTGAGTGCAATTAAAAACTTAAGTGAAGGAAGGATAACGAAAACCTTAATTTGGATTTATAAGTTGACATTCAGGATCTTGTTCAAAAAGGTACGTTCGTGATATTTATGCATTACTGATCCCATTTTGAGAATTAGTCCATTAGAGAGTCAGTTGCCATTTTGAGAAGTGGGCATTCTGCGCCTAAACCATCCCGAGGTATGTTTCATCCGATAGAAAAAAGGTTATTTATTGCAATAAGTTTATATAAGCCCAGTGTGACTCTGTTCTCTCTTGTCTAGCAACGGGCAGCAAGAATATCTAAGTTCTAAGTCTAAAAGTAGTAGGTAGTAGTTTTTGTACCGAACGAAAGTGTCTCAGCTAAGGGACAAGGGCCTGAGCCACTTTCGATCGGTGCACACAGAAACTAGTAACATTCCAAACTTTATGATGGTTATAAGGTAAAGACGTGGGTAGAAGTAACAAAACAATTACATCACAGACGAATGTTGCGTGTTTATAAGCACTAACAGTAAAAATGTTTACTTTTATTTTAAAAAGGTAATGAAATTTCCGCCATGAATCATGAGAAAGACTATATATGATTACTAGCAGCGCCCCGCGGTTTCACCCGCATAAGTTTCAATCCCGTGGAAATATCCTGATATTCCCACGGGATCCCCGGAGTCCCGGGAAAGGACATAGGATAGTTTTTATTTCGGTAAAAACTATCCTATGTCCTTTCCCGGGACTCAAACTATCTCTATACCAAATTTCATCTAAATCGGTTCAGCGATTTAAGCGTGAAGAGGTATGAAACAGACAGACAGACACACTTTCGCATTTATAATATTAGTACGGATACCTATTAACTACTACTACTATAAAAATAGTTACTAACGAAGTAACTATTTTTATTGAGAGCAGTGGTGGCCCAGAGGGAACGGCCCAGACTAACGAGATGTACGTTGTGGGTTCGCACCCAGACAGGCACTTTGTGTTGATGATTTCATCACCACTGCTCTCAAAACGGTGAAGGAAAACATCGTGAGGAAACCGGCATGTCCTAGAACCAACAATTCGTAGACCTGTGACATCTACCAACCCGCACTGGGCCCGCGTGGTAGATTACGGCCCACTCAAAGAAAAAGACATATTCGTCGGATATGGTACTCCCTCTCGAAGAGAGGAGGCCTGTGTCCCAGCAGTGGGAACATTAGTTCCCACTGCTGGGACACAGGCCTCCTCAGCAGGGTCCACTGCAGGGTCTTTAGACTGATTATGTAAGTAACACTAGCAATATCAATGTGTGTACAGTATCATATACTTAGTACTATATAGCAGCGCCCCGCGGTTTTACCCGCATAAGTGTCGATCCCGTGGGAATATCGGGATAAAAACTATCCTATGTCCTTTCCCGCGATTCAAACTATCTCTGTACCAAATTTCATCTAAATCGGTTTAGCGGTTTAAGCGTGAAGAGGTAACAGACAGATACACTTGCATTTATAATATTAGTATATACTCTGATCTAGGGCCCGGTGACATATACGGAATGACGTCGACTCCATATAAGCACTATCTACTAGCCCTATTTGAGAGTCTTTTAGGTTGTATGATTCTGTACACTCGTCGACTTTCTTCTACTCAAAGGTACCTAGCGTTGGTTGTTTATTAGTCTTATTTACAT
The DNA here is from genome assembly GCA_916614155.1 of Mesoligia furuncula. Taxonomy (NCBI): domain Eukaryota; kingdom Metazoa; phylum Arthropoda; class Insecta; order Lepidoptera; family Noctuidae; genus Mesoligia; species Mesoligia furuncula. The sequence goes on along the minus strand of OU744809.1, from coordinate 13,345,832 downwards.
AGGTAAAAAGTAGGAAAAAGTTATAGCGCCACCTGGTGGTCACTAGGAGAAACCTAATTTCCCATACAACATTCTAACGCGCTCGCAATCGAACGTGATTCGCAAAAACTCACACTAAGGCCACGGGTTATACACGCACTCCGGTTGCGAGAACTATGCATCTGACCATTCTGAAGCACATCACCAATTAAGTCACTATATGTCCTCCTTAGGCGTCCCCTGCCAGCGTTTCCTCTCACGTTTGCGTTGCAAATACATTTTGTTAGCCGTCTTTCATTCATTCTCTCAACATAACTAAACCATCCAAGCATAACCTTTAAAAAATTTTTACATAAGACATTCCCCCAAAACGACCGCCCTTTATGACTTCCTAGTGGTTTAGCTGGGAAGATACAAGTGGTGCAACAAACTCCTCAGCAGCACAGCTATCTGTCTGATAATTATGTCCTGAACATAAGTCTTATAATTATTATTATGTCCTGAACATAAGTCTGATAATTATGTCCTGAACATAAGTCTGATAATTATGTCCTGAACATAACTATAATTACCAACAAAAAAAAAACCTGGGTCATATCCACTACTTACAGATTGGACAATGGGTTACGATGCACATTGACCTCAGAAGCATCGAGAAGGTTATACTCGTAAGTGCTCAGTTCACCTTTTCTGTCAAGTTTTGGCAATCATAAATTATGTGCACATAAAACATTAATAAAACTATCACAATATGATTTATTCATGATTACCGACCGGCCCCTGCTTCGCACGGTTTTTACGACTTGACGAAACATAACATAAACATATTAAGCACATAAACGTCAACTACTAATTACTATAAGTTTTCTAAATGATGGTGGAAACCGCAACAGAATCCGTTGCCGTTTCGAAAAACGACGTGGTCATAGAAATTGACACGAAAAGTGATTTTAATTTATAATATGTATAATTATAGACTTAGAAGATTAACATTAAACATAGGTAGTACTTCAAACTTTTTTGAACCAAAGTTCCTTAATGACGTAATACTCTGCATACTTGGCGAATGAAAGTTAGACCAAGAAAAATATAACATTTTGACTTTTGCTACGTAACAAAAATTTCGTGACGGTCAAAATGTTACACTCTAACTAGCCCCCATTCCTCAAGTGCGTAAAACCGAAAGGAACTTTGTGTATCTCACGACACCTCTCGACTGTTTTTAGAGTTACGTACCTCAAAAAGAAAAATAGAACCCCTAAGATGGCCAGCGGGATTGTCCGAATGGGTTACCGCTGGCCCGGAACATAAAGGGCTAAGGAAGGAACAAGGGTGGGTTTTAGTCAGTAAGAGTCTGACACTCCCTTCCGCTCCACCCAGAGCGGGAGGAATCATTTGATAATTTCCCATCAGAAAAAAAAAAAAAATATCCCCTAAGATCACTTCGTTGACCGTCTGTTTGTCAAGACCATTTTTTTCGTAGCATGTGTAAGTAGCTGGTTACATACTTAATATTATTTTTCTACCTATAAATACCTACAAGTTACGACACGTACAAAAATGTATGTTTCACATAAAAATTCTAATAACCAAAGACAACAGATTTCGGCATAGTAGGTACCTATTACGAAATGGACTGGTCCATGCAAATTACAAGAAAGTTCAACAATCAAAAACTTTCGAATAGGTACTTACTTAAATAACTAATAATAAACCAGTTATCTGGGAATCCCAGTTCCATATTTAGTGAGGACAGAACTAGTTGCAATTAACCCAGATTGTTATAGTTCCGCCATTTTTTTTTTGTGATATACTGTCGTGTCGGACTTACAGTCACGCTATCATACTACTTTATATTCTAATAGTGGTCGCAAGCGCACTACAGCTGAGCATGAGATTAAGTTCTAACCCCAGGAAGAGCAAAATATTATTGTGTTTTTCCATCTGGTATTTCTCAGTAGCAGCCCGGAGTCTGGATTTGTGAACGGTTACATGGGACTGGTGAAATGTGGGTCTTTATTTTATTTATTTATTTAAGGACAACCAACAAAGCATACACCAAAAATACACATATTATTTTTACATTTTATAGTGTAGCATTAATTAAAAGGCTGCTGCATTAAACATAGGAGTAGGAAATGCAGTAACAAAGCATATTTAACTTAGATTAAGTAAATGAGAAAGACAATAGAAACTGTACTAATAATTTTTCATTTTTAAGATAAAGCCATATGCAAGGCAGCCTTGACTTTATGTAAAGAATAAGACATATCAATATCTACGCTGGGTGAGCGTGACAGGCGACAAAATTGAATCTGCATTCTGTTAATGGTGGAAAAATGACCCAGATTGGTTTTAAAGCCCTTATCGGGGAGCAACTGAAAAAATGTATAGGTACTATGCGTAGGTACACATCTGCCTAACCTTTCGGAGATTACAAGCGTGATGTTATGTTTAGCTATGTCTTCATTTACATTCGAAGGTTTGTCAGCTTTGTCCCTTTTTTTTTGGGTGTGAAATTTTCAAATAACTTCTTCCGCTCTGGGCGGAGCGGGAGTGCGTCTCAGACTTTTACTGACTAATGTTCGGTTCCTATTAAACAAAAACTAATCGTTTTGCAAACTGGGCATATAAATAGATTCGTTAGCTAATTTTACCTGTGATAGCCACTTCCATATAGGTAGGGTCTTCTATGCAAAGCTATGAGGTATTTGCTTCATTATTGGTAAAGATACAAGTCTTAATTTTAACCAATAACGGTCCGTAAATTATAGAAATCGGCCATAAAACCCGCCCGTGTTCCTTCAGTTGCCTGTGCCAGGGCCACGGTAACTCTTTCGAACAACCCGCAAAACCGGCAGGTCAGTTTTGCATCTACGGGGCCTCAGGTATTGCAGATGTCCATAGTGGGGTGGGAACATTTACCATCAGGCAGTCGGCTTAATTGCCATACAAACTAACATATAGTGCAGACCCGGCGTCTGGATGTATGCCCGGTTGCTGGCTATAGGGTCAAACCATAGGTGGGTGGTATGGTGGTGGTTGTCTGTGTGGTCCCGGACTTAAAGAATAGCACCACCCCATACTTCCTGTGGGTGTCGTAAAAGGCGACTAAGGGGGGTACCGGAGAATGGGCAGCAGCGTTCTCTATGCATTCCACCACCATACCATACTGCGATCGCCAACCCGCCTGCCAAGCGTGGCGATTATGGCAAACCCCCCCTTTTGGGGGAGGCCTATGTCCAGCAGTGGACTTGTTTCGGCTGAAATGATGATGATGATGATAGGTGGCTCAAAAACCCTGTTACATGGGACTTAAACATAACCGGCGAAAAGCTACACCTCTGTCTATTCCTTCAAGGATTACAGGCGTGGTGTTATGTGATGTTGTAACTTACATGCAGCGTTGGAAGCCTGGAATGTAAATTATACAGTTTGAGTTGTCGAGGCAATGGTGGCGATTCTGTTGTTCACAAACTAAACTAAATTGAAGTTCAGTGCATCTTTTTCTTTCTATTTCATTAAGAAAAAGACAGAAGATAAATTTTAGTTTACTGTCACATTAATCAGCGCAAGGTCGCCTGGCAAGTTTTAGTGGGCAAGTTTTTAATCACATCTAGACTTGTATGGAGTAGTGTCAGGCGCTGATTAATTTGACAGGACTAAAGTAAAATATATCTTATTCCTTTTCTTAATGAAATAGAAAGAAAAAGATGCACTGAATTTAGTTTAGTTTGTGAACAAGGGAATCGGCACCAATACTTACTTTGCAAAAACATTATGAAAGAGTAAAATAATAGCCTCCCGACTCCCGACTAATAGACTCCCGTCAATCTCAACGGAGATTAACCAGGTACGCAGGAGATATTATAGTGCACAAGTATGCGTAAACAGAGAGAGTGAAGAAACAGACAGTGCACCTGCTGACTATTCCTTCACTCTCATAGTCCAATGGGACGGCAATCCGACACGACCGGAGAGATCAGGCGCAGGACCAACGGCTTTACGTGCTTTCCGAGACATGGGGGTATTAAACCGCCAACTTCCAAACTTCAGGCAGTTACTAAGAAATTATTTATGGAAAACCCAATAACACTTTGTCCGACCCGGGAATCGAACCCAGGACCCCACGCTCAGCAGTCGCGCTTGCAACCACGAGACGGGGCATACTAGACTACTTAACACATATGTCATGTAATCTCTTAATTTTCTCCACTGCACCATTAATAAACATAGATATATCAATTTATTCAGGTGAATCTGCGGCAGATCAGCCAGCGTGGTAGGTAATTGCGTAATACACTAACAGTAGGAATGGCTTTTATTTTGACAGGTCAAAAACATTCATGGCGTTATTTACGTTGTTGAGCAAAACAATTTTTTTTTCAAACATTAAGATTAGCAATATCCATTAAAATTATTCAGATTGTGATTGATTTACGATTTACGATTATTTTTATAGATTGTGATTATTCAGATTGTGATTGATTGTATCACGTAACGAGGCTGCTGGCCGGATACGTGCAGAAGTGCGATTCTGCGGTGCTATACTGTAAAAATCTCACCGTGAAAACATAAGTGAAGTGAGCGTGGACCCGGGTGTCACCATTGCCAGGATCGGCCAGAGGACACGGTGGAGGTCAGCACCGCCGTGTCCTCGTGGAAGCGATCGGCAGCGGCGGCGACCTATCGCGTCCGGCCCTGGTGCAAGCCATGGTCCGGGGCGAGAGGGAGTGGGAGGCAGTCACCTCCTTCTGCGAAGCAGTCATGCTAGCGAAGGAGGTGGCGGGACGGCTCAGGGTGAGAGCCTCCCGTCCCAGCCGCCGCGTAAGAGTCTGACACTCCCTTCCGCTCCACCCAAAGCGGGAGGAGTCATTTGATGATTTTCAATCCGCAAAAAAAAAAAGTGAGCGTAGAGTGAGCTGTCAATAGTGTCAATAGCTAGCAAAAACAAACTCACAGCACCTAAGTTTTCACGGTGAGATTTTTACAGAATCGACCGGTAGTACTTACTTTATCACAAAAACCATACAAAAGTAGGACAGTGTTTTCACTGCGTATTCGTATTTGGGCATGTTGTCTTCAAGACAGGTTACCACGACGTTACATCACTCATATTGCTTTGTATACTTTGTCGAATTTACAGTCAACTGCCATTTGCATAGGTATCCATTTTTTAGGGTTCCGTAGTCAACTAGGAACCCTTATAGTTTCGTCATGTCTGTCTGTCCGTCCGTCTGTCTGTCCGTCCTCGCTTAATCTCTGTGACCGTTAGCACTAGAAAGCTGAAATTTGGTACCAATGTGTATATCAATCACGCCGACAAAGTGGTAAATAAAATTTTGGAAAATATTTTTTTTTAGGGTAGCTCCCCTACAGTTGAAGTGGGGATGAATATTTTTTTCGTCGTGTACCCCATCGTGTGGGGTATCGTTGAATAGGTCTTCTAAAATGACTTGGGGTTGCTAAAATTATTTTTCGATTTAATGCTCCATTTACGAAATATTAAACTTTAAAGTGCAAATTTTTGTTCCAGTAGGGCGTACCCCCCCCCCCCCAAAACCTAAACTGCTGGCTTGAAAAATCTGGAAAAATTCACGATGATAGTGCATTTCATGAACTTTAAAGGAAAAGTATAGCTGTTAAGATAACTTTATTAGTTTAGCGGTAATAGTCGTTGAACTTGGATGTTGGATAATTTTGTACCAAATACAAAATCCTTAGCATTAATCCTTTAAAGTGACTAAGATGAAGTAGTTGCTTGTTTATAGCGGATAAAGACTTGCAATTGCAAGAAAAATGATCATTCGAAATTGAGGAATTCGTCATGACAAGCTTCCGAAGTTCCGTACATCGCGATGATGAACATTCTCAATGAAGTAATTCGTCATAACAAACTTTCGAAGTTCCGTACATCGCGATCATGAGCATTCTAAATCAAGTAATTCGTTATAGCGTACCTTCTAACTCACGTAATTCGTAATTTTAAACTTTATGAATACAGTACATCGGTATTTTGAACTTCGTAGTTCAGTATGACAGTCTTTCCAAGACTGTCATACTGAACTACGAAGTTATCATCAAGTGAAGTGATCATTATCGAGAAACAAAATGTAGACACTGCATTTATGCACAATAGCAATTTATAATTTCGTAATTATTTATTTTTCGAATCCATTATTCAATTTTGTAATGCATATTATTAATACTCATCAATTACTAACAAGAAAAATAGTGTCTAATTACGAAATTGAAAAATGATCATTCGAAATTGAGGAATTCGTCATGACAAGCTTCCGAAGTTCCGTACATCGCGATGATGAACATTCTCAAAGAAGTAATTCGTCATAACAAACTTTCGAAGTTCCATACATCGCGATCATGAACATTCTAAATCAAGTAATTCGTTATAGCGTACCTTCTAACTCACGTAATTCGTAATTTTAAACTTTATGAATACAGTACATCGGTATTTTGAACTTCGTAGTTCAGTATGACAGTCCATTGGAAAACAAAATATGAAAATTTTTATTTTTTTATATTCAGACTATAGAACAGCAGAATCGTACTACATTGTGATAACGGGCTACTACGGAACCCTACACTGTGCGTGGCCCGACACGCAATTGGCCGGTTTTTCTTACGTCAGTCCTGTTAAAAATGATTCATTATTTTTGAAAGCGCCTTACGTATTCATTTCACATCGGGAACCCACTTTCCCTGTTTTGTTATTTCGATTTTGTTCTTTATCTGTTCTTTTCTTTGTAATTTATTATTATACCCTGTTAGCATACACAATAATCGCCCATGCAACTAATATTATTTGTAGGTTGCAACATTGTCATTTTTAAACATTTATATTTTTGAGTTCTGGCAACCCATAGATGATTTTTGGTATTGAAAAAACGGCGGGAAAAGTTGAAGTACATTTTCCTCTCACTAGTCTATAAATATTAATAAAAGTGGTTTCGAGTGCCAATAAATAATTTACTGTGTTGAATATCAATAAAGTGATTTACAAGTATTCGAGTTTATAATTTTTACAAGTCAGAAGTGTGCTAAAGCTTATCTACTTGCCTGATGCTGTGGTTTCCTGGACCAGGGACAGTTTAAGTTAATAATCTTAAGCGACGACTAACGGACGACGCGACACGGCGCGTATGTGATTATTATCAATTTATTGAACTAAAATGCGATCCGGACAGCGCAACCAGTGAACCAGCGCGCGTCAGCCCCCTGATTTGGCCCGACAAGTCGAGCCCACTGCGTACCACTACTGCGCACACCTAAAATGCAGAGTGCGCCTGGCCTAGTATAAGTACCTAACTTTGTTTCCCTGTGATTTTGTGACAAACTTTTTGTTGTTATAATATAACACGTGCATATGCATGCACGTGGCAAACCCTCCCAAAATTGGGGGAGGCCTATGTCCAGCAGTGGACGTCTATCGGCTGAAACGATTACGACGATTAGGCATGCACGAGTGTGCTTGAAATAAGAAACAAGGTTCAAACATTTAGAGCTATAACAGCATGGCGATTCTGTAACCATATCACCGTGAAAACTTAGGTGAAGTGAGCGTGGAGTGAGCTGTCAATTGTGTCAATTCCTAGTAAAAACAAACTCACTTCACCTAAGTTTTCACGGTGAGATTTTTTCAGAATCGACCGGCAGTAATAGTGATCGTTGGGAAGTACCTAGTGAAAGTGATACCAGTTTTGGTCGTTAATTTAAATTTGTAATCAAACACAATTTGAACTGAATGCTTACCCATATTTAAAATGGATTTGAATAGTCCATAATTGCGATGGAGTTATTATTTTAAGTATTACCGATCGTTTGAACATTTCTAGTTGCTAGTTGAAGCTGTTATATTTTAGTTGATTAACTTGTGTTCTTGTGTGTGTGAATTTATTATTTTGTTTTGTTAGTTATCTATATCATTGTAAATATTAATTATTATTATCTGGTTACTTTATCTAATTTTGTTGTTGCTGCATTTAAATAATTTTGATTTTATTTTGAATCACTCAAATTCGTTTAACGTGATAATGGGCAATTCTAAGCGAAGGCGACGTGAGATAAATAGTGATAGTTCGTCTGTAAATAGTAGTGATAGTGATGATAACCACCGTAGGTCGCGGCATATTAAAAAGCGATGTCGTGTTAAAAAGCATAGCAGTAGCCATAGACAACATAGTAAGAGAAGTAGGAAGCAAAGGCGCTCTGAACGTACGGATCGTGAGTCAACTAAAACTCCTCCATTGGCTTCCTTAACACCACGTGTAGTTAATAATCAGACTTTTCCTGTTTTATTGAATAATAATAATTTATTAAATAATATTCCATTAAATGTGAACAACCCCATCGGTAACTCTGCGTCACTACCAGCATCCAATTTCTGGGCTCTAAAGAACTTTCCTGTTGCTTTTAGTGTTGTACCCGAATTTGACCCTAGTGATAATAGCCAAACAATAGGAAATTGGATTAACAAGGTCAGTGAGTGTGCGCAGATTTACTCTTGGAATGATCGTCAAAAATGTCACTATGCTCTTCCCAAATTAAGTGGCTTAGCCAAGAAGTGGTACCAGGGTTTAGCCTCGGTACTGTTTGATTGGAATGAGTGGGTTCAAAAATTAAAACAGGCTTTTCCTTCCAACAAAAATTATGGAGATCTGTTGACATCAATGTTAAAGCTTAGATGTAAATTTGATCAATCTTTAGAACACTATTAGTATGACCAAAATGGCACTTATAAATAAATGTGAGATAATTGGCAATAAAGCATTTGGCTGTCTTATACACGGTATTGACGACAAATTTGTACGAATGGGAGCAGGAGCTTGCATTTTTAATGAACCGGAACAAATTCTTTATTACTTGCGTACCGTGTCCCAACACGACAATAATACACCTACTTCCAACTTACGTAACCGGAATAATGCGCCACCTAAGTATTCCAATAAGGTTTCTAATAAGCAAACAATAACCAGTACAAATAATAACATTCGATGTTATAATTGCAATGAGCTAGGGCACATAAGTTTAAAGTGTAACAAACCCATTAGACGATGTAACTTTTGTTATAAATTGGGACATGAAACTAAAGACTGTCGTAGAAGAACCGCAAATAACAGTGACTATTTAATTAAAACGAATACTGCTACAGAGCAAAATAAAACTATCTTGTAATAGTGAATCCGCAAATTCAAAATATTACAAAGATGTCGGAATAAACAACGTTATCCTACAAAGATACGTTGATCTCGGTAGTAAATGTACTCTTGTAAGAGAATCAAATGCAAAGCTAATACATGATTGGGATATCGAAAATTTACCCATTTCACAGGGATTTGGAAATTCTGCTGTAAAGCCACTAGGGAAATTTATAGCAATTTTAGAAATTTGCTCAGTTAAAGCTGAAATGGAAGTTCTAGTTGTAGATGATAATTATTTACAGACAGCACTTTTAATAGGGCAGTCTTTTACGGAAAAACCAAACGTTATTATCTTAAAAACAACGGATAAACTAGTATTTATGCATACACCAGATTGTGTTGTTTAAGACTAATGTATAAAGCCTAAAACTGTGATGCCAATAGATGCTATTACCAATGACGCTTATAGTGGTGGTTTATGGGTACAATACAGTCTTCGCAGTCGCAGAATGAATATGCTGTTTTGTCTGGGGTTTTTGAGTTTGAAGCTGGAAAAGGTTTTCCAATTATTAAGGTCTGCTCATCTATCATTTACTCTTAAAACGTGCGATTTCTTTCAGACTCGTATAAATTACGTACAACGACGTACGTTACGTACGTATTACGTAATTACTCGTATATTTGGGTTACGAGTCTAGTTCGGATGGCATCCGACCCGGGCAGTCAAAATCAAGCTGTAATAGATGTTCACGAGGTTCGACAGTTTGCTAGCCTTGCAAGTTATTTTCGACGGTTCATTCAAAATTATTCTATGATAGCAAAACCTCTAACGATTCTAACAAAGAAAAATGTGTCTTGGTGTTTTAACGAACGTCAAATAAAAGCAATTTTAATGAATTCAAAAGTAAATTAACCACCCGTCCTGTTTTGGCACTATATGACCCTGAGGCTGAATTAGAAATTCACACTGACGCTAGTAAAATCGGTATACGAGCAATTTTGCTACAACGGGTGAATTCAGATAAAGTATTCCATCCTATAACTTATTATAGTCGTAAAACGACACCAGACGAAAGCAAACTACACTCGCATGAGTTGGAAACTTTAGCGGTAGTTTGTGCTTTGAATAGGTTTAGAGTTTATGTTTTGGGTAAATCGTTTAGAGTTGTTACTGATTGTGCCGCTATACGCAGCACTCTGAATCCAATGACGTAGTACAAGTGGTTGTTACTGATGTTATAACAATAGATGATGATGCGTGGTTGCGCACAGTGCAAGAACAGGAAATACAAAGGATAATTTACATTTTGAATGATTCAGAAACAAAAGATATTGTTAAGATTCATAAGAACTATACTGTTAAAAATGGCCGTTTGTACAGAATAACTAATGATAAAAAAGATGTAACCAATTTAAAGTGGGTAGTTCCAAAATCAGTGAGATGGCAAATAGTTCGTATAAATCACGACGATGTTGATCATTTCGGTTTTTAATAAGACTTACAGTAGGATTAATCAGATTTACTGGTTAAAAAAAAATGAGACGTTTTATTAAAAAAATATTGTAGTTCGTGCTTAAATTGTGCCCACAATAAGTTGCCAGCTGGAGCTAAAGAAGGGGAGCTTCATCCAATCCCAAAAATTAATAAACAGTTTGATATACTTCATACCGATCACTGCGGTCCCTTTCCTATCAGCAAGAAGAAGAATTGTCATATTTTAGTGAACATTGATGCCTTCACTAAATGTATCAATTTTATATTGATACATTTAGCCAAAAAAAAATGTTAAAAGTAGTACTACTGTGCAGATATTTACGGAATATATCTCGCTATTCGGAGTACCACGTCGTCTAATATCTGATCGCGGCACTAGCTTTATAAGCAAAGAGTTCTCAGATATAATTAATAAAAGGGGCGTTAAACATATCTTAAACGCGGTTGCCTCTCCCAGGGCCAACGGTCAAGTTGAGAGGTACAATCGGACTATTGTTAATGCCATCACAATAAACAAGAAAATTAGTGGGACTTCTGTTTACCTCAGATACAGTGGTCTTTGAACAACACAATAAACAACTCCATTGGTCGTACTTCTTAACCTAACCACAGGCGTTTCAGATGGTTTTATGAATCCACTTGTCTCGGAATCTCATACCCCGTTCGATCGCGTAGAAATTAGATCGGATGCAGACTTGCGAATTCAAATAAGCCAACGATTATAAAAAGAGTGAGATTACAAAAAGAGATAAATCTCATAGAAAATCAACTGAGTATAAAGTAGGAGATTTAGTTCGTGTAGAAAAAGATATTCGTACAGACCCTGGACACAGCCGTAAATTAATACCAAAATGTGTAGGACCATACAGAATTTCCAAAATAATGTGCATCGATCGTTATGAAATAGAGGTTATATCTGGGGGCACGGCATCCTTTTCTCGAAGCAGTTCAGGCCATTTTTTATCTTTCCTATAGTACTAGAAAAGAAGGATGCAAACCATATAGGTCGGTTTATGCCGTCGATATGTTACACTCTTGGCTTGTTTTTAATCATGATGCGGTGTCGAGTAATTCAGAGCAAGAGTCAGCAATAACTATTGTTGTAGTAATATAATTAAGATTGTGAGATTAAAAGTCAACGTCATTATTGTGATTTGGCAATATAGCTTAAAATAAGGGTATGATATATACTGAATTTGATAGTTAATTCCCAATTGGACAACATTTAACTTCAACTTAGAGAATTCTACACAGATAATTATTTATTAAAGCAATATCTAATGACTTGTATTTTTCGAATAGGTACAGAGAATAGTTCTGATTATTAAATGCTGATTATAAAAAGAGTTTAGAAGAATGTTTGTTATTTCTTACTAAATAATGTTGATTTGAGAATGAATTAAAGTGAACGAACTTGATGCAATATACATAAATAAAATATAAGTGAGATGTAGCGATAATGAAGATAGTGATATTTAGTGAGTCTTTACGGGTGTGTAATGTGTATGCCCATTAACGATAAATAGGGATAAAAGTGAGTCACTTCAGGTGAGAGTGCTAGTAGTCGATGTTTAGTCATAATAGTGAGTCACTACAAGTGAGAGTGCTTGTAGTCAATGTTTAGTTATAAGAGTGAGTTACTACAAGTGTGTGAGAGTGCTTGTAGTCGATGTTTAGTTATACGAGTGAGTCACTACAAGTGAGAGTGCTTGTAGTCAATGTTTAGTTATAAGAGTGAGTTATTACAAGTGTGTGAGAGTGCTTGTAGTCGATGTTTAGTTATACGAGTGAGTCACTACAAGTGAGAGTGCTTGTAGTCGATGTTTAGTTATAAGAGTGAGTCACTACAAGTGAGAGTGCTTGTAGGCGATGTTTAGTTATAAGAGTGAGTCACTACAAGTGAGAGTGCTTGTAGTCGATGTTTAGTCATAAGAGTGAGTCACTACAAGTGAGAGTGCTTGTAGTCGATGTTTAGTTATAAGAGTGAGTCACTACAAGTGAGAGTGCTTGTAGTCGATGTTTAGTTATAAGAGTGAGTCACTACAAGTGAGAGTGCTTGTAGTCAATGTTTAGTTATAAGAGTGAGTCACTACAAGTGAGAGTGCTTGTAGTCGATGTTTAGTTATAAGAGTGAGTCATTACATGTGAGAGTGCTTGTAGTCGATTAGACGAAGTTAAAATTTAAGAGTGAATGAGTTCCTAATTAATAGTAAGATTTTGATGTACTTTTTTTATCTTTCTCTCTTTGTTTATTTTTAAATTTTGTTAAACGCGAGGCCGCGTTTGACGTCAGGGTTAGCCGAATGTTAGTATACACAATAATCGACCATGCAACTAATATTATTTTTGTGGGTTGCAACATTGTCATTTTTAAACATTTATATTTTTGAGTTCTGGCAACCCTTAAATGATTTTTGGTATTAAAAACCGGCGGGAAAAGTTGAAGGACATTTTCCTCTCACTAATCTATAAATATTAATAAATGTGGTTTCTAGTGCCAATTAATAATTTACTGTGTTTGAATATCAATAAAGTGATTTACAAGTATATATTCGAGTTTATAATTTTTACAACCCCAAACAGTAAACCATTAGTAGGTAGATAAGTACAATGCCAACTAATTCCAAGCAGTAAATACTTGGGTAATTTCTAACTACTTACTCAAATGTTTTCTACTAAAATATTTATACGGCCTAATCAAGATTATTATTATAAACGTCTACTTACTTTCTTTAAAAAATATAAACTAAATATGATAAGTAATTATGATTTTTATTATCGGGTTTAAACTATTGCATTGTCTCGACTATTCGATTTTCGAATGAGTAGGTAGTCAAGGTCAATTTCACAAAGCTAGTTTATAATGTTTTTCCTAATAATTCTCGGCATCTGTAGAGTGCTACAAGAATCTTTTGACAGGGGGCGAAATATTTGTAAAATTGTCACAGTAATGGAATTGTTTACAAAAAAAAAAACAAGATAGCGGCGTTAGTTCTGATTTTGGCCACGTGCCAAAATATCCTTGTACCCTTGTTGTACAGACGCCAGCACATTAAGCTACTACAATCTGTCAAAATTTAATAGATTTTCAACTTTATCGCTAAAGTACAAGGTTCAAGGTTGATTGGGATAATTTGACAGTTTCGGATAGCTTGATGTGCTGGCGTCTGTACCTATTTCGAACATTAACAATATATTTATTTCAATAACATTAATAATATATTTATTTCTCTTTGTTTACAGAACCATGCGGGTCAGAATACTGATAGCAGCTATAACAATTACAGTATTATTTACATCTTGCGATGCTTTTCAACATTCAAGCGTAGCTCATGAACAAAGGAGTATGGCGTCCACCGTTATGGACTTCTTGGACTCGGTGTACCCGAAAGATGACCACGAATCCAGAATGCTGAAGTGGGTCTTCAATATTTTGACGGACAATGAAAGTATTTTAGGTGGACTGATGGAATTGATGGCGAGGTAGTCGTCATAAATGCAACGATATTAGTTGAACGACGCGTTGTTGCGGAACCAACTTCGACAGTTGGTTGGAGTTTGACAAGGAACCCGGGTGCGGTGGGTGAACGTTTGGCTTCTACACTACAGGACGCGGGCTCATCCCGCACGTAACAGTCTTGTTTGTGCACCAGAACATGTAATTTGTCTGTAAACTCACTTATAATACAAATAAACTGTGTTAAAATATCTAGACTTAGAACACGAGATTGTTGACATGACGTGGAATGTGAGCTCGGAGCGAGCAGTGTCGGTGTGCCGATTGTCGTAACGTCATATGGCCTAATGGCCGAAAGCCTTGATCAACATCTCTCGAGGATCTCGGTAGGCCGTTGGATCAAGAGAATTATTCAGCAGAAGGCCCTCAAGGCGCCAAGGCTCCTCGATACGGCTCGCATCGTGAAGAGGAGGCTGTCTCTGGAGCCCTAACCACCATTTTGAAGAAATCAAAAGGCCCTTCCAGACATGGCCCTGCAGTGTTATACTAACACTATTATTATTATTTAAGATTTTTACTTACCAAAAAGTACCTTTATATCATTCATAACATTATTATCTTAAAATATTAATTTATATTGTTTTATCAGTATGTAAGGTTAAGGGAAGTATTCGTGAGTTTTTGTATGTGTATGAATGTATCAATTTGTTTCTAACTAAAAAATTGTTCAACCATTCATAACAGTTTAAACATGTATTTCAACAATAATTAGATAAGCAAGAATAAATTATTAAATAAATAGGTAAATTGATTATAAAAATGAAATAAAATAAAATAGCTCCATAATATCTTTTTATAAGGCCTCGTCTCTCTTTTCATAAGGTCTTGGGCTATTCTACGGGTCTGTAACGGTTAAAATATAGTCGCACTCCCTGCACCGGCGGCGCCCGAGTCTTCCTCGCGTTCGTGGTGCAGTGCAGTGCGCCAGGGCACCAATGGAGAACCCTCTCAAGTAGGAAATATAATAGTGTCCAAAGATTTCTTTTTGAGGTGAATTCATGCGTGATATAAATACCTCTTTCAACGACCTAAATCAGCGGTGCTATTCTGTAAAAAGATGACCATGATAACTTAGGTAAAGTGAGCTTAACGTGACCTGTCATTCGACACTATTGACAGCTCACTTTGAACTCACTTCACCTAAGTTTTCACGGTTACACTTTTACAGAATAGCATTACTGTATCCATGCAAGAATATGGCAATGCATGTTTTTGTTAGTATAATGATCGCAGTCTGCTGCTGGAAAAAAGCTTCCTCCAGAAATTCTTCATAGGTCCTTGATGAAATTATTGCAATTCGCAAATACCACGTAGAAGAAAATCATAAACAAAATTAAATAGGAACTTACCTACAGTTCACATTCTGCGCCTACTGTTTGTCACACACCTAGAATTCGAGCTCTAGCAACTTGCTAGTCTGACAGTGACCATGAAAATCCGTCGCAAAGTCAAGAACAACACGGTCACACAGTCACGTATG
Organism: Mesoligia furuncula; assembly: GCA_916614155.1. Taxonomy (NCBI): domain Eukaryota; kingdom Metazoa; phylum Arthropoda; class Insecta; order Lepidoptera; family Noctuidae; genus Mesoligia; species Mesoligia furuncula. The sequence continues at coordinate 13,330,203 of OU744809.1, read as the reverse complement.
AAGAGAGACTTAGTTTGATATTTAATGTACAGACGCCAGCACTTCAAGCTACCCGAAACTGTCAAATTTTCCCAATGAACTTTGAACCTTATGCTTTAGTGATAACGTTGAAAATCTATTTAAGAAATTAGAGAGATTGTAGTAGCCTGATGTAGCACATCAGGCTACTACAATCTCTCTAATTTCTCTCTGGCGTCTGACGAGGATCCCAGAAGAAACTCCGACATAATCCTTCATATGTTAGGTTTATAATGGTTTCGTGGTGGTTAATGGCTTAGGCAGTTGAATTTCAATCACACACAACACTTAACTCGAACTCGAAAGCATTTATTTCAATTAAGCCACTTTTGATTTGTCAAGGAGTCGGTCCCTGATAGTTCAAAAGTGCCTGTAAATTGTTTTTAACTATCAAGGACTGACTTCTTGACAGTTCAAAAGCGCCTTAGCGTGCGTCACGCTAAGGTGCTTTGCAGATGGAGCAACTATTGCAGCAACTAGCAACTGGCAACTAGCTGTTTACACACATCTCGGGCTATTTGGTGTACTGGCAACTTTTTAAGGAAAAAAGAGTTGCCCATTCCAAAGTGTAGTAGTCTGTAGTAGGTTATGGAGAAAAACGGGAAAGAAACTCCACTGCGTGGTTGGTCTAGTGATCGCAAGCGCTACTACTGTTGCGCGCCACAATTAATGCCTGGTACATGGTGACCACTAGCGCCATCTAGTATCGAGTAGCGAAACTAGTAGTCAAGATCCTTCTGAAAAACTTTCTAGAACTTTCTCGAACTATCGATATCTGGTCAGTCGGGGCCGGAATGTACTCGAACATTCTAGATGTTTCTACAATGGAAGGTTCTAGAACTATCTGCGGCACTATTTAAGGCCGGTATGCGCCACGCCACGAACGAGACAGTTTGGATAAAGCGGTACAAGCAAACACATCGAAGCGATCTTCAAGTGCGACTTAAAGCGATCAGTAGTGCAATTGCGTTTTATAATTAGTGTGTGTTGAGTTGCTATTAGTTAATTAAAGTGTCATTTTTTTGCTTATTAAATCGGCAGTTTTTATTGTCACGAACCCCAAGCTCGTAACACTAGGTACTAAGCAAGAGGTCCTGGATTCGACTTCCAGGACAGGCGTTGTGTTATTGGGTGTTACCATCAGGAATGTCTCGGTGGCAACCCGAAGTTTCGTGCCCGGTTGATGGCAATAGGCTCGCGTCCTATTTCATGGGACTTAAGCATTTTACAAGCATTGTTAATATATAGTTTTAACTAAAATATCGATCATTATCTTGCAACACTTAATATGCACTGTATTATAACGATATTCCACAGAGGGCAGGACTATCAAGATTATCATTTTAATCTTAACAGCTAAAAGCTTTCGCGGCGACTTAATAATTAATGAAAGATTCAACCGGATCGATCTGATTTGACAGGAATCCCAATCACAAATAATATCATTAAGAAAGGGTAAAGCGATGAAAATGTAATTAATGTTATCCTCCGAATTTTTTGCATATTGAGCAATGAACACTTTGTGAAGATCTGTGACTTTTAGCTTTTAATTTGAGCAGGCGCTTAACGCCTGCAAGAAAAATTTACGCAAAACGCATTACCAATATTTAGTTGAGAAATTTAATATCTTTAGATCGGAACAAATATTGAAATAGTAATAACAATCGTCTCGTGACTCATGCTGTATTATACTGTTTTCTTTAATAATCATGCACAAACGTACACAAGTGCAATTAAAACATCTGTTATTGGCTGAAAATATGGAAACTCTCAATTATGGTGGGACTTTTAACACAGATTACTAAATAGTTCTTTTAATTAGCTGCAGTAAAATGATATTCATTTCTTACTGTCATTTCGTTAAAAAGTATCGTTATCGTTAAAAAGTAGCATCGTTTTAGGCCAGCACCCTAATTCTGAATCATTTTGAAGGATATTGCTTATCCATTGTTTCATAAGTTCGAACAATTTGTCTGCTCAACAACGTGAACAACGCAATGAATGTTGTTCAACTGTCAGGATGAAGCCATTGCTACTTTTAGTGTGTTACGCAATTACCCCGTTGTGCACCCTAATTGCGTAACAAACTATTCATCTCAATCTGAATCATTTCGAAGGATATTGCTAATCCATTGCTTCATAAGTTCGAACAATTTGTCTGCTCAACAACGTAAAAAACGCAATGAATGTAGTTGAACTGTCAGGATGAAAGCCATTGTTACTGTTAGTGTGTTACGCAATTACCCCGTGATACACCCTAATTGCATAAACTATTCATCTCAATCTGAATCTTATATGATGTACATTACCATGTAAACTACCACCGAAAATTGGTTTGAACGAGATCTAGTAAGTAGTTTTTTTTTAATACGTCATAAATCATAAACCACAATTTACCATTCATTCAATCAACTCAAAAATTAAAAAAAACATTTAATTTCATAAACATAAACCTTATGCATAAACCCGGATGTTACGGAACCCTCGGTGCGCGAGTCCGACTCGCTCTTGCCCGGTTTTTTACTCTAAAAATCCTGCGATTGGAATGTTTTCGACACCCACGATACTCCCCGGAACTTGCTCCAACAGATTACTCCGGAATTTTGTCAATTTCTTGCAAGGAAAATATTCAATTCCAATTAAACAGTCAAAACCGCCAAGGTTTTATTGATTCACGCTCCCACAATTTTTTCAGCAAAGGAATCAATAAACTACCTATATATAAAATGGCGAAAGTACATAGATAACAATGGTACATAAATACTTTGATTGAACAAATACAACATTTCATTTAAAAAAATATTTCTGCTTTTTCCATATACTATAATATAACGCCAAAGTCATATAATTATATAACGAAGGACTGTATAAAATAAATTTGACATTGATCGATTTTGAACTGAATGTTATTAGAATTAATCGATTCTTTTGTCACATCACTATTTAAATTTCGTTAAAAAGTGGTTACACATAAGCTGTAATTTTACAACAGCTAATTAAAAGTCCGAATTGTAGGTATATCTGTGACTGGGTAACTGCATACTCCTGTATTTTTTTTGTTATATTATCAACATGGTCACAGATAATGTTTACACTTTTGAACCAAATTGGGACTTTCCAACTTCGCGATCTTTTGTAGGCGGATTGTCCCAAACTGGTGGCCTCCTAGCATTGGTGTATGGCCCATGCTGGTACCCGCACTCTAACCTCCCCGCCCGTAGTCTACAGCCTCCATGCAAGTCAACCACCGTATCCTTACTTTGAGGCCAATCTGGATTCTTATTATATCCGCAGAGCACTCTGTCATCCACAATTTTACAACGTTTGCTATCAAAGTCGTACGGGCAGCAGCGCCTTCGTTTTTTGGTGCCATTAAACGGAACATTGGATGGGCTGTCGACCTTCATGTTTATTTTAGTTTCCGCTTTTCCATGGCGAAGTACATCATCTTTTGTGCTGTCTACATACTCATAATTACCTTTGCAGCTCTTTGCAGCAACTGCAATTATTGTAGAGGCCGCAAATATCTGTAACAGCAAACGAATACATTCATTTAAACTTGTGGTGCATTCCAATATCGCATGGTCATCCTTTTTGGCTAATGTTTAGGAGTTTGGGTAAATCTTACATCAAGTGTCCATGAATCGAGGATTAAACGGGCTATGCCTTTATCCAACCCAAAAAATCCACCTTAACCCATAAAGACCTAGTTGGATAAAAGGAATTTATAGGATTAGGATGGATTCTCGGACATGCGTTTCCGCGTATCGCGTATGAGGTGGATTTTTTTGGGGTGGATAAACGGTATAACTGAATTAAACTAACATTAGAGTTCATACCTACGAATATAACAACCAGTGCAACACTACCAACTTGCGATGCCTGTATAAGGTAATCCTCCGTCGCCGGTTTGCACTATACATAGTCATAAGTCATATTAGTATCTAGGTAAGAAGATAAGGACCTAAATATAAATATTATCTTCTGGAAATACTTTCTTGTGGAAATACTATCTTCTGGACTATTAATTGGTGGGAGGTAAGCTTGGAGTTCTTGGAAAAGTTTTCTTAAAGTCAGCCAAAATAAATTTTAATTAAATGAGCAGTATTCCGAGTAGGTACAAGGAAATCAAAAGAACATCATTTCAAATATCAAGAAGGTACTTGGATCTTTATTCAATAAATAGATGTCTAATAATAGTAATAATACAAAAACAAAACGTACAAATAAATAAATTTCCAAAAAAAAAAAACAATTGATTAATATTAAAGTAGATATTTTTTAAGTACACGAAGCAAAACAGATTCGTAATTTAGAAAATGAAAACTAATTAAACCTTCCTGCATACAATACGGTCATCTATCTCTACACATCTTGTCACAACATCGATTGGGATCGTCGTAGGCCTGAGGTCACGCTCATCGGAGCGATGTCGATGTGTTGGCGGACCATCACGATCAAATACTGGGTCGTCCAGCTGATTACCCCCAACGGGTGGCCTCCTCGGATTAGTATAGGGTCCGCGATGGTAGCCACACTCTAACCTCCCTCCACGTATTCTGCAACCCCCGGACAGTTCAACTGCGGAATTCTTACTTTTTGGCATCCCTACATTCTTATTATATCCGCACAGCACTCTGTCATCCAAAATTTTACAAATATTTCTATCAAAGTCGTACGGGCAACAGCCCCTTCGTATGGTCTGTGATGGATTTGAGTCACGTTCTTGTGGGTTACAGCGTCGTCCATCTCTAAGGCTAGATGGATCTTGAATGCAATTACCGTTGCAGTTCCTTGCGGTGACCACAAATGTAGTAGCCGCAAATATCTGTAACCGCGAATATCCGTAAATTCGCAAGTAAGTAGCTGTAGGTACTATGTTCATGGAACGAAAAAAATAGGGGATCATTCGTTTCTGTGTTTAGCCAAATATTATGAAATGAATTGACGGTTTTTGTATATTCGCTCACGGACCGCGTAGTAAAATTTTTCTTCGATGATTTTTTTTATTGACTAGCAACCGCTATCTTTAAGCATATTCTGTCTTTGCAAGCCAAAACGCGATATATAAAATTCTCTTTCTTTTAATCTGATAGCTTGAATCATTTAGCATCAGATGGACTAATCAAAATAACCGTATCTTTATTGGAACGATTAGAAACACCACTAAGAAACGTATTTATATCTCATGTTTAACCCCCGACAAAACAGAGTGGTGTTATAAGTTTGACGTGTGTATCTGGATGTCTGTCTGTGCCATCGTAAGTAGCTCCCAAACGGCTGAACCGATTTTGATTTTTTTTTTATATCATGGAGAAAGTTGTTCAGTTTGATGATCACACACACACCCTTAATTTCGACCACATTTTTCTGATACATGCTGCATATCAACGATATTATAGGTTTTTCAGCCTGAGAGCTGGGCTCCTATCTGAAACTTTTCAAATACTTAGAAATACAGTATTTGAAAAGTTTCAGATAGGAGCCCAGCGCGCAGGCTGAAAAACCTTTTAGCTCGCCTATCAACCCCGAAGTATCTACTTGTAATTGCCCCAAGATTAAGAAGATATGAGATATGATTAGGAAACCGGTATATCCTAGAACCAAAACTTCGAAGACAAGTGACATCTACCAACCACCACCGGGCCCGCGTCGTGGAAGGCCAACTCGGGATCTCACTGAGTGGAGGCCTGTGTCCCAGTCCATAACCATAATCAGCCTATAATGTTCCCACTGCTGGGACACTACGTGCCCAGTGCGGATTGGCAGATGTCACATGTCTTCGAATTTTTGGTTCTAGGACATGCCGGTTTCCTCACGATGTTTTCCTTCACCGTTTTGAGAGCAGTGGTGATGAAATAATTTACACAAAGTAAAGCGCCTATCTGGGTTCGAACCTACGACCCACAACTCGGTATGTCGCGGCCGTTAACACTTGGCTACCACTGTTCTCCCAGTCATGGAAACATAGGCTGATTATGTTATGTAAAGAAGATATAGCATAGATATAGAAAAATTGTATTCATTTACTAACCGTAAATAAAATGTACAAACTGCCGCTATGTCTTAACATCACCCTTATCTTAAATGCATGCATGAGCACTTCAATCAATGCGTAACCATAAAGGTACTGCTGGCACAAAAACTAATTGTTATAGGCAAGATTAATTAATTCTGTGCGCAAAAATTTAAACAGACAAATGATTTAAAAAAGGTTTTTAATTTCCAACAACATTAAGTGAAGCTACAGTTTCATATATTAATTGTAAGGGACACAGAGCTTGAAATCGCCTCGCCGGCAGCATCTCAACAAAGTACTTAGTACAAAAAAATTGCGTACGTAGACGTGATGATACAAGTGAAACTTCTTAGAAAATAAAGAATAAGATAGGTTTAGTGTGAGACAGTGAGAGAGTTATTATATCCATTTTTTCAAGTAAAGAATGTGCATAAACCTGATGCATCTTTGAAATTTTACTCTTTCCCGTCCAATTATCGTATTGCCGCCTAAGAAGTGTCTTCAAAAATACGTAATGCCGAAAGTACATTGAGCGCACAACTTCTGTCACGGTACTCATTAAAAGCCATCAGCTTCTTTACATCATTTGAGTCATAGCGTGAATAAACGGTGACACGCTCGGTGTGTTGCAGCAGACGCTGAGTTGTGTCCGTGCTCTATGGTAAGGGCCTATCGTCTCGAAAATAAGAATATGTATAAAAAATATATACAAAAGGCCCTGAGACAGTTATTTCATTTATTGGCAGCAGGCCTTACTTTTTATTTAAGGAGCCATATTATCGAACGTTTCAGTAGCTTGTTTTCAATTCCCAAAGCATCCATATCTAAAAGACTGAGATCCACAGCATCAATGTTAATATTCTCTAGAAAAATATTGTTTTCTGCAAAATATTGACTCCATTGTTCGTTATTTTTGATAGCGTTCTTAGCCCAGTGCCACAGCTGTCTTTTAATTTTACGTTTAATTAGTTTTCTTCTGCCATTCAGGCGTTTTTTACGACGACGGCCGCTTCTAACACTGTCTTTACTCGTTTCTGTCTCACGAGGATGATTATGATGCTCTAATTCTTTCTCATTTTCTTCTATCACAGAAACAATATTATTTTTCATTTCGGAATCGCTTATATTGATTTGGCTCGAGTACTTCTCACCGCCCCAGTGTAGGGGAAGCTCACAACTCATAAGCTGCCAAATCTTTGTTCTAAGCCGAAATTCTATATTTCGTTTATGGTCTAATGAGCAGTTGGTCGTCTTTATTTCGCTGTGTTTCTGCTCATTAGATGTTTTATGTAACCATTTCCTTTGCGTTTCACTTTGTTGATCTCTATTTTGCACAATACTTAACTTATCATTATTTCTACTTTCCACGCCCCCCTGAGTGATACCTTGAATACGTTTAAGCCCATCACGGTTTCTTGTTTGCACATGGATAACCTTTTCGTGTGTTCTTTTGTCCGTAACTGGTGACTTCTGTCGACTAGCTATATTTACAAATCTTGATTTTTCTAATGGTATCCTATCCACATTACAGACTTTCCTTCGTAAAATTTTACCCTTTGTTTGAGTAGGCAAAGAGACATTTTCATTTTTGAGGACAGGAACATAATTACTTTGTTTCCTCTTAAAAGAGAAGTAAACATTTCCTCGATGTGCAAAATTCGTGACGACCTGTCAACAAAACATTATAATATTTTGATCAAATAA